>OU830613.1:1203500-2407000 GCA_917563865.1 Phyllotreta cruciferae
ACACTAAAACGCATCAGACTCTTCGACTACCGCCAGACCCACTTCAAAAAAAAATTCCGCAACTCCTCGCTCTTCAAATGGAAATGCAAGGACCCCTACGCCAAAATCGACCAGTTCTACCGCACGCTGCGCAAGCTCGAGGACGAGGAGCAGCGCCTCCTCAAGAAAGTCAACCTCGACGAGCTCCACTACCCCGAAACCCTGCCGCTCAAGGTCGTCCGCCGCGAGCTGCGCCAGATCAAGGTCCTCTGGGACTTCGTCACCATCGTCAAGAACTACCTCTATCGCCTCAAGCGCATCGAATGGGACGACAACGGGCTCGACGAGCTCGAGGACCAGCTGCTGCACTTCAAGAAGGAGATGAACGCCCTGCGCGATGTCAAAGGATGCGACGTCTTCGTCCAGGCGATGTCTAACATCAACCAAGTGGTCAACTGCATTTATACTGTATCTGATTTGGATCATGTTGCACTCGGTAGCAACGTTTGGAAGGAGACCATGCACAGTGAAAAGGTAATTTTAGATGTTCTCTACCTGTACATAGGTCTACAAAGGTATACAAAGGTCTAGAATGGTCTAGAATGGTCTAGAATGGTCTAGAATGGTCTAGAATGGTCTAGAATGGTCTAGAATGGTCTAGAATGGTCTAGAATGGCCTAGAATGGCCTAGAATGGTCCAGAATGGTCCAGAATGGTCTAGAATGGTCTAGCATGACCCAGCAAGGTCTTGGATGATCCAGCAACGTCTAGCAAGGTCTAACATGATCCAGCAAGGTCTTGCATGACCCAGCAAGGTCTTGGATGATCCAGCAACGTCTAGCAAGGTCTAACATGATCCAGCAAGGTCTTGCATGACCCAGCAAGGTCTTGGATGATCCAGCAACGTCTAGCAAGATCTAGCATGATTCAGCAAGGTCTAGCATGATCCAGCAAGGTCTTGCATGATCCAGCAAGGTCTTGCATGATCCAGCAACGTCTAGCTAGGTCTAGCAAGGTCTAGCAAGGTCTAGAAAGGTCTAGCAAGGTCTAGTAAGGTCTAGTAAGGTCTAAAAATATGTTTTACCGAGGCACCAAAATTTACATGTGTGAAATTGTTTGGTTTGCAGAAAGAAGAAACTTTGTAGGTGAAAAGTGGGCGAATTGGAGCTTCCCAAATAGGAATATTTTATTACAGTTTATACAATTTTTTGGTTGTAAAATTTTGATTACAATTAATGAATAAATTTATAGGAAGATGATGATGTGGGGTTTTTTGGTACACACTATAAATCGAGGAAATAACGTTTAAATAGGGAAAATAAAGCAAAAAAGGACATCGGCAAATTGACAAATTCCGTAATGACTCCGAACTATCCATTATATCGTAAATAAAAAACACATGCCGAGGCACGGCGTTTAAGTAGTCACGTTCGGTTCGAAAATGTGTATGGGTCTCTTTCTGGCGTGGGTCGGGCGCGATGGCGCGGTCTCGCTCCCGCACTTCCTCTCTACTGTGGGAAAATGAAGCAGGTGTTAGTCCATCTCGAGTCGATCTCGGCTCTCGCATAGGAATTTTTTTTTGTTAATCCCCGACTTTTAGAAACAAAATTCATCGTTTGCGGAGTTGTTTATCACTGGAAATTATGGTTTCGTAAAAACGAGCTCTCCGCGTTCCGCCGAGGCGATTACGAGCCGCCTTTTTTTCCTCGATTCGAGTCGGAGTTTCGCAATTAGAACGGTGTCTGCGGTTTTAATTTATTTCGCTTTGCCTAATCCTAATTATTTCGTTAAAAATTTACAAATTTATACCGTCTTAGGATAGTCTACCAATCTAATTATCTCGAAAAATAATAGAGATATAAACGTGGAATTTTCACTATTTTGTTAAAAAAACAATTGTCTACAAGTTTTGAAGAATAGAAAATTTCAAAAAAACTATAAATTTACGAGATATTTTGACTTTTTTGTCATAGTGCACATGAAAGAAAAAAACAAATTTCTAGTGCTATTCGTAGAAAAACCTGAATTATCTCGAAAACTAGTTGGGATAAAAAACTCAAATTTCATCATTTCATTAAAAAACCAATTATCTACAAGTTTTGAAGAATAAAAATTTTCGAAAAAACTGCAAATTTCCGAGATATTTTGACTTTTTTGTCATAGTGCACATGAAAGAAAAAAACAAATTTCTAGTGCTATTCTTAGAAAAACCTGAATTATCTCGAAAACTAGTTGGGATAAAAAACTCAAATTTCATCATTTCATTAAAAAACCAATTATCTACAAGTTTTGAAGAATAAAAATTTTCGAAAAAACTGCAAATTTCCGAGATATTTTGACTTTTTTGTCATAGTGCACATGAAAGAAAAAAACAAATTTCTAGTGCTATTCTTAGAAAAACCTGAATTATCTCGAAAAATAATTTAGCTAAATAAATGGAGATTTCACCATTTTGTTAATAAAATAATTGTTTACAAGTTTTGAAGAATAGAAAATTTCGAAAAATCCACATATTTACGAGATATTTTGACTTTTTTGTCATAGTGCACATGAAAGAAAAAACAAATTTCTAGTGCTATTTGTAGAAAAACCTAAATTATCTAGAAAAATAATTGAGCTAAATAAATGGAGATTTCACCATTTTGTTAATAAAATAATTGTCTACAAGTTTTGAAGAATAGAAAATTTCGAAAAATCCACATATTTACGAGATATTTTGACTTTTTTGTCATAGTGCACATGAAAGAAAAAACAAATTTCTAGTGCTATTTGTAGAAAAACCTAAATTATCTAGAAAAATAATTGAGCTAAATAAATGGAGATTTCACCATTTTGTTAATAAAATAATTGTCTACAAGTTTTGAAGAATAGAAAATTTCGAAAAATCCACATATTTACGAGATATTTTGACTTTTTTGTCATAGTGCACATGAAAGAAAAAACAAATTTCTAGTGCTATTTGTAGAAAAACCTAAATTATCTAGAAAAATAATTGAGCTAAATAAATGGAGATTTCACTACTTTGTTAAAAAAACAATTGTCTACAAGTTTTGAAGAATAGAAAATTTCGAAAAAACCACAAATTTCCGAGATATTTTGACTTTTTTGCCTTAATGTATATGAAAAAAAAAGCAAATTTCTAATGCTACTGTTTGAAAAAACTGATTTATCTCGAAAACTAATTGAGATAAAAAGTTAGAATTTTGGCCATTTTGTTAAAAAAAACAATTCTCTACAAGTTTTGAAGAATAAAACATTTCGAAAAAACTGCAAATTTCCGAGATATTTTGACTTTTTTGTCATAATGTACATGAAGGAAAAAAACAAATTTCTAGTGCTATTCTTTGAAAAACCTGAATTATCTCGAAAACTAGTTGGGATAAAAAACTCAAATTTCATCATTTAATTAAAAAAACAATTCTCTACAAGTTTTAAAGAATAAAAAATTTCTAAAATACTACAAATTTCCGAAATAATTTAACTTTTTTGTCATAATGTAAATGAAAAAAAGCAAATTTCTAATGCTATATTGTTTCAAAAACCTGAATTATCTCGAAAAGTAATAGAGATAAAAAACTGAAATTTCACCATTTTATTAAAAAAACAATTCTCTACAACTTTTGAAGAATAAAATATTTCGAAAAAACCACAAATTTCCGAGATATTTTGCCTTTTTTCGGTCTCCCTTTCTACCACTCTACCAGTACTACTCTTAAACAGCGTTAAATATCCAGTACATCAAGCAGTACAAATCAAAAATTCCAGTACTAGTAGACCGCACGTGCCTAGTAGACCTCCACAGATCCCCATCACTGATTACCTAATCACACATTGCGACACAAAGCGCAATCATTTCAATCGCATCACGAAACTCATTCCAACAACAATGGGCCCCATCGTGTGTCCGGCGCACAGCCGACGCGATCCCGGCGAAACGCGACGAAGGGGGCAGGTGAATACCGCTCGAATATATCACGGGAACCCCGTACACCCAAGGCACCCCAATCGCGTTCCCACGGTGCCGTTCGAAACACCTTTTCTTTCCTCGATTACGCGGCCCCGCTCCTTGTGCCCGGCATGCGACATATGGCCAACGGCGCGAGTAAGGCGCACCGTGGGAAACTACCGAAATCTCGAATACCTTCAACCCCCTTTTTGTGCTATACATACGCCACTTAGTAATTGGTTTAATAGAATAGGAAGTCGTACAATGGGATGGATGCCTATACAGATTTTACGTTTTTTTTTTTCATTTCTAAAAGTCATTAATATGTAACAAAGTTATATTCAGATTAAGTATTTTCTCCCTACTTTTGTTGCGTTATTTGAGGGAATGGATTTTCAGTTGCTCAAAATGTGTTATAATTAAAAAGATATAGCCCTTTGGAATTTAAAAATTTCGGGTTTTGACTCATACTTTATCAACCAATCATAAACCACTCACGTTTTGTTGTATAGTAAATAGTATGAATTTTCGAACGCAGTAACAAAGAATAGACAAACGAACAAAAATCAAACTGTCATTTGTCAGATTTTTCTGAAAAAATGCACAAAACAAATTACACGAATTGCAGTTCGGCACAAAACACTTTACTGATAATATTGAAGTTGACAAGAATGTTGCCAAATAATTTTTTCAAGACCATTATTTGTGTTTTTAACACGAAAATCGGTTACAATTTATACAGATGAAGATGTTACTTCTATATTAATATATCGAATTATCCATTAGGTAATGGAAGAAATGGATAAATCAGAAAATGTTTATTGCAATAAATATACAAAAAACGCACATTTTGCTGGAGTAAAGAAGAGTAATAGGAAACGTGGCCAACTTGCTAAATGTGACTTCTCTTTGCAACTCTCGCTTTGATTGGAGCAGAGTGTATGACGACTGTGTGACGTTTTTCAAACTTTAAAAATTAATTGCGGCCTTAATTGGCCACAGAAAAAAATAAAAATTTCATTAAGCGCCTTCTTAGAACACACGGTTTTGAAAAAAAATTAAAAAAAATGTCGTGGTCTTCTCCATTGCTCTGTTTAATAATAGCGTAAATTTGAATAATAACACCATTAGGTACTCGCGAATAACACGTGGTAATAATTAACAAAAAAAAGGCTATGTACTCGCGATGTCATCTTGCAAAGCTACAACCAAATCGTTTTGTATAAAAGACTGATTTGTATAATGTCCTATTCAAAAGCCAGAAACCCCCCTCAGGCTCACAACGACAATAACTTTTCGTTGCCAAAATTGCCCAACATTAACCAGATAAACGAACATCTAATAAAAAATGCACAAGTGTCATGTGGAGCTCTCCTTCGGGGTGCAATCTGCACACACAATGCATGCAGAAGAATTTGCATGATAAATCGGGAATTCGAATTTGGGGCATGCATCGAGGTTTATCTTCGAAACGGAAGCAATTATTGTAAAAAAAACGACGCGAAACGAAGACGAACAAGCGGTAGGAGCGCCGGGCACGATTCGCGAACCGTGACGCCCTCCGGATCGTGGGAAAATCGCGACCCGGCGTCAGCGGAAACGCGTAACAGATTTAATAACAGTGAAAGTTCCAGAAGTATAATGTGCACACGCGGCCACTTAAACTCGAGAGAATTCGATCGAGCGCTCCGCAATGGAGAAGACCACGGCTATTTTTTTAATTATTTTTTCAAAACCGTGTGTTCTAAGAAGGCGCGTAATGAAATTTTGATTTTTTTCTGTGGCCAAATAAGGCCGCAATTAATTTTTAAAGTTTGAAAAACGTCACACAATCGTCATACACTCTGCTCCAATCAAAGCGAGAGTTTCAAAGAGAAGTCACATTTTGTAAGTTTGCCACGTTTCCTATTACTCTTCTTTACTCCGCAAAATGTGCGTTTTTTTGTATATTTATTGCAATAAACATTTTCTGATTTATCCATTTCTTCCATTACCTAATGGATAATTCGATATATTAATATAGAAATAACATCTTCATCTGTATAAATTGTAACCGATTTTCGTGTTAAAAACACAAATAATGGCCCTGAAAAATTTATTTGGCAACATTCTTGTCAACGTCAATATTATCAGTAAAGTGTTTTGTGCCGAACTGCAATTCGTGTAATTTGTTTTGTGCAATTTTCAGAAAAATCTGACAAATGACAGTTTGATTTTTGTTCGTTTGTGCATTCTTTGTTACTGCGTTCGAAAATTCATACTATTTACTATACAACAAAACGTGAGTGGTTTATGATTGGTTGATAAAGTATGAGTCAAAACCCGAAATTTTTAAATTTCAAAGGGCTATAACTTTTTAATTATAACACATTTTGAGCAACTGAAAACGGTTTTGAGCTCTAATAAATCATTTCTAATCGTATCTTCTGCCGAAATCCGCGTATCTCACATCCTGGTCTTCTCCATTGGTATAAACAATCTTTTTCGATTCTCATGCTTGACATGAGTCGAGCAAGTGTTGGATGAAAAAAAGTTTGTTGTAAGTCAGATATCTCCGAAAATAGTGTTTATAAATTTAGGCGTGTGGGAATGGGTTTTGAGGAAATTGGCGATTTGGAGGCGACCACGTGTCGACTTCCCGCGATCGTAAATTAACAAACAAACGACCTTTCGCGGTGAATGCAAATGCATCGCCATCGGACAAGTGCAACAATGTCATACGAAACGTTACGGCGCGTTTTATGATCCCACACGCACGTGCATAAATTCGCTTTATGGACATATATACCGGCGATATTCAATATACCTGCTCGGTGGAAATCAGATCTCGGGGATTTTCTTGCGAGGGATTTTTTTTATCGTCGAGAGACGGATTTACGCTCGAATGATCTGCTTGAGAATCGCTTCAATTGGCTTCTTTTGTGACGTTTCCACGTGGAGTTTGTACAATGGAGTATGTTCTATATAAATCGATCAATCATCAGTAGTAAAATGGCTACTAATGGTCGATTCTGTGAGATGTATGAAGGATATTGAAAAAAGTGTGCAATGCCATAAAAAAGCTGTATTATCTCGAAAACTAATTGAGATAAAAATATGAAATTTTCACTGTTTTGTTGAAAAAATAATTCTCTACAATTTTTGAAGAATAAAAAATTTCGAAAAATCCACTAATTACCGAGATATTTAGACTTATTTGTCATATAAGGTGCAAAAAAAAAATTTAGTGCTGTTCTTTGAAAAACCTAAATTATCTCGAAAACTAATTGAGATAAAAATATGAAATTTTCAATGTTTTATTGAAAAAATAATTCTCTACAAGTTTTGAAGAATAAAAAATTTCGAAAAATCCACAAATTTCCGAAATATTTTGACTTTTTTATCATAATGTACATGAACAAAAAAAAAAGCGAATTTCTAATGCAATTCTTTGAAAAACCTGTAATATCTCAAAAACTAATCGAGATAAACAAATGCAATTTTCACAATTTTATTAAAAAAACAATTCTCTACAAGTTTAGAAGAACAAAAAATTTCGAAAAACATCCTAATTTCCGAGATTTAAAGCCAAACTTGCAAGCCTTCCTTTCTCCTTTAAATAAGACTGAAATTATCTTTATATCGCACCCACAGACCATATTTCGCGCAATTTCGCTCTCGCCTGTGTACCACACAACAATTATTCGAAGTGGTTATAAGTGAACAAGACCAATAACAATAATTATACAGTTTCGCGAAAAAACCCTGAACAAATCGCCGGCGCAAAGACGCTCGAAACTCGAAACTCGATATCCATCGCATCGGCATTGAATGGGATCGAATTAATCGAACGAATTCGCGTGGAGCGAGCGAGAGAGAGGCGACCTCGCGCGTCTGAACAACAACAACAACGGCTCGTACGAGAAAACGACAACGGCGAAAAAAATCCATAAATAAGTCGAGTTTAATAAAAGGAGTGCACGCGGCGGCCTGAACGTGTGCCCGCAGTGCATTAAACCATAAAAATTCTATCGTACTTTCCCACGGCCTTAACAGCTTACGGCTTACCGCTTGTGCTTATACTATTAACGTTGTTAATGTTGCCTTCTCTCGCGTGCATGCTGTATCACTATTTGCCCACTGTGTCCTTACTTATAAATGTATTTAGCGTTTCCTTCCATTTTAATGACCGGTCGACGCTTGTTATTCTTGCTATTTATTAACAATTCTTGTTGTCAATTTTTATTATCAATTATTGCTCTCAATTGTTGTCAATAGTTGTCAATGGAGAAGACCACGATGTGAGATATGCGGATTTCGATAAAAGATACGATTAGAAATGATTTATTGGAGCTCAAAACCGTTTTCAGTTGCTCAAAATGTGTTATAATTAAATGATATAGCCCTTTGAAATTTAAAAATTTCGGGTTTTGGCTCATACCTTATCAACCAATCATAAACCACTCACGTTTTGTTGTATAAGTAAATAGTATGAATTTTCGAACGCAGTAACAAAGAATATACAAACGAACAAAAATCAAACTGTCATTTGTCAAATTTTTCTGAAAATTGCACAAAACAAATTACACGAATTGCAGTTTGACACAAAACACTTTACTGATAATATTGACGTTGACAAGAATAAATAAATTTTTCAGGACCATTATTTGTGTTTTTAACACGAAAATCTGTTACAATCTATACAAATGGAGATGTTATTTCTATATTAATATATCGAATTATCCATTAGGTAATGGAAGAAATGGATAATTCAGAAAATGTTTATTGCAATAAATATACAAAAACGCACATTTTTCGGAGTAAAGAAGAGTAATAGGAAACGTGGCAAACTTGCTAAATGTGACTTCTCTTTGCAACTCTCGCTTTGATTGGAGCAGAGTGTATGACGATTGTGTGACGTTTTTCAAACTTTAAAAATTAATTGCGGCCTTATTTGGCCACAGAAAAAAATAAAAATTTCATTACGCGCCTTCTTAGAACACTCGGTTTTGAAAAAAAAAATTCAAAATTAAAAAATTGTTGTTGTCAATTGTTGTCGTGAGAGAGGATTGAGGTCTACTATAACTGGATATTCTTGAATGGCATGACGTCACTGTATACGGCTGAAACTTGAAACATGTAGATACTCGTTGAATCGAGATAATTAGGAGACTTGTAATCGATTTTTGTTGCCATACATTCGAATAAAGTCTCGATTTGTAGATGTATTTTTTGCGAAAAAAAATCCCCAAATCAATTTCGATCGTATCGATGCAAAATTTCGCAATGATATAATTAATTAATCGATAAAACGATGATGCACTTCATGAAACTTGTGCCACAATTTCTATAGCCATAGATCTACAATCGTGCAAATACTAGAAGATATGCTAGATACTATCACATCTACTCTAATTACCAGACACTATAAAATTCCTGGTATACTCTAGTGTAGTACTTAATAAGCACCACTTTTTGATTAATCACTTCTAACAGTGCACTGTACAGGGATTAAGTGAGCAATGGGGAAAGGGATGATGTGTGGAAATTTTTTTCGGCTTTTGTGATATTGTGATTAGAAATAATCGCATCGAGCACGTTACCAGCACGAGCTCGGCGCGATAGAGACGGCGATATGCGGTGTAGCGTGCGCAGGAAAAGGAGCGACTGCGTTCTAACAACAGGTCTCGGTTGAGCGGGCCAGTGGCGTAGTCGAGGGGGGAGCCAACGCTAGTAAAATCGTACATGTTAATCGGCGTTTAATGTTATCATTGTATTGTAAATTGTAAGTAATACGGTTTTCTTTACATACAATGTATGTACAGGTATGTTGGAAGTATTTTTTTGCGAATTTTATTAGCATTGTGCTGGCGTCGTTATGCACGATAACCGTGCGTTATTTCTTATTATTTTGCATCACGTGTTATTCAGGAACGTGACCTATTGCTCAAATCGATGCGGACGACAGAAAAACAACGCGAGTTCGCGGACCCAGATATTTAATTATTGGTATTATCGGCCGCAATAAACATCGCCTTAACCATTGTCATGTTATTATTGCAATTAATATTTTATTATTACGGTTTAAAGCGAATGCTTCTAGCTATCCAAGTAAACTGTTTCCAGAGATATAGAGCAATTTAAAAAAATTCTATAGTCCATTCATAAATGAGCCAAATGGAGAAGACCACGACTTTTTTTTTTCAAAACCGTGTGGTCTAAGAAGGCGCGGAATGAAATTTTTATTTTTTTCTGTGGCCAAATAAGGCCGCAATTAATTTTTAAAGTTTGAAAAACGTCACACAATCGTCATACACTCTGCTCCAATCAAAGCGAGAGTTGCAATGAGAAGTCACATTTAGCAAGTTTGCCACGTTTCCTATTACTCTTCTTTACTCCTGCAAAATGTGCGTTTTTTGTATATTTATTGCAATAAACATTTTCTGATTTATCCATTTCTTCCATTACCTAATGGATAATTCGATATATTAATATAGAAATAACATCTTCATCTGTATAAATTGTAACCGATTTTCGTGTTAAAAACACAAATAATGGTCCTGAAAAATTTATTTGGCAACATTCTTGTCAACTTCAATATTATCAGTAAAGTGTTTTGTGCCGAACTGCAATTCGTGTAATTTGTTTTGTGCATGTTTCAGAAAAAATCTGACAAATGACAGTTTGATTTTTGTTCGTTTGTGTATTCTTTGTTACTGCGTTCGAAAATTCGTACTATATACTATACAACAAAACGTGAGTGGTTTATGATTGGTTGATAAGGAATGAGTCAAAACCCGAAATTTTTAAATTTCAAAGGGCTCTAACTTTTTAATTATAACACATTTTAAACGGTTTTGAGCTCTAATAAATCATTTCTAATCGTATCTTTTGCCGAAATCCGCGTATCTCACATCGTGGTCTTCTCCATTCCAGCCTACACAGAAATTGAGAAAAATTAATGTTAACGATAATACTTTAATATTTACTTGGTTGGTTCACCCTGTATTGGTTTTGCTGTGATCATGAATAGACTATATCAATCGAATTAAACTGTTGCAGAGCAATTAAAAAAACCTTCTAATAATTTTCCTAAACTTATTAGATAAATTTGTTGAGTGGAATAATTTAATGGGTCATTTTTTTTAAGAAAGTATTTTTTAGGTAATATATTGGAGGAAAGTTTTCGGGGCATTTAACTGTGTCGACAAATAGAATTTTTCCGAATGAAGAGCTCATGATATCGATAACCTCGGTGCGTGTCGTATTCGAAAAACTTTTATTTGCTCGGCTTTCGATAACAAACACATAATAAACGTACAATATTATAATGGAATTAATTCGATCGAGTACGTGTGTGTGTTGCCCAAATATCGCTAAATTTCATCATACTAACACTCGAGCTCTATTGTATTGTTTATCGATTTTTTTCTCGTCAAATTTCTGTATTAACTCTTGCGGTATTCGTCAAGTGATTAAAAATAGCGGAATATTTCGACACGAAATAACAATAATGGTGCCCTCCGCCTAATGACCCGAGCAGCATTTTATCAGCTAAATAGGATTTTAAGAATCTGGAAAAGACAGTCAAAACAAAGAGCACGTTTTTAAACGAAACACGTACGCTTTCTGTAATATAAGGCGCTTCTCGTGGACTTTGCTATCTGTTTACATAACTTAAAAATGTAACGAATGTTCATTCGATTTTAATGGGCGCCGTTATCAGTCGAAAATATTTTTCCACACCAATTTTTCCATGAGTTTTGTTGTTTATAAATAAACCAGTCTATGAATGTAATTATTTAGGGCCCTATCCAGCAACAATAATTTACAAAAAAATGCATGCACATATACAAATCGAGAGGATATTTTAGTACAATAGGTAAAAGATTAATTGAACTTAGGTTATCTATATGTATGTATTAATTATAGTAAGTACATGTATACGTATGTGAAGCTCACGTGTACGTTATTGCGTTATTATCATCAGCGTGTAAAGTGTAACTCGACGAGTGCTCCGGCGAGATTAAATGATAAAAATGTCTACGATTTTTAATTTCGTTTTATTATCATTAATTACCGTCTGGCTATAAAATGATGACACACTTTCGCATATTACCAAATCTACAAAAAAATTTATCAACCAATAAACTTACATAGCTAGCCCCTAGTATATCGCCTAGTATCATCTAGTACCACCAAGTATACCTTAATCGAGCTTCTAGTATCTAGGATCATCAAGTATCTAGTATAATCTAGTATCTTAATGTCATCTAGTATCTATATAATATCACCTAGAACCTTTACATATCTCCATGTATCTAGTATCATCTACTATTGCCTAGAATCTTGCCTAGAATCTAGTATCATCTACTATTGCATAGAATCTAGTATCACCTAGTATCTAGTATCATCTACAATTGCCTAGAATCTAGTATCATCTACAATTGCCTAGAATCTAGTATGATCTACAATTTCCTAGAATCTAGTATCACCTAGTATCTAGTATCATCTATTATTGCCTAGAATCTAGTATCATCTACAATTGCCTAGAATCTAGTATCATCTATTATTGCCTAGAATCTAGTATGATCTACAATTGCCTAGAATCTAGTATCACCTAGTATCTAGTATCATCTATTATTGCCTAGAATCTAGTATCATCTACAATTGCCTAGAATCTAGTATCATCTACAATTGCCTAGAATCTAGTATCATCTACAATTGCCTAGAATCTAGTATCATCTATTATTGCCTAGAATCTAGTATGATCTACAATTGCCTAGAATCTAGTATCATCTACAATTGCCTAGAATCTAGTATCATCTACAATTGCCTAGAATCTAGTATGATCTACAATTTCCTAGAATCTAGTATCACCTAGTATCTAGTATCATCTACAATTGCCTAGAATCTAGTATAATCTACTATTGCCTAGAATCTAGTATCATCTACTATTGCCTAGAATCTAGTATCACCTAGTATCTAGTATCATCTACTATTGCCTAGAATCTAGTATCATCTACAATTGCCTAGAATCTAGTATCATCTACAATTGCATAGAATCTAGTATCATCTACAATTGCCTAGAATCTAGTATCATCTATTATTGCCTAGAATCTAGTATGATCTACAATTGCCTAGAATCTAGTATCATCTACAATTGCCTAGAATCTAGTATCATCTACAATTGCCTAGAATCTAGTATGATCTACAATTTCCTAGAATCTAGTATCACCTAGTATCTAGTATCATCTACAATTGCCTAGAATCTAGTATAATCTACTATTGCCTAGAATCTAGTATCATCTACTATTGCCTAGAATCTAGTATCACCTAGTATCTAGTATCATCTACTATTGCCTACAATCTAGTATCATCTACTATTGCCTATATAGTATCTAATATCATCTACTATTGCCTAGTATCTAGTATCATCAACTATTGCCTAGAATATAGTATCACCTACTATCTAGTATCATCTACTATTGCCTAGAATCTAGTATCACCTAGCATCTTAGTATCATCTACTATTGCCTAGTATCTAGTATCACCTATTATCATCTAGTATCTAGTATCCAGTAACTAGTAAACGAAGAATTAAATACCTATCAAGAACTAAAGAAATCCCTAAAGAATTCTATCATAAAAAAATAAAACATCTAACCTAAAGTGAGTGTAACGAACGAGGGATGATCAAAAAAAATCAACCGCTTTTTTTTTCGCGGAAAAAAAAAAAAGAGTCGCGCGCCGCTGCGCCGCGGCGACAAGGACGGCGCGCCGCGCGGGAGCGAGACGGCCGCCGAGGCAGGCAGCTGCACGCGCTCGAGCGGTCACAGGTGGCCAAAGTGTGGGAACACCATAGCCTCCGAGATTCCCACGATCCGGCTCGCCAACACGGGGCCCGTCGGGCCTGCTAATGCTCCGCGCCGATCTCGCCGGCGCACACGCACCTGAGCCGCCTATAAAACCGGCCGCGCCGGCGTCGCCGACGTTCAAACCCCGTTCAACTCGCCGCTCGAACGCACCCAGAGCAGTGTTAGTGGTTCAAAAAATAGTACTACTGTTTTCAACGGTATCGCAGTTTTTAGTGTTCTGTTCGTTTGTATATTCGAGACTGTTTTAAGTGCATTAACCATGGAGGAATCGCAGCCGATTTCGCGTACCTACCAGTACCGCAAAGTGATGAAACCCATGCTGGAGAGGAAGCGCAGGGCCAGGATCAACCGCTGCCTGGACGAGCTCAAAGAGCTGATGGTGACAGCCCTTCAAAGCGAAGGAGAAAACGTCTCCAAATTAGAAAAAGCCGATATCCTGGAGCTAACAGTACGCCATCTCCACAAACTCCGGCGCCAGCAGCGCCTCTCCACAGCCAACCCGGTGATAGACGCCGACCGTTTCCGCGCCGGGTACACCCACTGCGCCAACGAGGTGTCGCGCTGCCTGGCGTCCATCCCGGGCGTCGACGTCCAGCTGGGCACCGAGCTGATGACGCGCCTGGGCCAGCGGCTGAACGAAATGGACAAGGTGGCGCCGCTGGTGATCCGCGTGGGGTCGCCCTACACGCCGCCGGTGTCGCCGCGATCGGAGGCGGACCAGCAGCGGTACGCCATGCCGCTGACGCCGGCGTCGAGCTCGAGCTCGCGGTCGTCGCGGTGCTCGCCGTCGCCCGACCAGCCGATGGATTGCTCCACGGCGGGGCTGCTGAAGGTGGCCAAGAAGGAGGAGATGTGGAGGCCGTGGTGATGGGGGATGGTGTACATGTTCGTTTTCGAAGTTCTCTCGCTTAGGTCTTTCTTGCGTATTTTTAAGTTTAATTGCTCAGTCGCTTTATATTAAAGTTTGTTTTTTCGTTTTGTGTAGATTTATGATGATCTCTTCTTCCATTTTTTTTTTAATATTAGAAAGCTTTAAATTGTAAATTTAACGTTTAGGGATACGATTTTTATACTGTTAATAATTGTATTTTTGTGATATTTGAAGTTAGTACCTGTGATTTTGACGGCAATGTTGAAGCAATCTTAATCAAAAAATATGTTATTATTATAATAATAATAAGTACTACACTTATATTCGTAATGTGTATTGCAAGCGTAACTGTGATACAGTTTTTTTTTTTGTATTTTTGATATAAAAAAATACTTTTTGGAAAAATAAATATGACTTGTTACAATTAATGCGTTGTTTTTATTTTATTCAGATTTACAAAATGAAATATTAGTACAACAAATTTAATCAATTATCGATTCCTTACAAATTTAAAGTTCAAATACACAAGTTATTTGTCAAACAGCAAATCAAACAAATTGCCCAAAAACTTTACTAAATAATTTTGACTAAAATCAGACACTAATTAGATAACTAAATTATCATCACCAACAAAATTGCAAATAAATACACTCATCAAAATAGTCTATAAGAATCCAACAGTATTGCATAAGAATGGTGTATTAAAGCTGCTCCATTGAACCCCAACCTGTTACTTGCTGTTACATCAGGCACTCCCGTTAAAGGTAGAGAGGAAAATACCGAAAGGGGTGAAGCAAATAACGTTCTGGGAACGTGGCTTCCTATGCATTGAAAAGCATGGGAACGCGACGAACGCGCGCTCACCTAGAAAAGAAGCATTATGTTTCATTCTGAACACATGGTTTCACAGAGAGTGTGTTGTATAAAAAATGAAAGAATAAATTTATTCCACATTTGTTGGCGATATGGGAATGAATTTCTGCGTTTAAATCGGCGTTCAGTGGACTCATTAAATCGTTGAGTTTTAAAAATTAAGAATAATGTGGTTAGAATTGGGTCTATTAATTTTGAAGAATATAAAGAATTTCGGGAATACCACAAATTGGCGAGATATTTGTTATAAATGAAGTATTTTTTTGAAAAACTTGAATTATCTCGGGAACTAATTGAGATAAAAGAATGAAGTTTGCACCAATTTGTTAAAAAAATGATTACCTAAAAGTTTGGAAGAACAAAAAAATTCGAAAAATACTCTAATTTCCGAGATATTTTGAGTTATTTGTCATAATGTATATGAAGAAAAAAAGTAAATTTCTAAAACTAGTCTTTGAAAAACCTGAATTATCTTGAAAACTAATTGAGATAAAAAATTGGATTTTCACCATTTTGTTAAAAAAACAATTCTCTATAAGTTTTGAAGAATAATAAATTTCGAAAAAAACTCTAATTTCCGATATATTTTGTGTTTTTTGTCATAATGTATATGAAGAAAAAAAGTAAATTTCTAAAACTAGTCTTTGAAAACCCTGAATTATCTCGAAAACTAATTGAGATAAAAAAATGCAATTTTCACCATTTTATTAAAAAAACAATTCTCTACAAGTTTTGAAGAATAAAATATTCCGAAAAAACCAGAAATTATCGAAATAAATTGACTTTTTTGCCATAATGCACATGAAAAAAAAAACCAAATTTTTAGTGCTATTCTTTCAAAAACCTGAATTATCCCGAAAATTAATTGAGATAAAAATCTAAAATTTCACCATCTCATTAAAAAACCAATTATCTACAAGTTTTGAAGAATAATAAATTTCGAAAAATACTCTAATTTCCGAGATATTTTGAGCTTTTTGTCATTAGTCACATGAAAAAAAACCAAATTTCTAGTGCTATTCTTTCAAAAACCTTAATTATCTCAAAAAATAATTGAGTTAAAAAAATAAAATTTTCACCATTTCATTAAACCATTATCTACAAATTTTGAAGAATAAAAAATTTCGAAAAAACTACAAACTTCCGAGATAAATTGACTTTTTTGCCATAATGCATATGAAAAGAAAAACCAAATTTCTAGTGCTATTCTTTCAAAAACCTGAATTATCCCGAAAACTAATTAAGATAATAATCTAAAATTTCACCATTTCATTAAAAAAGCCATTGTCTACAACTTTTAAAGAACAAAAAATTTCGAAAAACACCCTAATTTCCGAGATTTCAACCCAAACTTATCAAATCTTCCTTTATCCTTTATACAACCCTAAAACAGAAGTTATCATTATCCCAAAGCATCTTTAAAGAAACTATTTAATCAAACTTTCATAAGCAATGCATAATACACAGATACATGCATTAATAAAAAACAAAACCAACATCGAATCCGATAACCCACAACGCTGTCTATCGCAATTCGCCATATCCTCTCGAGCCGAACGCGCGCCCGTCACGTTCCCATACAAATCGCCCAATTAAACCACCTCTCCACCTTTCCAAACGGAACACACGGCGCGCCGCAATCGTCCCCATTCACCGAACGCCGATTCCACCCTGTTCCCACGCTCCGGGCACGCCGCCGCACCTGGACTCCCTTCTCCCCGGCTATAAAACCCGCCGCACCGACGGCCTTTTAAACCACTCGCTCTCCGACTACGCTGTCGATAGCTACTCCACAGAGCACACCCGCCACGTGGCCGCGAGTTTCTTGTATCATTTCACGAATTTATTGAGTACATATAAGCATGTTTTGCCGGGAAGTCCAGCCGATCTCGCGGACGATGCAGTACCGCAAAGTGATGAAGCCCATGCTGGAGAGGAAGCGCAGGGCCAGGATCAACCGCTGCCTGGACGAGCTCAAGGAGCTGATGGTGACGGCTCTGGCGACTGATGGCGACAACGTCTCTAAGTTAGAGAAGGCCGATATTCTGGAGCTGACGGTGGCGCATTTGCGGAAGCTGCGCCACGTGCAGGAGGAGGATAAATTTCGGTCTGGCTACACCAGCTGCGCCAAGGAGGTGTCCAGGTATTTAGCGTCAGTGCCTGGGGTTGATGTGTGTTTGGGTACCGAGTTGATGACTTATCTGGGTAGAGGATTGAAGAGTGCACCAGTTGAAGTACCTGTTGGAGGGTATACACCGCCACCATCACCATCTCCATCATCTTCATCGTCATCTTCTGGTGCTTGCAGTCCGGTGAATTATTCCGTTTGTCGGGAGGAAGAGAAGTCGATGGTGTGGAGGCCTTGGTGATGATTGCGAATTTTTATTCGCTGGTTTAGATGAGCTTTAATTAGATAGGTTTTTTGACTGTGATATTTGATTAGTTTTAGATGAGATTTCAGTTGTTGGCTGGAATTTGAGCAATAATGTATATAATTTGTAAGTTATGTGATAGATTCGTTTATGTAATAAGTGCCTTAAAATAAATAATTTATAATTTAACACGCTTGGGTTTTTTTATTAGTTGTTAAATGATGGGAATGTCGTTGGTTTCATGGAAGAAATGTAAATTAAAGTGGAGAAATTAATTAATTCTTGCATTTTCTCACTACTTTTGCTTGATAAAAATAAGATACTACTGAAGGAATTAATTTTGGCGGTTTCTCCCTACTTTTGCAAAAAATATAACAGTAAAATATTTTTTTTGAGATTCAAACTTGAGCAAAAAATAATTAATACCGAATAAAAAAATATAATCATCTAACTCGATAAAAATAAAATAGTAAATACTAAAGGAATTAATTTTGGCGGTTTCTCCCTACCTTTGCAAAAAATATAACAGTAAAACATTTTTTTTTGAGATTCAAACTTGAGCAAAAAATAATTAATACCGAATAAAAAATATAATCATCTAGCTCGATAAAAATAAAATAGTAAATACTGAAGGAATTAATTCTGATGGTTTCTCCCTACTTTTGCAAAAAATATAAGAGTAAAACAATTTTTTTTGAGATTCAAACTTGAGCAAAAAATAATTAATACCGAATAAAAAAATATAATCTTCTAACTCGATAAAAATAAAATAGTAAATACTAAAGGAATTAATTTTGGCGGTTTCTCCCTACTTTTGCAAAAAAATATAACAGTAAAACAATTTTTTTTGAGATTCAAACTTGAGCAAAAAATAATTAAATTAATACCGAATAAAAAAATATAACCATCTAACTCGATAAAAATAAAATAGTAAATACTAAAGGAATTAATTCTGATGGTTTCTCCCTACTTTTGCAAAAAAATATAATAGTGAAACAATTTTTTGAGCAATAAAAATTAATACCAAAGATTTCAAAATCTACTCGAAAAAATAAAATAGTACTGAAGGAATTAATTTTGGCGGTTTTTCCCTACTTTAGCAAAAAAATTAAATTTTTTGAGATTCAAACTTGGACAAAAAAAATTAATACTGAACAAAAAAATATAAACAATTTGCTAATTTACATCGACAAAAGTTAGAAGATATATCAGTAGTAATTAATTTAATAGTGGCAACTCCAAGAAATTTGAAAAATTAAATAAATTTAATTTTTGGAATGGTGCGCCATCTATTAGTGTACACCAAATTTAATAGCAGAAACCTGTATTTATATTCCCAAAATTTACAGAAAACTATTTTTACAATCTCAATAGTTCAACTACTCAACAAGAGATGGCTACAAACTTAAAATTTTTAGTAACTTCTCCAATTTTCGCAACTTTTATGACGTTTTTTTTTGACAAAACGACAAAATAACTCAAAAATTCCCCAACGAATTAAAAATCCTGCAAAATCCCCCAGCACATTTACCCAGAAAACTCCTCTCACAGACTTCCCTACATGGCGAAACCCGGTGAGTAAGTTTTCGAATTTTTCGAACCAAGCGTTCCCACAGCGAGCTGAAAAAATTCCATTTAACAACCGACTCTTCCACTGCGGCTTCGTGACGAGCCTTTAATGTTAAAGATTCAACATTCTACTCGGATTGACGTCGAAATGGAATTTTAGGAGAGCACTCTCCGGCGCACGATCGCCTTGACTCCAATAATTACGTGTAATCATCCTGACAGATTGAAATTTTTCTGCTCTTTATAGCCCGAGCTAAAGGGTTTTTTTAATGCATTTAATCGAGTTTTTATAAGCAATGAAATGCGTACTTTTAAAGGAGATATTGTTTATATTACTAAAATTGGAAGCGGTACGATATTTTTGCTAAATCTCAGCAATACGTGCGCTTTGTTTATGCCTTTAGAAGGTTCTAGGAAAGAGGCATGCGAGTTAAGTCAGCAAAAGTTGTGTCGATTTTTTCGCTAGTACAAAAGATCCGGTGCTAATGAAAAGAAGGAAGTTTTCCGGGCGTAAATGCGCGGTAAGTCATTGCACTTTTTTCCCCAAAATGGATATCATACATTGGTGAACCAAGGTATCTGCCATTTGAGTCTTACAGGAACTCAACCACCTTGGTTCATGAAAGGAGGATTCCCAAAAAAAATTTCAATTTGCGTATCGATTTTGAATTGTTTATCGATTACAATTATTTAACAGTCGATAGAAAATAAAAGCCCACGAGTGACCGAGACGAAATTGAAAGCGACACTGACCCACTTGTATATAATATTTGGTCAGTTTGCGCGAGTATTTTCGTTTTTGCACAACGACTTTGGTCGGTTTCTTGCTATCTGCTAGCCGAAGAATTCGACTATATTCTCTTGCGAAAATCGAGTGCAGCGAGCTATAACCGCATCGAATACAAACCAATCGAAAATATTTCATATACAAGAAATTTTCTTCAATTTCGAGTTATCCCGTAATTACTGTTAATTTTTCGTCAAGGTTCACCGTTCGTTTGCAAATAACGGATATTCCAAATTTGCCAGCTAAATAGGATTGTTTGGATTTTTATGTAATAAATAATCACATACGAATTAAGTTAATAGAGAGTCGCCCAAGAATTTATTATTTACTACGCACAAAACTACAATAAATCGATGATAAATTGGTGTTATCGACTGGTTAGTTTCGATTTTATTAAATAAACACAATACAATGCATCTTCTCGGAATATAATTGTTATCAATATGTTTTTTATTAATGTTTATCGCTGCAATTCATACAGTATAAGAACATTATGTAATGGCTTAATGACCTCACGGGATTTTTAGATTTTAAACACCTGCGCTAATTGTTTATGAAGTGTTTTATAGTTAAAAAAGGTCGAGAAGTCGAGTGGAAATCGAGCGATTAATTAATTAATTTGGAACAATATTAATTTCACTTTCGATACATACAAGGATAGCCGTTTAGAAACCGATCGCTTTATTTTTTTCTAATTGGAATAATTTAAAATAAGAAATTTGTTTATCGCTCGGCGAGCAAACAAATTTTGTCGACGCGAAAAGGCTTTCGATAGGCGAGCAATTTCGATAAATCCTGGCGCGATATCGATAACAATCCTTCGTTTGGCGATGGAATGAAATTAAAAAAAATTAAATAAAAACCGATAAGAGAAATATTTGTTGACAATGAGCTGTGAATTTTTTTATAAGCTATTTTTCCATACACTTATACAGATTGGTCCAATTTTAAATCGAATTAGAACGATCTCTAGGGTTGCTTTTAGGAGAAAAAATACACAAAATTGGAATTTTAATTTTAAAAGTATTCAGGCTTTTATTTTAGATTATTAACAACTTCCTCTTTGTGCAAAATAAAAAATAATGGTATTTTCTCTTGAAGTATTTTAGCACCCTGTATATCCACAATCTAAGATTTTCCAATGTTATTCTCATTTTCAAAAGAAGCTAAAATTTTTATAAAGAACGACTTTTTGTCGTAAAATCACTAAAAAGTTACTAAAAGTCACAAAAAAAATTATAAAAAGCTACTAAAAAGTCTCTAATAAAGTTACTAAAAAGTACCTAAAATAGTCACTAGAAAGTTGCTGAAATTAGTCGAAAAAACACTCTAAAAAGTCATAAAAAATCCCCTAGAAAAGTCGCTAAAAAATCACTAAAAAGTCACAAAAAAATTAATAAAAAGCTACTAAAATGTCACTAATAAAGTTACTAAAAAGTACCTAAAATAGTCACTAAATAAGTACTAGAAAGTTGCTGAAATTAGTCGAAAAAACACTCGAAAAAGTTCATAAAAAATCCCCTAGAAAAGTGGCTAAAAAAATCACTAAAAAGTCACAAAAAAATTTATAAAAAACTACTAAAATGTCACTAATAAAGTTACTAAAAAGTACCTAAAATAGTCACTAGAAAGTTGCTAAAATTAGTCGAAAAAACACTCTAAAAAGTTCATAAAAAATCCCCTAGAAAAGTCGCTAAAAATCGCTAAAAAGTCACAAAAAAATTAATAAAAAGCTACTAAAATGTCACTAATAAAGTTACTAAAAAGTACCTAAAATAGTCACTAAATAAGTACTAGAAAGTTGCTGAAATTAGTCGAAAAAACACTCTAAAAAGTTCATAAAAAATCCCCTAGAAAAGTCGCTAAAAAATCGCTAAAAAGTCACAAAAAAATTAATAAAAAGCTACTAAAATGTCACTAATAAAGTTACTAAAAAGTACCTAAAATAGTCACTAAAGAAGTACTAGAAAGTTGCTGAAATTAGTCGAAAAAACACTCTAAAAAGTTCATAAAAAATCCCCTAGAAAAGTCGCTAAAAAATCGCTAAAAAGTCACAAAAAAATTAATAAAAAGCTACTAAAATGTCACTAATAAAGTTACTTAAAAGTACCTAAAACAGTCACTAAATAAGTACTAGAAAGTTGCTGAAATTAGTCGAAAAAACACCCTAAAAAATTCATAAAAATTCCATTATTTCTCCCACCCATAAGGACACACTGTATATATATTTCTACAGCAATTTCTTACTAGATGCCTCAAACAAACTTTCCCCTCTATGTACACCTTCATCCCCTTTTACACACAGCACAAATTAAAAGGGGAGATCGCGATCAACAAAGGTAGGGGGAATTCCACCTTCCATCGCAGGACCTCCTCGGGTGAATCCCCGCTCGAACGCAGCGAATTCGCGATCGCATTCGAGCTCCAGCCGGCCATCGAGCGCGATTATAAACCGATTTTCGATTTCAGTTCCACTCCGGCGAAGGTGCGAGAGTGTAGCGACACGCTGGCCATTATCGCACCGTGCTAGGGGATGCGGAATTAGGGGCGAAAATGTGATATGTCGGGCGAAAGTGTCGGTGATTTTGCGGCGGAAAGGTGAGTTCTAATCGCGCTTAATTGACGACTTATCGACCGGACGAAGGCGATTTCCGTTGACTAAAATTTTCAAATATCAAAAATAATTGGAGTTTGTAAGTTGTACAGTGTATTGAACTTGGAATAACCGTTTGAAAAGGGTACGCAAAGGTTACTTTTGCGCTTTTTTTTTTAATTCGATAAATTACACGTTCAATGTTCACTTAGTGCGCGGATTTTACGCAACAGCGAGTATTATAGGTGTGCTGGAGAGGTCGAATTTGTTGGGTTTTGTGTTCTTCAAATTCGTCATTGATTTTTGCCCATTAGATGGTTTATGATAATTCGTTAATGGCTTAATAAAACGAACGTTCAATGCGACAACCGCCGCTGAATAAAACATGAGAGAACAATCGGCGATAAATAAAGCGAAAAATTGTTTTCGAGAATTATTTATTAGATATACAGAGTGTCTCATAAGGTAAGGCTTAAATTATAGCTATAGTGCACAGCAACTTTCTTATTTTAAATGGGACACCCTGTATATATTTGCATTTTTAGAGTCTACTCGATGAGCTGATTACAAAAAGGTGTCATACTTGGTAGCTGGGTCTTTTAATAAAGGCTATACAGCCACTCAAAAATCGCAAATTTTTGAATTTAGTTTTAATTCGTTACGAGACAACCTGTATACGAGATGTGTTTTTATTGCACTATTGTTGTTTTGGCTAAATAAATTTGTCGAAATTAGCTAAATAGTTGACTAATTTCAAAGTAATTGTGCATAATTTAGTCATAGAACGAGTCAAGTCAAATGTGTTTAATTTGCTTTAAAAATTTGCTATCTTAAAAAAACCTCGCTCAATACATAAAATAAATAATAGACAAATAACATAATTTAGCTGTTGATTTATTATACAAGGTGATTGAAAGAGGCACTTTAATTGATTTGGTGAACCTATTGCAAATTCTCCCAATGGAGAAGAACACGATTTGAGATATGCGGATTTCGACAAAAGATACGATTAGAAATGATTTATTAGAGCTCAAAACCGTTTTCAGTTGCTCAAAAGGTGTTATAATTAAAAAGATATAGCCCTTTGAAATTTAAAAATTTCGGGTTTTGACTCATACCTTATCAACCAATCATAAACCACTCACGTTTTGTTGTATAAGTAAACAGTATGAATTTTCGAACGCAGTAACAAAGAATACACAAACGAACAAAAATCAAACTGTCATTTGTCAGATTTTTCTGAAAAATGCACAAAACAAATTACACGAATTGCAGTTCGCCACAAAACACTTTACTGATAATATTGACGTTGACAAGAATGTTCCAAATAAATTTTTCAGGACCATTATTTGTGTTTTTAACACGAAAATCGGTTACAATTTATAAAGATGAAGATGTTATATCTATATTAATATATCGAATTAGGTAATGGAAGAAATGAATAAATCAGAAAATGTTTATTGCAATAAATATACAAAAAACGCACATTTTGCGGAGTAAAGAAGAGTAATAGGAAACGTGGCAAACTTGCTAAATGTGACTTCTCTTTTCAACTCTCGCTTTGATTGGAGCAGAGTGTATGACGATTGTGTGACGTTTTTCAAACTTTAAAAATTAATTGCGGCCTTATTTGGCCACAGAAAAAAATAAAAATTTCATTACACGCCGTCTTAGAACACACGATTTTGAAAAAAAAATAAAAAAAAGTGGTGGTCTTCTCCATTTAGTACCCCCCAAATACCCCAAACAGTCTACTATTATAGATCACTGTGCGCCATCTGCATGTAGACCGCAAGCACCAGGTATAGACCTCCACCTCCATGCTAGTTTAAAAAATTCCAGGTGCCAGTGGCGTTGAAGATGTGCGGCCGGGCGACGGTGCTCGTGCTGGCCACCATAGCCTTGACGACGCCTCCCACTGGAGCCATCCCGGAGGAAGACAGCCAGCTGAAAGTCGGCCGGGCCATAGACATATTCACCAGGTACGGCTACTTCGGCATATCCATGAAGGTAAGCTGCACAAACCGCGAGCTTCCAGCTTGTAACGATCGATTCTCCAGGTGGTATCCAGGAACGAATCGGACTGGATATTCCGCGAGCCCACCATCGAGGTGTTCACGGACGCGGAGCGCTACGCCGTGCGCCAGGAGCGCGTGCCCAAGAAGCAGAAGCGCGTCTTCGAGGGCGACTTCCACATGGAGTTCTGCGACAACGCGCGCCAGCTCGCACAGGCCTACTTCAGGGACTTCTCCTTCGAAAGGTTTCCACACCACCACCTCTCATCTATCCATATAACAAACTCCTCGTTTGTTCTGCAGGTTAGACAAGCCGTGGAAGGCGTTTACGGCGTCCTGGGCGCCGGAGACGCTGGCCAAGAACCTGGGTATCAACGCTTCCTTCGTGGTGAAGGAGCATTGCTACGTGCTGGTGCGGTTGTCCAGGTTTCATGACGTTATCAAGCTGGATAGGATGCCTAGTAATATTAATTTAGCGGACGTGGTGGCTAGAGAAATAGACAAAATTCGTATCGGGGACGTGGGGGGAGTGCTCATGTTCATCAGGAAATACGGATCGCACTATATAAATTCGTACGTTACTGGGAATTCCTTATATCAGGTATGTAAATAAGAGCGTTTCCTAATTAAACGAGCGATGATGGCTGGTGTATTTTTTATTTGTTATCAACCAGAGACCT
This sequence comes from Phyllotreta cruciferae, assembly GCA_917563865.1. Taxonomy (NCBI): domain Eukaryota; kingdom Metazoa; phylum Arthropoda; class Insecta; order Coleoptera; family Chrysomelidae; genus Phyllotreta; species Phyllotreta cruciferae. Next base: position 1,229,043 of record OU830613.1, read on the forward strand.
TGGTTTGCGCGTTGAGGATAAGAAGGATTGGATTAGGCTCACCTTTCGCCTTGGAGTTGGCGATTCGGTTGGTCGATTGGCTATAGAAATTGAAAGTAGTCTATGGGGATTTAATTTAATTGCTATATACCGAGCGTTTTATTAATTTCGCCTAAAACAATTGCTAATATCATGCTCGGTCTCGAAGGTCAATCTCGTTTGAAAAAAATCGTACAAAGAAACGATATTCTTGACATGGAGCGACCGTATTATCTAATTCAAACTGGTTAATTAACTTAACCATGAACTACAGCACAGTCGATTTCCTATTGTAAATTATTCGTAATCACGTGTAATATGAATTAAGTTTGACGAGCATATAGGATAGGTTAAATTCGATTCCGGCCTCGCGCAAGTTCAAAGTTAATTGCCAAGTTTTTTACGAACCCATGCATATAAATTTCCTTTGTCTGTACAAACGGGATAATAGTTTATAATACCCTACTCTACCCTACTGGGTGGAGTTCAATTGGTCCCCGCGGTCAAATTTACCCAAATATAATCCTTTTTCGATTCGAAAGCTATAAGTCAATTGGTCCCCAATACCGGATTAAGGGTTTCTAGGAAGGACCGATGGGAATAATTATAAATTTCAAAATTCTCTGGTAAATTTCGATTATGTATTTTCATTTCGTAGTACAATTTAATGAGGATTTTATGATTAGGGGAAATTTTTTGACTTCTGTCTTTTTTTTTTATTTCAATATAGGGAAAATCCCATCCCTTCCAGTATACTTCTAGAAAATTAGGTGTACTTTTCATAATAACAAATTTCGATATTGTAAAATATCAAGATGCTTTACTCTTGAGCTAAATCACATTTTTTGACATACCTCGTATAAGATTGATAAAATTTGATTTTTGATGGTTGCATCTTGAATTTTAGATCACGCAGAACTTTCTGTGAAGAATAACTATTTCGTAAAATTAATAATAAAGTTTCCTATATGTTGCCAACTATTTTTTGAAATCCGATCGTATATTAAAACTAAAATAATTCTTTTTTTGGTACAGAATTTTTCTTTTAATATATATTGTATCAATTGTATATATTTTAAATTACTATTGCTTAGATATTAAATATTTTTTAACACTAAAAACTACATTTTATCCAAATTCTGTCAGCTATGTAAGTACACCAGAAGATGTTAGCCAAATGATAGTTATTCATGCAATGTAAAATCTTATCTAATCGGATTAGGAATATTTTGACCGCGGGGACCAATTAGCCCATTAAATTTTGAAACTGGGGACCAATCGACCTGTAGGATTATGGAACCCCGCTGACAAAAATGACAGTGGGGACCAATTGACCAACACCGACCCTACTTTATATGATATTATTTCAGGTGTTTGTTTTCAACAAAACGAACTACCAAAAAATGAAGGAGCGACTGAAGCGCCAGGGCATAGCGCAGATCAACAATTTGGAGCTGACCCACTACTTCAGCCCGTGGTATGCGGAGCACATGGGGGCCATAAAGGTGGCCAGCGGCAACCGATCCGTGGCCAATTGGTCTTCGTACAAACTGAAATACAATTACTCCATGTTCGTCTATCCCTCGCTGCTAAAAATACACGGTACAATCCACCCTTTTACTAGCTTTCTGTATGAATAATGGCGCGATTTATTTTAGGGGATCCCCGATTGCTGAGCAGATTGAACGTGCTGTTGGGCAACGAGGCGATACTGGAGCTGCACATGAACACGCTGGCGCCGGCCTTCAAGGACCCGCTGAAGCGGCAGTGGTTCGAGGAGGTGCTGGATAATTTTTTGAAGCTGTGGGAGTCGAATTTGTAGCGGGCCAGGCGGGGATGGGGCGTCTGGCGAATGTCTGTGATCAAAGCGAACGTCGTATTTTTTATTTATAGGTTAATTAATAAAATATGTGTGAGAGTCTCGGTTTGTTTGATGTCACGTATAGTTTGTGTAAAATAAGATTGGATGTACGTCACTCACTAGAAACCGTTTTGTAGAAAGTTCTTAGATTTTGTGAAATTTATAGAAGTTCGGCAACACTGCCTATTTGCGAAGTAGTGACGTGCATCCAACTTTGTTTTGCATAAACTATAGATCCTTGATTAATAAGACATATTACAAGACGTTGGAGTAAATTTCTTTTATTGAAAGCATCTAAAAAGTATAAAAAAAGCGATAATTATTACTAAAAAGATCACAATTCTTGGGTGTGATGATAGATTGATAAAAGTTCATTATTAACAAGTTAATTCGAGATTTGAAGCGCTCTGTATAAACAAAAATATAACGACAATATAGAACTGTTGTACAAAAATTACGAATCGTCCGCTCTACATCTGTTAAAATTTTTTTTCTATAATTTTATTCGAGTAAATAAAAATTATAAACGCATCACAGTCAAATCACATCGATTTATCGTTACATAATTGTCAAACGGTGCTTATTTGGGAATCGATTAAAACTAATTAGAGCTGCATTTTAGTTCAGAAATAGTCCACATCAATCGTTCTTCTTAAATATCGACATTTGCACTTCAGCTTGCAATTCCTTGCTGACTTTCTTGCCGTTTACAACTAATATCACCGGATTCTCCACTCTAATCAGTCTGAATTTGTATTCCTGAAATCCAACACAAATTTAAGTTTGTCTACGACAGTTGAAGACAACCACTTACAATTTCTTTGTAAATAAAATCGACATCGGTTATATAAGGCTCAGCTATAGCCACTGAATCTCCTATTATAACGCCTTTGCCATCGGCTAAATTGAAAATTGTTACAACCACACACGTAGCTTCCTTATCCACCATGCAAAAGGTACTAAAAAGTATCATTTAATACCGCTAATAAATTAGCAAATTAGTGTTTACTTACAATGGTACCCTATCCTCGTTTCGAACTGAACAAACCACTTTACCCAACACCACAGTCTCATCATTGATACCACTTTTAAGCTCTTTTAGATTCTTTTGGGTTAAATTCACCTTCTGCCCAATCGGGGAGGTGTAAGCTCCCCCACCATAGGGACCCAATTGCTTCGATTCGAACGACTAAAACGTATAGAATAATTAGATTTCGATTACAATCGGTTATGAATTACTAACTTGTAGTAATTGCTGTAATCGTTTCGATTTCATCTTCCCGCAAGTCGACACAAACTCCTTGATATCATTCAAATACTGCACTAGTTGCTTTTCTTTAATCTTCGGAGGTTCCCACGTGGGGTTGTACACGGAGGCTTCGTTGAACGATTCCAAAGCCATCTTGAACTCTTCTTCGTACTTCAAAGTCTACAAAAAACCAAACCAATAATTCACATTTTATTAAGCTTCATTTACTCACAATTCCTTTATTGTAGTGAAGATCCGGTGTACTTTTAGCAATAATATCTTTCTCCTGAAATTAGTACGAGTTATGTAGAGTAATCGAGAGTGTGTAGTGGACTTACGGCTTGCGAATAAGCGCTGAGGCATTGTTTGAGGATTTTGGGGTTTTGTTGGATGCCGAAAAATGAGGATAAATAAGCGTTGCCCAATACAGTCCAGGATAAACCATCGTGGGGGTCAAGTTGTACAGCTTCTTTGGCGTAATTCAAGCCGTTTTCTATGTTTTTCACTTTTTGTTCTCTAGATTTAGCTGGTTCTTGCCTCACCAGCATCGACAGGCTTCGTAAGGAGTGCTTATTTCTTTTCTGAAACAACATCCGATGTTAACTATCGAGTATTCTTAAGGAATATTGAAAATAAAACCTCTTTTAAGGCCCCTTCGAAGCAATTTATCGACTTCTTCAATTCATCGTTCTTCCAATAGCATTCTCCCAATTCATTCCAAGCATCCACCAGTTTGGGATCCAATTTTATCGATTTTGATAATAAATTCTCCGCTTCGCTACTATACGTAGGCGACACGTTTAATAATTTCCCTACAATTGAACAATTACTAATTAAATCGACATAAAGAACCGTTAAATTTACCCTTTAAGTAATTGAATTTGGCTCTATCGGGCTCTTCGATCAAACACTGGTGGTCAGTAAACAATTTCAACGTTTCGATTCGAAGCTTCTCCGTATCCTCTTCCTTTTTAACAGCCTCCTCGATATCGTGCGTTTCGAAATATCTATCCCTGAACCTGTACACCTCCTCCGTTTTATCCTAAACAACACGAAATCATATTTAATAATTTACTAATAAGGTAATGCTCCTTGTAAGGTGTGTTCCCACTCGCACCTGGTGCTAAATACTCACATTCAAGAAGGCCATTAGGTCCTGGTGGTCCCCTTCGCAACCGCATTTCGGCTCCTCTTTAATGGAAACGTCCATTTTCCGTGGTATTAGTTAAAAATCGAAGCTAAAAGACATTTTTTGTGACAATCAACAATAGTTTAGTCAACAATCACGAAGTGAGGTTAGAGTTTTGCCCTACTGTCAGATTATTAGTGGGCTGAGGCCTCTTACTCTTGTGGATTTACTAGATTACTTGATAAAATGGTTGAATAGTGGTGATGGTAAAGACCAGTGAAGTGTATTGTTGACGATCAAACGAACTTGTGAAGTTCGATCGAAATTATACGAGGCACTTCATTCGAATAGATTACTACTTGTAGTATCGCTCGGATACGTTAGATGGCGCCCAGTTCAAAGACCTTCAAACAAAAAACTGTCACTTGTCACTACTTTATGCTCTGCGCCCACAGAGCGGTACGATCACTTAAGTTGAAAGTAAACAAAAAATGTTTTTGGGTGGGAAATTTTAAAGTTAAATTTAAATATTTAAATATTTTAGAGGAGGGAGGTAATCTATTCGAATGAAGTGCCTCGTATAATTTCGATCGAACTTCACAAGTTCGTTTGATCGTCAATTATACTACGGCACTTCATTCTTCATAGATTACTACTTGTAGATGTTCAAAGACAACATTTTTTGTCCTGCTAGTTGCGTTAAAAATATTTTATGAGAATAAAAACTTTATTAACTCATGAACAACTTCAGAAGCAAAATATAACATTTCAAAATTGCTAACTAAGAACAAAACAATAGTGACTTCTATGTAGTCACCGAACAATATAAAATTTTTGACTACTAACATAATGTAGACATGAACAAGCAAAAAATAAATTGCCTACTAATATGTAGGTATACAACAATGGAACCAAATCATTTTAAACAATTCAAAATTGTGTTTGTTAAGTCAGTCTCGTGAGTTTCTATAGGTCTATTATAGAATTTAAAGAATGTCTGCGATTTTTTAGACCAGCCTGCAGATCTCCGGATTACATCAATTGATACCCCATTCTTATATGCATATGAAGAAGAGGCGTGTTTTATGGAATACGCTGAAAACCTATTTGTATCTATTCCTGCCTTTGCTAAAATGTCTTTTACCCACTTAGCGAGCGTCTGACTGGACGCTCTGTGGTGAGATTTGTTGAGTGTAACAAATAAAAATTCTTGCGATCCTCTTATTTCCGTAGTTCTATCTATATAAGCCAGTAGAGTGTTCGCGACGCAGATTTCTGGCTTTTCCTTGAATCTGGCGAATTGTAGACACGGTTGATCCTTTCCGGGTGCTGAAGTTTTAATTCTATCTGGGATAAATATCTGAACATCGCCCGCTGCGGTAATAATAACGTTTTCAATTTTTATTAAGGATATCGTTTGAAAACGCTGGACCGAAACTAACGCCAACAGCGCTATCAACTTCTTTGACAGTAATTCCAGAGATATCTCATCGTTAGGATATAATGAGGCTAAAAATGCTAGAAGTGCCTGTGGATCCCATGTTAAATTGTACCTCGGACGTTGTGGTCTCAGTTTTGAAATACCACGAAGGAATCTTCGTAAACACAAATTATTGGACAAGCCTTCTGGCAAGATCAAAGCCAAAGCTGACCTTATATTATTAAATGAACCATACTTAAAGTCCTTTTTCTCAAATTGATCCTGGAGGAACGCTATCACCTCTGGTACAGATGCCAAATAAATATTTATATTATTATTCCGACAATACAGCCACCAACATTTATATACCGTATTATACTGCTTTTTGGTAGATTCAGTCAACGATCCTAGTATTACAGGAATACTACTTGCGGGCATGTTCTTCAGCAAAAACGCTTTCCCGATAATTTCCCCGCAACCAGGATAATCTTCATCGGGAACGTCTTCCTAAATGGAGAAGATAAAAGATCAGAACCAAAATCCAGAAACAACGGTTCCTCAACTAATAAGTTGAGAAACAAAGGGTACCAAGCTTGTGATGGCCAAAAAGGAACAACTAAAATTCCACACCCTTGATCATTGATAATTTTCCTTAATACTCGTAAGACCAGCGAAAAAGGAGGAAATGCATAAAATGATAAATCCCTCCATGAAATAGTAAAGGAATCCACCCCTGTCGCATTAGGGTCTCTATTTAGTGAATAATAAATGCGGCATTTAGTGTTTATGTTCGAAGCAAAAAGGTCCACCGAAGGCTGACCAAATCTGTTAATTAAATCCTCGAAAGCTACTGGGTTTAATTCCCACTCGGCTTCGACAGAAATTACACGGGATGCTTCATCTGCTGGGTTTTCTGCAGATGCTATGTACGAAGCCTGAACCCATAAATCTTTCTCCTCACACCATCTCCAAAGGGATCGAGCCAACCTATTTAACTCTTTATTTCTGTTACTCCCCATATGATTAACATAAGCTAACGCAGTTATATTGTCTACCCTAAGCATAATGTTAGTGGAAGGCAGAGCTTCATTCGCAAAACATTTTAATCCATAAAATACTGCAAGTAATTCTAAATAGTTTATATGTTTGGATTTTTCCAACAAATTCCACCAACCATACGTTTCCTTTCCCTCGCAGCACGCTCCCCAACCTGTATTAGACGAGTCCGTGAATATTTCTAATTGATAATGATCATTTTTTAACTTTTGTTCTGCCAAATGCAGGTTTTTAATCCACCAATTTAAGTCCTCATCAATTTTGTTATGATTTAAGGTTATTAATTTATTATAATTTTGGTTAAATTTTTTAAGAGCTGCAAGCTTTTCAAATTCCAAACATTTAAGATACAAACGGCCGTACTTAACAGTAGGGAGGACAGAGACGAGCAGTCCTATCAGATGAGCCAAACCTTTAATAGTACAAGACTCTGAATTCAATAACGATTGAATTGTTTTAATAATTTTAATTTTCTTTTCTTCAGGGAGGGCAATATCCATTTTTTTAGAATTAAAAATAAACCCCAAAAATTTGCAACTCCTTTTTGGAGTTAAAGAACTCTTATCCCTATTTATTACGAACCCTAGTGATTCTAACAAAGTAACCACTTTACGTGTATCATTTCGACACAGTTCCTCCGATTTTGCTAAAATCAAAAAATCGTCTAAATAAGACATGCAAGTAATATTACTTTTATGTAAATGAGCTAACACTGGCTTTAATATCTTTGTGAATACTAAAGGAGCTGAACATAACCCAAAAGGTAACGCTGTGAATTCGAACATTTTACCATCAAAATTAAATCTTAGAAATTTTCTACAAGATTCATGAATTGGAATTAAAAAGTAAGCGTCCTTTAGGTCGATAGTCGTCATAAAACAATTTTTATAAATCAATTTTGAGGCCGTCCGCCAATCCTCCATTTTAAAATGTTCCTTCCAAACAAACTTATTCAATTTTTTTAGATTCAACACAAATCTTTTACCACCTGAAGACTTATCTACCAAGAAATAAGGGGACACAAACTGATCTGAGGAACCCTGGCATTTTTTAATAGCACCCTGCTTTAACAATTGCTGTATACTATTAGCTAAAAATGGCCTATCACGGGGACATATTTGTAAATTTGCCCCGGATTGAGATCTCGGTATTTGCGATATAAATCGTAATTTGTAACCCTCTAACCATTGTAAAATCGTTGGGTGTGGATTTAGTTTTTTCCAATTTGCCAAGAAGAATTTTAAACGACCTGCTAAATATTTTACCTCTAGTATTTTTTCCCTTGGTTGTGAAAACTCTGGGATCTCGGTTGGTTGTAAAAGCGCTGGGATCTCGAAGACCTCTGACTTTGAGGATGAGGCCTGTAACCCCTCGAATCCCTCTGATTTCGAGGAGGCCCCTTGTAGTTTAAAGAAACGGAAGTTTGTTTCTTTACCTGTGATTTTTTGGTGTTATCGTATTTCAAATCAAGGCTATTCTTCTGCATTTCCTTAAACGCTCTCCTCCTTTCTGAAAAATCAGACCCAAACAAAGTGGAGTCTGTCTTTCCTTCAATAGCTACCTGTTTATAGATGGAAGGTAACTGCGCAATTATTGCCTGTCTACGTTGAAAAGACAAAATCCTCTGTAAATTTATAAGGATTTTTCCCGCATCAGAAAGAGTATGAAGGCAGGATTTTGCAAATTTATTGTCGCTTTTTAAAATCGCTTCGACCGTGGAGGCCAATGCCGTGACGCCAGCTCTTAATTGAGTCTGCGCATAAAACTTAAACTTATCTCTATTCAAAATAGGAGACTGTATAGCTTGCTGAATGTCGCTGTTCAACAAAGGGGCCTCGAGGGTAGTGAAATTTTTCGGTGGTTGGTATCTTTTTAAAATTGCAGCAACTTCCTCCTTTTCTAGGCCTACCTCAAGTATATGGGACCATCTCTTCACGAGCTCCGGGTGTAGATCGGGGGAATGGGTCACGCTGTCTCCCGGGTCCTTACCTAATAGGTTCATTAATTGTTCATCAACAATGCCTTGTGTGACATCCTCAACAAGAGGTTCATTATGCAAAGATAATACGTCATCGTCTAACTTCTCAGCCTGCCCTTGTTGGGGACTTTCGATATTATTCGGCTTGGGCAAAGGTGCACCGGAATGGGTCGCAAAGCTGCATCCTGTGGAAAGGGAACTGCTGTGACTGCGACTGCGATTATGCCCTTGATGGGGACTTTCTAAATCAGGCGAGAGCGCCCTAGTTGCTCTAAAAGAGCTAGCCGAATAACGGCGACTATGCCCATGATGGGGACTTTCTGAATCGGGCGTCAACGCCCTAACTGCTCCAACCGAGCTAGCCGTTGAGTAACGGGACCGAGAACGGGGCCTGCGACTTTGCAACGCCCTCTCCAGCTTTAAAAGCCTGGCCTCTAACTCTCCTCTGGAAACCTTGGTCGCCCTGGCTCTCGAGCGCGACTTCGATCTTTTCCTCTTACCTCCCATAACTAGAAAACAAAAGGTTAATCTGAAAATAAGAGTTAAAGTTATGTATAATTAGAAAATATGAATAAATTATAAATAAATACGCAGTAGTGACGAAGAATTGGCACGCCAGCCAACGCCCAAACGAAAAGTGATCGTACCGCTCTGTGGGCGCAGAGCATAAAGTAGTGACAAGTGACAGTTTTTTGTTTGAAGGTCTTTGAACTGGGCGCCATCTAACGTATCCGAGCGATACTACAAGTAGTAATCTATGAAGAATGAAGTGCCGTAGTATAATGCTAATCAAAGAAGGTATCTATTCCGTGACAATTGTCAAATGTCAATAGTTTGGTTGAAGGTGGAGTAGAGGTCGCTGGGGCTCGCTGCGGCTTTTACACGGGAAAGACAAGACAAGAGCGACAACGAAACAGAAAATACGACCAACCAGCGCGCAGCGGAGTAGCCAAAGCGGAGCAGTCGCTGACGGAAGCTGCAGGCGCCCAGTTCGCGTTGGCTTTCTCTCGGCCTGGCCATCACAATTGCAATTGTCCTGTTCCACACGCACGTCCTCCATTTCATCCAGTGATCCAGTTATGTTGTTGTGCGCGAGCCAATGAATGTGCCCCACGGTCGAGTCGCCAGACGCCCGACGACGGTGAGGTCGGTGCTGTGAGCTCTCGAGTGTCATGGTGGTGTTGTGACATTTCTCCGCTAGTTTCTAGTCGATCGGGAATATCCCAGTTCTGACGGATTTCGTCGCCCGGAAAGATGTCCAGCAGGCACGTCCCGGCCGATAAGGTGAGCTATCGCTATATTGTATCGACAACCGCGCCCTTTCGTCGCCAAGACATTGAAACGCGACCTAGTTTTTTACCCTGCGGAACGTCTCTTCTGCGATTCTCTTCTCGATTTGTTATTACCTTGCTGAGCGCTGCGAAATAGCACCGAAACGCTACTTTCTATTGCATTGTTCGTTGCCTTTTTAATAGCGTTGGCTTTGTTACAGTATTGCCAACCTTTTATTAACATTTTTACCTTTTTTTTTTGTTTATTGTACTAAAATAGGTGGCTGTTTACCCCATTACGAAAAAGCTCATTTTTGACAGATTGTTATACAACTAGATTACTTCATAAATATAACAATAGTGAGAAATTTCAAAACAATTTATAAATAAGCGCTTACCTAATGAATTATAACTAAATTTAAGTAATCGTGCATAAGATGTATTATTACAACCTCCATGTTATCGACTTCTTTCCAAAGCCAATGCGATTCGGTATGAAAATATTAATCAAAACACCAACGGCCAACTCGATGACTTCTACCTGCAAATTCCGATATTTTTAGATAGTAAACTAATGAATGAATTTACAAACACATACACACTATTTCCCGTTGAATCATTATTGACAGATCGAATTATTGGAATACTGTTACATTTGTAGCTCCAAATAAATGGTAGAATTTCTCCTCTAATCGTATGGTAAACACGCGAGGGGTGTCTGTTTCGCATAAAGGAATATTCCCGGTAATAAAAAGGTCCCCGCTTGTAAACATCGGAGAGTCGAGATGAATAGGAATAGAGAAAGAAAATAAACACTTTCGGGACGTCGGAGTCTAGAAGGCTATCAAAGCGAAGAGGAAACGCATGTGGCAAGGAGAAGGCAATTAAGTGCGAACAGGTTCTCACGTGGGGCTCGTTTATTACGATATATACCCACCCCCCCTTAATCCTATGAATAAAAAACGCTCCGATGAGATTATTTTTATTTTAATCGAATTTCTCGCTTGGAAATTCGTGTTAGGAAAATATGGGTTTTTCGAATACCTAACGATTGGACATGGTTTATATCTGGTAGTGAAATTACGGGAAATTCTGTGACGAAATGTTCGTAAATAATTTATTCATCTCCTGTTATAGTCTATTCGTAAACGAGGCAAAATTCCAGCCTACTCTATCCAACACAGAAATTGGAAAATATGGATATTGGTTTTGGCTCACTTATGAATAGACTATAGAAAGCGTTTGTTTTAGGTACGAATGGAGAAGACCACGATGTGAGATAGGCGGATTTCGGCAAAAGATACGATTAGAAATGATTTATTAGAGCTCAAAACCGTTTTCAGTTGCTCAAAATGTGGTATAATTAAAAAGATATAGCCCTTTGAAATTTAAAAATTTCGGGTTTTGACTCATACCTTATCAACCAATCATAAACCACTCACGTCTTGTTGTATAAGTAAATAGTATGAATTTTCGAACGCAGTAACAAAGAATAGACAAACGAATAAAAATCAAACTGTCATTTGTCAGATTTTTCTGAAAAATGCACAAAACAAATTACACGAATTGCAGTTCGGCACAAAACACTTTACTGATAATATTGAAGTTGACAAGAATGTTGCCAAATAAATTTTTCAGGACCATTATTTGTGTTTTTAACACGAAAATCGGTTACAATTTATACAGATGAAGATGTTATTTCTATATTAATATATCGAATTATCCATTAGGTAATGGAAGAAATTGATAAATCAGAAAATGTTTATTGCAATAAATATACAAAAAAACGCACATTTTGCGGAGTAAAGAAGAGTAATAGGAAACGTGGCAAACTTGCTAAATGTGACTTCTCTTTGAAACTCTCGCTTTGATTGGAGCAGAGTGTATGACGATTGTGTGACGTTTTTCAAACTTAAAAAATTAATTGCGGCCTTAGTTGGCCACAGAAAAAAATAAAAATTTCATTACGAGCCTACTAAGAACACGCGGTTTTGAAAAAAAAAATGAAAAAAAAGTCGTGGTCTTCTCTATTGTATCAAAATCACCGCGTATTCTCCAAACGATTAAATGAAAATGACCTTATACATAACGCACGATGACGAAATTTCGTGCTTTACAAAAACAACAGTCGAGTTATTAACTTATAAAGCCGTTAACAATCGAGATGCAGCATCTCGTGGGTTTTACCTAAAAGGTTTTTCCCTTAAAAATCGGACGTTTTTGGATTTACCTCCCGACCACCGGCGCGTTCTTTTTCAACGAAACGCTGGCCGGGGCAATCTTCTCGAGTTCAGGTAGTAGAAGGCGAGGTTTCTTCGAAGGTTGGAAATTTTTCTATTGCGACCGGTAATCTTTTGTGGAATACCTACTTTACTTACCTGTTTTCTTGGGCATGTGTCAGCGGCGCGCCGAGCGCTCTCTTTGTAATATTACAAATTGTATCAATCGATCGGTTTTTATTCGTTTATTGTACAGATAATTTTTCTATGTATATGTAAATAAATCGTTTCGAATGTAACGAGCGTGGTAAGTGGATAATGTTAATGTTTCTTCATTATCGGCGGGACGATAACGAGCCCGCATTATTCGAATAATCTGGCGTTACGTAATAGAAAGCCATAAAAATATCATTTAACTCCTTCCACTTCGAAATTCGAGACATCCTGTATATATTTTTGTATTTAAAAGACACACTGTATATTGCGTTGACAATAACGGGACATCCTATATAGCGGCTACTACTATAGGTATGTTTGATTATACAGGACGTACCTAATGCTTGGGACATCCTGTATAGAACACGATTTATTCGATAAAAACATGAAATATTCAGATGAATGAACGTGAATTCTCACCGTTTTTGTATCGTGTATATCCCGACAGGACGTTAACCTGAAGAGGCGTATCGATTAAATAGGAAAAATCTTCAACTGTGGTCCTTTGGATATTGTATAAAATTTGAGATATCACCAGGAGTGTTTTACGAGTCGATACTTTGTGTAAAACGCAAATTTCACTCGGCCGCCATTAAAATTCAGTGATTAGAAAAGAGGTAATTACGCGGCTTTCACTTTTACAATGTACTGCTTTTACCCGCATGCATATCTGATCTAATAATTACCTGTGGTTTGTTGTTTTTTATTTGGTCCTCTCTGTATACTCTTAGAGTCGATTTGTACGAAAATGCACCTATTGTAGATCTATTTCCTCTCCTTTTGACCCCTACGAGACAAATAAACATCCGATAATAAGTTGTTTATTCGAATTCCCGATAGTAAAATTTGTACCATGGTGCCCACCTTAATTTCACACCCTAACACAGTTGCGGAATCAAGGTGGACGCCATGGTACCTACGAAGAGGATAACTATCGTTTATTTGGGTCACCCTGTATAGGGAATAGTGGCGATTATAGGATGGTTTATCGGCGAATGGGGTGCAATAAATATGGGATTTTTTTTAGCAATTTCGAAAATTCATTTGTATCGAGCGAATCGGTACGTGAGAAACGGCAATTAAAGCGGGTCGGGACGCCGCAAAACTTAAAATAAACGCCGCAATATGTAATTTGGAACTGTTTTCTAAAACCTCGTACGTTTTGGCAGTTGTAAGTGTTAGCGAAAAATATTAGCGGCGAAATAAAACTGGTGATTTCGGTTTTAGAGGCAACACAAAAGCGATTTTTATACACCTACTGTATTTAATTGATTCTGGAAAGATTATAAGCGCTCGTTTTCTTCTACTAAAGTTTTGAATGTTCGATTAATTATTGTTGCTGCATACCTGGTACGTTCGAGGACATAATGGTATTTGTTAGAGGCGCGTTGTTTAAATTAAAAATGTGATTTATTGGACAGGAAGCTCGGGAGCGATTCAGATATTTCGAAGCAGACTAGAGTTATTTATTAGGTCTGTTTGGGATTGTGATTTAGAGTTAGGAAATTTTTTTCTATATAAATTATATTATTGTTATTATAAACTCTCCCTTATTGTACCAGGAACAGGATTAAATTAAATTATTTTGGCTTCTTGCAAATTTCCTCCTTCGTTCTCTATAATGAAAGTTTATGGTCTCGCGCGAAGAAAAATGTAGTAGGCATAGAAATTCGGGTAAATTGATATTGAGTGTACCTATATAGGATGTCCCAGAATAATTTTAACCGGTCAATAACACTGTTTTAATCAAAATTTTGTATTGTTCTTTATGTACATTTATAACCGAAATCATTCGAAAAACACGGAAAAATACCGTATATTATCGATCGATTCCTGCATAACAAAACACCCCGTACGTTTGCATTGTTTGAATGCTAATTCCTGTATACATATTCGCCTTTTTCCATTATCGATGCCGAGCGTGTTTCGCGCGAAAGTATTTTTTATATACTCACCTTGACAACAACCAGTCAACACACGAAGTCTTCTAAAATCCACCACGCATTTACAAATTTACTGAGACAACCTGTAAAAAAATGTAGAGCATTTAATTGGGACAACCTGTACAAGTAATTGACTAGTGCATCATCTAGCAGGGGGCGATCGATGAGGCAAAAAGAGCGCCGAAAAGGGCCCCGGAATGGATTTCCTTTTCGCCGTTTTCCACCCCTTCCGCGACCTCCCCCCCCGTCGAACTCGAAACTCCGCTGCGTGTGCAACCCTCGCTCGATTGACCCAGAAACGAGAGAATCGGATGCCATCTGCACCGAGAGAGGTCTCATCGCGAATTCGCCCCCACACCTCGGATTTCACAACAACCCGGAGATGTGCAATTGAATTTTGAAACGCATAGAATTAACACCCTATTACTTATGGTTCATTTTAGAGGATAAATAAAGGATAAATTGCGTTGTTTTGTTGCAGGATTTTTCTTATATCTGCTTTGCATATTTGTCGCGTATGTGCGTGCATCTCCGTCGGTGCGCGTCCTTGTTAATTTCCTTTGTGTTTATTTACCAATAAGTATTGCGCCAATACTTCCTCGTGTTGTTTTTGAGGTGATTGAATCGAGCAAATGCTGCGTTAAAGGTTGAATAAAGGATACAAAATGGAGTTGTAGAAGAAAGAAATTGGATATCATACATTGGTGAACAAAGGTGGTTGCCATAGAAACGTGCGCTGATTCTACCACCTTAGTTCATTAGAGGAGGATTCCCATTTTTTATGAATTAATTAAATTGCGGAAATAAGTAGATGTTTTGGTTTAAAAATAGGAAATATTAGAGGAAATAAAATCGAACTTTGAGTATATTAAGAAATTAAAACGTATAATGTCGGGTAATTTTCGCATTAGTAACGGATAATAACGCAATAAATATTCCCGTGCTTTGTAAATAGGCGAGTAATTATTCGCAAACAACCGGAATAAATGGATTTTAATTGCCGGGTTATACCGCGTATAAATAATACTAAGTAGATGATAAATAAGAACGAACGTGTTTGTTATACGAAATTCGACAAAAGTCATTTTCGATGGCACTTAATTGGGCTGTTGCGTAAAAAACTACAATAAGTATATACAGAGTGGCTAAAAGAAAATCGCGCGTTCTTCTTCTTATTTCGAAACTAATCCGAATCGAAAAATATACAAGCACAGTACAAACGGCGATTTATAATCGTTAAAACATCAACGGCATCGCGTCGTAAAAATAGCCCGGGCACCGTTTTTAAATAAACTCCCCCCCGGACTGGTTACAACTCGTACAAGTTACAAGTTACAGCTCGCGTGGCGTTCCCGGTTATTCGATAGCCTTCCCGCATTTTCGGGTGCCGCTTTTCATTGATGCGTCTCGAAATAGCGACGAAATAAAATTAGAAAAACGCGTTAAGTGCATAATGCTAAAACGTTCGAAAGGTTTACAATGTGCTATACGAAAATAATGTTTTAATTTCCACTAAATTTATTGCTTGCTTTATGTATACAGGGTGTTCGAAGAATAGATTTTTCCAAACCTGTAATGGAGAAGACCACGATGTGAGATATGCGGATTTCGGCAAAAGATACGATTAGAAATGATTTATTAGAGCTCAAAACCGTTTTCAGTTGCTCAAAATGTGTTATAATTAAAAAGATATAGCCCTTCGAAATTTAAAAATTTCGGGTTTTGACTCATACTTTATCAACCAATCATAAACCACTCACGTCTTGTTGTATAGTAAATAGTATGAATTTTCGAACGCAGTAACAAAGAATAGACAAACGAACAAAAATCAAACTGTCATTTGTCAGATTTTTCTGAAAAAATGCACAAAACAAATTACACGAATTTCAGTTTGGCACAAAACACTTTACTGATAATATTGACGTTGACAAGAATGTTGCCAAATAAATTTTTCAGGACCATTATTTGTGTTTTTAACACGAAAATCGGTTACAATTTATACAAATGAAGATGTTATTTTTATATTAATATATCGAATTATCCATTAGGTAATGGAAGAAATGGATAAATCAGAAAATGTTTATTGCAATAAATATACAAAAAAACGCACATTTTGCAGGACTAAAGAAGAGTAATAGGAAACGTGGCAAACTTGCTAAATGTGACTTCTCTTTGCAACTCTCGCTTTGATTGGAGCAGAGTGTATGACGATTGTGTGACGTTTTTCAAACTTTAAAAATTAATTGCGGCCTTATTTGGTAACAGAAAAAAATAAAAATTTCATTACGCGCCTTCATAGAAAACACGGTTTTGAAAAAAAAAAATTTAAAAAAATTCGTGGTCTTCTCCATTGCATTTTTTTTTTGTAGTATATGATGGCTTATTTGTTTATTACATTTGCATTTTTTGGAGTGCATTGAGCGATGCACTCGAAGCGGAAATTTCGAATTTCAAACGGTTCATGCCTAATTTTCTGTCATTAAACGCCGAGAATTTCGAAAGGGTCAAAGATGTTGACCTATAATTGTGGTTTTATCTAACAGAGGCGGGTTCGTTAGCATTTCATTAGGGCGCACGCTTTATGTAAATTATGCAATTATTGCAATTTTCATGCTCCCTATTTCTATATGCAGCCTTCTCAAGGATAAATCAGGGTAGTACATATTTTTTTTAAACAGCAGTATAGAATCATATAATGACGCGTATTCTACACGCCCCTGTTTGTTCCTAGTCATCCGCCTACGAGAAACGTTGGTAACTCATGTGAGAAAATTACACGGTGCCCGTCTTCTTGGTTGTTCTTTTTCGTTTTTATTTCCATTCGAATTATGCCACATCGGGCCCCATGATGAACGGGTTAATTCGCTTTAATTATACAGGCGGTCCGGGCCCGAGAAGGCATGGCTATTCCGCCGTAATTCCACGGGATTTCTAACTCTTTTTTTGTTATTTGAACAAAAAAAATTATTCGATTTCCTCGCATTTGAATCGAGTAAGTTAATTGATCGGTTACCTTGTTATTTAAAGCGTTAATTAAAATAAAAAGGATGTTCGAAAATTTCACAATTAGGTGCGCGAACTTGGACTTTTCTTTTTGTTTGCGTAGTAAAGGAAGCGTCTATTTGCGATCGCTGCGTAATATCGATTGCAATCGATTTTTTTTAATAGGTAATTTATTCGCTATTTGCACATTCGACGAGGAGGAATCGCCTTTTTTATTATCATCTCGGCGGTTCGAGCACGCATTTATATTCGATTTTAATGTTTTGTGTATAATAAAGTTAGTTTATAGTTTGGAGTTTATTATTTTTTATTTCATCGCGCGCTCTTAATTGAAAATCGTTGCTGGAAAATCGAATTTTCCGGCTCGCGTTAAGCCGAGATGTTTGGCCTACTTTTCGCGACCTTTCCTTCCTTTTTAGGTATTCTTTTTTACAATTCTAATCCTTACTAATTTTTTACAAAATTGGATATCATACATTCGTGAACGAAGGTACTCACCATTACAATCATAGGGCTATCCAACCACCTTAGTTCACTACAGGAGGATTCCCAATTTTTTAAATAAATCTAAAATACATAATCGATATATTTTCGCTCTCTAAAGCAATTCCGAGAATGTCGATAATATTATTACGAAAGCAATTAATAATTCTTGAATAAAATCGCCGGCGATTCCGATTTGCAATTAGCGGTAGAATTTTTTTCGCACGTGGAATATTTTTTTGTTTACCAGTTTGCTCTGCTACGCAGCTGTTGATTGTAATGTGCGGAATCGAAATTATTGTAATTAAATGTAAAAGGTTTGAAAATAAAAAAAAAACAAACCGAGATCACAGCAAATTAATTCGATGCGGCGAATCGAGAACAATGGAAAGTTTACCGGTAAAATTGAAAAATCTTATTCTAACGGGATCCTTTCGCGGTTTTAACGATATTATTTTAGAAAACGACGATTTCTTTTGGGTATTTATGCTTTTTTTATCTGCTACACGCGAACCTCGCAGTTTCTATTAACTGTATTGGTTTTGAAATACAGAGTGATTCTGCGTCGAATTATACGATTATATTTTGCAGCAGAACCGTCTTTAATATTAATTAAATACAGCGTTTTATCGCTAAACTAATTAACGTCACTTAATTATCTAAAAATTCGATGTTTGTTCTGTACTATACCGACCTTAACACCGTTGTTAATTTCCAAGGATTTCGCGTAAATATTTTTTCCGAGTTTAACAACGCTAATACCGACGATTAATTAATTCGCTAAACAAAATAACCATTTGAAATGAATAATATTCAAGAATTACTAGACAGAAAATCTCGTTGATACAAATTGGATATCATACCTCGGTGAACCAAGGTGCTTGATGCCATTTTTTCCATTGAAATGTTACATTTATTTGATCTGGCATTTGTGGGGACTCTTTTTGTTGCAAATTTAATCCTCTACAACTTTAGTTATGTAACTTTTGGTCGTAGAATTAAAAATAAACGATTTATTAACTGAAAATTAACAAGTTGTAATTTTGAGACAAATTTTCTTTTTTGCGTTACAACTTCTTTTCCGGTGATTTTACAAAAAAATCACATCAGAGCATTTTGATAGAGGAGTTTTCAAGGAACAATTATCATTACCCACTTTTCCAAATTTGTCAATATTTGACAGTTTTACAGTGCTGCCAAACTGACACTATTCTCACCTTGGTTTCTCTTAGGAGGATTCCCAAAAAGATTTGTGGGGTTTATAAGGGGAAAATGATATTTTCTTTTCAATAACAGCCTTCATCTGTAACCGGTTTAATCTTATTTCTTTTGGTTTCAGATAAACCTGCGCCTGATACTCGTCAGCGGCAAAACAAAGGAGTTTTTGTTCAGTCCGAGCGACTCTGCCGGGGACATTGCTCAACATGTTTTCGACAATTGGCCGGACGGTGAGTTTTTCCCCCCATCTCCCCGCGCGCTTTGTTTACTCCGTTTCGATACTAATAATAAACTCCCGGCTAATTTTAGCTGTTTACACTATATAGCAAGCTCGAAGGGAGCAGCACAGGTGGTTTGTAAAATCGTTGTTTTTTTAATGTTTTTTTCTTTTTGCAGATTGGTGCCAAGAGGCCGTCTCGAAGGCCGAAATACTCAGACTTATCTATCAAGGACGCTTTCTACATAGTAACGTTACGTTAGGTGCTTTAGGATTACCGTTTGGGAAGACGACAGTGATGCATTTGGTACCCAGGGAAACGCTGCCAGAGCCTAATTCGCAAGGTTTGTAAAACATACAAAAAAAAATGGATATCATACATTGGTGAACAAAGGTGGTTGTCATTTAAATCGTATGGTAGAATTGCCACCTTAGTTCACTGTAGGAGGATACCCGTGAGTTGATTTAATTGTTTAATTTTGTTTGTAGATCAACGACAAAAGAGCAAAGGTGGCAACAGCAGTTGCTGTTCGACATCCTGTTGCATTCTGTAAGCACCAAGAAGCAAGACTACGTAGGATAACCGATTGCGAGAATTAAACAAGAACACCGGAAGATAATCGAAAACGAGAGTGTAATTTCTATTAATTTTTTTGAAAATCGAGTCGCGGTTATTTTAGCCTAAACGGGGAATTTTAAGTAAAAGTTGTGATATACGTGTATAAAAAATAATAATGAATTATTCGATACTCAAACATGTGCCAGACTTGGGAGAGTGCGCGATCAAATTTTCGGGACAATTCGACAGAGAATTGGGACTTGCGATTCGATTTTTTCGATTCCGAGAGCGGAATTTCGAGCTGCCTCAAAGTTTCGGAAGGTTCGCAATTCGGAAGTCACTAAAATAATCGATTATTAATCGATTAATTATCCACGTTGCGATCCTTCCGGGGTTTCTTTGACTGTGATTATTATTTTTTTTTAATTAAACATAATTTGAGGTGTACAGAAATGAAAATTATTCATCATTCTTCCGTGTTAGATTCGCGTGCGGCATTTTAAAACTAATCGTCCGATATATATTATATTTTTTTTTTGTAATTATATTATATAGTTGTATATTGTTTTATATTTTAGAAATTGTATTATTTTATCGTCGCTCATCGTTGTAAATTTATCCACGATTTCATCATGATAACTATTACCTACTTAATGTAATTTAAATAATTCATAGGTTGGTTGTGAACAATTTCTATCGCTGGGTAGTCTCATTTTGCAGTATTTTATGTTTTTAGTTGAAAAAAAGTGTACAGGAATGGACTGTGCGTAAAATTCCATCGGTTATTATTTTTCACAACTACACTATGTTATGAATATGTGCTGTACTCGAAAGCCGAATCACTTGACACTGACGTCACTGTTCAGAGAGAGCTGTTATTGGTGGGTAATGCTTATTGACAGGAAATAGAGCGCCGTGATTCGCTAGATTCGGTGACGTCAGTGCCAAGTGATTCGGCGTTCGAGTATAGAAATATATGTATTAAATATTATTCGAAAGGTGTGTGAAATTTATGAGTTTTTTTTGTTCATTTTTGTATTTATTTTTCACTGGCTTTCGGATAATATTATGAAAAAAACACGGTCTGAAATAGTATTTGCTTTTTTCCGATTTACGACAGAACGAAAAATTGTAAAGTGATAAAAAAAATCTCAGCTCTGATTGTGTTTGTACAGGGTGTTTGGATATTAAAATTAATGCAAATAGTCTGAGTAATTCGGCAAATATTAAACACAATTAACAAACACCCTGTATGTTCATTATCTAATGCAGGCGCTTTGTTCAATTAAATAAAATAATTAAATCAGTAATTTTACAACCTTTCTCTCGATCTAATGACGATTTTAATTGTTAATTATCTTATTTTTTATTTAGTTTAATTGTGTAAAGACGAGTCATGTAGATTAAAAATATTAAGGCATCTTACAAGAAAAAAAGCGCCAACTCGGATCGTTGATTTGTAAATACATTATATCGGAAAAGCGACGTTGCCGCGTCGCGTCGTTTATCCGCTACATTCGAGATTTTCAGCAATAATCATGAAGAGCTTTTTGTGAATTATTCATCTGTAAATGTCCGATCGAAGGTCTCGAGGATGTCACAATTTCCGATCGAATCGAATAAATGTCGTGATTACGTAGGTGTTTCGAATAATGCAAAATGATGTATTTACTTAAGTAGATATATTTGAGTTACCTCAATTTTAAAGGCATGTATTTGTGAATAATCTCGCCCCCCTACACGTAAATGCTGTGTGAATCTCTGCTGTATTAATTGCATTACTGCGCATGTGCGAAAAATTCAAGAACGGTTCTATGATTATCAATAATCGCACAGCATTTGCTGAATTCATAAATTGTTCATCCATCCATAAATAATCTATTTATTATCATTGCTATCACGAATATTCCTTCCAAGTAAAAATTATCCAGTGATGTTGAACGTTTCAAATGGGAAATTATCCGCTGTTGAAAATCTTCATATCGCTTCTATTTATTTTGAAATACAGGGTGACTGAAAAATATACTACGAACAAACACACAGTATATTAGATGTTTATATTTATCCTAAATGTTTTTTCATGTAAATAAGTACAAATTAAATGTTGGACCACCGATATTGGATCGATTGGCTTTCATGTCATGTTGTTTTCCTTTTCGATTTGTCTAGAATTAAATTATGAATTCTATGGATATAAATATTACATTAGATGCGTTAATAATAACAGTAAGGGTATTTATTAACGGATCGAATAGAATAGGATAATGTTATAATTGTAAAATTTTATGTACATAGATTTTCTTCCATATCATTAAGTTTCGACGAGGAATCAACTTGAATTTTAAAAATATCTAAAAAGAAAAATGCACTTTTCAACGAAGGAAAGAATTTTGAAAATCCGCAAACTGTACATAGGAATTCGATTACCAACTGATTAGCACGTCGCATGATATTTTTGTAAATAACTTCAACAATTACAGTGATTTACTTACAGTATACAGGGCGTCCCGGCCGAAATTCACACTCTTTTTTATTCCCTCGAAAACGCTAAATTAAATGTCGCGATCTATAAAACCAAAATAGAAGTATTTACCGCTAGTATACTAAATGAAGCTGGTTCTTTGCGATGCTAAATTTGTTGAATTTTGCATTTTGTGAAGGAATTCATAATACTCGCTTAGCATATGCGTATATCAAAGTTACAAGATTAATTTTTTTAAAAGCTGTGTAATATCAATTTATCCAATACGAACTGAACCATTGGCGTCGCCAGTAGGGGGCTCGAGGGGGCGGCTTCCGGGTCATCCATTATCAGGATTTTAAAAGCGTTATTTGGAATATTATAAATTAATTATAACCCCTCTATCCCAACTCTGGGGACGCCCATGTTAAGCCTACTTGTATGGATATTTGTATGGGAATCGTGCTTTATATAACTTCCATCAAAAGTACTTAAAATTATACACACAGGGCGTCTACAATGTAAATTGTGCAGCTTGTCCTACATGTTTGGATCACCCTGTATGTACTAATTTCGAGCATGATCCTTGCAAAATGTCCGTAGGGTAAATTACAGGGTGGCTCAAATAAAGCGAATCTTTTTAGAACGATAAGCGGGGAATACCCCGGGATATGTTTGCATTTATTCGTTGTAATAGCTTGAAATAGCTCGCGTTTTTTCCATAGAGATTCGCGCGTTTGCGAGATATCCTGTTTATGATTCTAAACTGAAGTAAAAACTAGTCCTTGGATTGAATATTACTCAGAACTCACGGTGTTAAGACTTGAATGGATTTTCTTAAATTAATTTTACTGTGTAAATGAAGGCTATATTTAAACTATATTTTTCCTATGTATTGTTTATTTTTTTTGTTCAGGTTAAATAGATTAATATTATTTTAAAATTCTTTTATTAAAATCGGGTCATGTACGATACCTACACGAGAAAGATGGAGCTGAATGTTCCGTTTCAGAAAAAAAAAAAAACTGGTGGCGCCATCCATTGATTAACCGTAGTACTATAATTGACACAAGTACAGAAATTGATGGTCTTCGACTATACAGGCAAGTGATTTAATTTAAAATAAACTTATTTACAATTAGCTATTTCCAATTAATCTCTTATTATGCAATTAATTGTTGTGTACTCGACTTAAATAACATCGCAGGGGAGCGAATCGAAGAAGGTTATCTCCAAAGGTCACCGGCCATTGGCTAATCCACTGATAAACGTCACAAACATCGCACCGATTGGTCCGCTCCACGTGTGTCGCAAGCATCCACCGTCACCTTAAGCTAAGTTTGAACGTTGTTGTTGACCAGCGCTCAATAACTGAAAAGAAACCGCAACAAACGCTCCGCGAACATGTCCAAGAACGTGCTGGTTATCGGCGGCGGCGGCAGAGAGCACGCCATCGCCTGGAAGCTCTCCGGCAGCTTCAGGGTGGGCAAAATATTCGCCAGCCCCGGCAGCCATGGCGTCCAACAGGTGGCCAAGACCCAAAACGTCCCGCTGGACCTCAACAATTTCGATGTAAGTTAAAGTTACACAAACTCCTCGTATACCAAACTTACGAACACTAATCGAGTGAAGTTAGCAACTTATTTTATTCCTTCCGCAGGCCATCGTGAAGTTCTGCAAAGACAACCAAATATCGCTAGTAGTAGTGGGGCCGGAGGACCCCCTAGCAAACGGCATAGCAGACGCCTTATCAGTCGAAGGCATCAATGTCTTCGGGCCACGAAAGAATGCAGCCAGGATCGAATCGGACAAGAACTGGGCCAAAGCCTTCATGGACAGGCACGGGATTCCCACAGCACAATGGCAATCGTTCACTCTCGCTGAGGAAGCCAAGAATTTCATCAACAAGTAATAATATTATTAACTTTCGCTTATAAATGTTATACATATATTTGTATCGTAGCGCCCCTTTCGATGCCCTGGTAGTAAAAGCGAGCGGCTTAGCAGCTGGTAAAGGAGTAGTAGTAGCAGCTAACAATCAAGAAGCCTGCAGGGCAGTAGACGAAATGCTGGGGGACAAGAAATTCGGAGATGCCGGTGAAACCGTTGTCATTGAAGAATTACTATCTGGCGAAGAAGTTTCGGTATAATAACTCACTAATATCACTTATGAACATGTTCACATTTAATTGCTTTTTTAAGGTGCTAGCGTTCACTGACGGCAACACCATTATCCCAATGTTGCCAGCTCAAGACCACAAGAGGATATTCGACAACGATCAAGGCCCCAACACGGGAGGAATGGGGGCTTATTGCCCTTGCCCCCTGCTGAGCCCCAAGCAATTGGAGTACGTGAAAAACGAGGTGCT
This sequence comes from Phyllotreta cruciferae, assembly GCA_917563865.1. Classification (NCBI taxonomy): domain Eukaryota; kingdom Metazoa; phylum Arthropoda; class Insecta; order Coleoptera; family Chrysomelidae; genus Phyllotreta; species Phyllotreta cruciferae. Next base: position 1,253,713 of record OU830613.1, read on the forward strand.
CGATAAAGCCATCCAGGGTTTCCAAAAAGACAAACTTAAATTTGTTGGTAAATACTCGTACTGTCTACATAGAATTAATCGTAAAAGTGTAATAATTTTTAGGAGTCCTCTACGCAGGGTTAATGTTAACCCCCAACGGTCCTAAAGTGTTGGAATTTAACTGTAGATTCGGCGATCCCGAAACAGAAGTAGTACTGCCTTTACTAGAATCAGATCTGTACGAAATAATGATGTCCTGCTGCGAAGGGACACTCGATAGACAAAATATCAAATGGAAACAAGGGGTTTCAGCCGTAGGCGTCGTCCAAGCCTCCAGGGGATACCCAGAAACCTCCAGCAAAGGACAAGAAATCACAGGTCACTAAATAAACCACCCTTATACTCCCTTATTAAACAATCTTTCGCAGGTATCGATACGGTGACCTTAAACAGAAACCACATAGTCTTCCACTGCGGCACCGCTCTCAAAAACGGTACTTTAGTAACCAACGGCGGCAGAGTACTAATATCAGTAGCCCTAGCCCCCCAGCTACATTTAGCCGCCGCTAAAGCAACGAAGGCCTGCGAGCTGATCAAATTCGACGGGCAACAGTACCGCAGAGACATCTCACACAAAGGCATCGCCAGAGCTATACTACAATCAGGGAAATTAACGTACAAACAAAGCGGTGTAGATATAGACGCCGGTAATAGTCTAGTAGATCACATCAAACCCGCAGCCAAGTCTACGAAGCGCTCCGGTACTATGGGAGGGCTAGGAGGATTCGGGGGGTTGTTCGATACGAAAGCTGCTGGGTATAAAGATCCCCTGCTGGTGTCTGGTACTGATGGAGTGGGTACTAAGCTTAAGGTATATACAGTGTGTTTATAAGATAATGATGTATTCATTTGGGTTTTGATTGTAGATAGCCCAAGCTGTTGGAGTTCACGATACCATCGGTATAGATTTAGTGGCGATGTGCGTGAATGATATACTAGCCCACGGTGCTGAGCCGCTATTTTTCTTGGATTACTTCGCTTGTGGTCATTTAGATGTAGAAGTGGCCAAGCAAGTGGTTACTGGTATAGCCGAAGGGTGCAAGCAAGCTGGGTGTTCGCTTATAGGTAAAGTTTGTGGTACTACAATCGAGTTTAAATGATTATTTGTGCGATTATTAGGCGGTGAAACGGCGGAGATGCCCGATATGTACCAACCGGGCGATTATGACTTAGCAGGTTTCGCTGTAGGCGCTGTAGAAAGGGTGGAATTGATGCCACACGTGCAAAAAATCATCCCTGGGGATGTTGTAATAGGTTTACCATCATCCGGAGTGCACTCTAACGGGTTTAGTTTGGTCAGGAAAGTCATGAAGCTAGCCAAAAAAGATTACAACAGCGTCGCCCCGTTCAGTAGAGACAACAAAACGTTCGGTAAAAGCATTTTTTTGATACTCATGTTAATTGTTAATCTACACAATCGTTTAATAAAGGTCGAGAGCTGCTAACCCCTACAAAAATCTACGTGAAGTCCGTCATACCGGCGGTAAGAACTGGAAAAGTTAAAGCGTTTGCTCACATAACCGGCGGTGGGTTAACCGAGAACATCCCCAGGATACTACCAGATGGAGCCGCTGTAGTTTTAGATGCTACCAAATGGTCTATACCGCCTGTATTCCCGTGGCTGGCCACTGCAGGAGGTATCCACGAATCCGAGCTGTTAAGAACCTTCAATTGTGGCATCGGTGGTACTCTAATCGTACACCCCGAAGACGTCGACGAGGTTATGCAGCTAGTGAAGGGCGAAGGTGCTACTGTTATAGGCAAAGTCGTCCAAAGAGATGCTGGTATGTAATAGATTTCTCAAAAGAAAGTCTGCTTTACTAGTTTGTATTGTAGATCAAGTAGTGGTGAACAATTTCACCACGGTGATGGAGGGTTTAATGAAGCCCTACGTACCATCGGCGGTGAGCAGCGCTGGTAGTCTTAAGAAGCGAGTGGGGGTGTTGATTTCGGGAAGCGGTACCAATTTGCAAGCTCTTATAGACGCCACGATGGATCCTTTGCAGGATATTGGAGCCGAAATAGTTTTAGTGGTGTCTAACAAACCGGGAGTAGAAGGTTTAAAGAGAGCTGAGAAGGCCGATATTCCTAGGAAGGTAAGTACGCTTACTTACCTCTCTATTATCTCTAAATTAATAATTGAATGTTGTAGGTTTTGAGCCATAAAAACTTCAAGAATCGATTGGAGTTCGATATGGCTGTACATGAAGAGCTGGTTAAAGCTGGTGTGGAAATCGTTTGCTTGGCTGGATTTATGAGAATTCTAACAGCAGAATTTACAAGGAAATGGAAGGGGAGATTATTGAACGTTCATCCAGCTCTTTTGCCCCTTTTTAAAGGCGTAGAAGCTCAAAAACAGGCACTTGAAGCTGGTGTAAGGGTATCTGGATGTACTGTACATTTCGTAGAAGTAAGCCCTTTTGTTTTTACCTAAAACCTTTATTATCTTGATACTTTTCTTATAGGAAGATGTAGATGCTGGGGCTATAATAGTACAAGAAACAGTTCCTATTGAGGTAAACGATACAGTGGACGATTTGGTGGAGAGAATTAAAGCAGCAGAACACAAAGCGTTCCCTAAAGCGTTGCAATTGCTGGCGAAAGACAAGATCAAGTTGGGTTCAAACGATAAAATTATTTGGTTGTAATAATAGCATTTTGTAATAATAAGTATGTTTATATAAATCACTATCAAATCGTATTTACATTTAGATAATGAGTGACCCCTGGGAGTTTCCTCATAACAAGCTGGTAAGTACATTAGTCTGTTTGTTTGAAGCGATATGAGTAGTGAATTAACGGAAAGAGATAACGCGGTTCTAAACTGCATTTTTAATCCGAATATACCTCTAGAAGAGGCCGCTTCAGTTGAGAATGAAGAGTTAGAAGGTAATTGAGCCGAGTGATTAAATAAGTATGATTGTGTATAAGAAATTTTAGATGTGGAAATTCTGCAACAAGAACATGAAGTTACAAAGAAAATGGAGTTAGAAGCGGTGGAGTTGGCCGAAAGTGGACAATTAACAGAGGCATTAAATGTTATTAATAAAGCAATTCAAATAGCACCCCAAAGACCGTCTCTGTACAATAACAGAGCTCATATTTATCAATATTTACGTAAATTCGAAGGTAAATAATAGTACATAATACGAAAGTGTAATGGTAGTTATTCATTAAATTTAGAGGCTTTCGAAGATGCATCTAAAGCTATCGATTTGTCTACTGATGCTCATAAAAAAACTAAAAGTCTTGCTCATTGTCAAAGAGGAATATTACACAGGAAATTTGAGAGGATCGAATTAGCACTGGAAGATTTCGAAATATCTGCTAAACTCGGTAACAAAATTGCCAAAAACCAGGTAAAGATTCTCTTTCAGCATCAATAATTAAATTTTACTGTTGATTATTATAATTTTCAGCTTGTGTTACTAAATCCATATGCGGCTTTATGTAATCAAATGCTAAGACAAGTGATGGACAAATTGAAATAATTATATTTACAGTATATTTGTAATTATTAAGTGTACACCATAATATTAAATGCAATTGCTATAATTATTTATACGTACTTTCAAAATAAATAGCACCACCTATATATTAATCGGACCGAACCAAACAAACGAGACGTTTGGAAGATATTTTGAATGATAATTCTATGTAGGTTTCTAGTTAAAAATAACTCTCAAATGAGTTTAAAATTAGCCGGAAAGTAATATTTCAAAATACCGATTGATATATCTTGATCCGCATAAACTAAAATCACTTCAATCTACGTACTACTAAAAATACAAATTAGAATACTTTTGTATTTAAAATTACTTGTCAGGGTCAACACACTTTGGCCAGATCTACAGATAAAACATTCATTGTACTTTTTGCATAATTTTTCCTAATTTTATTTTTTGTAATTTACAGGAAGCTTTGTTGAATTTATAAAACAATTTTTACTCGTTAGTAAAGATGAATACAAAAAGTAAAATGAACTATATCGGAAATAACAATGATCCTCAAAAAATTTGGATATTTCATGAAACATGTATTCGAATGATGAATTTGAATAATCTTTTGAAGATATTGTTTTGAAGAAATAACTCTGACTATTTCTATTAAAAAAATCGAAATAAAATCGCTTTTAAAACTACATTTTTCCTAAATCTCAAATATATTAGCCAAAACGTAAAGTATATTCCCGCAAATTTGACACACTTAAAAATAAAAAAATTAAGTAATACATCCCCAAAATTGCTTTTAAAACTAAAATTTCACTGTATTTATCTAATTTTAATCTACAATGCAAATCGAGTAAACTGAGTAAATTCGGTCGTATCACAAAAATAAATAGTCGTTTTCATTATTTCAAATTTTTGCAGTTTTTTCCAAACCGAATCCTATTAAAAAATATACTTATATCTCTAAAACTTTAATTTTACCACCACAAAAAAAGCACAAAAAATCAAAATTGCGAAAACGTACCAACAGACATATTTTTTTGTTTCCACGATCTACCACAATGTGCACGAAGATTAAATTTTAAAATATAATTAACTAGTCCTATCGATTAGGATTCGATATCCTCTTGATCTACTATCTCAAAATCCTTACCTGTGCTCGACCTCTGGCTGGATTCGCTCTCGCTTTCCGAATCATTTTGATTACCTGCCTGTTGTTCATCAGCTGTATTGTCAGCCCTAAAAAATAACAAATTAAATACTCCTTTTATTCCAATTTACTCTGACAATTTACTCAGACACTTCAGCTACTCCAGAACCAGCCACCAACGGCTCATTCTCGTTCCCATCATCATCCCTTTTATCATCTTCAGCATCGGAATCCTTATCCTTTCTCTTCTTCTTCGATTTTTTATCGTTTTTGTTTCCTTTATATTCATACTGAAATCAAAACGAACGTTACAAAAACCAATTCCTGCTTTAAAAATGATTTAAAATTACAGTATAAAGAGGCCAGAATGACGCAAAGAATCCCACATCTTCAGTCAAATTCGGCAATATCCACAAATGGTGTCTTCCCAACGTAAACACCCAGATCAAGCAGAAAACTATTACTCGAATAACGGCCAATACGATTATCGATACCAGGAAACCAGCTGCTGCCACGCTCAAATAATACACTCCCAATCTACAAATTAAAATCACATAAATACCCAACTCTTCGCAGTGACATCACTACTCAATCGAACACTGATTGGTTAGTAGCCACCAATGGTCTTGTACTATGCAGGTTACCTGACAGACGGAGGCCATAGAGGAAACAGGCACACTCCGATAGCTCCCAATACTAACAGAGTACCGATTATCCAGTAATGGAAAGGAATTGGATCGTATATCCAAACGTAAGCGTCCAAACTATCCTCGAATCTCTGATCGAAATGCATCTCCAATCGAATCTTCTTCTTACGTTTCTCCTTCTCCGGCTAAAATATACACAAACAATTACACCCCGATCAATTGCACAATTGCTCTAGTACCTTCTGCTCCTTAGAACTCTCCACTACGCTGCTCTCTGCATCCGTACCGCGGTCCTTCTCCTTCTTATCCTTCTTCTCGTCATCACCAGAGTCAGGTTTCTTCTTCTCGTCCTTCTTCTTGCCCTTTTTGCCCTTCAATTCGTGCTCGTCTACGGGCACCTTGCGAGCCCTATGGAAGAACCTGTGCGTCAGCATCACGTGAAGATAGTCGCAGATCTCCTCGCGAGTCTTGAACAGCGGGGTTTCCCGGGTGGCGAAGGGGGACTCCAGCAGAGCGTCCACAGCCCTCGCGCCTGCACATAAATCGCACGATTAGTTAGATTAATTATATAAAAACTTGCGAATGATTGTGTAAACACAAACAATAGTCAATTACGTGTGCTGTGCTAATAAAAATACTATAAAAAAAGGTTTATGTACCGGTGAAATATTCCACATTGTGGTTAGCGAATTTGGTTTTTTTGATTTGAATGTTGTTCCTCATCCATTTGCCCACGGTGTATTCTTCTTTGGTCGGTTTATCGTCGATTTCATCACGGCCATAGTCCTGCGAATAAAAAATGTAGCATTAAATTGTGTATCGAGTAACATTGTTTGTTTATTTCTCAATATAATTATCGAAATATTGATAGTTTAAATAGGATGAACGGCTTTACCCGTGACCCCTACACGAATCTATTCGAAATGTGATAATTATGCACGAGTTTCGAAAAGGAAGCGAGCTGTTATAATCACAAAGGAGATAAGTAAACACGAAAGTTAACTTTAGATTTTTGTAGCTGTTAACATAGAAAAATTACTCACTAATTACTTATAATGTTCGATGCAGTTATCATTCTAATTTCTCGATTGTAATACTAATAAGTATGTACGTATAACAGTTTATACGATTATTAGTTTTAAATATAAACAGTTATATAGTAACCATTAAAAGTAGAATGTGCTCTAGTTTTTTTTGAACTTCAAATTGTAATAATTACTACACGAATAATCGAAAAAAATGCAATTAAATTTCGAAAAATGCGATGAACAATGATGCAACAATTTAACAATTCAGTTAATTAGTTTTGTACCATTTAAATAATTAAAAAACGTACATAGTTGATTTAGAAACAATTACAATGGCAATAAATTAATCGCTTGACAAAGGAATACGCATTAAAGCGAGGGGTAAATTGCGATTTCTGTTGGTCGAAATATACAAAACTCGTTCTAAAAATAAAATTCTTTCTCGGGTTTTGTTATTCTTACCCACTCGAATGTGGAATGTGGCGATATCAACAGATTTACAATATGTTATGTACATGAAGATTGTTTCAATTTGAAAATCCTACAGAACTAAACATACAGTTAAAATTCCCATTATTTACTCCATTTTATTCGAGCCTAATATTTATCCCAAATTACTATTAATTGACAAACAAAGTACTTACGTCTTTTCTTTTCTTGCCTCTTTTTTTCTCAGCCATTTTCGTGAATACAATTTACAATTTATTTTGACAAATGTGACATGAACTTGACTTTTGACATGTCATGCATCCACTCAGTGCTGGCAATGCGATAATAATTTCGAATATTTCCCTAGATGTGACAAATGAATTTTTTACGAATATAAAAGTAAGTGTGGCACGCCTGGCGTTGGCATTCCTTAATTTTTGACAAATGGGTCCCATAATGGCTTCCAATCAGCAAGAAGTGGATATTTTAGAAAATTGGGAAGAAATCGAAGAGACTGATGTAATTATACCAATTACTTATAGTATTCCTCTTTTGAATAATCCTACAACATTATTTCACCCCCCGAACTCTTTGTCTTAAACTTCATTTATAGGTTATGTAAATTTTTTTCAGGTTTTAGAGAAAAAATTTAATAACCTTATAGCTCCCAGTAAATCGCTCGACAGTAGAAGGTAATAATCCACACAAAATCAAACATCCAGTGCTAATGATCTTTGTTTTCGCGCAGTAATGGTAATTTAGACCAACCTGTTAAAATTATCCTAACAGGAGACGATGCCTTAAGAACACAGTACGTGCCTCCGGAGCCCACGGTTAAAATCCTCAAACGGCCGTCTAAAGACCACCAAAGTAACGGGGACTCTAAAGTATATCAGCCCAAGAAAACCTTACAGCAAAGAGAATTAGAATACGCCGAAGCCAGGCTGCGAATATTAGGAGAGGCTAGTCCAGAGAAACTAGACGAAAGGTTTGTTTGGTGGATTAATTTGGTATGTTTTGTTATTAATTGTTTACGCATTTTTTAGAATAAGCATACAAAAACCGACTTCAACGGAAAGCTTGAATTTACTTCGGATGCCGAAGGGCCCCGATGGCACAAAAGGCTTCACAACTAGGAGGTAGTACTTCTCCAATTTGAGTTATGAATTTTACAGTTTTTACACAGCATATCCATTATATATCTCGAAAAGTGATGCAAGGACGCTTTTAATAATGCATTAATCGTGTTACGTTACTATAACTTAACAACGTTTCGTTTATGGACAATGTGGATATGTTGACTATAACAATTTTCCATTGTATAATTTAATCTGAATGATTCAAGACTGAGAAATGATAGGAGCAAGTCGCTATTTGAGAATAGACTGATTAAAACTAGATTAACAATCGCTCAAAATTTTCTTGTAAATGCATTTCAATTTGTCCCATCAATAGAGAATCTCTGCTCAAATGTATCGCATGTTTGTTACCGTTGTTTTTCTGGTTTTGAATCATTCGAAAAGGTATATTTAGTGTAAATTTTTGTACCAGTGAATTGTATAAAATTAGTTTATGTAAGTAATACGTCTGGGAAATTCGTCGCTTTTCTTTTTTCAATCCGATCCAATAGCGTGGCATTTTAATTTTAAGCAAAAATTAACAGTAGGAGTAAACTAGTTTTATGCAATTTTATAAAAACATTAATATATCATGACATAGATTAAGTGTTTATAAAAAAATGGAGTTTTTCACGAACACTAATAGTGCGAGACTAAATTCATCATTATATATGTGTTCTGTAAACTCGTCACAATGGCAACAGTGAAAAGTTCTATCGGGACATTTGTGTATATCAATTTTCATGAAAAATTGGTAGGTTTTCTCTTTAAATTATTTACTTGCACAATCGTTTCACAAAGAAATGCTGCATAATTATGATAATACTGTTAAGATGGGGGAAGGACCGGATGCAATTCGTTTTGTCTTGGGAAAAGTGCTATGGGAAATGGAGCTAAAGTCTTCATAAATCAGAAGAAAATTGTAATGTTAATTATTTTTATGAAACGATTATGTATTGCTGTTAAAAAGTATGTAATTCTGTATTATGAACGTTTGTTTGTTATGATCAACTAATTTCATTTGCTCTTTTTGCATGTTATATACACTTTAATGAATGTAAGGAACAAACAAATTTATTTATAAAACAGAATGTATACGCTTTTTCGATATTCTTTTGAGTGCAATCATTTTCATCATATACTGAATGATTCATGTGTGTATTTCTGGTTGTAGATATAAATTCGAATTTAACAATGCATGTAATAATTATATATTTTTTTGAGCTTGTCTTCATTATGTAGCATCAAGTTTGATAATATTACGTTTATATCGTTACATTTATAATTGTTATAAATGAATATTTTAAAATTAACTAGGTATTTATTTGTATTTAATTGCGACTTCTTGTGAACAAATTTTGTATACTTTGATTTATGATTAAGTCTCGATACTGTGAAGACTGTAGCTTCCCTTTTTGTTGTATGTTAATCCCCAAAAAACAAGTTTAATACGTACATCATACAGTAAATTTAAAAGTTGGCTGAATAATTAATTTCTTGTAGTTGATGCATCACCATTTCTATAATAATTCTATCGGGGATTTATTTTCATCGATCTTCTCTCAGTTGATAATTTTATGTGTTAAAAATAAAGTTTTATTTTATTTTACTTGTACATATATTTAATCTTACTATTCTGTTATTAATTATTATTAACAATATATATTTTGGTTTTTTGCGAGTTTCATGTATTTCTCATATTTACTATTTTTCTCATAATTCTGGAGTACTTCACAGTCGGTGTTCAAAATGTGGCTGTATGTTCTCCAAGAACAATGCCAATAAATTAAAAAAGAAGAAAGAATTACGTGTCAATTATCTGTCAAAGTCGTGTCAAAATTGGTTTTGTTTGTGTATTTGAGTTGTGATCTTCAATTCAACTTTATTTTATTTATTTATAAAAATGAGCAACGAACAGAAAGACCAAAAACCAGAAGTACAACAGACGACATCTCCTAATATATCAGAATTTGACGCAGTGCATCCTAGATTCGTGAAAGAAAACCCCGAAGATGTCATTAAACATGAACAAGAACATTATTATTATTGCGAAGAGTGTAGATTGTATTTCGCCCCCACATTTGAGGCCCTCAGGGTACACTTCGACAAAGAAATCATTACTCATAAACCCATTGGTTCCTGTTTCTATTGTAAAGGAAATGTGTTCGGATATACAAAAGCAGGGCTGTGGAAGCCCTACCACAATTGTCCAGAGTGAGTTCAAATCTACCAAGATCCATTGGAGATGTGACAAATATAATAATGCAAATTTAATACTTGGAAATAATACGAAGGATATTAAATAGGATATTAACTGATATTAACATCTGTAAGGAGATATTTCTTGGTAATACTTCAAACAAAAGCAGTACAAAGTTGAACCCTGAAAGGAATGAAATAATTAGGAAGGTTTATTAATTTTTTTACAATGGAATTTTATTTAATGTTAAACAGTGAGTACCTGACCACTTTGTTATTTTCCTACTTTTGTTGTTGTTTTATATTTTTTATGAAATTAATTTTTGTATTTATAGTAATATATATTATAAGAAAATATTATTCGTTGTTATTATTGGTAAATCTGATGATTTATTTACAACCCGGCAACATTGCATTCTTTAGTTGGAGCATAAAACGTAAAGAAAGATATTTTGCTATGGTCATGGCATAAAACGTTTAATTCAAAACTGGCTTAATAACGCTTAAGTAACAGTCTGTTCGATCAAGAAGAATTTATTTAAGAAAAAGAAGAATGTCAGTTTAGGTTTTGTTTTGATCCGATTTGTAAACTGTTAGATATTTTCCCAATTTACTACAACACAAAATGACTAAAAAACGCCGACTCTCCGGATCCAGCACAACTCCAATTAAGATAGAAGTCAAGGAAGAGAACACGACCGGTAATGACTATCTTATGGCGAAGGGGCGCCTCAAAGGCGTCCTGAGACAGCTCACCGAACAATCCTCAGACGATGAAAGCGATTCATCTGATGATAACAGGAGACACCAAAGGTATCAAACCTACATTCAACTATCATCATATCATACTTACAATATTATCGTAGAGAATCCGGTAGGAAACGTAAAGTAGAGAACATGCCCACACCATACCATCACACCTACGTAATGAAGCTGTTCGATCGAAGTGTAGATTTAGCTAGATTCGAAGAAGACACTCCATTGTATCCAATATGCAGGGCTTGGATGCAAAACCAGCCGAGAAACCCCCAGCCCATAATAAAGTAATTATTTATTATTAACAATTTGTGCTTATTACATCAAAATTTACGTATTATTTAGGCGTAGATTATCATCACCAGAACCTGTAAACAATAACTCCTGGATGGACAATAATTCTCTATCGGATGTCACCAGGCTCCCTCGACCTGATGAATCTTTCAAAACTAGAATTCCTTCGCCTCTACCCGAACAAGAACAAATCAAGGATAATATTAATTTGAATTACGTAAGTTGATTCGAAGCAAAATCGAGCTTGAGGATTTATAATGCGATTTTAGGACGAGTCTCCTCCTTTACCAAAAAGTGCTCTACTAGAAATGCACATGGAAAGATGGACCAATGTGAAGAAGAAATGGATCGAAACAGCTTGCAAAAATGAATCGAGATACAATCGAAGCACTGATATCCTTAGCAATATTTACAATAAGTAAGATATTATAATCTTGTTCCTATTATGCATTGTATTTATTGTCTTTTTTAGGGCTCAAGAGGACGTGTAAAGAGGCAACACACCCTCAGCTTTTATTACTACATTTTGTGGGAATTTTCATATTTATTCTAATAAAATTTGAGGTGAATCACATGTAAAATATCCATTCGATCACTTCCTCTTCTCGGAAACTATTTGAGCGGGGATAATAGCGCAGAAAAGTTTCTTCCCTTCGTCGTCCTTCAACTCCCAGTAGATGTTGACTGTTACCTGTAACGAAAACAGCTACACTCTTGTACTTTCAATCATCGAATTAACTTACTCTCGGGTAAGAGGGCTTCACGAAAATGGTATTAGTGTAAACATAAGTACTATCGGGTTGCAGGGGACACGTGAGCCCCACTTCCTCGCAAGCCGTGGGGTTAGGCAAGGCGAATTTTTGCTTAAAACCCAGAATTTCTCCTTGTACTTTGGCTGTCACCGATTTCGATTGTACATCTGCAAAAACAAATCGTTAATCATCGTTATTACTACTGCCATCCACTCGTTATCTACTAATTCAACAACGATAATGAGCCAGCTCGAATCAATGGGATAATCAGCGTTCATTCATAATTGGTCGAGCTACAAAGGTCACCCTCGTGGTATGCAACAAATGCTGATGTTTATCTCGATATGGAGAAAACTATTTTTTCTACCATTCGCAAGGTCGAATGGCAATTTAATCGCTCATTAAGCTCCTAATGTTTACCTGAACGATTAATATAATGCGGAAATTGTTAGTATTATTTCATTTGACTAAGGGAAGGCATTTTTAGAGAAAATCTGTAGTATAAAGGAAGTTAATAACAACCCGGCAACGTTGCAGCATGCTTGTGACGTAGTGGTCTTTTAAGAACGGATAAACTTTAATCGTTACATCAGCTAAAGGAAAAATTATCCCGAATTTATTTGCAGCGTCGAATTTTGTTTGCGAGATAAAATAAATATCGCGACTAGATAAGCCGCCGTAATGGCAACAAATTGATATTTACAACGCTGCTCTCTCATTAGGGATCCCATTTCTATTTATCTACAACGAGGCTCGGTGTTTATATCAGCTTATATATCTATTTACGCTCGACGATTCAACTCGAACATAAAGCCCGTCCTAGATAAATTGAATAACAGAAAAAATAACTAGATAAAGTTTATCACAAATCCACTTCATTGAGCGTTTGTTGTGCGTTAAAGAGATCACCGAACGAGTAAGATATCTCTTGCCTTGTGTATGTATGATAAGAACTCGAGGGTAATGATGAGGATATCTTTGGAAAATGACTTTATGTGATAGTGGTTTGACTTACTTGACTTGAAGGTGATGGTCAACGTGGCATTCTCGTTTCTTACCAAAGGGCACACTGCCGCATCGCAATCTTTAACGGCAACACTGACGAGGGAGCCGCTTTCTGATGCTGGAAAATTAGATTTTTTAATGAGAATAGGTGTGGAATTAAAGGGGGAAAATAGTTTTTGTATTGCATAAATCGTTAGGTTGGTTATTCAGGAAGAGGTTGTAGAAATTTCGAAGCGAAATTCGTGGTAGTTTGGATTTTATGAGGGTAGAATTGAGTGGATGTCGCAGGGAATTTATTTTGCAAATGGGTTTATCTAGAAATGATTTTTTTTTACATTTGCTTGTAGTTTAATGAATTATTAATTATGAAAATTGGTAGTATGATTCTTTATAAAATTACGAGTTGTATGAACCAATTTATGAGGTGATATTATGATTTTTAAGGGTACTTTTCTTTGCATAATTAAAGAAAAAAAATGGTGAAAATCGAAGTAAATTGTTCCAACGCACTCAAAATTTATAATTCTCATTATTTTCACCTGCATTGAGGTTCATAATAGTGGAAAATAATTTATTAATGTATCAAAACATTTTTGATTTCTAATAGCTACTCTGTATGCAATTGGAGAACTATAATTACAACCTTCAATGAACATCACAGCGTAACTTTGTTATTTTTGGCTGGAATTATTCGAAAAAAATCACAAAGATTGTTTGAAATATACTTAAAATGATGCCAAAATTTGATTGAATTCCAATTAATTCTTCCCGTCCAAAAAAAAATCCTCCTAAAGTGGTTTTCCCCTTTAAAAAAGGATTTATTTGTTGTGGAGAATGGATTAAATTTTGGGGGTCATTGAGTTAATCGAATAATAGATAGTTTATCATATTTTCTCATGATTTTTTGTGCTTTTTGAGTACATTAATCGAAACTTTCGAACATCGAAATCTTAATGTTTTGTTTTGACTCTTTTATTTATCGAAATTATCAACATTAAAGGCCACCAGCCTTGTTATTTTCGCGTTAAATTCGTCGAAAAAACACAGCGAATTTCCCGCATATTATCGCTTTCTACGTGACTTTCGTTCAATCGCACATTTCGATTTACTCGCTAAAAAACCAATCAACAATCGCCAAATTCCAAAAATTCTCAACGGTCGTGACTCCATTAAAATAACACCATTTATTATCATCTCGCGAGAGGAAAAAGCGACAAGAAACCCGCTAAGTAATTCACGAAAAAATTCATATACTAAAAAAATACTCACAGCAATCGCCCCACACGAATTTCGACGGGTCCTCGGCGCTGGCGCCCCCCGGGCCCAGCACCGCCGCCGCCGCCAGAACCAAAATCCCCAGCTTGTTCATTTTCACCGCGTGCTGCTCGAGCTCGATTGGGCTTGCCGCTTGGAGAGGAAAATCGACGTCGAACTGGCCCCGTCGATCAGCGAGTACAAAACGCACCGCGACCGGAACAACATTATTTAGCCTGGATCTTTCTCATTATCTCCAATTCAACCAGTGGCGTATTTAGAGATGCATGACCGTTCAATTCGTTCGCGGGATTAAAATTAATGGGAATGCTACAGAATAAAATATAGAAACTATTTACAAATTCATATAGGGACTTCATTTTAGCTTCGTATGAATTATACATGAAAGTTTGGTGCAATTTTCTTGATTTATAGTCTGTTCGCTATCAGGAGATTGTAGTAAAACCTTCTTGAAGCAGCAAACCATAGGCGTACCAACATATTATATTTTTTTCGTACATATTTAATGCCCCGGAGGTACGACTATGCACTGTGTTTCAGGTTGCTTTATCTGGGATTAGGAAAGGGTTGCTTATTTTTATACACCCAGTATACAGAGTGGCACTTTTGGATATAGCTAAGTTAGGTTGAATCATCTTATCAGACATCCTGTATACTCACAAAAGTATGTACTGAAGGATAGTGTTAGATTTGCAGAGCTGTAAAACTGTTGTAAATTAACGAATTTGATGAAGTGGGCGATGATAATTATTCATTGAAAAGTCATCTATCAAAATGATCTGGTGTGGTTTTTTCGTAAAACGACCAGAAAAAAAGTTATAACGAAAAAACGAAAATTTGTACCCAAATTTGTAACTATTTTCGTTAATAACTCGCTTATTTTCAATTCTACGACCAAAAGTTACATAACTAAAGTTGTAGAGGATTGAATTTGCAACAAAAAGTGTCTCCACTAATTTTTAGTGCGACCAGTAGTTTGGCCGATATAACTTAAAATCAAGTAACTTCTCACTAACCCCTTCTTGACATAAAAAAAATTGATCTTCTAACTTAGTTTAGGCCAAATGCAACACTTTAATCGACTATTTGGAAGCTCTTTTTTGTATTCAAAATTATCTCCTGATAGCGAACGGACTATAAATACATACTTTTTTGTCCCTTCAAGAAAACAATAATTGTTCTGATCATCCAAAATGAGCCATATTGAATCATAAAAGAAATGAAACAAAGGAAAACAAAAATATACCGAGTGTTTGGTCAATTGTGGTTTGTTTTTTTCTACATGTGCTTACCTAATTGCTGATTATTTAGATCGGTATTTGGTACATGGTGCAGTGATAATGGTGGAAAATGCGAGCAATTCGAAAACAATTCGAATTCTTCGATTGGGAATTAATAATGCATGCAAAACCGATATTAAATAAAAATAATTCGCGCTTATTGTGTGTCAACTTTCGATTGGGAAAAATACAATGCACCTCTTTGTGAGTGTGTATGCCTCGTAGATCGAAAATAGTGACCCAATTACATTATAGTTAAACAAGACAAATAGATAAGATTAATAATACCTACTATAAGCATATAGGTTACTATATAAATACAATAATTTGTATTAATTTTTTTTTATTAGTAAATTTTCTATTATCTCGATAAAATCTGTGGGAAATTATGATCTTGAAGTACGCTTTTTTTAACCAATTCGCTGGAGCCCTTTGTGCAGGTAAGAAAATTCGTTTTGTGTTTATTTAATTTTTGGAATTTTCAAATTTTCGCAAAAAAAATGTGAAATTAGAAGCTTTATCTTTTAGTTCATTTTCAATCAAAGAAAATATACACTTAACACAACAGGAAATTAAATATTTTGTGTTTTTCTACACTGTATAACAAGTTGATTGAACTTTATTTGATCCTTTTGCAACAATATTTCAACTTCTAGAAGTTTCAAAATTTTATTTCACATTTAATACAGCACAAACTAACACAAAATTGATCATATTACTTTTGATAACTTTTTAATTAAAATACCTGGAAAATTAAATACTTTGTGTTTTTCTGCACTGTATAACAAGTTAATTGAACTTTATTTGATCCTTTTGCAACAATTTTTCAACTTATATAGAAGTTTCAAAATTTTATTTCATATCTAATACAGCACAAACTAACACAAAATCGATCATATTATACTTGATAACTTCTTAAAATACCTGGAAAATTAAATAATTTGTGTTTTTCTACACTGTATATCAAGTTAATTGAACTTTATTTGATCCTTTTACAACAATTTTTCAACTTATATAGAAGTTACAAAATTTTATTTCACATTTAATACAGCACAAACTAACACAAAATTGATCATGTTACTTTTGATAACTTCTTAATTAAAATACCTGGAAAATTAAATACTTTGTGTTTTTCTACACTGTACAACAAGTTAATTGAACTTTATTTGATTCTTTTGCAACAATTTTTCAACTTATATAGAAGTTTCAAAATTTTATTTCACATTTAATACAGCACAAACTAACACAAAATCAATCATATTACTTTTGATAACTTTTTAATCAAAATACCTGGAAAACTAAATACTTTGTGTTTTTCTACACTGTATAACAAGTTAATTGAACTTTATTTGATCCTTTTGCAACAATTTTTCAACTTATATAGAAGTTTCAAAATTTTATTTCATATCTAATACAGCACAAACTAACACAAAATCGATCATATTATACTTGATAACTTCTTAAAATACCTGGAAAATTAAATAATTTGTGTTTTTCTACACTGTATATCAAGTTAATTGAACTTTATTTGATCCTTTTGCAACATTATTTCAACTTATAGAAGTTCCAAAATTTTATTTCACATTTAATACAGCACATAAACTAACATAAAATCTTCTTTCAGTGTGTTTAGTGGGCCTCCTAGCCGGCGTAGCCATCAGCTGGTCATCCCCCGTCATCCCCAAACTCCAGCTCCCCACGCCCGACAACCCCTTCACCCACCCCGTCACCGCCACCCAATCCTCCTGGATGACCTCCCTGATGACGCTCGGCTCCTGCACCGGCTGCTGCCTCTTCGGCTACGTCGCCCACTTCGTCGGCCGCCGCCCCGCCATGTGCGCCCTCCACGCCCCCATGGCCCTCGGCTACGCCCTCATGGCCGCCTTCCCCGCCATCGAGGTCTTCTACGTCGGCCGCTTCCTGGCCGGGCTCTCCCTCGGCGGCGGCCAGATCGCCACCCTGGCCTACAACAGCGAGATCAGCAGCAGGACCAACCGCGGCGCGCTGATGACCTTCTCGGCCATGATGGTCAGCGTGGGCAGCCTCCTGGGGTACTCCGTCGGCCCCTGGTTGGCCGTCACCTCCTTCAATTTAATCATAGCTTTGATTACTGTTATAGCAACGTTTTTTGCTCTGCTGTTTTGCACAGAAACTCCCTATTTCTACCTAATGCAAGGCAAGGAAGAGCTGGCTAAGCAATCGTTGGTTGCCTACAGAGGAGCTTCTGTTAACGTTGATAAAGAAGTAGAAGAAATCAAAGCAAACATCAAAGAACAACGCGAAGGAAATCTACTAGATGTAATCAAAACCAAAGCTTTTGTAAAGAGCTTTGTAACAGCTACAATGCTGCTAATATTCCAGCAATTAACCGGAATAAACGGAGTATTAATGTTCAGCCAATCGATCTTCGAGAGCACCGGGTCGAATTTCTCGCCGGCGGTGTGCTCCATCGTGCTGGGGGCCCTGCAGGTGTTCAGTGGCGCCATCGGGCCAGCCGTGGCTGGTAAGTTCCGCAGGAGGGTGCTGCTGGTGGTGTCAGCTATGGGGATGGCGGCGTCGGAGGTTGTGTTAGGGGTGTTCTGCGTGTTGAATGACTTGGGGAACGTGGCCGAGGGGTTGAGTTTCGTGCCGGTGGCGAGTTTGTGTTTCTTCGTGTTCAGCTATAACTTCGGGGTGGGGCCGTTGTGCTGGATCGTGGGGGCTGAGGTGTTTTCGACGAGGGTGAAGACTTGGGCGTTTTCGATATCGATTATTGGTTATCATGGTATCGGGTTCTTTATAGCGCAGTATTTTAATACTGTGGCTGAGGCTATTGGGATTGGGGAGTTGTTTTTTATATTTGCGGGGTTTTGCGGGGCGTGCGTGTTGTTTATTCGGTTCTATGTTATTGAAACTAAGGGGAAATCGTTGGAGGAGATACAATGTATGTTGAAAACGTAGGTGGTTGATTGTAAATAGTTTCTATTAATGTTGAGATAGGTACTTATTTATTGCTTTGTAAAGGTTTCGCAACTGTAGGTTCTCTTGAGTTGTTAAGAGGGATATTTTAGTTGTAATTGTAATAAGGGGTGAACTGATTTTGTGACCTCCTGTATATATTTACTTAACATTTCCAATATATTGTGATGTTATTTTTATAAGTTAGATAAAAATAGGTTTTTTTTTTAAACAAATTGATATTGTTATCAATTAATATTAAAAAATAATAAAATTTATACCCCAAAAATTTTCATTGTTTCCTACTCGTTAGGCAACCCATTTTACATCTTCTAAAAGGATGGATCAAAGTAACGTCACGTTCTCGAATGACAAGATCTCATTACAACGCAATATTCAAAATATTCGCAAAACAAATAAAATGAACCATATTTATTAGTTATATATAATTTTAGCGTCTATCGCGTATAAAAAATCGTTTTGGTAAGTTGGTTTTGTATATGATCAAACCTGTATTATATTTGACCTTGGTTAACGTCAACTTGGAACACGTCACATGACGTTTGTTGCGATTTTATGCCATCGTGGCCGATTTGTCATTGACACTTGGTCTGGAAAGTTGGAGGAGCGTGAGTAAAATTTGGAATATTCTGTTCTTTTCGTTGTCGACGTGACTGCAACGTGTGGTTATTTACCAGTATTAAGATCAGCGAATTAAAATTAACTAAACGTGAGTACATTTAATCCTATAAATCCTGTAATTTTTGATCGTTTTACAAATATTTACATCGTTGATGTTTTTTCCAGAAATATGGATCAAATCGTAAAATTCGTCGAGCCCGGCAAGCAGTTCGCTAAAGATTCTATTAGATTGGTAAAAAGGTGCACAAAACCTGATAGGAAAGGTATGTTTATGTTTCTTTATATACGTAAAATAAAACAAGCAAACAATATACAGTTTTGGCTATGTGCCACATAGCCCAATATAAATAAAACTGTAAATTGTAGACTATAACATCTGGCCATTAATCAAGTTTGTATTCAGCACGAACCACAATAATTTAATTGCCACTATGTACTCTTTCGGCTCGAAACTACTCGAGTGATGTTACGCATATGTCTAACGATTGATTTTATTTTATTTTTACAGAATTCCAAAAGATCGCGATAGCCACTGCCATCGGTTTCTTCATTATGGGTTTCATAGGATACTTTGTAAAATTAATTCACATCCCCATCAACAACATCATCGTTGGATCGCACTTTTAAGTCGCCTTTCGATTCCATCATCTATCATTTATCTTATTAGGTACAAATTTAAATTATATTTTAATAGTTTTCATATTAAATGCTCATCAGTTACTTTCTTTTTTATATAATAAAGTCTGTTTTGTAAAAAGAAGGTGGGTTGATTTTTACCACAGATTCAATGAAGGTGATAAAATGTTTTTGAAGTTGTTTATTTTCTTACCAATTTGTGATTAAAGTACAAAAATTTAGGAGGAAAATTGTATAGGTTTGATGTAAACGAATTATAGGGATTAATTTTATTTTAGCAAAGTTGTTATAAAATATTAATTGAAATAAAGACAGTATAATTCGTTTACAACTAAATTATAATACAGTATTTAAATTTTTTAAAAGCAACTTTTTGGCTTCTTTTCAATCAAATTATAATAAGATGTATGTTGTGCTTACATCGAAAGCCTTCGGTGTGTTCGAATTTGCAATCTAATGACAAAAAAATAATTTGAAACAACCGTTAAATCCCTAAAATAAAAAAATTAATCTTTAATCGAACTTAAAGATATGTATACAAATCTATTTTTAAAAGACTATACAAAAATAGAACGTTATTTTGTAGTTGAATGGTTTATTATTTTGCGTTAAATGTGATGGCACAAGAACGTATTATTTCGCGCAGCTCGGAGCTGCGCGAAATAGCACAAATGGTACATCTAAAATAAAATTTGCGCAACGAAATTTTATTGCTTAAAGAAGAGGAATGTAGTAGTATACCCATTCTGCTGCGTTCGCGAGGATTAACGTTCAAATTTTATTTTCGACGTAGAAGCTCTAAAAAATAGATATCTTTATCACAATTTTTTTCATATTTTAAGTAATTGTCTTTTGAAATTTCGATTCCAAACTCGTGCCGTTTCACGCTGCAAAAAGGCACAGTTTAAAAATGTATTCAAACCATTTCGAACGCCATTCGATGGCATTCGAAAAGGGCATTTAAAGCGCATACAAACTAGTAGAAAGCGAGTCCTTGAAGCGAATTATTCTGAATAATTGCCTAAGTAACTAAAAGTAGGTACAAAAAGAAAATGCAATACGTTTTTCGGATGCTCGAAAAATGTATTGAAATCGAATAAAATTACAACGACTAAAACCTAATAAATCACGCATTAAATCAAGTTATTATCACTTGCGTATTCGGGGCAGGGGATTCCCCAATCGAAAAATATCAAATAATGTACAAGCATTTCGATTTTCGCAATTCACCTGCCCCGAAAAGTCTACACCGGGTTTACTCACAGGTACTCCATTAACATCGTTCCCGAGCTGTGTATTCCAATACATTTTTTTTTGGAAGAATTGGAAGAGATGGGGAGCTTTTAAATACTAAGTAAACTTAACTAAGAATGGAATTAAAAAAAAACAAACAAAAAACGTAGTAAAAGACTTTTGAGTAGATTGTCTACTGTTCGGTCGATTTACAATTAAAAATTTGGCAGTAACATCCACAAAAAAAATACAATTAATAGTAGAAAGTAAGAAAAATACTATAAATCCTAGTACTTGGAATGCGTTTTATGCACCAATATTAATATTAATCATTAATAGTAGTAATAAAGATACAAAAAGTCCTCGTTAACAAATATCTCCAATTCCATCGAAATGTACAAAAGTATCAAAATTAAATTGGAGATATTTTGGTATTTGGAAAACTAATCTAGGACGTCCTGTATCGATACGCGTAACAAAACAATTATATACTTTATAAAATTCTTAACATCACTATAAAAGTAAATTCAATTCAGATCTGGTAACGTTCGTAATATTATAACAATGAGGTGAATACTAACAAATAACTAAAACTACGCAGTATAAAAATA
Organism: Phyllotreta cruciferae; assembly: GCA_917563865.1. NCBI lineage: Eukaryota > Metazoa > Arthropoda > Insecta > Coleoptera > Chrysomelidae > Phyllotreta > Phyllotreta cruciferae. Next base: position 1,275,193 of record OU830613.1, read on the forward strand.
GAAGAGATTTTTATATCATCGGGAAGTGGATTTGCTCGCAACCTTTTCTCTAATACGTCTCGATGAATTCGCATCAACAGAATAAAAGAGTCCCATTTATTCGAAAAGTTAGTCTGTTCACATGAAGTCAATCTCGGCTTGAACCCGGGTTCAACTCTGCATGTAAACAGACTAAGTGACGCAAACGACACATCGCCCTGTATTTAATTGCACACCTCTACTACAACAATCCGTTCGGTGCGAATTTCTCAACAATAATAAAAAACTTAATACTTAACAATCGTACTCGAAAATAATAAACAGACGACTTAAAGCTTCCTATTTATGGGTAAAGTTTATAGGCATGCGAATTTGTAAATACGATCTAAAAACGAAATAAGTTAAATAAAAAATAATAATAATAACGCGTCGTACTCGACTCTATATAATTGATAAAAAATGAAGTGTACGAGTTTGGATCGTTTATGCCCGATTTCACCAACTAATTCTTAAAGTTAGGTAATACTTAAACCGGATTTAGGAAGCACTAAGTACAATTTGCGTTTCACCGTGCTCTAAGTAATACTTAAAGGTGATAGGAAATACCTACAGTTAGGACGGTTCACTGGGTTTACTTATTTCAGTTGTGATCTCCACTTATTCGGTATACAAGTCAAAATTAGTCAGTGCTACCAATAAATATGCAAAGAAAAAACTGAAAATCAATTTTTATCTAGGTATTTCTTAGTACGGGATTTCTTATGTTGGTGAAATTCGGTTTATGGGTCTTAGTAATCGATTTAAATACTTCCTATCTTAGGAATTACTTAGTTAAGAAACACCTAAAAACAATTTGGTGAAATCGAGCATTAGAGTACCATACGCCTCGTACTGTATAGCACAAACGACCCAAACCCTATCAACAGAGGTAATAGAAATCCATCATGCCATACAACCGTTATCCATCCCCCCGTTACCGTACCCCTGCCCCGCGTAGTTATTGTGACAGGGCGACGTGGCGTACGGGTAACTATCCAAATTGGTGAACTGCGTCAGCTCGAAGTTGTCCCCGATCTCCTCCACCACTATGCTGGGCGGCTTGTTGAAGCCGAGCTTCGCGTAGGCGAGGTGATGGTGGTTGGGCCGGCCGCAGAAGTCGCCGCCCTGCATCCGGTACGCCGCCGGGTCCACCGAGGACGGCCGGCTGTAGGAATGGCTCTCCATCACGGTGCCCACCGGGGGTAGCCGGTGGAGGTGGTCCCGCGTCACCGGGCCGATGCTGTGCTGGCATTGTGGCCTGTAACATTACCAACAATCAGTACTAATAAGGATCGATGTAAATAGTGGTGAAGTGGGAAATATTCTGTAGGGGAGTACGAATACTAGAAGAGGATCTCTAGGTCTTGGGGGTGCTTTAGAAGTGTTTTGGTGAAGATCTGAAGCAACTGAAAGGTCTGGAGCAACTGTAGGATGTGGAAGAATTGGAGGAACTGGTAGATTTGGAAGAACTTGATGAGGATTTGGAAGAACTGGAGGATCTGGAAGAACAGGAGAAACTGGAGCAACTGTAGGACGTGGAAGAATTGGAGGAACTGGAAGATTTGGAAGAACTGTAGTATCTGGAGGAACTTAATGAGAATTTGGAAGAACTGGAGGATCTGGAAGAACAGGAGGAACAGGAGCAACTGTATTATGTGGAAGAATTGGAGGAACTGGTAGATTTGGAAGAACTGTAGTATCTGGAGGAACTTAATGAGGATTTGGAAGAACTGGAGGATCTGGAAGAACAGGAGGAACAGGAGCAACTGTATTATGTGGAAGAATTGGAGGAACTGGTAGATTTGGAAGAACAGGAGGAACTGGAGCAACTGTAGGACGTGGAAGAATTGGAGGAACTGGAAGATTTGGAAGAACTGTAGTATCTGGAGGAACTTGATGAGGATTTGGAAGAACTGGAGGGTCTGGAAGAACAGGAGGAACAGGAGCAACTGTATTATGTGGAAGAATTGGAGGAACTGGTAGATTTGGAAGAACAGGAGGAACTGGAGCAACTGTAGGACGTGGAAGAATTGGAGGAACTGTAGTATCTGGAGGAACTTGATGAGGATTTGGAATAACTGGAGGATCTGGAAGAACATGAGGAACTGGAGGCAACTGTAGGATGTGGAAAAACTGTAGGAACTGGAGGATTTGGAGGATCATGAAGCGTTTGAATTACCTGTGAATGGACAACATCTCGATCAAGGTTTGCTTCTGGGTCTGGAGCTCCTGCATCTGGGTTTTGAGTTCCACGTTCTGGGTTTCCAGAGTCTCAGATTCCTGGATGAGGTTTATGGTGCGTTCGCGTTTCTTCAAACGGCATTTCGTCGCCGCTATTTTGTTACGTTCGCGGCGCCGTCGTCTTCGTTCTTCGTCTTCGGCCGTCAACTGGAAATTAACGAGATATTTATAAGTATTTTTTTAGTTGTTGTTTGAAGTTTAATTCGGTTTTTTTGGAGCACTTGAGGTAGATTAAAGTTCATACTTCAGATAAATATGACTAATCCCCAATTAATAATCTTAATGAATGCGATACGCTCGAGTGTTGTTTCGATATTTAGGTTATTCCACGTACTTTTTACACAACATCGTATCGTTATCAGCGCGATAATCGCATTGGCAATAGTGTTTTTCGATTCATAGTAAGTTTCCTAGCGTTTGTGATGTTTTTTTTTATCTAGGCGTAATGGATTATCGTTTGGAAAATTCGCTCGGCGTGTCGAATTTCGCAAAGGCAAATATAAAGCGTCGCGAACGTCCTGTCACCGGCGCATATCTCGCAAAAATAGAAAGATAAATAATCGATGTTCCATATATTTTTCGAAATTTCAAAAAAAAAATGTTAATGTATTTTTTTATAGTCTCCGGCGGCTGTGAAGTAAACTGCAGAGGCGGGCTGGATTCTACTCGAAATTATTCATTAAGGAATTGTCGTTTAAAATTAAATTAGCATTAATTAAGCAAGCGAAGTGTTTGGGCACAACAATTGGATTTAACCCAAGAAATTTCGAAATATACACATCTCGCGCTGGAATGACCAAAAAATTAATTGCATTACATACGCCTATGGCATGTTGTACTAGTTAGACGAAAGAGCATAAATCACATTTTGGCAAATGCATCGAAAACACAACATATTGTATTCCCAACAGATACATATCGGTTGGGTGGTAGCCAACGACCGGATTTAAATTTACATAATATGTACTCGGTTTTTTCTACATCCGGTTTCGTTAAAAAATAATTCAGCATGCCAGAGATAAATGGTGCGCTCTCATAAATACGTAACGAGGAAAGGTCATTAGGCAAGCCGAAAAATTAATATCTATGTATCTTTTTTGAGATAATAAAATAGGTGCAGGAAGTATCATCAATAATGTGAGATTCCTGGAACATCCTGTATATATGAGGCATTTTAATAACAATTTATCTTTACGTTTAAATAATTTTCGTGGACGTAATTTTTTGAGTTTTACGATTTTTTTTCCAATTAGTTTGTGCCTGTGTTAGATGGAAAATTGCAGTAATCGTAAATGGATATTTATTACACCTTGTTTACCAGTTATCATCGTGGATATTTACGATCGTTTAAGCAACCTTGGGGATTTGAGCGCGCATTGCGAATTTTTCAACAAAGTTTCGCGAAAGGAAACGAAATTAAACGGCGAATTTCAGATGAAAAAGTTTCGCTAAAGCTGGAACTTTGCGAGAATATTGCAAAAAACGAAGAAGTTCTACTTTATAACTTCAAAATGAGTAACTAATTACAGTAAGTCACTGGTAAATAAGAGTTATAAAATTTGTAATGGAGAAGACCACGAATTTTTTTTCAAAACCGTGTGTTCTAAGAAGGCGCGTAATGAAATTTTTATTTTTTTTTGTGGCCAAATAAGGCCGCAATTAATTTTTAAAGTTTGAAAAACGTCACACAATCGTCATACACTCTGCTCCAATCAAAGCGAGAGTTGCAAAGAGAAGTCACATTTAGCAAGTTTGCCACGTTTCCTATTACTTTTCTTTACACCGCAAAATGTGCGTTTTTTGTATATTTATTGCAATAAACATTTTCTGATTTATCCATTTCTTCCATTACCTAATGGATAATTCGATATATTAATATAGAAGTAACATCTTTATCTGTATAAATTGTAACCCATTTTCGTGTTAAAAACACAAATAATGGTCCTGAAAAATTTATTTGGCAACATTCTTGTCAACGTCAATATTATCAGAAAAGTGTTTTGTGCCGAACTGCAATTCGTGTAATTTGTTTTGTGCATTTTTCAGAAAAATCTGACAAATGACAGTTTGATTTTTGTTCGTTTGTATTCTTTGTTACTGATGCGTTCGAAAATTCATACTATTTACTATACAACAAGACGTGAGTGGTTTATGATTGGTTGATAAGGTATGAGTCAAAACCCGAAATTTTCAAATTTAAAAGGGCTATATCTTTTTAATTATAACACATTTTGAGCAACTGAAAATGTTTTTGAGCTCTAAAAAATCATTTCTAATCGTATCCTTTGCCGAAATCCGCCTATCTCACATCGTGGTCTTCTCCATTTCCCTTTAACTGGCCTTCAACTATTCAGGTGGCCCTTCAACTGTTCAGGTGGCCTTTAACTATTCAGCTGTACAACGTACTACTTACCCCGTGCTCGGTTTTGATCTTATCGTCTTCGGATTCGCTGTAGTCGTTCTTCTTGATCCTCTTGACTTTGTCCAAGTCGAGGAGATCCTCGCCGTCGCCGTGGTGCTTCCTTTTTTGTTCTAGGGTCAACTTCAACCCGGCCTTAATCAACTGGGAGCAGGTGTGCTGGACGCTGGGCGGGTTCGTCGTCGGCGACTCCACTATTAAATCACAAAAAAATATTATCCAACACCATCAAACAATACGTAGAATTAATACAATTGATATGAGGTAGATTTGTGGGTTTTAAGGGGTAGGTAAATGGGTATACCTTGGCTGCTGCTGGAGCTGTTCGAGTCGCTGCTGGTGTTGAAGGAGGCGCCCCTGGCGGGCGGCTTCTTGCCGGGGGCGGCGTCCTCGAACGAGTAGTTGTCCAGAGGGTTGGTCATGGCGATGAGGGAGTTGAGGATTTCGGGGGTGCGCGGCGTCGTGGCGGAGCCGTCCACCAGCAAGCTGGAAATGTGGCAAAGTCACCATGGCAATTCGATAGCAAATGCGCTGCGAAATGGGGCTCACCTGTTGACGGCGTGCTGCGCCGACGTCGCCAAGTCTACGTTTAAATTATACATAATATCACTATATGTTTCTCTTCGCTTATAAAATTAAAATCACAATTGGGGACGAGACTCGGCGCCTCGGAGTGGTCGGGAGTCCTTATCACCTCCGCAGGATCCGATTCGGTTCAGGTGAAGGTAAACTGAAAATGGAAACACATTCATTGTATACACTTTTAGTGACACTAAGTAGATAAGATTGTGACGATATTGGGGAGATAAAATATATCTACAATAATAATTCGGTAATTTTACTAATCCCTTTGATGGGAGTTAAAACCGCGTTCGATTAATTTTATATAAAGATAAAGATCGTGTTTAGTGAAAAATTGTAATAGATTATACCAGAAGGTTACGTGTAAGAATGTGGATTAAACTGGAATATTTTTTATACAAATTAGTGTGATTTGAAGTTGTGTTGAATAAATAGATTCTAGAAAACTTACATTAAAGAAGTTTTCAATAGTTATATGTATACAAGGAAAAGTTACTTGTAGAGATGTGATTTTGTTTAATCAAGTTTTTTTTAATAATTTATTCCATTTACTTTCCCAGAAAACCATATCAAAACAAAGAGATAAGATTATATTTTAAACAAATTATTCACTCTTACACAACTCGATACATGAATAATCCGAATTATAAAAAAAAATACAAAATTGCAAACTTAAAAGCGTAAAATTCTCGTCTTGGAACCAATTAGGAACAAAAAGAAATAAAAAATTCGCATCGGGCTGTATCAAGGCCGATTTATTAATAGCCCCGGTGGATCCTCCAGATATATTTCGACTGATGAACGTAAATAAATACAAATTTCGAGCGCCCGATGGCGATTAAATTTCACAAAAATGCTCCTCGCTAATTCAATTAATTCCTGCACGTGAGTAGTTCGTTTGAACGATGTATAATGGAAATATATGGGTCTCCTGGTGGTTGAATTAATGATGCTAGGTTAGTCATTTTATTAAGTACCTATAGTGTATGCAAAATAAAGTTAGATGCACGTCACTAATGTCGTCATATATGACAAACTTTATACAAGTAAGTAGTAAATTTATAGTGACGTGCATCTAACTTTATTTTGCATAAACTATATGGGATTTTTTCCAGCGATTTAGATATAAAGGGGTGCATTATATAGCAGAAAATTATGCTACAATTAATTTACGACCAGACGTATAAATAAAACAATAATAGCAATGATTAGTAATAATTTACGAATGAAAAAAAATAATAAAATCCTCGACGTATATACGATTAGGTCGCCCTCTATCCAATTTTCTAAACAATTTAATTGTTCAATAAAACACAGGCCGCGTCCATTGTTCTGAAGCGATATCCAGCGGAGCGGCGATCAATATCATAGACGTTTTAGCTCTGAAAGTCATTAAAAGCAACTCGGCGTTTGGAAGTCGTAAAAAAAAACTGGTGTTGTAAAAATGCACGACGCAACGCGAACAAAGTCCGCCCGAAAAGCGATAAATCCCATAATAATTTGAATAAATCGTCAAATTAAATTTTTACTAGTATATTTTGCAATTATACTGGCGAATTTGTACATACTTGCAATATCCTCAATTCAACGAGTCGAACAAAGATGATATTATAATCTCAGTGGGTTAGAGTGAGTCAGTTGCAATCTCACACCCACTATACCACTGTCTTTTTCCTTCATATGACACTAATGGATGTTCTCTTTGTCGCACCCATCCGCCATGTTTATGCGTGACGTGCATCTAACTTTGTTTTGCATAGACTATATATGGGATTTTTATATACTTTGGCGGTAGAACACGCTAGTTTATCCACGACTGCTAATAAATTTGAATGTACAGAAATTATCAGAGCCAAACCTGAATTTTATTGATTACGCTGGAATCTAATCGATAAATTCGGTAAACCTCTCGGTTTCAGGAAGGATTTATCAATGCATAGATAAACTATCTTTTTATATTTTATCTGATGCATTCGAGTGAATAGGTATTTGTTGTAAAATAATTCTGTGGCATTACCTTAATAATTCGTGTTCCATGAAAAAATATTTTTTTAAACTGTCAAAAATTGACACTTCATTGACACCACAAATAAAAAAGAGATGAACAAACACAGGCTGACATATGCGAAAAAAGGACAGGAGAATCGTTGATTGCTTCTACCAAAATCAGTAGTACCATCGCGAAATTTTCACTTGCAAACTTCCCGAGCCATTAAAAATTCTCGCCGAATTCCGTATTCCGTGCGCCCAATTTGGGCCCCCCGATCCGATTCGTATTCTTCTGCTAAATAACCAGTGCCGTACGGAAATTCAATTCGCGCTTCCTGCTTCGAAAAACGCCACAATCGATTCGAAATGAACAGCACTAGTTCTAGTTATAGGCCTATGCAGTCGCCATTTTCGATTAATCGCCTTCCGGGACACGGCCAACTGTTCGAAATAATTTCGACAAACGTGCGGGAGATTCGCCGAGCCGGCCTTGACTTGAGGTTTGAAGAGGTATGTAATTTATGTTTTGCGAAAAAAATTCGGAGGATAAGTGAAGCATAGATCGTCCGCGTTTCCTGGATGGTGATGATAAACATCGGCAATAAAGCTGTGCTAATTAATTTTGAATTATTACCGACCGCCTATTAATCGTTATAGGTGAGTAGGTTTCAGGTTTGATTCTAAAATTAGGCTTGCTTCGATTTGGTTTAGTTGTATAATGAAGATAATTGGAATTATAAGGTTGGCAATAATGAAGTCCCTATATCTGTCATAGCACAATCGCCTACTAAAAAAAATAGTGTAAATTATATTGAAGATCATAAATTTACACATTACATTCAAACACTGTTATTAACTAGTCGAAGGTAATTTCTCTAAACGTTTGAAAGCTCGCCGGTTAATTTTTTTACGTAATTACAACGGCAATTAGACGGAAGAACTTGTAATTATTTTTGTGAAAAATGAAATATTTTCGACACGATCTCGCGCCGAAGCCCGTGGATTTATTAATTGTAATAATTTAAATTATGTGCAATAAAACACGAAGGTTACGTTGACATACTATTTGAAATTTATTAAGTGTGTTTTCGTTTTAAATCAATGTTTAAAAGAGTAATTAATAGCTAGGAAAAAATAATTAAGTAAATTTGCAATTTGTACATATGTATAGTGAATAGAATATTTATAAACGAGCAATTATAATGTATGGTTTTTTTTTATCGTCGTCTTTCTCTTATCTGCACATTGTTAGAATAATCTTCCTTCTTTACTTATTTATCAGCGGAGTTTTATTAGCATGCCGTGATTGTCATTGAAATGTCAATTAGTTACTTGAACTGAAAAGTCAAGCTATGACATTTCATAAAAGTTAATAATAAGGAAAATGTACTACAGACAATTAATAATTTGGTTACTTTACGAATTTATCGAATACTTAAATCAATGTTATTTACAACTAATTATTGGGAAAAAAGCTCCGATTTATTTCGAAATAATTATTTATAAGTTTTGCAATTAGCATACCGATCGAATACCTGAATAACCCATCTGCATTGCGACGCCTTGACCTCATAATTAATCGAAATGAATTGAAAAAAATGATCTAAAGAGCCGGGGAAAATCAGAAAAAATTCCTTTAGATTCTCTACCGAGCGAAAACATACCGCTAAGTAATTAAATTAGCATAATTACACATGTATTTTCTTTGGGAGATTTTATGGCTATCACCAGTTTGATATTTTAATAATCTAATTGGTTTATTAACATGATGTTTGATGTAGGGAATTAATTAATTTATTGTTTAATTAGTGTGTTAAGAATTTGTAGGAGCATTCTAAAAAGTAATGGAAATATTCGAAATGGGAAAAAATATCGAATTTCAACATGAATGCATTCGATTCAGATTTCCTAATGTAATTTTCATTCATAAAAAATAAATATTTATTTAACTATCGTCTGTGTTTATAAATCATCTATGTTAAAACGTCCTGTGAATATAGGACGTGCTTATTCGATGTTTTGTTTATAATTCGTTAAATAATTGCAAGTTTTGTTGATAAAATTACATTTTTCATATAACGTTATTCAATCGATTGTCATACAAATTATTCTCGAAAAATCACAATGTTATTGACATTAAAATTTCGAAATTGCAATGTTTACTCATATTTTTTCGACTAATTTGAGCAGATAAACCGAAAATTATCTAAATGGATTGGGATTAATGGTAGAGCGGCTCGTTTCAAAAATATCTCCGCCTAATTTTAGTAAAAGGTTCTTTATTATTTTTATTCAAACGAGATAAAAGTTTGCGTAAAATGCTTATTAAAAACCCGATAAACTCCACTAAAATATTAATCGCTCGATTTGGCAACGAACCCATTAAATAACGACTCCTGCAGAACAATTACTTCGAATTTCGCATGGCACTCAACGTGTTAATCACGCTTAAATTACGATGTAGTTCGAATCCTACTATCCATGAAAATGTAAACACCAAGCCTACGTAGCGCCATATTTGGATTCCGTTTTATTTACCTATTTATTACTCGTAAAAAACATCCTAACCCACTTTAATTAATGTAAGATTATAAACGCGCCATCCTGTATAGCGAAAATTAGGTAGCATACAGGATGTCCCATCAAATTTTTTATAGCCATTTTTTGCTGGTATAAAGCGAATTAAATCGAAATCGAGAGATGTTTGTGCGCGGTGTACGTGCGGTGACTCAAAAAAATTAGCATAATTCGCGTGGGCGTCCGCTTTATTTACTGATATTTATCGAAAAAGGACGCAACGATGGGGATTTATCGCGACAGACGGAGACGACGAGGCGCACCCACAAAAATATAGGTACATAAATACATTAGAGAAAGCTCGTATGTGTATTATACAGTGTGGGACTGTTTTTGTTTTGATTTTTTGAAGGGTTTTTGGGGTTTGTAAAAATATTGGAAATGGCTTGGGGGAATATTGCATTTAGTTTATGATGAAAAAGACAAGATTTTGTAACGATTGGAGGAAAAAATCGGTATCTTATGCGATCATTAAAAGTTGACAAAACAGGAGGATATAAAGGTAATAAAAATAAATTTAGCTTGAGAAAATAATCCAAAGTTGTTTTCCAATATATTTTATGTTAACATTGTTGGCATCAGATCAAAAGCTGCGTTTTCGTTTTGCCCGCCCGTATTTCGAACGCCTTGCAATTTCGATAATTTTATATAAACACAAAGTAACCTCGTTTCTTTTACATGTTCGATTTTTCTCTTTCGAAATCCCGTCCTATTTTCCTTCATTTCAAACCCACAAAATCCCCCATGCAATTTCAACACGAAAATAATCACATGAGCCACCCTGTAGGCTCAATATGTAAGTAATTATTTGAGCCGCCCTGTACTGTTGGTTTTCCTTAGCACGTCATGTAAACTAAACGAGATAAGAGGCAACACGTTGGAGGAAAAAAAATAATCCTAAGCTAATAAATTTGTTTTTATTTATTCGCGTAATTATCTCGGAAATACGATATTTGCTCTGAAAGGCTGCGAACACTCGAAATCGGTTAATGTAATGCATTAAATATAATTTTCGTTCGTTAGACGGCCGACGAGCAAACAGAGTTTTCAATTAGACAATGCGGAAAATTGATGTTATGCTAATATAGATGAGAAAAAAAAACCCAAGCGAGGTCGTTTTGCTAGGCGAACAAAGAAAGCGCAAAAATTCGAAGGATCCAATTAGAATGCGATAAAATTCGCCAAAAATTATTATACATACGAGGGTACCAAGATATTTAGTCGATTTGAATGCCAAAATTTACGAGGGTAGAAAGATATTTAGTCGATTTGAATGCGTTAAAATTCGCCAAAAAATTGATACAACATATACGAGGGTAGGGAGAAATTAAGTCGATTTGAATGCCTTAAAATTCACCAAAATTTACGAGGGTAGAAAGACATTTAGTCGATTTGAATGCGTTAAAATTCATCACAATTTACGAGGATAGGAAGATATTTCGTCGATTTGAATGCCTTAAAATTCACCAAAATATGCCATACAAGATATACGAGTGTACGAAGACATTTAGTCGAATTAAATGCAGCAAAATTTACGAGGGTTGGGAGATATTTAGTCGAATTGCAATTTTTTTTAAACCATAAATGTTGTAATAGCAGCATAGCGAGTTGAATAATACAAAATAATCGAGCGTGCATTCGGGATTTCTTCGAATCGGGTTTTATTTTCGGACGAAAACGGTTATTTAAACACATCAATCCGCAATTTGGCCGGCGATAATCCGAAATTCGAACTGCCAAGTTTCGAAATTTTATTGTTCCAATAACTTTTTTACCCGGCCCATGCCAATTGCCCGTCTTCCAGATTCTGCAACTCTATTCAACTTGCGACTGCATTCTACTCACCTGCAACAAAACAGAAAAACGTGTCAAACACAACAATGCGTATTTATTTGCATGCATAATTCATAAAGCAAGCCTTAAAATTACTTACTGTATTTCAATTCAAATACAGATAAACGTACGGAGAATATTTTGATGTAGTATGGAATCATTTTTACGAGGGCTGCTCCAAAAATTTATGAGCAAGGTTAAAACTCGCAACAATAACCAACTTCTCATAAAGCAAACATAATTACCTCCAATGTTCGAGTTAATTTAACGCGACTTTCAAATAACTCCAGTAATTAAGTATAGTAATTTAATTTGTTCCGAGCAATTATTTGCTAGATATATTATTACAGCTCGACCCAGTTTTTTTGGGACAATTTAATTTCGCCTATTTAAAACCGCCTACGCTGGTATTAAATAAACAAACCAAATTAAAAAAAAACCTTTATTGTATGTCCAAACCAAAAACAACCCATCCAGAATAAATCCCTCATCCCAGCAACCAGGGTAGTAAAAAACCCCTATTCAATTAGCATTGCAATCCAAGCCATCGGTGGGATCAGGCCCGGTGTAGGGGTAGTAATCAGACCAATACCAAGCCGGGCATTCAATCTCCTGCAGCACAAACACCTCGGGCATGATCTTATGCAAAATAGTGTAGAAGGAGCACCTCCTGGCGTTGGGATTTGCCGCCACCTCCGGGGTGTATGGCGGCGCCAGGACGTGCAGGAAGGCAGCCGGTCCATCCACGCTGTGTATCTCGTGGATGTTCTTGTTCTGGGGCTCCAGCACGCAGGGCTTGCTCAAGGAGTCGCAGATCTCGCTGCTGATGAACTCCGCTGGAAGAATGTTCCTGGGGACGACGCCCTCCGGGGTGTTCATGTTGTTGAACTTGCTGCCGTCGATTTCGCGAGTCTTGGCTGTGTTAAGGGAGTAGCTTTCGATTTTGATCTTGCCGGAGAGGACCTTCACCAGGCCGTACATGTCCGGGTGGTTGTGCAGGGGTATGGTTTTGTCGGTTTTCAATACGAATATGCCTATGGAGAGGACGCCGTCTTGGAAGATGTGGATGTAGGTCATGGGGGCGACGGTGCTGAGGGAGTCGTCCTCGTCGGCGCTGGGGACCTGGGCGAAGGCGATGTCGAAGTTGAGGTCCTCGGCGGTGATCTTCTCCACCAGGCCGGCCAGGGCGCTCATCTGGGCGGAGAAGGCGGGCTGGTCGCTGCGGAACGTCACCAGGGCCTGCTGCAGCACGTTTTGGATCAGAGACGCCATTTCCCCTCTCGGATTTATCGTGAGGACAACATACACCAAAAATTTTTCGAAAGGGAACTTCGAATTTAGCACGAATTCGTGTGACGGGAATTTTGAAATTTGAAATCTGACACAAGCGGTTACCTGCTTGATCCAACTAAATTTCAACCGAATTTCAATTTATTAAGCTACCTATGAACTCGGCGAATTTTTCGGTTGGTACCAATTGTCAATATGTCAGCGATAATCAAAGATATATTCAAGCAAGCCCGAGTGACCTTCACCAACGAGCAACCATCACTATTCGCAGAAAACCTCAACAATCTATGCGGTCTTATGGGCAGCATCACCGCAGCTGACCTAAACCTGGACATCTCCTACGCCTGGCACCAGGACAAGCAATGCGCCCCTATATCCTACATAGAAGTCTACGAAGACAAGATCTTCTCCATGGGGATATTTGTACTGAAACCCCACAAATCCATACCCTTACACAACCACCCAGAAATGCACGGAGTAATCAAAGTACTAGCAGGGTTAGTAAGCGTTGAGAGTTACTCATTAAACACTTCCAAAACTTTGGAAGTTGATATGAAGCGAGAGCATAGCGAAATTCCTATAACAAAACGAGATACTTCAACCAGTACTACCAACTTAGCGACCACAAGTGGTACTATAGATGTAGCACTGCAAATAGAACCATCTTTTGCAGATGCTAGTACATCTACTACAACGTTATCATCATCAGTGTCTGATCACAATCATAATAGAGAACCCGGTGCGCCTTTGAGGCGGGTGATTTCAGCGGAGTTTAAGGGTAAAGACCTGGTGAACGCGGTCTCGAAACCTTGCCTACTACAGCCACATGAGTACAACATACATGAGATTAGGAGTTATGATGAACCAGCGGCTTTTTTGGACATCCTGGCGCCTCCTTATTACACTGAGATCCCTACCAAAGGGCCGAGGTTATGTTCATATTTCTCCAAGTTGGGATTCGTTGAAGAAGACGTTTGTTTGCTGGAGGAAGTCGGGAGTCCGTCTTTCTATTGGACTGACAGCAAGCCCTACCTGGGGCCCGATCCCAGGCCGCAGTAATTAGTTTAATTTATTCGTTTTTATGGAGTCGTACTGTATATAACGTACAAATTCAACATGCAAATTTAATTGACTACTATTTGTATGAACAGCACGCCCATATTCTTTGAAACACGCCGCCTCCAACACAAACGTGCATATTGAAACAATCACTGTTTGCGATTTGCATAAACGATTTTTATGCGGGTCAATAATATACTTTTTAAGAGTTGCTTTTTTCCGTATTTACGTGCAAAAAAATTGGCTAATAATAAAACACGTGCGCAATAAGAATTAATAAAAAACCTCCCCGGGGGGTCCTCTAATTATCCGCAATTAGCAATTGATTGTTTGGCGAGTTGAGAATGTGGTAAGGAATAATGATAGATTGACCTCTAATGGGTAGAGTTAGAGCGCCCTCGGTGAGGTCAGGTCTTGTAAATTCATTCGATTCGAATTCGATTAATCGATCACGCGATCGATACGCCCGATTAGAATGCATTCAACGGTAATTATTGGGCGTTCAAAGGCTTTGCGAGATTTTTATTTATGCAGCTGCAATCACGAATATTACAGGAGTTTGATTGAAATGGCTTACGTATAGAAGGAAGTATGCAAAAACCGCATTTTTTGGAAAAATCAAAACCTCATTTAAATCGTTTATCTGATTGTATATACCGCATTTCCCGTGCGCAATACCGATTGATAAAAATTGCCAAAAATTGCTCATAAAAAATTAGTTATTTTTAGTAGATAATCGCGGCGTTGGACGTGTTAAAATCGCCACCAAACTGAATTAATTAAACAGCTTTAGATGTCTGTATAAATAGAAGAAAAATGATAAATCGTGATCGCCGTTAATCCATTCAATCAAGACGATTTGTATCTGCAACCTACTTCGAATTGTGGCCCTGAATCGATTGAATAAAAATCGAAACTCCTTCGCCGTAGGAATGCCTGTATACCACCGTCGATCAAGGCCGGCGAATCGGTAAATTGTTAACAAAAAATAATAGATAATGGAAGAAATTCTCTTGAATTTCATTACACTTGGGCGCACGTATTGATGTTGATCGAGGGTTCTATTACGAAGCCTCCGGGCAAGGTTTTTCAGTAATTTTAGTTCTTTTATTAACGCAAAACGCAGACAATTATCGATGTTTCGGTGTAATGATGGAATTTATTGTTAATCAAAAGATAATTGCAGTGTATGATTCTGTGGAGGTAATTCACTTTTACTTTATTTTCTATTACTCACTATTTTATCATGTAAATCTAGGCAATTTTTGTATCAGTTTTGTTTCATATTTTCTTTAATATGGCCCGGTGAACGTTAGTTCAACTAAACTGTAAGTCATTTTTCATTTCTCTCTGAACCATTGATCAATAGTGGCTGACTTACAGCACAAATTTGCAATTAAACTCGGTTCAACGCAGAACCACAGTTGAACTATGCATCTAAATGGCCAATCAGTGAGTCGTTGATTTAGTTTTATTGTTAGTGAACTTTATGAGGTTGGCCTTTTTATAGATTTCACCATCGGAACGCGCGAAATATGAAAACGAGAAAATTAATTAATAACGCCAATAAAAATGTGTTTGTACAAGTGAAAACCGTTCTTTTTATGGCGTTGTTTATTCGAACCCAGCCTTAATGTCTCCATTGTGTCGTTACTCGCCCGTTTTATTAGCATCAGTTTCGCGTACGTGAAAATATCCTTCCAGAAAACAATCGATTTATTTGTTTATTTACCGGCCAAAAGTAGACCATTGTTCTGTCTTGGCACAATTTTCATATGCCTTTATCGCTAATTTTTACATTTTTGTCACTTGTCAATACATAATCAATGCGCATTGACACCAGCCGACTCGATTTCGTATTAGCGAATGAGCGATCGAGTTGGCGTAACTCAAAAACTAGTTATCAACTGGTAGAGACTAATAATCCTATTAGAATTTTTTTCTCATTAGCATAATCCTAATGTTCCAGCTCGAGTAACAATGTAAAGAACATCGTAAATAAAAAAAAATCCGCGCCATAACGTTTTACAGCTTTATGGATCGGCTAACACATGGGCCATTTCCTTCATTTAAAATTCAAATGCAACCTTGAGTTTTCCTGTACCGCTTTTGTTGCTGTTCCGTCTCGAAATTTAGCAAATATTTTAGGAGTATATACAGCGTGTTTCACTCAAATTCATACGAACTGTCAAATCTGTCATTACAAGTCTGGTAACTAGATTATTTGAAAACGTATTTCACAGCCTCTGTGATGTACTTACATACTTATAGAGAGTAATTACTCTCTTTCAACCCATTAATATGCCGTTTAATAACCCGTTTGGTTAAATTCGAGGATGGTTTTTAAGTCGTTCGAATTTATAAATTTATTTTTTATATACTCTCGCCCGCATGGTATTCGAGCCGCCATTTGGGCTGTCAGAATTTATTATGATCGAATGATTTTCTGGCTCGCCATCGAGTTACCGAAGAAAATGAATAAGTGAGTGGATTAATGACGTAAAAATTTCTTGTGACGTAATTGTCAAAAGGGTTGAGGTAACCTTCTATTGTTTAGCGACCTTGATTGGTTAGTAGGCCGTGTAGCTGTCAAAAAACATTTTTGACACTTGAATAGAATTCTTAAATTAATCCCCCTGTTACAGCAAGGTTAAATTGTTTACAAAAAATGAAGAATATAAGGTTACTCTTCTCGCTTTTACTGATGAATAATTAATTTCGTATAATCAATTATACGCAAATCAGTTATTTCTTTTTACAACCGAATTAATGTAGATAGTTTAGCTGAAGATTAATTATGAAATACCTTCAACGATAATTCAAATGTACTTGAATATGAATTTTTAATTTTAAGAAAACTATCAATGAATCTCTGCGTTAATTAAAGTAATAATCGCCAACAAACAAAAGTTAATTTATTATTGGTAATCAATTCGAAAGGATTTACTGAAGTGCCTCAAAGTTGGCCACAATGCTTGGCAAATATGACGACGTTAGTGACGTGTATATAACTTTGTTTTGCACAGATTATCCACGATTTAAAAGCGGGTTTGTGAATTAAATTATAAATAATAGTAAAATCGACTTTTAATAAATGCGTTTCTGCAAATATCGAGCCCACAGCCAATTTACGCGGCCATAAACTGCGACCTTGTTCGTCCATTAAACGTGCATTATCTATATTTTTCGTGATTATTTTCGTTTTTATTGTTCGAACCGATGCGAAGGTCTTCGTTACCTTTTTCCTCCGATAATTAACTAATTGCGCCGTCTACATTGTTTCAAGAAACACGGACAAATAGAAATTAAAATTTCGTAAACGATTAAATTAGTAAATAGAAGGCTGAAGTGGGGAGATTAATGGATCGAAACGATGCGAGCCGTGTACCGATTTTATTTTCTAATACATAACACAATAATATTAATATCCAATGCGACTGCATGTGCTAAACGTGGGTCGCCTTCGATTTGTAAAAATGTCAGTTAATCTTCGTTTTCAAGGAGAAAAACGAAACGATTCGTAGGTGTGTGTATGTGTACGTTTCAACACAACCGCTTCATTGTTGTTATTGTTGTCAGTAAACATTATTCGACCGAGTTTTTATAATCGACAAAAGTAGGGAGAAAATTTGGAGGTTCAAAAAAATAGGCAAAAAATGTGGATAGTTCAAAAGCAGGGAGAAAATTTGGAGTGTTGCAAAAATAGGGAGAAATGTGGATAGTTGCTAAAGTAGGGAGAAATGTGGATAGCTGCAAAAGTAGGGAGAAATGTGGATAGTTGCAAAAGTAGGGAGAAATGTGGATAGTTCAAAAGTTAGGGAGAAATGTATGGATAGTTCAGAAGTAAGTAGAAAATTTGGGGTGTTACAAAAGTAGGGAGAAAATTTGGTTGTTGAAAAAATAGGCAAAAAATGTGGATAGTTCAAAAGCGGGGAGAAAATTTGGGTGGTGCAAAAGTAGGGAGAAATGTGGATAGTTGCAAAAGTAGGGAGAAATGTATGGATAGTTCAGAAGTAAGTAGAAAATTTGGGTGTTACAAAAGTAGGGAGAAAATTTGAATGTTGAAAAAATAGGCAAAAAATGTGGATAGTTCAAAAGCGGGGAGAAAATTTGGGTGCTGCAAAAGTAGAGAGAAATGTGGATAGTTGCAAAAGTAGGGAGAAATGTATGGATAGTTCAGAAGTAAGTAGAAAATTTGGGTGTTACAAAAGTAGGGAGAAAATTTGGATGTTGAAAAAATAGGCAAAAAATGTGGATAGTTCAAAAGCGGGGAGAAAATTTGGGTGGTGCAAAAGTAGGGAGAAATGTGGATAGTTGCAAAAGTAGGGAGAAATGTATGGATAGTTCAGAAGTAGAAAATTTGGGTGTTGAAAAAAATAGGAAAAAAATGTGGATAGTTCAAAAGCAGGGAGAAAATTTGGGTGTTACAAAAGTAGGGAGAAAATTAGGATTTTGCAAAAGTAGGGAGAAAAATTTTGCCACATTTTTTTTGCTTGCTGATACAATTTTCGCAATTACTTTACATTTTCTTTGGAATCGGCCAAACCGGATGCATTTTGAGAGACTGCTCGACGCCGCAGAAACCGCAAAACTTTGCATTAATCAAATTCTAGAATGATGTAATTACACGTAGCTGGGTGAATACGAAGAATAGCGTTACTCATTCGCGAGATCGTGCACAATTTGTTGCATTTTTTCTATACTACGATTCGTCTATTTGTCTATTACTCTTCGGTTTATTTTTAGACGTTGCGCTTTCCTCGACAGGTTCCCCGCCGAAGGTTAACCCGATTTTCTTTTCAAGTTTACCCAATGAATTTATATTGTTCCTATTTTTTTAAATACCACTCTTTTTATTAAACTATTTTCGCAATTACAGTTAATAATAAATCACCTACAATAACCTTTAAAAGTTGTTTATTTCGAACGATTATAGCAAAAAAACTTCAATGAAAGCAACCACAATAATATCTATCTACTGAATAATTACAATTATAATAAAGTGCCCCTTTCAAAAAATTAAATCCAGATAAATCTGGGGGTCAATCGTACAGAACTGAGTCAAGTTTATTTATAAACATCTCTTTTTTATTCTTGAGAAAATGCTAATCACTGCACCTCTACCGCACACAATGTAAATAACGAATGTATTAGTGAAGTTGATTTAGTGTATTTAGATGAACTGTGTCGAGACTGACTGCATAATTCCCTTTTGTTGCTCACAAGCGCTTTGAAAAATTATTTAGAAAGAATGCAAGGTAATCGACAGAAGTAGAGAGAACATTTGGATGTAGCAAAAGTAGGGAGAAAATTTGGAAGGTATGGAAAAGTAGGGAGAATATTTGGAAGGTATGGAAAAGCAGGGAGAAAATTTGGAAGATATGCAAAAGTAGGGAGAAAATTTGGAAGGTATGTAAAAGTAGGGAGAAAATTCATTCAAAAGACGAGCTGTAAATACCCCCAAATATGATACATTTCAATAAATATTGAATAATTCATTCATTTAATTCGCAGGAATAGATATAAATGCGGAAACTCCGCGGAAGGTAAATCAAAATCAAACATTGTAAACATCTGTATTTACCCAAACAAGCTCGTGTTAGTAATTCTGTGATAAATGAACCTCGATTTGATTCACAAAAGAGCCGTATGTACTTGTATTTAGTAATTAAACTTGTTTTTTAACTGTCGTTCGATATTTCTTTTACATAACCAGCCGAGTGTTGTTTATTTAACGAAAGGGAACGGTAATAATTTAGTAATGAATTCATATAAATAGAATTATTTACTATTTGTCTCGTTTGTGTGTACACAAGAATTTGTTTTATTTAACAGTTGAATAAAGCGCAAATCTATTTTGTAATTACTCAAATGAATTTAATTGATATTCCTCGTAAGTGTGCGGGTTTATTTCGCATATTCCTGCGGTTAGACTACATAGAAATTCATTGTTTTAATTTAAACCGGACACGGGAAATTTGAATATGCAAATGGTTTATATTTATAACGAATCTAGATAAACTACTATTCAAATTAATCGAAAAAAAGCTTAAATTTAGCGTAAGAATAGAGAACTCCTCCGCAACGATTTTCATAGGAATGCCATTCGCAATTGCAATTGAAATTGATTGAATTAATCTGACCCGGGCCTTGCCCAGCGGCTATAATTCTATAGGTCGTAAAGAAAATTATTATTTCGTAACGAATTAGTTTTAGCTAGAGTCTATTCACAAACGAGGCGCAGTAATCACAGCCGTCGTGATCCTGGCAAATTTGCTACACCGCCTCGTTTATGAATTGACTATAACTAGTTGAAATAGTAGGGATTCGTATACAAAAATCAACCTTTATTTGAACTAACATTTCTACGACCTCTATTAACCTAAATAAAACCGAAAAAAAAATGTTTCGAATACAGAGACAAATACACCCGAAATAAATTTATAAATTTTATTGCACAACGGCACGCACATGCGAATATATACATAATTTTATTAGGAGAAAAAGCGAAATAACGCACATGTAACGTCCACAACATTGATCCGCTGAAAGGACCATTAATTTCTCAGCCGGAGTTTCAATAACACATTCTCGCATTTAATTACACCGAGTTAATTTTTGTGTGTCAGAAAATCGTGGCGAATCCATCCTTGGATTAGTTTTTTTTCTTCTCTTCTACTTCACACAATTCTCTCGGAAGACCCGACGATCTTCTACACGTGATTTATTTCGGCTGTTACGCAACTAATCGGCGGTAATTAGTAATTCAAATTGAAGAATTTTACGAGCGTTAGGAAAGTAATTTGGAAGGATTAATATTTAATTCGCGGAGGTGTTAATGACTGTTTTTTAATGATAAATTGCAGCGGTTTTGCGCTCATTGCTTGCGAAAAGGGGAATCAATTTTGTTATTAAAAAGCGGCGGTGCCAAATCGATTACAATTTCGTTATTTTTAAATTATTCTAAAACTCCTCTATTGGGCATACGTAATAGTGTAAAGAGTAGAGTAGTGCAGTTTGGAGTAGTGCAAAGTTCAACAGAGTAGAATAGAGCAGTACAGAGTAGAATTGTGCAGTGTAGAATAGTAAAGGGTAGTGTAGATCAGTGTAGAATTAAGTAGTGTAGAGTTATAGAGTAGTGCAAAGTAGAGTAGTACAGGGTAGTGTAGATTAGTGTAGAATAGAGTGGTGTAGAGTAGAATAGTGCAGAGTATATACAGAATAGAAGAGTGCAGTGTAAAGCAGGATAGTGTAGAATAATAGAGTAGTGCATGCAGAGTATTAGTTCAGTGTAGAGTTGAGTAGAATAGATTAGTGTAGAGTAGTGCAGAGTAGAATAGTTCAGTGTACAGCAGGGTAGTGTAGAATGGAGTAGTGATGAGTAGTGCAGTGTAGACTAGTGTAGAATAGAGTAGTGCAATGTAAAGACTTTATAAGTTTACAAGTAAGTTTATTCACAGCCTACTGCTCGTTCAAAAAAACATGCTTTATATGCCTTTCACACACGTCGTCAAAAATAAATAAAATGGTAATAAAAGCATCTTCTGCGAATTCTTATTTGAATATTTTTCGTGGAATTTAGCCCTGTATTAACAAAAATATTCAAAATTATATAATTTTTATTTGATGTTTTTAATGTTTGTTGTAATTTGTAAACAGTATAGTAGTGTAAATATTAAAAATGATCTTTTTACTGTTTGACAAATATTAAATTTTCCTAATTAAAAACTAGCCGCCTATAATTAATTAATTGGCGCAATTAGCGCCACATGCGCTCCGCAAGATAAACACAAACAAAGTAGGCCGGGCAAACAAATCCCCGAAAAAAAACTCACCTCAAAAATAACCACCTGCTGCACGGAGAACCGAAACCGCCAGGCGAAGAAAACCAGGAAAACTCGCGAACAAACGACAGTCCCCTGTCAGCGCTATCCACATTCGCGTTCAAATTCAAATTCCGCCAACAATCCGGGCCGCGGTAATTGATAAACATTTCATACGCGTATCGGCGTGCGTGCGTGCGTGTGCGGCGGCTCCCGTCTCGCAGCTCGGGCTCTTCGACTCTGGCCCGCCGTCGGCCCGTCGCTATTTCTAGAGCGGCCATGTCGCGATGGTCGAGCGCTATTGGTCGGCCGTGACGCGTTCGCGCTTCGCGATTGGTCGGGAGCGACGCGCGCGATCCGACGCCATTCGCTCGAACTAGCCGTCGCGGCTAATCCGATCGAGGAGAGGAGCGCGTGCCGCCGGCTTGGGGTTCCGCAAACGGACCGCGCGGGTTCCACCTTCTAACTTCTAATTAATAATTATTATCGGTGTAGTGTAGCCGCGGGGCGATCTAATGCGCGTTTATTTACGCTTCTCGTTGGGGAATTTTTGGCGATGTTGCGGTAATGTTGGCTAACCTGAATATCAACTGTCAAAATGAAGAAACAAAAACGCATTTTGAATTTAATTTTTTGCGTATATAATTCTATTTTCAATAATAACACTCTGTATAATATAATTCCATACGATTTAATTCTATATAAAGAAAAATAGATTCAACTCTACGAGATATAAATCACGACGTTATTAGAAATGACAATTAAACCGCATCTAGTAACACGTTTTCTCTACTTGTCAATTATTTTAATTTAGCAATTTATTCGATAAAATGGGTAGGAATAAATAAAGCAACATTGTATTATAATCCAGCATCGTCGAATTTATTATATAAGTCTGACTATACGTACATAAATAGGAAAGTATATTTACAGAAAAAAAACCACTTACATTAAACAAGGCGAATGTACAAAAAAATGTTTTAATGATACGGTTCAGTAAAAGGTGCCTAAATAACAAAAATATAAGTCAAACAAATTGAAATGCGTGTTTAAACTTAATCGAATTAAAAAAGAAGCCAGGTTTAATCAATATCTCTTCCTAAAAAACAAAAAGTTTGATTAATTTTAGACAAACAAGATGGCGCTTTTGCGTTTTTTTAATGTCAAAAAGGAAACATTTTTACGTTAGAATATTGCGCGATAACGTACAAATAACAATAAAAAAAAATACTCAACGTCTACGTCAACTTACTCTCGGCCGCCCTCTCCTCGGCCCTCGCCTTCATTCGCGTTATGAACGCCGCCCCCTTGTTCTTCCTGAAGTTCTCGTAGGGATCGTTTAAATTGCACCCAACCCCTTTGAACTGGTCCTGCCTATCCCTCACATCGCCCCCCGATATCGGCGTATCGATACCCTGCTCGTTGGCCCCCAAACCACTACCACCCCAGCCCATCTTCTTCAACATCTGGTGCCCCTTGTTCGACGAGTCAATCTCCTGCACGGCCGTCTGCATCAAACTCAAATGCCTAACAAAAACCAATAATAAGTTTATGATAATCGAGTAGTATTGTTAAACTCACGTAAAATTCGTCGCAGGCGGCGAAATGGATCTCCTAACAGGCGACCTGGATCTGGATCTGGACCTGGTGCGGCTCCTTCGCCTCCTCTCCCTCCTGGACTCCCTGTCCCTCTCGCTTCTGTTCTCTCTGTCCCTCTCGCTGCGGGACTCTCTATACCGCCTCCTGGGGCTGCGGGAGCGGCTCCTCGACCGCGATCTCGATCTACTTCTGGACCGTTTGCGGTAGGTTTGCGAGTGGACGGGCGGCGTGGGGGACTTGCTGCGGTAGCGTCGCTTCGGCGGCGACGGCTCCTTCTCCATGGGCATCACCACGGGGCTGGGGCTCTTCGATTTGCGCCGCAGCCCGGCCTGTATCAGTTCCTCTTTCTCTTTTTTAGCAATATTTTTTGCCTTGTAGTATTCATATAAACCTAGTTTTTCCCAACCTTCGCTGTTTATGCACATACGAGACAATTCGTGAGATAAATACAACAATGTCGCAACTGGTTTAAGCTTGTTAAAAAGTTATTAGTAGCTTAGGGGTTTCAAAAATGTCAGCTTTCAAAGGCAATCATTTGATACTGTTGTAAACAGTACCAAATTAATTCAGCTAATACAAGGAAACCTGATTGTTAAATTCTCATAATATTTGTATCACAGTAAAGCAAATTTCTGAAACTCCTTGTTCAAAGTGAAAAGAACAAAACAAATCCATCGACATATTATAAAATAGACGAGAACTATTTGAAAAAACAACCTATTATGTTTCTGTGTTTTTACCTGTCTCTCGGCCTTTCGTGGCTCGGTAAAGAGTAGAAGGCTTCCACTGCGGCCAGGAGACGTTCGCTCGGAGGGGCCGGCGGGGGCAACCTAATATCTTTAGGATCTAACGGTTTATATGACGTTTCTTCCAACTAGAATAAGCATGCCAATATACCATTATAACATTTCCAAAAACGCAACACAAACAAGGGTAAATATCAAAGAGAACATTTCAAACATCAACTTTAATACTACATTAAACATCCAAATCGAACATACCTTCACTAGAGGCACCATAAGACCCGCAGGTAGATCATAGTAGGGCGCCGAAGGCATCAATTCCTCCGGGAAGGGCTCCGGTTTAGGGGCGAATCCTGGCGGCGGTTTCGTGAAGTCTGGAAACAACCCCGGCGGCGGGAAGTACCCCGGAGGCGGCTGGGTGAACGCTAAACTCTCGATGCCGTTGGGCGCGGCGGCCAGCGGCGGCGGTTGCTGCGTCAAATCGGGCGCTACCGGGAACACTGAACTGTTGAAGTTGCCCAGCGTTTGGGCGACGGTGGTGGCGCCCAAATTGGGCGGCGGTATCGACGTGTTCATTTCTATCGTGTTGTAATTATCATTCGAATTCGATGAGTTTACTGAGAACGATTGTGTGTTAGTTCCAATGCCTTGGCTCAGGTTTTGTATTGTTTGTTGTAGACTCGCTTGGATTGATTCTAATGGTACAATATTCGAACCAGCTACAAGTTAAATAAATTGACTAAAACTTCTATGCTGTACATACAAAATAATTACTTGTTGTATTGGTAGTTTGTGGTTGAGAAACAACTTGCTGTTCCAAATTCTGCTTCTGTTGTTGCAAGTCCATGATTTGCTGCATAGCGTGGCAGACGAAGGCCTGATGTTGGGCTTGGTAACCATCAAACGTTACTTTAGTTTGTTGCGTTAAAGCGGCCACTTCTTTAGTGTATTTGGCCAATTGGCCGGCTTGATATTGCTGGTAGCTTTGTAGAGGATTTCTCATTTTCTCCAACGTGTCGGATTTTAGGTAATTGGTTTTGGATTCCCACAATTTCAACAGTTTGTCGAGCTTTAATTTTTGGTCGGAGGTGGCTGCGATGCTAGCGTTACAGAACATCGGTACGACTACTCTTTCCAAGGCATCCTTTAAATCGTTTGCGTTCTTTCGGGCACTAGATAAATTATTGTTAATAGTGAATTAATTATAGCTGTAATTTACTTCTTACCTATGGTGCAACAAATCGTTTACCAAGTAAATTATATGGAGTTTTTGAGAGAAAATGCCACTTTGTAAAACTCTAAAAAAAATTAATAAACAAACGATATCCTGCATTATTAGTTTACTTACTTATATAACAAACATTCGACTATACAATCTGCCTTTTCTTTAGTCGTAGCATTTTGTAGAAACCAAGATTTCCCATTACTTATGCTATCTTTTGTACAACTATCGATTATAGGTTGAAGAATACTGTGGATTTCTGGTAAGGATACTTCGCATCTATCGGCCTCTTTTTGTAGATCGTTCGCCTCACATTTAACTACAAAAAATTAATAAACATTTCAACCGTTCTAATACCAAATCAAACGAAACTTACCAACGGTTTGTTCGATTTGAGTTTGTTGTTGTTGCAGCAACACAGTGTGCTGTGCAGTCAAGTTTAACTCGCTTTGTTTGATTTGCTCTCTTAATACATCTTGTTGTTTGTTAATCTGATCGATTTCTGCAGTGTGCGGTATAACCTGATTAGGCGGAGGCGTATTCCAGTTGTTTTCTTGATCTACGTTGACACCCGATTGTTGCTGCTTGCATACTATAATAACATATTTATTAATTTGTGTTGAAAGTTTGACAATAGTAATTGAAATTTAAGTGGTAATTGACATTTACCAGCTTGTTCTGTGGAAACTTTGTATTGATAGTAATTGAAATGTTCGCCACCGTACAAAAACTGGAATTTAGGGTTTCCTTTTTGTTTGTTTTTAGTCATCTGTTCGAATTCCGGGCCATTTCGAGCCACAAATTGGGCCAGTTTATCAATAATAGTTTTAAGCTCAGTATCTAAAATCATAACCTTAAATTAGTGTTTATTACATAAAAAATTTCATTCCAAACATACATACCTTGTGGAGGTTGAGGAATATCCATAGTCAACCAATCCTCTAAACGGTATTTATTATTTACGTTATTACAAACAATTATTTTAGTTTTTTATATCCATTTTCTTTCAAAACGCTCTTTTCATGTTGTTATATTCGACATTGACAATTGACATTGTTGACGTAAAACGACAACAGCATGAATGTAGGAACGAAAACCTTTTACTTTGTGGATATGTAGCACCATTGGTTTTAGGGAATTTTGATTTTTACTTATGGCAGTATTGAAAATGAGTGAAAGATGAAGTGAAAGTTTCCGCGAAAATTTTCACAAACCGTTAACAATTTTGAAAGTTGGGATCGTCTGTTTAACGGTTAACAGTTCATATTCATCTGATCAAAGTTTTGCTCAATTCTTTCTAAACTACTGTGATATAATTATACGTTTAGAACTAACCAGTTAAAGTGCTCGAGGTAATTTTATAAAAAAAAACTACACCCAACTATAAAAGTCATTCAGGTATTTTTAATGGATTTCAAATGTATTAACGACAAAAACAAAACACCCCAATCGAAAACGGGGATGTTTTCGAGCACAGCGAAATGCGAGCGATTTTTCAACCTCCCCAGCGACGTATCAACGCCACCTTCTCGTTTCTCAAAAATAATGAACCCCTTCGAAAACCGACTGGACAGGCTCCACTTGCCTATTTATTACAGGTAAATTCCACATTTTATATTCCAACATATTCTCAACGTTCCATACTCTTTCAGCCCTTCTGTATTTACGATCCAATCGACCCCCAAGAGCAACGAGAAGTTCAAATGGACCATAGACCAAATATCGATCCTACAACCGGCCAACGTAGACGAAGGAACGGTCAGCCAGCACGTTCTCGAAGAAGACCCCCACGTGGAGTCCCTAGCCCAGCAGAAGGTCCAAGCCTACTTCAGCGAAAAAGTGATAGTTCCTAGTCCCATTACGAACGTCGTGCGGATTCCCTTCGTGCAGAACAGCCCCCGCGTAGTGGCATCACCGAAGGAATACTCCGATGGTTTGTGTTTATATCGATACACATCGAATGCTATTTAATACTATTTAACTACTGTAGGTTGTACGCAAACAACGCTATCTCTACCTCCTGTATTACCTCCGCACGTAGAAGAAATCCTGAGGCCTTACCTGCGACCGCATGACGACGAAGTACCAGGCCACAGCGATATTAATGCAGATATGAAAAATTCTACGTTATACCGAAACTTGTTCAAAGCTTGCGATAGTGCAGTTTCGATGGTCGATGATTCTTTTAACGAAAAATCTAATGCGAATATTAGTTTATCTCCTCTGCAATCGCCGGTTGAATTAAAAGGTAGACATTCGTTGCATATAGCTACCCCAGAGTTGCACGATTGCAGTCTCTCGCCTATAGAGGAAGGTAGGAATGTTAATAGTGTACCCAGAGAATCCAAATCGGCGATAAGATTGGATTTTTCATCTAAAATGAACGTGGATGTTAGCATGATTGTGCCGGATATCAACGAACTGCCTAACAAAAGCGAGATATTCGGTATGTTATTAACACAACTCTTAATAATCCTCTAATTCTATATGTATTGTAGAAACTTCTCGCTGCTACCAGCAACCCCTAGAGCAATTGAGCGACGCCTCGATCAACTGGGACATGGAGAACGATTGCGTGTCGTTAATATCGCCGGATAACAGCATGAACATGGACATGTCCAACTCCAACACGCCCCACTCGAGGCTCTTCACTAGTCAGAGGAAAAGACTCAGTCGTAGCTTTAAGATTGAAGAGGACGAGAGGAAGGAGGGACAGAGTTCGCTTGAAAGCGCTTTCAAGCAAGGTAAAAAATTGTTTAGGAACGACACTGATGCTGGATATCACACGGAATGCGCAACGTTTTACAACGATTCTAATGATGATTTACACGTGTTTGCATCGACTCCGACGAAGGATGATCGAAATGTGATGTTTGATTAATATATTTTTATATTTTATATGCTAGATGGTAGTTTTTTCAATATTCTTTTTTATTGGAAACTGGACTATGAGTTTTCAGTAATAACTCGTAATTTTTTAGTTGTGTTTTTTTACTTTGAACTGCCGTTAACTTTATAGAATTGTTTTATTTTAATGTATTTTGAGTCATGCAAATAATACCGTGTATTATAAATGATTAGTAAGACTGGACTCGAATATGATAGCGTATTTTTGACTACGTAATGCTATTGCGAGGATAATAGTAAGTACGTCTCTGTATGTAAAGGACTGCAGCTCACACTGCCACTGTACTCATACTTAACTAAAGTTTATTAGAATACTGCGAACGATTTTCCTATACGCAGGACTGATTTTTTAATACAATATGTGCAATTTGTATAAAAAAAATAAAATTATTAAGGTATACAAGAACGTTTTTCTTCCTCCACGTTACCCTAACACTAATCCAGCGATGTTACGAACAATAAATATTTAATTTATTAATATGACTTCAGAGATATCTTACAAAATAATGTAACAACTTTATACACAAGTTATTGATCCTACTAACGAATTATTCCTCAGATTTCGGAATCGCCACGCTCGAAGAGGCTACCGATTGCGTCGAAATGGGTACGATCAAGTCCTGGGCCTGCGCCTGCGCGGACGTCGATGGGACATGCAGAGGCAGCAAAGTCTTCACGTTTTGCTTGGAAGATAACAAAGGCTGCTTGTCACCGCTGTGAGACTTCGAGAGCCTTTCGCTCAGAGCTTTCAAAGCTATTTGCCTGAAAATGAAAGAATTCAGAAGGTAAGTCGTTTAGAAACATCTCTTTTGTTGATAGTAAATGAAAGATGTGTTACCTTCTTCGTTCCATGTCATGTTGATCGGCTGCTGGGACTGTTACGGTCACACCCGTTGGATTAGACATGTCGAATTTCCTTATAACCTTACGACAAATTCCTATTTTCACTAAACCGGTGTGTACGACATTACTTAATACAGCGATAGGTGGCTGAATAACGTTAGGAAAGAAGCTAAAACAATGTTATTAGTAATTTATATTAAATTCTACGTTAATTATACCTTGCGAATGTAAAATAATCGGCCAAATCACCTCTGGTGCCGTTCGAATGCTTCTGGTAGAATCTCAAGTAAATCCAACTGACGATCAAACCGCTGAAGAACATTGTTGGGTAAGTACCATCAACGAGCCCTACGATTTTGAATATAACGGAGAAGAAAAATACAGTCAAAGGTACGTTTCGATTGGTCAATTTCCCCAGCGGCGTCTTGATTATAACTAAATCAGGCATGATTTGCTTAACAGTAACAGACACCCCTGCTATATACCCAGCCAACCCGTGAATGTGCACACTAAACAAATATTCCGTGTTGAACGTACAACAGTACAAAATGAAGTAAAAAGTGGTTGTAATGACGGCGACGCCGAAATTCACGATTGCGAAAAAAGTCATCATTTCCAGCTGGCCCCATAGCGGTTCGATGAGCTTGCCGCACAGCCCCACCGTGACAATGTCCACTAGCACTTCCCAAAAGTGTATCTCCAGAAAGCAAAAGGTGAAGGCCGTCCACAGCCAGAAGGACGAGGGCATCAAGTAGCCCGGCGTGACCGATATCACTCGCACGGCCTCCTCCGAAAAGGACAGGCCGTAGCTGAAGAGCACCACTCCGCAGATGAATTTCACGCAGGTGCTGGTGTTGCCCAGTAGGGCCCCGAATTGCTGCTGCAAATAGGGGAGGTTTCTGCTTAGAGCCCTAAACGTGGCCATCGTCAAATCATTTAGGCGGGTTGTGTGGTAAGTATTTACTTGTTGGATCGAAAATTGTCAAAAGCTAACAAACATCTGCCATTTTTGATAAACATGTCAAATCCGAGCGTCAACTTCATGTCGCTGTCAACGTCAAATGTCAATGTCTTGTGCTGGCCAATCACGAGGCAATGGACATACCACATTGGATGTACTGACCAATCAGGTGTTGTGTATTGACAATTTGAGAGTGTTATGAAAACGACCTATTTTTTTTGTTACAATTTGACATAAAAATAATCGTATTTGAAATTTTTTAAGTGTTTGTGTTTGTGATCAACAGAAATGATGGCGGAAGCTATCGAAATCGTTGAACAAATAGAGAAAAGTAAATAATAATAATTCATCAAAAATTTTAATAAACAACTGTATTCTTTTTTAGGCAACACTAACAGAGAATGTGCAGTTTGCCTTCAGAAATGTGTTCATCCAGTTCAACTACCCTGCGGCCATGTATTTTGCTTTCTGTGCCTCAAGGGCTTCGCTAACCAGAACAGAAAGTGTGCTATGTGCAGACAAGAAATACCCAGAGACTCCATCGACCAACCCCATCTGCTAGAACCCGTACTTATAGATAAATTAGAGACATTCGATGATGGTTATCAATGGTTCTACGAAGGCAGAAACGGTAATATTTAATTGATTTTAAGCTTACTTGTTGCATTGAATTGTTCACTCAGGGTGGTGGCAATACGATGAACGAACCAGCAAGGATCTGGAGGTTTCCTACAAGAATAACGAAAAGACTTCGGAATTACTGATTGCTGGTTGTTTGTACATAATAGATTTAGAAAATATGCTTCAAATAAGACGAAACGATCCGTCTAGGCGGCGTAGGATTAAAAGAGATTATTCAACGGTACCTAGAAAAGGTAATTATAAATATTCAGTATGTTATAATCGAGAATTTATGCTTTGTTTTTTGAATTAGGAGTTGCTGGTCTACATCAAAGCAATCAAACCTTCCATGTCAATGATAATGTAGCAACAACTAGTAAAGATTCCAGTGTAAATGCTAGCACAGCTACTGAAGATAGTACTGAAGCAGAAGGTGGTGATATAGATGAGCTGGAACAGCAATTGCTTGGTATAATTTTACACGATCATTAGTATAAAGTCTCTCGAATGTAATAATGTATATAGTACATTGTAGGACTGATTTTTTATAACATCATAGACATTTAAAAGTTTTATTAGCTTTTTTTTCAATTTTCTCATCTACATATTCTCTTTAAGCATTATAAGAACGACTATACGTTTATATTGGTATAGCATGTACTAGAAACCCTGTTTATAATTTATTTTTCTGGTTAAGGTTAAATAAGAATAAATATTTTTGTAAGTTAAATATTGTTATGAAACATTAGATGTGATGCATTATTATGCATCAATTATATTATCTAAGTTAAGGTTATTAAACCATTTATTACCTACATATCTATATTTTTCACACCCTTAACTATGTATTTATTCTAGGATAAACAAGGCACGTTTTTTTGAAACAATAATTATATTATAATAGAAAATTTCCATTAATCCGCATACAAGAGTAACAGAGTAGCTCATTCTCATTGTTAGTTTGTTCAAATTTATCACAAATAGTACTAAAACGCTCTTGCCTGGATTTATTACAATCGAGTAGTTCATTAGAAACTAATCGTGAAAAATTTGTAGACTGTTGAGATGTCACCGAATCGTCAGAAATAGTTATGGGGCCCTAAAAATTAATTATCAAAACATATTCTACAATATATTATAAAAAAACTCACTTTACACAATTTGCATTTAACCTCAGCGTTTTTATCTACGCTTAATTTGTCTCCTGTTTTTATAATTGTAGTAACAGTAGCAGGGAAATCTTTCTGTAGATCGATCACAAACTTGGCCATTAAATCCTGAACAGAAGAGTACGGATTGGCTGGACTCGTCCTCACCGATAACGATTCGAGGCTGTTGAAATTGTTGTACAAGGCCAGTTCTTTCATATCGAATTGTCTTAGTGGTTTAAGGATTTTAACTTCAGCGTCTCTGTCATCACAAAATCCCTGCAATTTAGTATATTTTTAAATGATTGTGGTTGTAATTTTTTTCACAACTTACTGTATCGATAGAAACGTGGGATCCTCTTCCTAGTGATATGTTTGATAGCAAATTGGAAGCAATATCAATTGATATTTCGGGTGTAAAAACAAATTTACATTTCCAGTATTTTGCTACGTCTATTAACAATTTTTTTCTACGAATAATACAAATATTAAGGTATGTATTTAAAGTATTTGCATATTATACCTCAACAACGATTTTATATCATTTTTGTTAGTTCTGGATGATGTTTTATTTATTACCAAATTTAATTTTTCTCTATCATTTTCAGCGAACAATTCATCTGGATTAAGCAAATTTGGTACATTATCCGGATTTAAAATATAATCAGCAAATGAAATAAAATTACACTCGAATCCAAACGAAGAAACAATCCTTCTAGCATTCTCTATAAGTTCATTTCCCTCTTCGATGCTGAGCTGATACTGGTCTAAAATTTAACAATCGGGAATTTAATTTCAGGCAATAATAATGGAATTAATAAAATTACCATATACAAATAAAATGATGGGATGGAAACGAAGTTTTTTAGGTGTTAATAAATCTAATCCAGTCCTCAGAAAATGCAATAAAGCAACACTCGGATGGCCAATTCGATACCAAACTAACACTCGATCGTTCAGGTGAATAAGCCTAGATTTTCCAAGGGAGGCTTTGAATTTGTGAACTGTGTTGATCAAGAAACAATTTCTACAATAAGCATCTTTCCCTCTTAGAACAATGCAAGGTTTGTCTGTTCTACATTTGTTGCATGTCTCAGACCTACAACATGTAAATGTTTCAATTTTTTACAGAAAATAGTGCAATTATACGTACAATTTCGTGAATGACACTTTTTGCATCAATTTCTCCGTTTGATTATCGAAATCGTCTCCTACACTACACATATTGAAAATAAGATTTACTTCTTTAACAAAGTAGACCTATCTCTCATGTTATTTAAAATCCTAACCTAAAAATAAGTGACAGTGAGACAGTGACAGATTTGGTAATACCAGTACTGCCAACTTAATTTAGGATTCAACACATAAGTTAAAACGAGAAAGAAATAAAATATCTCTTTCCCTCTCACCTGACATGTGTCATTGTTGGCATTTTGACATTTCTGTTATTCCGTACTCTTTTGTTTGATGAGATAAAAGATAAATGTTTTCATTTTTCACTGCTGCTAGTGCAATGCAGTTATGTATTTGTGTAACGCTGCTGAGTTTAAAGACATAAACCATTAAAAACGACTAATGAATAATTAAGTACTACCCAAGTTTTACGTTAGATAGTTATCGTCCATGTCCAGTTCATCTTAACTCGAGAAATATGGCCACAGCATCGTTCGCAGAGAATGATACCTTGGTAATATACCTTAATTAACTTTTTAATTCCTGCAATTAAACACACTCAAGTCGTAATAGTTGAGTCATTTAAATAGCGAATTTTTTACGTTTATTCGGCCACTTCCTTCATTAGTAACCAAACAAATACACTTGTAAACTACACATAAAATAATGCCAAACAATTTTCTATTCGAGAATTCTGAGGTACACACATACATATAAAATTCGCATGCATTTCAATATCTTTCGATTGTTGTAGCTCAATAACCAGATGGGCCAGGTCAGCATATACAGCCAGGAGCCCAACGATGAGCTGTGGAGAGAATGCGCCGAGTGGCTGATCAGATGGGAAGTGTTGCCGGGTAACCACCGAGCCAACGGGCCCTCCGCCTGCATAGCCGATCTAGCCAACATTCTCCGCGATGGAGTCCTACTGTGCAAATTGCTCAACAAAATCGACCCCGGCTGCATCGATATGAAGGATGTTAACTTGAAACCCACATTAGCACAAGTAAATATACACCATAATGTTTGTAGTTATACTATGATTTATGTTTTTAGTTTCTATGTCTTCGCAATATAAATTTGTTCCTTAAATTGTGCGAGAAGCACTTCTCTCTGAGACAGTCCGATTTGTTCGAAGACACCATGTTGTTCGATTTGACGAATTTCCATAAAGTCCTGTGCACCCTATCGAAGCTCTCTTTGTGCCCCAAAACGCTCAAATCAAAAATACCGTAAGTTAACATTCGATTAATATTAAATCTCCTGTGTAACTACTTTATATTTCAACAGGGGATTCACCGCACAGAGATTGAGGCGAGAAGAAGAAGTCATATATCAGAGTTTAAGAAGTGTGTAAGTATGAGAAAAACAATGCAATTATATCGAAAACCTTGAATCAATACGAATAGCCTGTTAAATGAATCATTTTAAATTATAGGTGTAATGTATGTACATACTAAATGGGGGTAATTATTCGATTAAATTATCTACAGGGTGTTGAAATATCAACTTTTTAATGCTTGTACAGCTTACGTATATTTAGGAACATCCTGTATATTTTATTCAATCGAATTGACCGACGTTTGGTGATAACCGAAACCTGTTTATATCCTGTTATCGTGGTATTATTATTATTACATGCATATATTTTTTCATGTGAATAGATAATCAAATCGAAAAGTACAACAATATATCACAGGTTAAATTATACTACAACAACAGGACACTTTTTTCTAAATCGTGCGATAGGGGTTGGTTCGTTTGGGAGTGTAACGAATAGGAATTTCATCCCTTATGATTGTGTTAATGGATTTCTTGTACTATTTAGGGACATACCGTTAAGAACTGAAACGAATTACGCCCAACCGAGTTGGTTGCAATTTAGGATCCCCTGTCCGCAATCCGTGGATTGGGAGGATGATCTCTACGGGGATTTGTGTTATGTCACGCTCGCGTCCGCCCTACCGGAGGTAGGACAACGGGGTGTTGTTGTTTTAGGTTGTTTTTATTTGTTGTTGTTGTTGTTGTTTCATCAGCGAATATTCGTTTTAGTTTTGGTGGATTATTTTGATTCGAGCATGCTTGTTTTAGTACACTGGGTGCAGCGATTTTGTTGCACATTGCACCCCCATAATGCACCTAGTGCAAGATATTTTGTTTGATTAAGCAGTAAGGAGTTATTTATTCGTTTTTATCGTTTATTATAGGCACTTTTGACCTTTGTTATCAGCTGCATTGGTCGATGATCTTTGATGCAAATATTCAAACAAATAGTCCTTTCTAAAATTCCATTAATTTCAGGACATCCTGTATATTGTAAACATTCCCTTTTTCTATTATTACATGTAAAGAAAAGAGCTTTTTTTTATTTCGATTAATCAAGATTATTATTTTATTTTTTTTATCTTGCATGGCTTTTTTTGCGTTAGAGAGATGCCAGTAAGAGAGCGAAGCCTAGTTGACAACCATTGCCATTTTACCGTTACTAACGAGGATATTTATCAGGATTTATTCCTCGACCGAACGTCCGTAGAGGTACAGTTTCTTTTCAATTAAACACTACATATAAATTTCCCGCTACCTTTATTTTTATCGCATTAAATTGTGCATCTTTTTAGCATCCCCAACCGACTGAAAAACGGGACTTCGTGATAAAAGAACTACTGGAAACCGAAAAGAACTACGTCGACGTTCTGGAGAAACTGAGAAAGAATTTCATCTTACCCCTCACGAATCAAATGAGATCCGAGCACCATTCGTGCATATTCTACAAATTAAAGGTAATTTCTAACGCTAATACGGCCTTTATTTACGACATTAACCGGCCAACAGGAGCTCAAAGACGTCCATACGGAATTCCTGGAGGAATTGCTACGCGTGAGAAACAACCCCAACACGCGAATCAGCAACATATTCATGAGATTCAGAGAGAAATTCCTCATTTACGGCGGTTACTGCGCCAATCTAACGAAAGCCACAACGATATTACAGGAGCTCTGCGACACCGATGAAATATTTAATCAATTGATAATCGTAAGTACCCCACAAAAACCACCCCCTTCATTCTATTAACTCGTATTTATCGCAGAAATACGAGAAAGAAGACAACAATGGTAGATTCAAGTTGAGAGACGTCCTGTCTGTACCGATGCAAAGAATTTTAAAATACCACCTACTTTTAGATAAGTTAATCGAACACACTAGTGAGGTAAGAATTACTTGTACAGACAATTAATCCTGTTTATACAGTATCAGTACTGGCCTTTGGCATTATCGGCAATACAGCCACTCTATCGAGCACTTCTACAGCATCGAATGCAATTCTAATTTGTTATATTTTGAAGGGTCATGAAGAGTACAACGATTTGAAGAGGGCCAAGGAGGCGATGCGCGACGTTGCCGGTTACATCAACGAAGTGGCGAGAGATAGCGAGCATCTGGAGGTGATAAATAATCTGCAGGAGACGATCACCGAGTGGAATCTGATGCCGTCGCAGAAGCTCTCCGATTTCGGTCGATTGGTGATCGACGTGAGCCTCAGGATCAAAGCGCATGACGATCAGAAGACGAGGAATCGATACGTGTTTATATTCGATAAATGTATATTGATATGCAAGCAACTCAAGGTATTAATTTAGGAGTGTTGTAGGAGTGTTTGTAATGATTTGTTTTTGGTTTGTTGTAGTGCAATCAGTTCGCTTTTCGTGAATTATTGAACGTAGCAGATTACCACGTTGAAGAAATCCACAATAGAGCCATCTTGAATAAAGAAGCTAGAGCTTTTTTTCAATTTCTTTTGGTTAAAGATGGCAACAAAAATGCCTACACGATTTGTCTTCGAACAGTCGAGCTCAAGCAAAAAATCATCAAATCCATCAACGATTGTTTGTAAGTATATAGCTTATGCAAAACAAAGTTAGATGCACGTCACAAATAGACAGTGTTGCCGAACTTTTATAAATTCTCATTTCCAGAGACAACCTAAAACCGAAGGCGCTGAAACATACCACGCACAACTTCGAGCTGTGCACCTTCCCCCAGCCCACCCAGTGCTTCTTCTGCTCCAAATACCTGAAGGGGTTGATATCGCAGGGGTACAAGTGCTCCACCTGCGGCATGTGCGTACACAAGGGGTGCATCCAGAAGTCTGGCAAGTGCGGCCAGACTTTAAGGGCGGGGGTTTCTACCAGCAACGGTTTGAACGATCCGAGGGATAAATTGTGGTTTGTCGGTGAAATGGATAGATATAATGCCAGTATGAAGTTGGAGAAGAGGGAGAATGGGACTTTTATGGTCAGGATAAGGCCGTTGAGCGATGATAATGATAAATACGCTCTCAGTTTAAAGTACGTGATGTACTGTGCACATCTACACTTTCCTGCTCTTCCCTACACTTCCCTACACTTCCTTATAATGCTCTACTCTTTCCTACACTTCCCTACACTTCCCTACACTTCCCTATAATGCTCTACTCTTTCCTACACTTCCCTACTCTTCCCTACACTTCCCTATACTGCTCTACATTTCCCTGCACTTCTCTAATCTTTCCTACACTTCCCTAATTTTGTTTTTTGTGGTAGATTTTAAATATCATATTTATTTGTAGGACTGATACAGTGAAACATATGAAAATTTGCTGCAAGCACGAGCAATCGGGCGACGCTAAGAAGTATTACCTATCCCAATCGAAGTTTTTCAACAGTATTGAAGAATTAGTGCTCAATTACCAGAATTACAGTTTAAAGGAGAATTTCGTCAAGTAATTATTCACTCTAATATAGTGTACTCAAAACAAAGTTAGATGCACGTCACCGTAAATTTACGAAAAGAAGAATTGTCTAACTTTGTTTTGCATAAATGATACAATGTTTTATTGGCTAATCGTTTGGGTTGTAGATTGGACGCGAATACGAAGCTGTTGTGGCCGTTTCGTCAATTAAGGGCCACTGTAATTCGAAATTACGATGCAAAGGATCGATATCAAGTCAGCGTTAGAGAGGACGAGAGCGTTATTGTAGTGGGAAAGGAGGGCTACAGGGAGGGCTTTTGGAAAATTAGAGTGGATCCTAACGAGGTACTGGTTGGGATGTTTTGAATTAATTTGTGATTAATTCGTGTGATTTTTGTTAGGCCGGGTTTGTTCCGCATAACGTGCTGCGAGTAGATGGCGAAGTTCGATTCGATTGTTAACGATATACACATCCATATGCTAGTCAAAAGAAGCGATGGAAGATGAATAAAACATGTCGTGACTGCAATAATAGTATGGCATACTCGAGAGCGCTCCATTTTCTAAATGATTTACGAAATGTTGATTTTATAGAATTTTTTTTATAGATCTGGAATTATTGATTATATACGTCTATATTTTATATGTATACAAAAATATATATGTAATTTATCATACATTAAGGTAATGAAATACGATTTTATGTTCATGAATTACATGTTGAAATTAATTTAGTATTGCATTTTATTGCTACTACCTTAACACCTTTATTCATTCAATAAGACAAACCCAAGACAATTATACTCCGTTCGCTTTCAGGTGATATTTCATTTATAAACTCTTATTACCATCTCCTGATAGCGAACGGTGAATAAAGTGCAACATATCGACTACATTTTATATGTATTCAAAAATAAGTAATTTATCATACTTTAAGTAATGAAATACTATTTAATGTTCATGAAATACATCGTACGAAAAAACGATAATTATATTAGAACCCGTTCAGTATTCTCTTTTCTATTCCAAATCACAAGCAAATTTGAAATTGGAACTTTGGATCTCATGTGGCTTATAAATTTTGAATTGGGGTGATGGGATTTTTGTTCATAAAAACTAAAACTATAGATTTTGAGTTGTGTCACTTTATGTGCTACATGTTGAAATTATTTATTGCGTTATTATTACTATCTTTTATTATTTTATTCAATAAGTCAAACCCCACACAATTATACTCCATTCGATATCAGGCGATAGTTCATTTAGAATGAATTAGTACCATCTCCTTATAGCGTACGGAGTATATAAGTGCAACATATCGACTTAAGATAATGAAATACTATTTAAACTTCATGAAATACATGTTAATTATTAACAAGAATAATTATCTCAGTCGCTCCTCCGCCAAAATTTTAAATATGCTTTCCTAACTGCCGCTTCACTACAAAATAATAGGAAAAACACCTCCACCACATATCAAAACCGGTTCCGCCTTCGCCAAAAGTAAAACGTCGCTCATTTGTTTCGCCCAAAATTTTAAATATCAAAATACGTCACTCCTATCCTTTCTCCCACGACGATATGATGTTGAAAAATGATAATTTATGCAATTTATTGCATTTTATTACCACCTTTCGACCTTTATCCATTCAACAAGCCAAACCCCTACGCAATTATAGTCCGTTCGCTATCAGGCGGCAGTTCATTTAGAACCTTCCATTACCATCTCCTGGCGGAGCGCAAAGTGCAACATATCGCCCTCATCACCGACACATTACTCGCCATCATCGAAGCAGGCCTTTCGCACGTTGCGCCCGCCGTTCCCGCGGGAAGTTTCCCCTTTTCAGGGTCGCAGGGTGGCCCTCCGCCAGCGGCGCGCACACCCGCAAAAGTGAAAATCCTTACACCACAGGTTGCGCATATTTTCCGACGTTCCGTGTTCGGCGGCTCGGTCCTCAGTCAGTGTTTCACCGGTGTTCGTGCCGCTCTGTCGCAGTCCCATCGAGAACTCTCATTGGCGCGAATCGCGGGAGAAAGCTCGAAAGCTCGCAAGCTCGATCGCGGCTACCTGAGAAACGCGTCGAAAATTGTGATTAGTGGCCGTTGGATAGACATTGTTTAAGTAGGTTTTTTTTGGGTTGATAGTTGGCAACAGGTAGAGTGGAAATTTGGGAAATTTATTAGAGTTGTAGGCCAAGGTCTTTTTGGTAGTACAGTACACTAGAGCCTTGAAATTCAGGTCATACTATCGACTGGTATGTTTACGTTTTTCCTACGAGAAAATCGAATTTAATCTCATACAGGGCGATCTAATTTAAACCACTGTTGTTATTAACTTTCGATTAGATTAGTCGCAATTCGAATAATCAACTCATTAGCCTATAATGGAAACAGATAACTGTGACAAGGCCTTTGCATTAGTTTAATATGGCTATGGAAAAAAATCCCAATAATTACCTATCAGTCATAAATTCGATAAGATCAAAGAGATACAACTCGGAATTAATTAATAAACCAATAGTTGTGAAATATTAACTATTCAACATGCATATAAAGTTTAATAAAATATGATTAGGGGTTCACAAACACCCCTAAAAACTTTCTGGTAAATTTTTTACGATACCACAACAGTTCATTAAGGAGTAAATTCACGGAGAAGGTTGATAACCTAATCCGTTTGCTTCGAGTAAATAAAAAAACAAAAAACCACCCCCCCGGGGTCAATAAAGGAATCAACGGCGAACAGTAAAAAGAAACACTCCGATGTATCGACCGTTTTAAGCAGCGATTTTTCTCGCATAAAAAAATAACGACTCGTTTTTTTCCCCCATCGTTAAATCCGCCCCCCGCCTCTGCCAATGCTCGCAAATACAGCGTTGTTATTTGCGCTTCAAGGAGGTCAAGAATCCTGGAAACCCTATACACATACACACATCAGGAGCCCCCTCGATGGGGCGAATTTTGCTTTCTTTTCCCTGCAATTTCCACGACACGGACCAGGTTTAATGTTTGTTTGCGAAGGCTCCTGATGCAATTAATGAGGGCCGTCCGACGT
This sequence comes from Phyllotreta cruciferae, assembly GCA_917563865.1. Classification (NCBI taxonomy): domain Eukaryota; kingdom Metazoa; phylum Arthropoda; class Insecta; order Coleoptera; family Chrysomelidae; genus Phyllotreta; species Phyllotreta cruciferae. The sequence goes on from OU830613.1 coordinate 1,316,025, forward strand.
CGACGGGGATTAACAAGTTCTCCTTCGGGGTTTATTTAATTTGGGAAAGGGATACGCTCGCTCTGTATATATATCCCGATTCTCGATAAACGATTTATCTCGCTTCGAACGAGCCGAAGAGGAGCTGAGCGCTGGATTGATTGATTGATGGAAAACGGACGTATGCCGAAGGCGACGGTGCAAAAATAGAAGATTTAAAGCGTTTCTTGTGTAAATTTTTTATAGCCGCTGTTTGCGCTCTCTCCCCGGGTTCTTAAAGGGCTGCTCTCGGGGATTAACGTTTGCTTAAGGGCCAAAGGCATTAAACTTCGCAGACTGTATCGCTCCAGATTATTACCCCTGTAGTATTTACGAGTCGTTCTATTAAAGCGTTATTAAATGCGTTCAATACTTAAAAACCTATAAAATTATTTATGCCACAAACGTATGTATTAATATAAATAGTAATTACACGTTTTTATTGTTTACATGGTGTACAAATTCGTCTTGTACTATCGTTGAATATTAATGATTACTCCGCGTATTGAATTTTAAATTCGTTGATTAATATTAGATAGTAAAATCGAATGATGGGATGATTTTTTTTTGCGCGACAATCCGTTAATGAATGGCATAGCATTGAATTAATTGAGGATTACAAAGCTGGATAGTTTCATGGGGGAATTACATTAATAGGTAAATCCGACGTTTCGCTCGGGATGGCTGGCCGATCAATTATAATTGTAGGTAAGGTACACGTAGACACGTTCGCATTAATCCTGATGAATTTCATCGCCGGGAAAAATTTAAAAGGGGTTTTGTATACCGGGGGTTCCTGTAAAAAAAATTGAATTTCCGGTCTTTTACTCTGTAGGAATCTACAGCCAACCATCTCCTTTTAATAAAACTAATCAAAAAGTACTCTTTTCGGCCTTCTACTCTATAAGCATGTCTACACAGCCCATCATTTCATTTTTTAATAAAACTATTCAAAAATTACTATTTTCGGCCTTTTACTCTATAAACATATCTACACAGCCCATCATTTCGTTTTTTAATAAAACTATGCAAAAATTACTATTTTCGGCCTTTTACTCTATAAACATATCTACACAGCCCATCATTTCGTTTTTTAATAAAACTATGCAAAAATTACTATTTTCGGCCTTTTACTCTATAAGCATCTACACAGCCCATCATTTCGTTTTTTAATAAAAATCGTTTTATTTTTTTGCATAGGCAAAAAATAGTCTTTTGGGCCTTTTACTCTATAGGCATCTGCAGCCAATAAACTCATTTTTAGTAAAATTATATATTCAAAAAATACACTCTTCGGCCTTTTACTCTATAAGCATCTACACAGCCCATCATTTAGTTTTTTAATAAAAATAGTTTTATTTTTTTGCATAGGCAAAAAATAGTCTTTTGGGCCTTTTACTCTACAGGCATCTGCAGCCAATAAACTCATTTTTAGTAAAACTATATATGCAAAAAATACACTCTTCGGCCTTTTACTCTATAAGTATCTACACAGCCCATCATTTCGTTTTTTAATAAAAATAGTTTTATTTTTTTGCATAGGCAAAAAATAGTCTTTTGGGCCTTTTACTCTACAGGCATCTGCAGCCAATAAACTCATTTTTAGTAAAACTATATATGCAAAAAATACACTCTTCGGCCTTTTACTCTATAAGTATCTACACAGCCCATCATTTCGGTTTTTAATAAAAATAGTTTTATTTTTTTGCATAGGAAAAAATAGTCTTTTGGGCCTTTTACTCTATAGGCATCTGCAGCCAATATACTCATTTTTAGTAAAACTATATATGCAAAAAATACACTCTTCGGCCTTTTACTCTGTAGACATCTACAGCCAATCTTCTCATTTTTAATAATAATCTCTTTGCAACAAAAAAAGACACATTTTGGGCCTTTTACTCTATAGGCATCTGCAGCCAATAATCTCATTTTTAGTAAAACTATGCAAAAAATATTCTCTTCGGCCTTTTACTCAGTAGACATCTAATACAGCCAATCATCTCATTTTTAATAATACTCTCTTTGCAACAAAAAAAGACACAATTTGGGCCTTTTACTTTATAAGCATCTACAGCCAATAATCTTATTTTTAATAAAACTCACAATGCATCAAAAAATTACCCTTTCCGCGGCCTTCTACTCTACAGGCCTCCACGTCCAACCATCCCGCCTAATTGCCTTCTATTTCGGTACCTAATTTGATTTAAAAATTTTAAAAGGCTCGGGTTCGACGGGCCTCGCGTGCCCATCGAAATCCATGCGATCGGTAAAAGATTAAAAAGCGAACGGTTCGTGCGCTGGCGGTAACGCGTGCTCGGGTCCCCGGGGGAATCCCGGGTGCTCCCGCGAGCCCCCGCGGTCTTCCCGGCGTCCTACGCGCGCTCCCCGGCCAGCCGAACGAACAATAACCGGGGAAAAACCGTCGATAAACAATTTACAAAAATAAAGCGGGCCGTAAAAGCCTAATCTTCTTCGCGAAATTGAATTGGAGGACGCAAGACGAACTATGTAATGGAAATTAGGTGATGTAATTCGACGGGGTGCTTCAGAATTGATTAGAGATTAGAGAGAAAAAATCTACAAACAATTATTATTCCTGATGATTGGCTGTAGTTGCCTATAGAGTAAAAGGCCAATTATTAAAAATTCCGGGTTGTAAATTGTAGTGTTGATGATTCAGTAGGACAAACACTTTGTATATTTTTTTTATTTTCCGGGTTTTTATAATGCGACCTGGGATTCATTATTCGAGGGATTGGGTTCGCGCGGGATAATGCCGGAATTGCGTTTCATTTTTCAACCGGATTATATTTTCCGGAGTAATGACATCAAAGCCGCCGGTTCATTCCCTCTAAATTACAAGCGTAACGCAGAAAAAACCTCGGCGTTTTGCGAAGTTGTTCATCGAATTGTTTTCATCAAACTAAATTTTCATCGATAACATTTTTTTGGAGCGAATTTCAGTTGGCTGTAAAACCGAGTAGGCAAAGTCAAAGCCTGCAAAGAAGAGGCCGAAATTCGGTACATCCCAAGCATCCTATCCGCTTAAGTAATACAACCGAACGTTCGGCAATAAAAAAATAAATAAAATTTAAAATTACGATTTTTCCCGCAATCCCCCGCCGGTTTTCCACGCACGCACTTCCACACAATCTGCTTTTTAATTAATTTTCCCCCCAGCCGGCTCGCGTAAACGCGGACATTAGCAATTCAAATCGCACCGATCGTCATTTTTCCGTTTTTTTTCCAGCCCTTCCAGATTTCCAGACGCACTTTCGGCGCTTTCCCGAACAATGATCGAATCCCTGGAATGATGCGAGCGCCCGGAGGAATGCAACACCCCACCGACGAGAATCTTCCGGACGACGAAGACGTCACGTCCGACAAGTAAGCCTCATAAAATTTTATCTAAGACACCCCCTCATTATACACAGGGTGATTAAAAAACATACATTTTATGGTGCAGTTCTTTGTTGAAACATCTTGTATACGTTTCGAAATTGTTTCAATATTTCAGGGAGGATAATTTTGAGACACCCTGTATATCTATTGAGCTTGTAAAGTTGAAGAAAGGGGTGTTGAATTTGTATTTTTTATGGGACACCCTGTATAAAGAGTTTTTTAATAGGGCCAACGAACTTTTGTTCGACAAACAGTGCCCTACAAACAAGAATAAACGTGTTTATACTTACATAATGAATAAGGGAGTGTTATCTTTACCTTTTGCTCTATTCAACCCTCTACTTTGGAGTTTGCTAGATCGTTTACAGGGTGCTAAGTCAATCATCGTTTACCGCTAATTTCACGTTGCGACATTTTGATTTAATGGCAACTTTGAAGTTGACATTTGACATTTGATATTTGACGGTTGACATTTGACATTTGACGTTTGACGTATTACGCCATTACGTGGCGCGTCGGTTTGGCGACAAAACGGCGCTATTACAGGGGCGTGTAACGATAATCGCGATTTATGCTTCGCTTTTCTCCCGAAGGAAATTTAATTACGTCATTAGCGCGGTCGTTTACACGTGAAAAATGGCGCACTCTAATGAGAAATAAGAGCCGATTTTTGCGCTTAAAACCGCAGCATTATCAGGTATTTTCCTTGACTATAAACCCAATATGGCGGATACAACCTGGAAAGGAACATCCGGTAAATCCGGAGCACCTGAACATTAACTGTTTGGTAAACAACAAAGTTAATTGAAACCAGTTAAGCCGAACTCCCAGTAGGTATTATGTTTGTTCACCTTCCACTACGAGGGCGCCTCTAAAAGTTTGTATACAGGGTGTCTCAAATTAACACCATTTCTCTACTAATAAATCACCACAAACACTCGATTGAGAGCGAGCAAATCCCATTTATTTTTTCGCCTTGTCTCGACGACATTTCTCCCATTCGCGAAATCCCACCAGATAAAATGTCTTAAATAAAACCTTCCCGTTTTTCCTTTTCCAGCGGCGAATGCGATCCAGAAGGAAAAGAAGGCCCGGAAAAGCCCGACGGCCCTGTACCCGATGGCATGAGCTCCCAAAGGTAAGTCACATCACTTTTTCTACGACTAATAGTTGTTACTATTACTTTTTCTACGACTAATTTGGGATATTAGGCTCCAATGCGCCGGGAATGAATCAATCCTGGAATGTAGCCGCTTTTTTGCTCTTTCGATAATTAAATAGAGGAAACTTCGAGTCTGGAAAAACGCCGGGGAAAAAGTTAATTAAAGCGGGAAAGATCCGCTCAGAAGTAAATCGGAGCGGGAATAATTAATTTAGTAACGAATTCGTCGTTCTCTCGACTACCCTAATTTAGGTACAATAATTACAGGAATCGAATTAACGATCAATCGAATGCGCTATATAACACAAATCGAATCATATCGAGACTTTTTTTTCGAGAAGTTGGTAGTAATTGGGTTGGCAACAATGCCAATTACAGCACTGCCAACCTTTTCGTAGCGTCTGGAAATACGTTTGATATTTCCTCTTCGGATTTAGCAAAAGGCAGGACCTTTTTGATTGGGCATATAAATATTTAAAGGCGGCTTAAAGGAGTTTCGCAAAGCTGAAACGATTAATATTTCTCTTTGAAATTACGCCGTAAAGTTTATACAATAACACGAGAATGAATTAAAATGAATTAAATTAAAATTCCGAATACTTTGAATTCGCGAAGTGGGCTTTGAAGCGCGCTTCCCCAGCCGGGTTGATAAGAGCGCCAGGAAAAAATATGCGAAAGAAAATTCCCGCTCCATTCATATTCCATATAAAAGAAGCGAAAGATAGCGCCGAATTCAATTTGCTAATGGATTTTCCTCACAAACTCCGGCTAATGCATCAGGATCGATCAATTAGGAAAAGTTAACTTGTTGATCTCCTTTCACGTTCTCCTTTTATTTTATTTATTCGGCCAGCTTCCCGATGCCCGGGGGCCTTTTACCTGTTTCCTCATCGGCCACCACTCTTCGATTGATCACGTCCTCGCGGAAAAATTAATCGAATTTCCCGCCATAACGGGAAAACTTTTACGAGCCGCTTAAGCCCCGCACGTTCCGACATTTATGAGGGACATTCAAAGCCAACTTTGTATTCTAATAATGCGTCGTGACGTCACGCGGGGATTAGAGTGAATGTACTATAAGCGCCGAAATGTCGGCCTACATTTGCGTAATGATAAATTGTTTGCGTGGAAAGTAGGTCGAATGGAAGTCCTGATGATGGTGGAGAGAAGGCAAAGGGGATTTCGGGAAGATATCCTGACCCTTTTACCCTCATTCGGGTCGTTGCATCGGCTTCGAGAGCTAATCAACTCGCGGGAAATCATGTAGATTCGGACTCGCTTTTCGGAAAAAGTAGCGAGGAAAATATTATTTGCCAGTGCGGTTCGTTAAAAAATTGAATTATTGAATGTTAATTAATTCGTGAATGGGCGGATTTAATTAAAAGTGCGCACGCTCGGCGAATTTGATTAATTAGTTGATGTATATTTTTTGTTTAATTTGAATAATTGATTGCATTTTGAATGGAATGCATTTTGTATCCCCGTGCAGTATTGATGAATTTATATTATGTTTAATTAAAAGTAATTTACGGCTCTACGCACAGCAAATAACAGCTAAAATGGCAATACATAATAAAATATATTTATATACTGGTTTATTAATAAATATTCAATATGTCGAGTTTCGCAGATTTCACTCTATTTAGTGCAACTTTGAAGTTGCTTTCAGTTGAATTGCACTCGCAACTTTTGTACCTATATTCCTAGAAAGTTTCATTTTATCCCGGAGAGGCCTTTAAAAGCTATGCGAGATCTCGAGTTTGAGATTTAACAGATTCAATTCCAGTTTCTTTTCCTGGAATAAATACAATTCCCCGTTTTATTTCTATCTATAAAAAAACATCCACATTTTTCATCATTCTAAAAACTACCATATTTAACGACAATTTTCAAGCATTTCTGAAGCTAATTTACATGTAAATGAAGAAGACCACGATGTGAGATACGCGGATTTCGGCAAAAGATACGATTAGAAATGATTTATTAGATCTCAAAACCGTTTTCAGTTGCTCAAAATGTGTTATAATTAAAAAGATATAGCCCTTTGAAATTTAAAAATTTCGGGTTTTGACTCATACCTTATCAACCAATCATGAACCACTCACGTTTTGTTGTATAAGTAAATAGTATGAATTTTCGAACGCAGCAAAAATCAAACTGTCATTTGTCAGATTTTTCTGAAAAATGCACAAAACAAATTACACGAATTGCAGTTAGGCACAAAACACTTTACTGATAATATTGACGTTGACAAGAATGTTGCCAAATAAATTTTTCAGGACCATTATTTGTGTTTTTAACACGAAAATCGGTTACAATTTATACAGATGAATATGTTATTTCTATATTAATATATCGAATTATCCATTAGGTAATGGAAGAAATGGATAAATCAGAAAATGTCTATTGCAATAAATATACAAAAAACGCACATTTTGCGGAGTAAAGAAGAGTAATAGGAAACGTGGCAAACTTGCTAAATGTGACTTCTCTTTGCAACTCTCGCTTTGATTGGAGCAGAGTGTATGACGATTGTGTGACGTTTTTCAAACTTTAAAAATTAATTGCGGCCTTATTTGGCCACAAAAAAAAATAAAAATTTCATTACGCGCCTTCTTAGAACACACGATTTTGAAAAAAAAATTAAAAAAAAGTCGTGGCCTTCTCCATTAGAAAAACAATATTGAAGCTAAACAGGAACTATTGCTGGCTTGAACATCCCGATTGAAACGGGAACGTTCCTCTGGAATTCCAGGAGTCTAATCACGTCGGGAATATTGGATGAGGAGAAATCCCGTTTATAAATGGAATAGTATTTCCACATACGTGTGGGAACGTTATGTATACGAGCTGTTAACGAGATACAAGTCGGGTAAAACGGCGTATTGTTCCCGATTCTGTATGTGACAAGGGAGCGGCAAAGCCCTGGAAATTATATTATGAATATAATAATGCAGTTTAGGTGTAGGTAATTATGTTTAGGTGAATCGTGGGCAGGTAAATTTGAGAGGAAAATTAGAATTATGTCTCTATTTACCTACAATACATTTTTAGGTACTCAAAACAGTTGATTATAAACGTAGAAAATTCGCAAAGTGAATGAAACAAAAATGATAAATGAGAAAAACCGTTTACCCGCCTAATAATCAAACGGGTTAATTATTTCCCAGCGTTCGGAAAATCGACCGTTTGAAAAGCGCAAAATAAATTGAAACCTACCCCCAATTGGATTCCCGTTCGGTAAACATCCCTTTATAAACATTAGATGATTATCTTCTGACACTCTCCAATCGATTGCGCGATTTTCCCAAAGGATTCTTTTATATATACTAACCTTCACGTTAATCCTGCGATGACGTCATTACCACACAATATTATTTAACTCTTTTACTCTAATACCTACTTGATTGAACTCAAATACTCACTCATTATCACGAGTGTTGTGATGATTTTAGTGCGTATACTAAAGACAATAATAAACAAATGCGGTGACGTCATAAGTGGATTAACGTGTACATGCCATACATGTACATAGTTATTTGTTATTCGGTGATTATTTGCGCAAATGTTCGTGTTTGATTTTCCTCGGTTTTCCGTCGATAATCCGGCGATATTCGGTTTGGAAACCGCATTGAAAAGCGGCTTTTCATCGAGTTTACTTTTGTCGTAGTCGACGCATCGATTTTTCCGCACAAAACGGCGGCATTTTCCGCTTTTCTCGGCGCTTTTTCCTCTCCTGGAAATTTTTCCGTGTGCGATGGTTTTCTTTTTGCCGTTTGAAAAATCGTACCTACGCAGTCGAATCGAAAACAGCCAAAGGGAAAACCTTATATAGTAGAAATAATGGGGAATTTTCCCGTTGTTTCAATTTCGCGTTTTTTATCTGGTATAATAAGCGCGGTTGTTGTGGTTTTATTATTTTTAAAATACAGCGTCTCAATATGGTTTTCATAATAAAAAAGAAAAGTCTCGGGGCGCTTTTCGGCTCAATTTTAGGTAAATTGCGTTCCTCCTTCGAGCCGACTAGATTACGAGGGTCACGATCGTAAAAGCGCGCTTTTACTGTTCGGGAAAACAGCCAGTATTCCACCCGGAAAACGTTCCGGATTATCGCAGGTTCTTTAGAAAATCTCGCGCTTTGTCCGAAACGGGAAAAGTCAATCAATTTTCACGCACCAACCAAGGCCTCTACTACAATTGCTATACAGCTCGCTTCTACAAAAATCGGCCTTTTGCTGCGCTACATTCCCAGCACATAATTCTAATTAGAAAAGTTCGCTTTTAAGGACACTTTAAGCGACGTTTTTTATTATTCCTGCTTCCAGCGAGCAGGAAACGAAATTCCTGATACCCTTCTCTTCGGCTCCATTTCATCCCCGTTTCGTGCCCGCTTTGAATATCACCGTAGAAGTTTCGACTTGGCAAATTAAATAGCTACATATCGAGTTAGGAGTTCATTCTCAACGAATTCGTGCCTAAATAATCCCATTTAAAATCCTGCATTGTGATTTTAGCTGTGGCTGTAAAATATCTTCGACGCAGGCCAGTGCAATATACAAGAAGATTTTTTGATGTGAATACCAAATTTCTTTTGCAGGGTGTTCAAGAAGGTGTCTCCCAATCAAAAATTGACCCTTTACCTGAGCTCCCGCGACCTCGTCGTGTCTCCCGAAGGAATCGATCGCATAACGGGCGTGCTATTGGTCGATCCGGAGTTCGTCGAAGAGAGAAAGGTGTACGGACAGGTCACCCTAACTTTCAGGTATGTATGCCTAATAATTACGTTAGCTAGGGCTCCCTTAAAGGCCGACTGCTCGCGATCTATTCCTCCTGCTGTAGAGGGGAATTTTGTAACCGGTCGCTTATGTAGTAAAAGGCCCGTTTGTTTATGAATTTTAACCGGTCGCTTATACAGTAAAAGGCCCGTTTGTTTTATTAATAGCGCGTCGTAGTTTCGCGGGGTTGTAATTAGTAAAAAATAGGGCGTGTGAAGTGAGTTGTTCATAATAGTAATTACAGTTTTTCCTGCGAACAAAGTTCATTATCCCCCCATCAAGGAACAATAAACTCGCCGGGTATAGCGCGGCGAAAAAGCCCGTCGAAAATTCATACGTCGAGCTCTCCCATTGTCATTCCGCCGCTTTCGCTACGGTTTTTCCGGGAGATTCTCTTAATAAAAATGTATCTCTTGTATTTCCACGTCTCGCGTAAAACAAACTGACAAAGAGCCGGCTGCCATGTAAAAAACCTGTTGGCCCGGAATGGACCAGAAAGCCGATTCAGTTGCTCCGAAAATCCCAACAACAATAGGCTATCTAGCCATCCGCGAACCACTCCAATCAGTCGATCAGCGACGCGCGTTGATTTATTGTCGTTTGATCGAAACTGAAATGTGTATAGTTCATGCAAAATAAAGTTAGGTGCACGTCACTTTGCCAAGCATTGTGCAAACAACTATGACGTAGCATCTAACTTTGTTTTGCGCAAACTATATACGCTATATTATACGATTCATTGTGTTTGGTTTTTGTATCCTCCAAACGGTATTTAATCCCCCAGTGCAACCGGTACGGCTTCCAAGCCTTTGTTATATATCATCCTCGACGTGATCGTCCCATTTCCCGGCGTACGTGCCGCAGTTATCCGGCCATTATTATTTCCCTTCGCTCGCGATACGCTTGTAATTCTTATCGATCACCCCCCTACAAGACGAACTGCACTCCGAAGAAACCCCCGTGTACACGGAGAAACCGCTAAATAAACGGAAGAAGCAGATGAATAGTTGATAAAGTACAGTAGAGCACCAGGTGAGGAGCATTCCAAGAAAGAAATATTAATCGATGCGAGCGCGCGTGTATAAGGGGAAAAATAAATTGCTCATTGGGGCGCCGGGGGGGAAAGTTTCGCACCCTTCCATTTTCACCCATTATCCCGTTTCTACGGTATTTCGCAGGCCGGACGGATTTACAAGTGTCCGATTAAAAATATCTATATTATCCGACTGTTACGCGAGATCCGCCCTTGCGACATTTAGGGGTGGAAGATGCTCTTATGTGTTCGCTTTCGGTTAATTAACGGGGTCCCAATTTCGGGGGATGTTTGACTAATGACGCAACCAAGGGGGATTTCCACTTATTAGAGATGTAGTAAAAGCTTCTATATGACATGCTAAATTGCATTAATATCTAATTAAACGTTTGTTGTGTATATACAGCGTGTCCTATTGCATTTAAAGTCAAAATTCCACGGCCTACTAGCCGCTTGTAAAAAATCGGAATTTGGGACGCCCTGTATATAATACATAAGATATGAAACGTGGGACGTATGTAGAAGGCTGGTGCAAATGGAAATCCATTTTGGTGGAAATTCTGTTTGCCAATTTAAGATTGGACTTTTCAACAAAGCGATCCCGAACAAACAGCGATGGCATTGAATGGGAGAATGCTTAATTAGTACAACTCCTCCGGTGGGTGTATACTTCATTTGAATTTCGATTTGACTACTATCGGTGTAAATTTAATTGATTTTCCATTTGCTATGATATTATTGTTATTATCGTTTTGTGTGCGGGGTTAATTAATCCGTGTTTAAGATCAATTCTTTGCGTTCTATGAGTTCTTATAATAAAATGACAGCTGTCAGAGGGAAAATGTTTCTCTTTCTTTTTCCTTCATATATGCGACTAATGGAAGTTGTCTTTGTTACACTCACAAACCATATCATTGCGCACAAATTATCCCTCGGTTAATTAAGATTAAATGAAATTACCCGTTTAATTACGGTATCTCGTTCGTGCAGAGCCTCCTGCGAGAGGAGAATGCGAATGTAAATAAAACCTAACCTGACAGGGAAAAATGGAAAAACAGCTCCCGGCAAAGAAAACGCAATAATACAAATTCGATAGTAAATAATAAATCACGTAAAAGCGTACGTTTTACATTACAAAACTTCCAAGCTGCCATTTTTTTTCCGCTCCTGTGTGCGAGATAATATATCCGGATCGTGACATTTCAACAGATGCGGTCGTTTATTGCCTACCTGGTATTTCTCGTCCGGAAGCGCCGAAGGAAAACTCGTTTGAACGAAAAAGAAAACTCCCGACGTTCACAACACGCTTAATTACGCCGCGCCATAAAAAGCGGAAACGAAAACAAAAATTACCAAGTGGGCGAGTTTCATTACGAGTAATAACTTGACGTTTGTTCCCGATATAAATTTGGAGTGAATCGAATAAAAATAGTCGGCCTTGTACGTCAAAACTGTCATTTTGTGATTGTCAGTAGAAAAATAGTTGGCCGTATACGTCAAAATTGTCAAACACTTTTTTTCAGATATGGCAGAGAGGACGAGGAAGTGATGGGCTTGAAATTCTGCAACGAGGCCATTATGTGCCTAGCCCAATTGTACCCGCCGAACCCGGCCATGCAGGAGAGCGTCACGCCGCTGCAGGTGAGCGAATTTCCCGAGATAATCGGGTATTTTTCGCCTTCTATTAGAGCACTCGAAAATTCCACCGGGCTACTTGATTAAAACTTAAAACGTGTCGCACGGTTAGTTTCGCATTTCGAGCACGTACGAAACTTCCCGATTCCAACTTCCGGAAGTTTGTGTATTTCCGATTTATTTTTAAATTCTTTTATTAACTACGCAAGTTCGATCCCGACGGGAAATCCCGTAATATTTCAATCTAAGATCTCGACAAATGAAATTTGCCATCTAATTAAACGGTGTCCCTTCCAGCCAGTAATTAAAATCCGGCAATTTCTTCCGCAGCCCGGATTATTGCGATAACCCCAAAGTTTTCCTTACAGGAGGCTCTAATGCGGCGATTGGGCGCCAACGCTTACCCTTTCAGCATGGAAATCACCCCATTAGCGCCACCTAGCGTTCAACTAGTACCCGCCAAAGAATACAACGGAGCTCCAATCGGTACTAGCTACGACATACGCACTTACGTCGGTGAGTAAAACTTCTTTTTTATGGCCTACACTTTATCGGCATTCAGCGAGTTGGCACCAAAAGGCCCTATCAACATGGCCGACTAATCTATAAATCTGCAATTAACTTAATCATCTGAGATATATTAATCAATTTAATTGAAGAATAATAGTTTTATAAGTTTATTGCAAATGTTGTAGTGAATATTTTTTGGTTTGTGAGTTTCTCACACTAAAATATTACAGACCGAATAGTCTTAATAGTAACTGAGGCATTAATTGAATAATAAAGAGAGTGGATAGCAAAAGGCCGTTGGTGGAAGAAAGAAGAAACATAAAGTAGTACTGTATTGTATTGTTAGATACATAATAAAAGGAAATTGTAGTGTGTACAGCTTGAGTTAATTGAGCATGAACCGTAATCACGAGCCTTTCCGCTAAATTTCCGGCATGTTTAGCGCAAACCCAGCGATTTTAATTAACTGGAATTACGTTTAACGGGCGCCCGATCTAGCCGAAAACGAAATCCGAAATGGCATTGTCGTCGAATCCTTCGTAATAAATCATTATCGAGGGCTTTATTCGCCTAGATATCCGAGTTATCTCCCGTAATATGACGTCTAAAAGTAGATAAAGTATCCGAAATGGCGTCGGCGGATCAAGAAAAAAAACCTAACGGAGTTCTTTAACCCCCGTCGAATTACTTTCGAATGGAAAATAAAGTTTCCCGGCTTCGTGAATGCGAGTTTCACGTGGAAATTTCCTCGTTTTTAAGCCGGAAAAGCCGCTCGACAGGCTTGTAATGAGCGCAAAAGAATTATGTCATATAATCGATTTGGTAACTAGATCAGTGTTGCCAACAACATTTCGAAGTTGATGACCTTGGTGGGTTTAGCTTTGAGTTACGAATTGTAAGTGACATTCGAGGAAAATTGTTTGCATTCGAATTAAAGAGGAAACCGAAGCTTGCTGGATCGATTGAATGATTTTTTTATTATTAATTATAAGTCTTTTAATGGACGTTAATGGCGATTAGTGAGTAGTGTATTGTATTACTGCCCATTCAATATTTTATATTCGAGTGGTAATCGAATTTCGTCGATTGTTTGTTTATTGTATTTAGCTATTCATTGGTAATAATTCGGTATTTTAATAAAGGAATTCGCAGGTGTTCCATAAAATATTTTGGTATGAATATTCCTATGAAAATGTGTTGAATTTGACCTTAATTTGTCATGAATAATCACAATATAATACTTATCTAGAATATATCAAGTCATTAGCCCTCGCTCAAACGGTCGACATCTTTTTAGTTCAACAGATTTATCAGACAGTTTGGCATCCATTTCATCCCCCTAAAACATCCCTCGGCCTTTGTTCGTACGAGGAATATTAATGATTGTATATGTAAACAGCTTATTTACTAAACCGTTTTCCCAGCTAAATATTTATACATCAGACACTACCCGTCAGGGAAATATTTCTCCAACATGACGTCCACGCGCTTGTTCTATACGCCCCAAACTCGCCCTAATATCCGCTTAAATATTCATTTTCACCGAGAAACTGCTGGTGGAAAATGCCTAGTATAAGCTACTCGAAATTTACTTTTCTACGGCTACCTAATTGGTATAGGAAACGAGAATAAATCATCGATATCGGAAGATAATTGCCCTGTTCAAAAGTTTCCACGACTCTACAAATCCTTCGGGCGTCGTTAAATTTTCCTCCGGAGAAAAATCCCCAACTAATCTAGTAGCCACTCGAGCCAACTTTGACGTTCGACAATTGACACAATTAGCTCCTAATTAAACCGGGAGTTTGTAAATTATAAAGCGAAAATCAGGTTTCGGGAAAATATGGATCGAGTGGCGGAGCACTCGGGGGAAAATATAGGCGACAGTCGGCCGGGAAAACCCGGGCGTCCATTACGCAGACACGAGGACTTTGCATGTGTACCGAGCTCGGCGCAATTTCTGAATTGAAATTCAATTAAACCCTCGAAAACCTTAATAGAATTCGCCGAGCCGTGAGCCGACTACTTTAAAGGGGGTGCATTTCTGTTGTTCTTAGAAAACGCCGGGAAATGCGCGAGGCATGCTGGAAATAATGTCGCGAAACGTTTATGTAAGCGGTTCGTTACATTTCCCCACAATTTCCGCTAAATAAACTTAGAACTAATCAAAACTTGCTCGATACAAATACAACGCAATTTCACCACTAAAGCAACTACAGACCGAGCGGTATAGCTAGATACCTCACTTGCGCGACAATTATTCTTTTCTTGTTATTATTTTCAGATAGGGTCGATGAAAAATTGCATAGAAGGTCCACGATTCGCATGGGGATCAGGGTGGTGCAGCGGGCTTTTGCGCCCCCATCCCCCCACATGTACGTTCCGGGGGGCGCTAGCAGGACGTGCAGGGATCGAGCGAAGCAGAATCGAAAAGCCCTTTTGTTCGGCATCAAAAGCGCCCCGTTGGACACCAGATGCCCCAAAAGCGAAAAGGGTAGGTACATAAACAAGCCATATTTTCTCAGCTACTTCCACTGGAAAAACAAAATCATCGCGTAAAGCTCGTGCGAGTTAATCGCGGCGTGACGTCATGGCTGCCTTAAGGCGAACGCATTTTGTATTATATTAAATTTCGAGGCGTTAATTTAGGCCCGCCGGTTGGCGGGGGTTTAATTTAAAAACGAATGAGGTTTAATTTAAAGTTTGTTGAACCGACGGCGGCGTCGCGGCGGCCGGTGGGCGGAATCCGGCGTGATTAATCCGCCCCGCCGAAAACGCGACGAGTTTCTAAAGAAGTCCGAGGCGAATCGAAATTACCGCTGAAAGGGAAAATAAATGATTAAAAAAAATTCCCCAACTGCGAAAATGCTACACGGATTTTCGTGAATTCTATAAGTAGGCTGTACGTGACAGTTGACGTATGTCATTAACGTCGAATAAGCTATATAGTTTGTGCAAAATAAAGTTAGATGGACGTCATCAGAAATTTATTACTTCAAAAATAGACAGTGTTGCCGAATTTGTATAAAGTTTATAAAATCTGAGAATTTTCTAAAATTGTCAGGAAATATTCTAGAGATGAATTACATTTAAAAATAATAAGAAAAAATTAGTTACTTGATGTACAAAAGTTGAATATAAATATTATGATGATTTAATTTTACTTTTTAACATTTTCTATCATCCCTTTGTTAATTTTAACTTAAATTCTGTAGGCATTGAACTTAATCTCTTTTATGTGTGTATTTCTACAAGTTGGCAACAATGCTTGACAAATATGACGACATTAGTGACGTACATCTAACATTGTTCTGCATAAACTATACAATTATAGTCCGTTCGCTATCCAGGAGCGTCTATACAAGTTTTTGTGCAGGGGCGATAAATTTAAGCAGACTTCGCGCATTTCATTAGCGTAGCCGCCGTAATCTACCCCTCAGCCGGGTGCTTAGGCTAATAATAAAAAAAAAGGTTGCCGTCGGTTCGAAAGGATCTAATTTGACGACGCTCGGATTGGAAGTTTTGCGGCCGTATCGATTCCCCCGAGAGTTTACTAAACGAAAAACGGAGAGAAAACGGGGTAGATATTTCACGTATATAGACCCAACTCGTCTGCATATTTTACACGCTTAACTTGCTATACATAGCGAACGGACTATAACCGATCTTATCCTATTACGAACAGACTATACAAGTGGTTATCTAATTTTAAGAGAGCGTTTTTAAATTAGATTCTTATGTAACGGTATCGAATTTAATATTCACGTTGTGTACATTTCCACGATGGTTTATTCGAAAACCATTTGTGCCCGAGAAGGGCCCGAGATTGATCAAAAATTCATGGATCAGTTACGAAAGAAAATGGCGTATATACGGCTTTAGCCCGAAGCGATATTTTTATTAGGAGCTTTTATACAGAGTGGCCCGCATTAATCTAGCGATGACGATTCAATGCGTCATTACCGGATTAATTTGAACGCACTATATGCAGAAATATATTTGTTATTGGAACAAACTGTATACTATCTGTTGCATAAATTATGAAAACGGGTCGTCGATATACGGAAAAGCTATCGATTGTTTTTGGGGACGTGAAAATGGAAATTTTTAAGGGTTTGATTGATCGGGGGTGGCTTGTTCGCAGATTCGACGAATTTGCACATATTGGGGACGATGCAGAACAGGGAGGTGCAGGTGCAGGTGCATGGAAAACCGGTCGAGGAGGTCGGAAAAGCCAATTTCGGCGACATGGAAATCGACAAGACGTCCGAAGACGGCGGGGAGAGCTTGGCGAGGGAAAAGGAAAACGCTGAGAGTCGAGAATTGGCTGATGTAAGTTGAGCGTATTTCGGGGTTGTTTTTTGTTGTTTCCACCCTGTTTTATTTAGCAGGGCGTTCGCCCGTCCAATCTGTTAAAACTCATCAATTAGCCCCCCCGTTTTTGCATCTTTCAACGACCTAAAAATCCGAAATTTCCGAGCAGCTGAAGCACCAAAATCATCCCCGTCAATACCTCTTACGATTCGCCCCGAAATCGAAACGCGAGTATCCAATTATTAAACGCGGCGTGCCCGGAAAACCGAGTACAGGGTGTGTTTGTTTCGCCTGTAACCCAAGCTTTAGTTTTGCAATAAATTCGGCGGGAGAACTCCGACGGGAAACTCCGTTTTCCGCGTGAGAGTTCCGCAAATGTTTCCCGCCGGAGTTTCCGCGATGCAACTTTAAAGCCGTCTAATCAACTCCGCGAAATAAGGGTAAAATGGTAATTCGTAGTTTAGAATTTAAGGGGATGACACGGGAAAAAGTTTTCTCTTTGATTTTAGAGGAAAATGTCGGAGTTTTACATCTCCTGCAGCGGCAAACGGCCCAGCTTGGCGGCGTATTTGGCGGGCGTGCCGGCCCCCAAGGCTTGCACCGAGAAATTCTATCTGCTCAGCGAAGGGAAGGTTTGCCTCACGGCCGCCTTGAACAAGGCCATTTACTCCCACGGTGAAGACGTCAACGTCACCATCAACATACAGAACAACAGCAACAAAACCGTTAAGAGACTGAAGGTATGTTGTACGGGTATTTTTATAAAAAAAGTACCCAGTTTAATAAAGGGATTTGTAAATGCGCGGCGAGTTTTACGACTCCCCGCGGGAAAGAGGTTTAAAAGGATTCGCAGAAACTCCGCGTAATTAAAAAACTTATTTTTTCCGCGGGAGATGCCGGGGAGAAAACGACAACAAAAACAACTTTTTTCCTATCCGTTTTGCAACTTTTCGAACGAGTCCTGCTAATTAAGAAATTCAAAATTAGTATCTAAATTTGCTACAAAGTTTCGCAAGGTTGTGTATACACACCCGAATTTATACCGAGAGATTCCAAACAACATTTTGCATATAGTGTATGCAAAATAAATTTACTACGTCACAAATAGACAGTGTTGCCAATTTTTTATAAAGTTTACATTATTAAATTTGTTTTGCATAAACTATATAGATCGATTATTTCTCATCTTCAGGTATTTATCGTGCAATACGTGGACGTTTGCATGTTTTCCAACGGGAAATTCAAAAACGTAGTAGCCGCATTGAATTCCAAAGAGGACTGTCCCATCTACAGTGGCGCCGATTTCGAAAAAACCTACGCCCTGATGCCCATGAAGAGCTCCACCAAGAACTGGATAGCCCTCGAGGAATCCTACGACAAAACCGGCACCAGCCTAGCCTCAACCGTCACCTCATCGGTAAATATACCTTTATTATACACTGTGTTAATGAATACGAATTTGTATAGTATAGGACCTAGTGCAACCTTTGGAAAAGGCTTCCATAAAATCAACATTTTTATAAGTATACATCTTCAACAGCGAGTACTAGTCATTTTTATACCACAATTTTTTCGAATGGAGAAGACCACGATGTGAGATATGAGGATTTCGACAAAAGATACGATTAGAAATGATTTATTAGAGCTCAAAACCGTTTTCAGTTGCTCAAAAGGTGTTATAATTAAAAAGTTATAGCCCTTTGAAATAAACCACTCACGTTTTGTTGTATAGTAAATAGTACGAATTTTCGAACGCATTATCAAAGAATACACAAACGAACAAAAATCAAACTGTCATTTGTCAGATTTTTCTGAAAATTGCACAAAACAAATTAAACGAATTGCATTTTGGCACAAAACACTTTACTGATAATATTGAAGTTGACAAGAATGTTGCCAAATAAATTTTTCAGGACCATTATTTGTGTTTTTAACACGAAAATCGGTTACAATTTATACAGATGAAGATGTTATTTCTATATTAATATATCGAATTATCCATTAGGTAATGGAAGAAATGGATAAATCAGAAAATGTTTATTGCAATAAATATACAAAAAACGCACATTTTGCGGAGTAAAGAAGAGTAATAATAAACGTGGCAAACTTGCTAAATGTGACTTCTCTTTGCAACTCTCGCTTTGATTGGAGCAGAGTGTATGACGATTGTGTGACGTTTTTCAAACTTTAAAAATTAATTGCGGCCTTATTTGGCCACAGAAAAAAATAAAAATTTCATTACGCGCCTTCTTAGAACACACGGTTTTGAAAAAAAAATTAAAAAAAAGTCGTGGTCTTCTCCATTGGACCTAGTGCAGCCTTTGAAGATGGCTTCCATCAAATCAACATGTTTTATCTACTATCATTTTTTTCGAATTAATGACCTAAATTCCCATCACTCCCAGTGCAATAATATCAATAAAATCCCAATTTCCAGCTGACCAACCCCGACGATCGCAACGTCTTCGCCATCTACGTCTCCTACTACGTCAAAGTGAAGCTGCTGGTAAACCGAATGGGCGGAGACCTCAGCCTGAAATTGCCCTTCACGTTGATGCACACCTGCTGCGACTTCGACCAAACCGAGGCCCTCTCCAAAGTGCAACCAGCCGCCGACCCCATCTGCACCCTACCGTCCCCTTCCCAGGCGCTCCTCGAGCCAACGGAAAGCGCCGCGACGGCGGCGCCGCGCTCCCCCGACGACGTCAAACCCGAGAAAGACGGCACGTGAGATATGGAGAAAAAGGTAAACCGCTTAAAGTGCCTCTTACCTGTTAAGGTTCCAGCTAGTGACGAAATTGCGTTGCAGGTCGTTGTCGAAATCAACAAACCCAGCACGCCGGAGGCGGCGCTTCCTTCGGCTCCTCGCACTGATGATGAGCACAGACGGCGGCCGAAACGTCCGGGGACCAAACGCGACGCCGGCGACGACCTGGACGCGATCAGGACGTTGAAGGGGGCGGAGGACGAGGGGCCGGAGGAGGTGGGGGCGTTCGTGAACGGGAGTCGAGCCGCTGGGGATGACGACGATGACGAGGAGAGCAAGAAGGAGGAGTGCCATCATAAAGGGTTCAGTTTCCAGAGGGCCTGGTGCTGCTTGAGGAACAGACGTACGTCATAACGTTCGGTGGACGATCGGTGGTGTAATATATGTACATTTCGTGTTCGTTTAGCGCCCGATTTCGATGGGGTTTCGGGTGGGTTCGGGCGAGCGTCGCAGGCTGGACCTCGACTCGTTGGTTGTACGGTGATTTTACTTGTTTGTTGTAATAAATTCGATTGAAATCGAGGATCCTTCCCCACATTATTCGTATTAGCAAAGAGCACACGAGTCGATTTTTTTTAATCGCATAATGGCCGGAAATTTCGAAATATCAACATTGTTTTTTTTGTATTTCGAAATTTTCGAGCTGAGAAAAAAACTGGATTTTTTTCTCCTTACTGTATTATAATATACCAGTAGTTTGATACTGTCAAAATCTGATCAAAAATAAATCGTATATGAATAAATAAATTACCACAGCGTTTTATTTACACACCTCTCCTGAAAAATACTCGAGCAACTTGTACTGGTAAAACTTTTATTAACAAAAATAAAAAAAATTAAATAAGCATGGCTGTTTGTGCGCTTAATTAGGGGCCAACTGGGGCCTGTAATGGAACTGTGGCTGCTTACCACCCTGACTAGCCTGCGCCCTCTTAGGCTGCTGCGCTTTCTCCAGAGCCTCCTCCTCTTCTTCATCCAGCTCCGCCTGCCTGGGATCGCATCTATTACCAGCCTCATACTCAAACTCCCTACCAAAAACAACCAATTAACACCAACCAAAAGCCCCGCAACTCCCCTTACCTTTTCACCCCTTCGGGATCCACGTAACCGTACTTCCCCTTGATCGTGCAATCGATCCCCAAGGTCTCCTCCTTGAACGTACCATCCTCGTTCTCGAACCCCCAGGTGATGCTGCCGTCTGGATTATCAGTCCTGTACTTCTTCAATATCTGCACCACCGGCTTGCGCCTCTTCCCAGACTCGTCCTCCTGGTACTGCGGCCTGGACGCCGGTCTCACAGGGGCTTGTTTGAACACTTGCTGCTGCTGCTGGGGTCTAGCCTGATCACAAAATCCCCACGCTATTAAATTTGCACCATTACAGGTGTATTATGAGTTGCCTACCTTTTGCCTGATGGGCTGCCTGGGGATGTTCTCCTCCTCGTCTTCATCCAATTCCTGCCTCACTATTGGTCGAATCGGTCTGGGTGCTGGTCGATTTGATCTAACTGGCACTGGAATAGGTCTGGATATTTCCACTGGACGTTCTCTAGGTATAGGAATGGGCCTTTCTGGCCTGAATGGCAACGGGGAAGGTCTCAGAGTAGGCTCATCTTCCTGCTCAGCTGCTTGTCTATAAAAAATCCATTAATATTAGCATATGAAAGGGAATTAGCGAGTTACCTGACAGCAGTGGATAGAGCTGGTATGCTGAGCTTGTTGACCTCGTCGTCGAAGGAGCTGAGGGAGGACGGAGCCGGGGGGTAGTTGTCGAATTCCTCTTCGACGACGGGGCGGATTTCGCGGGCGGGGGCGGCGAGGGGGCTGGGGCGGCGCGGCCGGGGCACGAAGTCCTGGGCGTTGAGCCGCTGCTGGCGCAGCTGGGCGGACCTGGGGCTCTCCACCAGGACGGCGCCGGGGATTTGGAGCCGGGGGGGATGCTGGCCGGCGGATTCCTCCAGGGCGATCTGGAATTCAGAGTCGTTTTGATGGAATTCGCGGCACGCCCGGTTAATTTCGTCATAAATGCGAGTACTTGTTTTAATGTAACCTTGCGGGTATTTTTTTCAAAGAGAATTGGAAGTGAACTAGTTTATTGATATGTGTTTAATATTTTATTGACCTGGCATTAACGCGCGGCCTTGGGTGTCGAGTTGCATTAAATGCAAAAGATTCTTGAGTGAGTAATTGCTTGTACCAACCCAAAAAAAATAAAATAGAAATTCGCAGAAGTTGGGCGATAAAAAATCAATTAATTTAGTTTCTTAAATTAGAAAATTTGTGGACTGTGACAAGTAATTTTGATTCGGAAAGCGTGAGAGAAATTTGTTCACATTACATATACAGAGCGTTGAGTTTACGACGTTCGCACGGCATTTCACTGGTTTATAAGAAAGCAATCGTGCAATCTATTAAACGATTTTCTACATTTTATAAATTCATTATATGCATGTGTGTGCAATATGCATGCTAATACATCACTTTCATAACCAGAGATTTATTTAGATTTCCTATACATTTCGCTAAACCAAACACGTAACCAAAGGTTAATTTTAATCGAATAAGCTGGTTGTTTTATAACATAATTATCGCCCAAATAACTCGGAGAAGCGCAAATGGATTTACACCAGCGAGAAAGTTGATCAGAAAGTAAATTATATTACACAACACCGCTTCAATTCCGTTAATATTCCTCGCCCAAAACTTACCACGAACAAAACGAGAATTACACTAGACCTCATCGCTAATAAAATTATAAAATACTAATCTCTCGGTGAACGGTTTCGCTAAGACTAACAGCGGTTATCGTCGCGATCTCATAACGCATTAAAAAAGACGGACAGTGGAATTCGAGCGATTGAAAAATCCGCATTTATAGCCGCACCCCACTCGGAGAATTCTCCACAGCCGATTTGCAAAACCCCAAGGCGGATCCGAACGGTTACTTTCACACTTTGCGGGCCGCTCGGGCCGCAGAGCCGCGCCGTGCGGTGATTGAATTGTTGCGTATGCAATCGAATTTCGTCAGTGAAAATCGATAAAAGTTGGGAGAAAAGGAATTTTGGAAAAAAATTGTACTAGTAGGGAGAACAAGAAGGTTGAAAAAATTGTCAAAAGTAGGGAGAAAAATAAATTTGAAAAAATCTGTAAAAGTAGGGAGAAAAATTAATTTGAAAAAATCGGTAAAAGTAGGGAGAAAAAGGATATCGAAAAGAATCTATAAAAGTAGGGAGAAAAAATATACAGAAAATAATCTATATAAAGGTAGGGAGAAAAATTAATTTGAAAAAATCTGTAAAAGTAGGGAGAAAAAGAATATCTGAAAGAATCTATAAAAGTAGGGAGAAAAAGAGGATTGAAAAAAATAGGCAAAAGTATGGAGAAAAAGAATATCTAAAAGAATTTATATAAAAGTAAGGAGAAAAATAAATTTGAAAAAATCTGTAAAAGTAGGGAGAAAAATTAATTTGAAAAAATCTATAAAAGTAGGGCGAAAAAGAGGATTGAAAAAAATTGGCAAAAGTATGGAGGAAAAGAATATCTAAAAGAATCTATAGAAGTAGGGAGAAAAATTATTTTGAAAAAATCTGTAAAAGTAGGGAGAAAAAATATATAGAAAATAATCTATATAAAGGTAGGGAGAAAAATTAATTTGAAAAAATCTGTAAAAGTAGGGAGAAAAAGGATATCGAAAAGAATCTATAAAAGTAGGGAGAAAAAATATGTAGAAAATAATCTTTATAAAAGTAGGGAGAAAAATAAATTTGAAAAAATCTATAAAAGTAGGGAGAAAAAGAATATCTGGAAGAATCTATAAAAGTAGGGAGAAAAAGAGGATTGAAAAAAATTGGCAAAAGTATGGAGAAAAAGAATATCTAAAAGAATCTATAGAAGTAGGGAGAAAAATTATTTTGAAAAAATCTGTAAAAGTAGGGAGAAAAAATATATAGAAAATAATCTATATAAAGGTAGGGAGAAAAATTAATTTGAAAAAATCTGTAAAAGTAGGGAGAAAAATTAATTTGAAAAAATCTATAAAAGTAGGGAGAAAAAGAATATCTGAAAGAATCTATAAAAGTAGGGAGAAAAAGAGGATTGAAAAAATTTGGCAAAAGTATGGAGAAAAAGAATATCTAAAAAAATCTGTAAAAGTAGGGAGAAAAATTATTTTGAAAAAATCTGTAAAAGTAGGGAGAAAAAATATATAGAAAATAATCTATATAAAGGTAGGGAGAAAAATTAATTTGAAAAAATCTGTAAAAGTAGGGAGAAAAATTAATTTGAAAAAATCTATAAAAGTAGGGAGAAAAAGAATATCTGAAAGAATCTATAAAAGTAGGGAGAAAAAGAGGATTGAAAAAAATTGGCAAAAGTATGGAGAAAAAGAATATCTAAAAAAATCTGTAAAAGTAGGGAGAAAAATTATTTTGAAAAAATCTGTAAAAGTAGAGAGAAAAAATATATAGAAAATAATCTATATAAAGGTAGGGAGAAAAATTAATTTGAAAAAATCTGTAAAAGTAGGGAGAAAAAGGATATCGAAAAGAATCTATAAAAGTAGGGAGAAAAAATATGTAGAAAATAATCTTTATAAAAGTAGGGAGAAAAATAAATTTGAAAAAATCTATAAAAGTAGGGAGAAAAAGAATATCTGGAAGAATCTATAAAAGTAGGGAGAAAAAGAGGACTGAAAAAAATAGGCAAAAGTAGGGAGAAAAAGAATATCTAAAAGAATCTATAGAAGTAGGGAGAAAAATAAATTTGAAAAAATCTATAAAAGTAGGGAGAAAAAGAATATCTAAAAGAATCTATAGAAGTAGGGAGAAAAATAAATTTGAAAAAATCTATAAAAGTAGGGAGAAAAAGAATATCGAAAAGAATCTATAAAAGTAGGGAGAAAAAGAGGATTGAAAAAAATAGGCAAAAGTAGGGAGAAAAAGAATCTATAGAAGTAGGGAGAAAAATAAATTTGAAAAAATCTATAAAAGTAGAGAGAAAAATAAATTTGAAAAAATCTACAAAAATAGAGTGAAAAAATATTGAAAAAAATCCACAATAAGTAGAGTAAAAATAGCAAGTTTATAACGACCCACCCTGTATTGTATCGGCAATAAATATCCCGTATAGCCGCCTCATAATAACTCGAAGCTTTGGAAATCCATCCCTCGGAAGTTTCGATCATTAATCAGCAATTACTGAGAAACTTCCGCACAATGTGAGGGATTTATCCCACTGACCTGCTCCCATCAGCGTATTGAATTACATTAACAGGGCGGTCTTATTTAACGAGCAAAAACCTCAAGAAATGCCTCGAAATCAAAAACGCCCTGTATATAAATCGACCGTCCCCTTCGGAATGCTATCTAGATTCGTGCGGCGTCCCGACGCCCCCTGAATATTCATATTCGAAAGGACGGGTCGTGATTAGTACCAGCGGCGTAACCCTTATTAAACCATCCCCAGGGGTTCATAAAAAATTCCACGAAATCCACAATTTTTTTTTGATTTTAGGGGTTGGAATTTTGTCGTAACCACATCAGGAAGTATATAAAGCTGTTGAAGTCGCTCAATGATTCACTGATTGGAGATTTTTTCTGTGGAAAATGCGCCACTGTTTCGGCTACTTCCAGCCCCGTTAAAATGGAAATGCGACGGGGAATTTATCGAAGTTAGAGAAGCTTTGAATAGTTTCGAAGTTATCATCACTCTCGACCCCGCTTATTTATTTTTATGTTTTCGAATCGGATTTTTTTCGCTGCCATCCATTATAAATACAGGTCCTCCCATGCAATCAAGCCGATCGAATTCCATTGCGAATTGAACGGCAACTGCATGGCGAAATTAAGGGTTGTAATGATGCTTGTTTTCCTACCCCATTAACAGCGCAGAACTAACAAAATGCACTTGGTGTACCCTCAACCTGACCAGCATCGAATAACCCGTAAGGAATATTAACACGCAATTAACTATCCTGAATTTACACAAGGAAAGTTTCAGGTGATCCGTTGAGCCGGATGAAATCCTTCTTGGTTTTGCATGGATTCGATGGCAAAAAGAAATATTTCTGGCACATGGCGGGGTTGTTAAAAGCCCTTATACTCCTCTGCAGGACCACCTACGCTTGCCAAACGCTCAACCAGCCGAGAAAACTGGCTGAACTGGTCGCCACTTATCCCATAAGATTCCTGGTAGATCCCCCGATCAAATATTAAAATGGAGTAGTCATAGCGAATTTGAATTTTAGGCTGTGGTGAAGATCATTGTGCTCTTCACAGACAGGAAGCGAGTTCGATATTTCTACGACACCATCTCCAAAGGATTCTGGAAATCCGACGTAGCCGGTCCAGAAATCCAGAAGCAAATCCAACGCAGATTCAATTTCATCAGCTGGGCAGTACTGTCTCATTTCAGTGCAGCCAATTTCGTGCTCATTATATTCGTCATGTTTCCACTAGGTAAGTACTAACATACAAAATAGATACTTCTACTATTCTAATATGTAAACCCTTTCCAGTGGAAATGCCAGATGGAAAAAGACCCCTCCCCAACATCATCTGGACACCATTCGACACCAACCCCAGCCCGGTGTACGAAATCACGTACCTGGTGCTGCTGTGGAACCTCTTCATGTCTGTCTTGGGCAACGCTTTCTACGATATCCTCTTCGTGTACTGCATCCAGCACCTCTTCGTGCAGTACACTGCTCAAGGAGCTGGTGAGGAATATCAGCTCTGGCATAATGGAGGACTCCAGCGATCTGGAGAGGTTCGACTCGGATCGCTTCCAGAAGGTGGTGAACGAGAGGTTGAAGATTTGCATCGAGCACCACGTCAAGCTTTTGAAGTATAATCTTCCAGCTGTTTGCGTTAAATGTTGGGGTTATTTTGCTTTGTAGGTTCGGCAAGAACATCGAGGAATTCTCATCAGCGGTGCTGGTGCCTCAATTGATCATGAGCTACGCTGCTGTGGTGATCAATGGGTACATAATCAGCGTGGTTGGTGGCTCAATATCCTCTTCAAATTCCTGGTATATAAATTCTTTTATTGCAGGATCATGCAGATGTGGCCAAAACAATGGGGTTAATAAACCTCACCACAGGCAGTGTAGTCCAATTGGCCTTCTTCTCGTTTCTAGCTTCTGAAATCAAAGCCCAGGTTTGTTGATGATCGCCTTAAGAATTGAACCTAAGTCATATTGTTTCAGAGCCTTTCTTTTATTGATGAAATCATCAAATCAAATTGGTACTTGTTCAAAGCTCCTATAAAACGATCCCTAACTTTCATGATGATGAATGTAAGGGATGGAATTGTCATCACAGCTGGTGGAATGGCCACTGTTGATAACGAAGTTTTCGTTGCTGTAATCATTAAAATTATCCTCAAATTGGATGAATTAATTTAAGTTTGGATGTTGTAGGTGATCACTAAAGCTGTATCTGCAATTACTCTATTAAGTGCTTTGATTGCTGATGAAGAAGCCAATAATTAACTCAACAAATTGCATTAACAAGCACTTGTAGAAATACCTGCTTTATTTGATGTATCATATCATTTTGTAATCATCCAGATATGCAATCATCTAGCCACAAATTGATTGCAAATTGGTCTAAAATCACACTGCAATTTCATATGCTATTGGAAAATTGCGCTTTTCCCTATCAGTTTGCAGTAAACAACTCCAGCAAAATGGACTTGGTGTACCCTCAACCTAACCAGCATCGTATAACCCGTAAGTTACTAAGTAGATAATTAATTCAATCATCGCAAGATAGATTATTCCAGACGATCCACTAGGTAAGATAAAGTACTGCTTGACTTTGCATGGATTTGAAGGTACACAGAAGTACTTCTGGCACGCTGCTGGATTCTTGAAAGCTCTAATTCTCTTTGGTAGAACCATTTACGCTTGTCAAACCCTCAACCAGCCTAAAAAACTGGCTGAGTTGGTTGCTACTTATCCCATAAGGTTTCTGGTATGTTTCCAATCCATCTTAAAATGGAGTTTTTAAGCGATATCTTGCAGGCTGTGGTGAAAATTACTGTACTCTTCGTAGACAGGAAACGTGTTAAGTATTTCTACGATTCAATATCACAAGATTTCTGGAATTTCGACGTGGCCGGTCCAGAAATCCAGAAGCAAGCCAAACAGAGATTCTACTGGGTTAATTTCATCACCTTTACCCAGTTAACCATAGCCCTTGTAGCTGCAGCTATATTCGTCATGTTCCCACTAGGTGAGCACCTACATACAATCAAACTACTCCTACTACACTTAACCCTTTCCAGTCGAAATGCCAGATGGAAAACGAACCCTCCCCAACATCATCTGGACACCATTCGACACCAACCCCAGCCCGGTGTACGAAATCACGTACCTGGTGCTGTTGTGGAACCTCTTCTTCTCGGTGCTGGGCAACGCTTTCTACGATGCGCTATTCATCTACTGCACCCAGCACCTGTTCGTGCAGTTCACTTTGCTCAAGGAGCTGATCAGGAACATCAGCTCTGAAGTAATGAGCGACTCCAGCGATCTGGATAGGTTCGATTCTGATCGCTTCCAGCAGGCGGTGTACGGGAGATTGAAGATTTGTATCGAGCACCACGTCAAGCTTTTAAAGTATAATACTACGTTTATTGTGTTAAATACTGTATTGATTTTGTTGTATAGGTATGGTAAGAACATCGAGGAATTTTCATCTACGGTGATGGTGCCTCAATTGATCATGAGCTACGCTGCTCTGGTGATCAATGGGTACATAATCAGCGTGGTTCGTGGCTCAAAATCCACTTCAAATTCCTCGTATAATTTAATAATTGGTTGCAGGATCATGCAGATGTGGCCAAAACAATGGGATTAATAAACCTAACTTGTGGTAGTGTGGTTCAATTGGTACTCTACGCTCTTCTGGCTTCTGATATAAAAGCTCAGGTTGATGAGTGCTGCTTTAGTAATGAATTTTAAACTTAATTAGAATTGTTTTAGAGCATTTCGGTTATAGATGCAATAATCAAAACTGATTGGTATTTATTTAAAGCACCGATAAAGCGAGCTCTAGTATTCATGATGATGAATGTAAGGGATGGAATTGTCATCACAGCTGGTGGAATGGCTAATGTTGATAACGAAGTATTCGTTGCTGTAATAATTCGAATTATAATCCATTTAGATGAATTTAATTGGAATTGTGTTTTTCAGGTGGTTTCTAAAGCAGTATCTGCCATTACTCTATTGAGGGCTCTCATTGCAGAAGAAGAAGACAAGATGAATTAGTTTCAATGCAAACACATAAATAGAAACACTTATAGAATATGCTTGCTGTTAGAATAAATGCAGAAGAAAAAATCTACCAGTATGCTTTAAACTTTTAATTTATTCCTAGATATACAATCATTATCAACATGCTATATAAATTCCAATTAAACGCAAGTGCAACTTCTTCCTCTACTGCAGTACCCGGATCGGTTGTTATCAACAACGCATTGCATCCTGCACAACTGGCTATCGCAAGGTACTTTAAATCCATATCTACTCTCGATAGTTGCTGCAAAATAACCAAACAATTAGATACAAAATCTCTAGATTCTCATAGTTCATTTACCGATGAAACGTTGCCTTATCTCGATCTGCCTCTTCAAAGCCTCCAGCCACACCCTGCGGGCCTCTTCCAATGGGCTCAAAGGACCTCTATTACCGCCATTTTCGGAGGATTGGTTCTCATCATCATCTTCCTCGTTACTGTCGTTGTTTTGTTCATCCGCATCATCATCATCATCATCTACAGCATTGTTTTCTTGGTCGTTGTTGGAGTTATTGTTGGATTCTCCTGCGTTGTTTCCATCTGGGTTTGATTGGTCAGATTCAGCGTTGTTGTTGTTGCTTCCTGCATCAGCGTTGTTGCCATTGTCGGTATTTCCGGCATCAGCATTTCCAGCATTAGCGTTTCCTGTATCAGCATTGTTGCCATTGTCGGTATTTCCTGCATCAGCATTTCCAGCATTAGCGTTTCCTGTATCAGCATTGTTGCCATTGTCAGTATTTCCTGCATCAGCGTTTCCTGCATCAGCGTTTCCTGCATCAGCGTTTCCTGCATCAGCGTTTCCTGCATCAGCGTTTCCAGCATCAGCGTTTCCTGCATCAGCAGCATTGTTGTTGTTGCTTCCTGCATCAGCATTGTTGCCGTTGTCAGTATTACCTGCATCAGCGTTTCCAGCATCAGCGTTTCCTGCATCAGCGTTTCCTGCATCAGCGTTTCCAGCATCAGCGTTTCCAGCATCAGCGTTTCCTGCATCAGCAGCATTGTTGTTGTTGCTTCCTGCATCAGCATTGTTGCCGTTGTCAGTATTTCCTGCATCAGCGTTTCCAGCATCAGCGTTTCCTGCATCAGCGTTTCCTGCATCAGCGTTTCCTGCCTCAGCGTTTCCTGCATCAGCATTTCCAGCACCAGCGTTTCCTGCATCAGCATTTCCTGCCTCAGCGTTTCCTGCATCAGCGTTTCCAGCATCAGCGTTTCCTGCATCAGCGTTTCCTGCATCAGCGTTTCCAGCATCAGCGTTTCCAGCATCAGCGTTTCCTGCATCAGCAGCATTGTTGTTGTTGCTTCCTGCATCAGCATTGTTGCCGTTGTCAGTATTTCCTGCATCAGCGTTTCCAGCATCAGCGTTTCCTGCATCAGCGTTTCCTGCATCAGCGTTTCCTGCCTCAGCGTTTCCTGCATCAGCATTTCCAGCACCAGCGTTTCCTGCATCAGCATTTCCTGCCTCAGCGTTTCCTGCATCAGCATTTCCAGCACCAGAGTTTCCTGCATCAGCATTTCCTGCCTCAGCGTTTCCTGCATCAGCATTTCCTGCCTCAGCGTTTCCTGCATCAGCATTTCCAGCACCAGAGTTTCCTGCATCAGCATTTCCTGCCTCAGCGTTTCCTGCATCAGCATTTCCAGCATCAGCGTTTCCTGCATCAGCATTGTTGCCATTGTCGGTATTTCCTGCATCTGCATTGTTGTTGCTGTTGTCTCCAGATCCTTCTGGCTGGCCAGAGCCTTCTGGGGTTTGGTTGTCCTGGCCATTGCCGGATCCTTCCTCATTGTTGGGGGGTATTGCTGCACCCGTTTGGTCTTCTTTATTATCTTCTGGGCCGGTCGTGGTGGCTTCAGTTGTGGAAATGGCGTCGGTGACGGTTTCCACTGTTGCCAGGTCGGCTGTAAATGCATTGAAATTAGGTAAATCGTGATTTTGTTAGTGGATTTGTTTACCTTCTTGCGATGAAGTCGCGGCGACGAGGGCGAAGAGCAATAATAGAATTACACTGGAGCGCATTTTTGTTCGGTTGGTACACTTGCTTCGAATGGAATTTCGTTCGTTTTTGGGTTTTTTGCGTTGTTTGTCGGGTTTATATAGCGGTTTTTTTGAAGAACAATGGGGCACTTATCAATAGGTAAATAGACCAGCTACTTTTTAGCAGGCGATTTGCACAATTTAGCGAATTCTTTTCATATCGTAATCCCGCGGGGATTTGGTTTTGTTTGACGAATTTACGGCGATTTCGACTAAATTATTTCACCGAATTAATTATTGTTCTATTATTTGCTATAAGATTAAAACTGTTGATAGCACGAGAAAAAGTATCGTGTGGAATTTTTTGATAATTGCTAGAATAATATGCTAAAATTAACTGTTGCTAAAGTAAAGGGATTATTTCAGATAGTATTGGCAACACTGTTCCATTAAATTTCCATATAAGTAATAAAATTACCGCCTACGCGATAAATCGCATAATTTCCCGTCGATTTATCGACATGTTGTTTTTATAATTGAAAATAAAATACGTAATTCGATTAATTTTTATTTAACAAGATTATGTACAATTCATTATCCACTCCGACTCCATTAAATTAGTAAATAAGAGATCACATTAGAATTAAACTAAAAGTGTGCTTCGTTCGCCATTTTATTTATCTTTATATTATTAATTTTAATACATGGATTAATTTGTTGTTGAATTAATTATTAAACGCATATGCATTGGCTTCTTCTTTGACAATAACCGGAATGTCTGCGGTTGACGACGCACCCCAATCTGCAAGCCTCCCCATCGCAGGGGATGTCCAATCCATACTTCGCCTTGATTTGCTCTGGAAATAATAAATTCATGTTATATTTGTTTCATTTAACAAATTTTTCTAACTTACCTATGTATGCTTTTCTAGCTTCAAGTTTCCTTTTTAGTGTCCTAATCCATTCTGGTTCGTCGTCATCATCTTCATCACTATCATTGTCATCCTCATCACTGTCTTTCTGTTTTCTTTCTTCTTCTCTACGGCGTTTTTCTTCTTCTTCTTTTTGTTTCTTTTCTAATTCTTTTTGCTTCTTTTCTGCCTCCTTTTCAGCCTTCTTTTGGTTCCTCTCTTCCTCCTTCTTGCGCTTCTCCTCTTCCTTCTTCTGGCGCTTTTCTAATTCTTCTTGTTGCTTCTTTCTTCTCTCCTCTTCCTTCTTCTTTTGCTTTTCGATACGTTCTTGTTCTTTCTGTTTTCGCTTCTCCTCTTTTTCTCTTCTTTCCTCGGCGCTGTCCGATTCCTCTTCGCTTTTGATCCTGGAATCATCGGTGTCTTCTTTCGAATCTTTATCGTTATCTTCATCTTCTTTGCTCTGTGGCCTCGATTCTTCTTTGGTATCATTTTTATCCTCTTCATCATCATCGTCATCTACGCATTCTTCTTCTTTGGTGTTGTTATCTTTATCTTCTTGTGAATTATTATTATCTTCTTTGGTGTCGTTGTCTTCTTTTGATTCACCTGTGTTATTTTCGTTCTGAGAATTATCTGGATTGTTATCTAAACTACCATCATTTTGAGAGTTTTCTCCAGCGTTGCCGTTTTGTGCATCATTATTTTGAGCGTTGTTATCTGCGCTGTTTCCACCCTCATTTTGATTGTTGCTACCATCTTGAGCATTGTTGGAAGATTCTCCATTTTGGGCGTCATTTTGTTGACCATTTCCATTATCAGTACCTTGTGCATCATTATTACTGGCATCATTTTGGTTACCTTCATTCTGGGCATCGTTGCCATTGTTTGCATTGTCGGCATTTTGGGCATTTTCTGCGTTACCATCACCTTGAGCAGCTTCGCCGTTTCCTGAATTGTTTGCATCATTTTGGGCATTATTACCATTTTCTGCATTATCTTGTGCACCATCAGCTTGTGCATTATCAGCTGCACCCGTGTTATCAGCAGCACCAGCATTGCTTCCATCATTGTTACCATTTTCTGCATTATCTTGTGCACCATCAGCTTGTGCATTATCAGCTGCACCCGTGTTATCAGCAGCACCAGCATTGCTTCCATCATTGTTACCATTTTCTGCATTGTTTGCATTGTCTTGAGCACCGTCTGCTTGGGCATTACCAGCAGCTCCTGCATTACTTCCATCATTTGCTGCGTTGTTTGAATTATCTTGAGCACCATCAGCTGCACCGGTATTATCAGCAGAACCTGCATTACTTCCATCATTTGCTGCGTTGTTTGAATTATCTTGAGCACCATCAGCTGCACCGGTATTATCAGCAGAACCTGCATTACTTCCATCATTTGCTGCGTTGTTTGAATTATCTTGAGCACCATCAGCTGCACCGGTATTATCAGCAGAACCTGCATTACTTCCATCATTTGCTGCGTTGTTTGAATTATCTTGAGCACCATCAGCTGCACCGGTATTATCAGCAGAACCTGCATTACTTCCATCATTTGCTGCGTTGTTTGAATTATCTTGAGCACCATCAGCTGCACCGGTATTATCAGCAGCACCTGCATTACTTCCATCATTTGCTGCGTTGTTTGAATTATCTTGAGCACCATCAGCTGCACCGGTATTATCAGCAGAACCTGCATTACTTCCATCATTTGCTGCGTTGTTTGAATTATCTTGAGCACCATCAGCTGCACCGGTATTATCAGCAGCACCTGCATTACTTCCATCATTTGCTGCGTTGTTTGAATTATCTTGAGCACCATCAGCTGCACCGGTATTATCAGCAGAACCTGCATTACTTCCATCATTTGCTGCGTTGTTTGAATTATCTTGAGCACCATCAGCTGCACCGGTATTATCAGCAGAACCTGCATTACTTCCATCATTTGCTGCGTTGTTTGAATTATCTTGAGCACCATCAGCTGCACCGGTATTATCAGCAGCACCTGCATTACTTCCATCATTTGCTGCGTTGTTTGAATTATCTTGAGCACCATCAGCTGCACCGGTATTATCAGCAGAACCTGCATTACTTCCATCATTTGCTGCGTTGTTTGAATTATCTTGAGCACCATCAGCTGCACCGGTATTATCAGCAGCACCTGCATTACTTCCATCATTTGCTGCGTTGTTTGAATTATCTTGAGCACCATCAGCTGCACCGGTATTATCAGCAGCACCTGCATTACTTCCATCATTTGCTGCGTTGTTTGAATTATCTTGAGCACCATCAGCTGCACCGGTATTATCAGCAGAACCTGCATTACTTCCATCATTTGCTGCGTTGTTTGAATTATCTTGAGCACCATCAGCTGCACCGGTATTATCAGCAGCACCTGCATTACTTCCATCATTTGCTGCGTTGTTTGAATTATCTTGAGCACCATCAGCTGCACCGGTATTATCAGCAGAACCTGCATTACTTCCATCATTTGCTGCGTTGTTTGAATTATCTTGAGCACCATCAGCTGCACCGGTATTATCAGCAGAACCTGCATTACTTCCATCATTTGCTGCGTTGTTTGAATTATCTTGAGCACCATCAGCTGCACCGGTATTATCAGCAGAACCTGCATTACTTCCATCATTTGCTGCGTTGTTTGAATTATCTTGAGCACCATCAGCTGCACCGGTATTATCAGCAGCACCTGCATTACTTCCATCATTTGCTGCGTTGTTTGAATTATCTTGAGCACCATCAGCTGCACCGGTATTATCAGCAGAACCTGCATTACTTCCATCATTTGCTGCGTTGTTTGAATTATCTTGAGCACCATCAGCTGCACCGGTATTATCAGCAGCACCTGCATTACTTCCATCATTTGCTGCGTTGTTTGAATTATCTTGAGCACCATCAGCTGCACCGGTATTATCAGCAGCACCTGCATTACTTCCATCATTTGCAGCATTACTACCACTTTCAGCATTGTTAGCATTATCTTGAGTACCATCAGCTTGTGCATTATCAGCTGGAGCATCAGCATGAGCATTATCAGCATTTCCAGAACCATCTTGAGTACCATCAGCAGCTCCTGCATTACTTCCATCATTTGCTGCGTTGTTAGCATTATCTTGAGCACCATCGGCTTGTGCATTATCAGCAGTACCAGCGTTACTGGCATCACCTTGAGCATCAGCTGGAGCATCAGCAGGAGCATCAGCAGGAGCATCAGCAGGAGCATCAGCAGGAGCATCAGCAGGAGCATCAGCTGGAGCATCAGCTGGAACATTATCAGCATTTCCAGAGCCATCTTGAGTACCATCAGCTTGTGCATTATCAGCAGCTCCTGCATTACTTCCATCATTTGCTGCGTTGTTAGCATTATCTTGAGCACCATCTGCTTGTGCATTATCAGCAGTACCAGCGTTACTGGCATCACCTTGAGCATCAGCTGGAACTTCAGCTGGAGCATCAGCTGGAGCATTTTCAGCATTTCCAGAGCCATCTTGAGTACCATCAGCTTGTGCATTATCAGCTGAACCAGCATTACTTCCATCATTTGCGGCATTATCAGCATTGTTTGCATTATCTTGAGGTGCACTGTCAGTAGTACCAGCATTACTGGCATCACCCTGAGCATCAGCTGGTGCATTATCAGCTGAACCAGCATTACTTCCATCATTTGCGGCATTATCAGCATTGTTTGCATTATCTTGAGGTGCACTGTCAGTAGTACCAGCATTACTGGCATCACCCTGAGCATCAGCTGGCGCATTATCAGCTGAACCAGCATTACTTCCATCATTTGCGGCATTATCAGCATTGTTTGCATTATCTTGAGGTGCACTATCAGTAGTACCAGCATTACTGGCATCACCCTGAGCATCAGCTGGTGCATTTTCAGCGTTACTAGCACCATCTTGAGTACCATCAGCTTGAGCATTATCAGCTGAACCAGCATTACTTCCATCATTTGCGGCATTATCAGCATTGTTTGCATTATCAGTAGTACCAGTGGCATCACCCTGAGCACCACCTTGTGAATTATCAGCAGCTGCATTATTTCCATCGCTTTGAGCACCATCGGCGCTGCTCTCCGGGCTTTCGGTGGTACCTAAAGCATCGTTTCGGTTGCCATTACCACCATCAGGTTGTGCGCTATTGTCTGTAACGATAATTTCGATGGCGTCTTCAGTTGTGAGCTCGTCTTGAGCGCCATTAGAGTCGGTAGAAACATCAGGAGAATCGGTTTGTGCATCAATAGGGCCTTCAGTTGAGATTTCTATATCTTTGTTGGGGTTCAACGCTGCAAAAGCTGCTGCATCTGTGTTAGAATTGTGCATGAGTAAATAAAGTTTTGTTGTAAAATGCAGTTTTAGTGTAATTTACCTTGGGTTCCGGGATCGGATTGAGCTAGGGCTGCTCCAAGAACGCCGGCTAGAGCCAGCAACAATATCAACGTCGTTCGCATTATCACTGTTTTAAACAAATTCGTTCGTTCGTTTGGATTCCCATCGAATCTCATTCTTTTTTATATTCATGCTTTCCGACAATAGATGCTTTATCTGAATGTACACACACGCAACTGGGTAGCATTAATTTTTTAGTGACGATCCTTTTATGGCCCGCTCTCAGCGGCGTCGATTGTTATTAATTAAATTCGCTCTATTCATTTTTTGAATTCGGTTTTTGCCCCACTCTCTCCCAAAATCTTTGACTTTTCGCAGCGAATCTGTCACTTTTTGACAGGTAAATTAGGAGAGAGTTGCGCAAAATTTGCTTGTCTACAAATGGTAAGTATGTTTAAATGTTACGAGGGGACGTTGAAAAATAAATACGAGGGCTGGTTGAAAATTAACTATGCGGCGCTAATGGGGCAATTAGCAAAATTCTATTAAAAAACTAAATTAAATATTTTTTAGTGTATCGGATTAGTGAATAAGGTCGCATCGAAATAAAACGCTTTAAGAACATGAGCAATAATTCTAATTATTATTCACTGGTTCAATATTTGCTCGCCGATGGAGTGTATAATGCAATACCGTTATTATTCATTGAAGTAAATATTTTTTACTCGAATTTTATAATCTGTTATGTAAAATATATTACGCGGTTACATGGAAAGCAACAGGCGCATTAATTAAGGTTGATTTAGAGATTACAGCGAGAAATTTTTGAATGAATTTCGAAAACTAGTAAAAAATAAAAACATGTTTAATATTTGCTCTAACGAATCACCTCATTATCAAATATCGTGATTGTTCGAAAACAAAAGTATATTAATTAATCTCAACTCAAACGAACGTTACCTATACTTATTAGTGTGTACTTTTTGTCACAAAAAATTATTATACATAATACATACTATAAAATGAATGAAAGGTAAATTTCAAATCCTCTGCATCCTGTTTGTGATATAAAAATTAAATACAAATTATATTCATAATTCCTTTAATCGTAATTTAAAAGTTCTGACTATTGCTCTAACGTAATTATAATTATGCACAATTATAAATTAGATTGTTAATACTTTAATGGATTTAATGGAGTTTTGAAACTTTCTAAAACTCGATTGAATTATGGAGTTATATTTAGGTAAAATTTCCAAAAGGGGCTAAGTTTGTCTTCCTAGTAAAGTCGGCCTATAGAGAATGTAAGGGGATTATAAAATTCCCTATAAAGATATTTGGGGATTTTCTAACAAAGAAAAATACTTGTGCAAATAAAAATTTTATTTTACAGGCGCTATAAAATTTAATACAAGGCTAATTTTTAATATATCCCAACTTGTTTGTGGCATAGCTACATTCCCTAAACTCAATGCAATTACGGAGAAATTTTGCAAAGACAAATTTTGTGTGGATTTTTTTACACAAAGCTTATTTTCTTCTAAACGAATTCAAAATTGCGATACATCCCCTTTGCGTACAGCCGCAGAATTTGCCCTCCGCCGAGAATTAACTAATCTAGGCAATCAAAAAGCAATAGGATATTTCCATCAAAAACACGAATCAAATCCAATTTGCATAACGAATATGCGCGAGTTGCTGACAATATCGAACGTGCAATTCATTTCCAAACGAATTGATCACGAATTTCATATGCTTATCTAAACCATCGCTCATCTAATTTCAGGTCTAGCTAATTAATTAACACTCAATTTAATTTATGTATATAGGAATTTATTTATTTGCTAATGAGGTACATTGAAAATCACATTGTGTAATAGTCTGGTGTATTTCTGGCTGCAACTAAAGGTCCTACGCATTGGCAATCTCCTAGAGCTGTGCAAAATCCTGCTCTGAATCCTTTGGCTTGGCAATCGGTCCTGCAACCTAAGTTGATGCACTGGATGCCGGGGTTATTTATCTCGATTATGTCCAAAATTTCATCTAAAATAAGAAAGAAATTGGTGTTTAAAAAGAAGCTCCACAAGCTCGATTATTAAATATTAAAAATTTGGAAATTTTCTACCTACCTTTGGTAAGGGGGGCGCTGTTGGCATCGTCCTGGCATTGGGCGACAGCGAACAGTGCAAGGCACAAAGCGATGGCGAAGAATTTCATCTTGGATAAATTGGTAATTAACTGCGATAATTAAATATATAAAGTTTGATGTCTTTCGAAAACTGGTTGTGATGTGATGGACTGTTAGTTAGGGCAATTTATACATCTTTGTTATCGCGAAAAAGCGCGTGGAACCTTCGCGATTAATTCTTGTCCAAATAGTTTAATTGTTGACTGTATTATGCTATTCGTTGCTGGGTGCTTGTTTTTTATTTTCGATTTCTTCGTAATCTTCGTTTACAGAAGATTAAAAATTTATGGGCTTGTTTTTTGTGATGTTAAATCGTTACGCAAGCGAGTTATTAGAGGCACTTCTGAGTAAAGGGTTTTTTGGAAATAATCAATTACGAATCATTAATAATGATCAGTTTAAATCTTCAGCCTCATCATTTATAATTAACAGTCCCATCAAATTAATATGAAAAATTCAATGTCCCGCATTCAGGTCCTTCTTTAACATTAATCAATCGTTTTAGAGAGTCTCTAAGGCCCTGTTGTAGATGCATAGTTCAACTATGGTTCTGCGTTGAACCGAGTTTAATTGGAAAATTTGTAATTAAACTTTAAGAACACATTCTATTGTACACACGATCAAAATGGTATAGGGAGCAATTAAAGTAATTAATGTATCAATTTGGTATTATTTTTTAAAGAATTACAAAATGTGGATACTATTTGTCGTATTTTCTAAGTAAAAAGTTACCTAGTAACAAAATCTTCAAAATACGACTATAAAATGTAATTCTTCGACAAATAAAAAATAGATTTTGTTTCCATGTAAGAATCAAAAAAACAAATCTAGCACGCGTCAAATCTTTTGCGCAAATAATGGAATAATTCGAAAAATAAGGATTACAAGATTCGCATAATAAATCTGCAGGAAATAGTATATATACCAGGCTGCACTTGCTTTAAAATCACTTAGTATTTTCGCGAAAATATTAGCTATTCAAGATGAAATTCCTTCTAACAGTTGTTCTTTTGGGACTCGCAGTCTGCGCCTACGGCCAGGACGACTCCGAAACATTGGCAAACACTGGATTAACTTACGGTAATATTTTTATTTGTATAAATTATTGAATTTCAACGCAATTTGTTTTTTGACAGAGCAAGTGTTGGAGCTGATCAGGGCGAAAAACCCCAACATCAGCTGCATCAATTTGGAATGCAGAACCAACTGCAGAGTTGATGGATTCCCCGCGGGATACTGTTCTTATGCCGACCCAGCTGTACCATCTGGACCATCTGAATGTATCTGCGTGGGAACCCCCGTAGCACCTGCAGTTTAGAATATTCGACCCACAAAAAAATTTGCCTGTACTTATGAAATCTACTGATGAAATATAGCAATTAAATATAAATTCGCATTTTTTGTACCACCCCCAAATTCGAATTGCAGAATTTGATAATTTGCACACATTGGGCCAGTCCAGTACTGGTTTTACAGAACATTTCCTGCATATATGCAACCAACATTACACATAATACATTTTTACAAATTATCGCATTTATATTACAATTTCACGTTTATTTGTAATAATACACGATTATATTAGATATTTAACAAACATATAAGATAATATAAGTATTATATAAACGATATATAATAGAACCGCGTCGCTAAAAATTGCCTAAAGATTAAATACTAGCAGTTGGTAGTCCTGACTAAACGTCAATTGCCATTACTGTCCACGGCGTGGCATTGCTCGCAGTGAGTCGTTCTCTTTCTTTTACGTGAATGCGCCGTAGTTGGCGTATCGTATTTTTTGGTTGTGCGTGAAAAAATCATCAAACATCCAAAATGGTATGTATTAAATTCCTATTTCAACGTCGCTACAACGATGCGGGAACGTCGCCCGTTCGATTCGCCTACGAATTTTTCATATCGCCATTACCGAACGTTCGGTATTTTCGAGTTTATATACGTATTGCACAACAGTATGAAAGATGTTGAAAACGAACATCCCTGTTTGCGATTTTGTTTTGTACCGTCGCGTGTTTACAGTTCGAAGTCAATTTGACAAATTTTTATAAAGCGAATCGCTTGCGGAATCGGAATTAATAATTTTGCTGTAAAGTAAACTAACTAAGAAAATATGGTGAGGTTCATGTCCTATAAGTGCAACGTTATGCATTCCTTTAGCATTAGATTTATAATGCATATGGTAGATCTCGTGTTTGATTTATATAACGAATTGTGTTGTTGTAGGTGAACTTCACGGTTGACGAAATTAGGGTCATGATGGACAAGAAGAAGAACATTCGTAACATGTCTGTAATTGCCCATGTAGATCATGGTAAATCCACACTTACAGACTCCCTTGTATCCAAAGCCGGTATCATTGCTGGCGCAAAGGCCGGAGAAACTAGATTCACGGATACTAGGAAAGACGAACAGGAACGTTGCATTACTATTAAATCAACGTAAGTCTGCGTTTATCGCACGAATTCCTAGATAAGCAATCGTTGAAAATTCCATATGCTAATCGAGCGAATTGCAATTTTTAGTGCCATATCCATGTACTTTGAATTAGACGACAAAGATCTTGTCTTCATCACGAATCCCGACCAAAGGGAGAAGGACGAAAAAGGTTTCTTGATCAATTTGATCGACTCGCCCGGTCACGTAGATTTCTCGTCGGAAGTAACCGCTGCGCTTCGTGTCACCGATGGAGCTTTGGTAGTCGTCGATTGCGTTTCCGGTAAGCATATTTACGCTAAAATCTATCGTAGCTCCTACGCCACGCTCATTCAGATTTCCATATCTGTAGAAGAGTGCCAGATTATATCTAAAAAGGAGCATATAAAATCCACGCTAGGAAGCAAACTAAAATGTTAACGATATTTTTGTTTGTGCCACAGTTAGAGGGATACAATTTCAATAATCAGTACTTAGAAACGCTCTTTATTATCACAATGAAGTATTAATTCGGTATGTTTTTCAATAGGTGTATGCGTACAAACGGAAACTGTGCTCCGTCAAGCCATCGCTGAACGTATCAAGCCTATTTTATTCATGAACAAAATGGACAGAGCGCTCCTCGAGTTGCAATTGGACGCTGAGGAATTGTACCAAACTTTCCAACGTATTGTTGAAAACGTCAACGTTATTATCGCTACCTATAACGACGACAGCGGTCCAATGGGAGAAGTCAGAGTAAGTTTTATTCGATAAAAAAATTTGTACAGAGTGGCCCAATTATAGCATTTTTTTTAACCGCTTTACCTATAAGGATAAGGCCACTATGTAATGCTAAATTGAGACATTGTGTACATCGAGTCGCAACTAAACAATTAGTTTCTTTATTAGCTAATATTAACATTCGGCTCGAATAAAAACAGTCATAATTTGCCCTGCCGTAAGTCATTTCATACTTACTGCAGTTTCCTACAATGAAACATTTCTATTTTCACCACTAATTCTATCGAATTGTAGCAAATTTATGTTTGTATCGGCAGGTTGACCCCAGCAAAGGTTCGGTCGGTTTCGGTTCCGGTTTGCACGGTTGGGCTTTCACTCTGAAACAGTTCGCCGAAATGTACGCCGAGAAATTCAAGATCGACGTGGTGAAGCTAATGA
Organism: Phyllotreta cruciferae; assembly: GCA_917563865.1. Lineage (NCBI taxonomy): Eukaryota > Metazoa > Arthropoda > Insecta > Coleoptera > Chrysomelidae > Phyllotreta > Phyllotreta cruciferae. Next base: position 1,357,970 of record OU830613.1, read on the forward strand.
ACCGATTGTGGGGAGAGAACTTCTTCAACCCCAAAACCAAGAAGTGGGCCAAGCAAAAGGACGAGGACAACAAGCGTTCGTTCTGCATGTACATCCTGGATCCCATCTACAAAATCTTCAACTCTGTCATGAACTACAAGTAAGTTTGTACTTTGTACCTATTTTTTCTTTACTTACATGTGTCTTGCTTTATTAGAAAGGAAGAATACGAAGCGCTGTTGCCTAAATTGGGAATTATCTTGAAACACGAAGATAAGGACAAAGACGGCAAACAATTATTGAAAGTAATAATGAGAACCTGGTTGCCCGCTGGTGAAGCTTTGCTACAGATGATTGCCATCCATCTTCCATCTCCTGTCGTTGCACAAAAATACAGAATGGAAATGTTGTACGAAGGACCCTTAGACGATGAAGCTGCTGTAGGTTAGTACAAGTTATATTTATCGAACTAATTCTCCTACGCCACGCTCATTCAGATTTTCCATATCTGCTTAGAGTGCCAGAATTAAAAATCTAAAAAGGAGTATAACAAGTTTCCCGCTAGGAAACAGGTAAAACGTATTGAACCAAGTTTTATCTGTGCCGAAAGTTGAGGATACATTTTTCCAACAAACTATATATCATTTATTTAATAAATTTTGTTATTTAGGAATCAAGAACTGCGACGCCAACGCCCCGTTGATGATGTACGTCTCCAAAATGGTACCGACCTCCGACAAGGGTCGTTTCTACGCCTTCGGTCGCGTCTTCTCCGGTAAAGTAGCCACCGGACAGAAGGCCCGCATCATGGGACCCAACTACACTCCCGGCAAAAAGGAGGACTTGTACGAGAAGGCCATCCAGCGTACCATCCTCATGATGGGCCGTTACGTCGAAGCCATCGAAGACGTACCGTCTGGTAACATTTGCGGTTTGGTCGGCGTCGATCAATTTTTGGTCAAAACCGGTACCATTACCACGTTCAAAGACGCTCACAATTTGAAGGTGATGAAATTCAGCGTGTCTCCGGTAGTAAGAGTCGCCGTCGAGCCGAAGAATCCCGCCGATTTGCCCAAGCTTGTAGAAGGTACGTTTGTTACATGAAACAATCAATACAGGATAATAATGAATTTGCTGTTGTAGGTTTGAAACGTTTGACGAAATCCGATCCTATGGTGCAATGTATCATCGAGGAATCCGGCGAGCACATCATCGCCGGTGCCGGTGAACTCCATCTCGAAATTTGCCTGAAGGATCTCGAAGAGGACCACGCATGCATTCCGATTAAGAAATCCGATCCCGTCGTATCCTACCGTGAGACGGTCAGCGAGGAATCCGACCAGATGTGTCTCTCTAAATCTCCCAACAAGCACAACAGGTACACTAGAAATTCCTCATATACATTTACACACCACCTTTAGACAATATTAACTAGTATTCGAGCTAATTAATATTCGCAAAGCGTGGAATAGGAACTTGTCTTTTAAGTTTCAGTCTTGGTGTTTGTTTTAACCTCGACTAGAATAGGGGGACAGACATTTTTTTATCCGTATTGTCATGCAATAAGCTTGCAAATTCTAAACGGTTGTATATCGCAGGTTATTCATGAAGGCTTGCCCGATGCCCGACGGTTTGGCCGAAGACATCGACGACGGTCACGTGAACCCCCGCGACGATTTCAAAGTGCGAGGTCGTTACCTGGCGGAGAAATACGATTACGACGTCACCGAAGCCCGTAAGATCTGGTGCTTTGGACCCGACGGTACCGGCCCCAACATCCTGGTCGATTGTACCAAGGGAGTGCAATACCTCAACGAAATCAAGGATTCCGTCGTCGCCGGTTTCCAATGGGCCACCAAAGAGGGTGTGCTGTCCGAAGAGAATTGCCGTGGTGTACGATTCAACATCTACGATGTCACGTTACACGCTGATGCTATCCACAGAGGTGGTGGCCAAATTATTCCGACTACTCGTAGGTGTTTGTACGCTTGCTTGTTGACCGCGGCCCCTAGGCTTATGGAGCCCATTTACAAATGTGAAATCATGGTAAGTGATTTGTTATTATTTTAGTAGTGATTCTTCCAGCACAATTCGAGCCACTAAACAGTTTGTGTGATGGCATTTTGTTGTTGCATAAACGACGATTTTGTTGGCAGTGCAATGGAAGTAGATTAGAATTTGTATTTGCATTTAAACGCTACCGCAGGACCTCTATCCTTATGTCCGTTTGCGACACGCTACGGTGCAAATTCGACACATTATACCTTCATTAACTTTGAACATATTTCACTGGTGATTAGAGTATTGATTAGAGAATAATTTCAGTGTCCCGAAGTGGCCGTTGGTGGTATCTACGGAGTGTTGAACAGAAGACGTGGTCACGTATTCGAGGAGGCCCAGATCGCCGGTACTCCCATGTTCTTGGTTAAAGCTTATTTGCCTGTAAACGAGTCGTTCGGTTTTACTGCCGATTTACGTTCCAACACCGGAGGACAGGCCTTCCCGCAATCTGTCTTTGATCATTGGCAAATTCTGCCCGGTAACCCGTTGGATAATGGAACTAAACCGTACGGCATTGTACAGGTAAGTGTGTCAGAAAAGAGTTGTTGAAGGAGAGGTGTTTATGAATAAATGTTTGCAGGATACGCGTAAGAGGAAGGGTCTGAAAGAAGGACTTCCAGACCTCCAATCATATTTGGATAAATTATAAGCAACTGAGAAAATCCTAACTTATGTACAGATTATTTAATAAAAGAAAAATTCATACATTTTACTCAAACCATCTATAGTTAATTATATTGATTGTATTTTTTTATCTGGAAGTTTTCTTAGGTTCAAATGGTCCAAATACAAATTAAATAATCTGCAAAATAAAGTTTTTATTTGTTATATTTTATATTTTTTTTGTTGATACTCCCGTTTAATTTGTATATTTATTATCGATTTAACAGCAATAGTAACTTTAATAAAAGTTTTTTTCGAGTAAACACATTCTTCAAAGTTCGAAATCCTTGATCGCTTTAATTTAATTGTAATTTATGTTTTGGATTTGTAGGAAATAAAATTCAGTTTTTTTAAATGTTTGTAACTAATTAAATAATCTGTATATAACAACAACTTTTCAGCATGGATTCTGGCAATATTTCATATGATGTAAGTAATAATTTTGATTATTTCTTATTTTTGTTTAAATGATGACAGGTATTACCGCCCCAGTCTGAAATTTATGATTGAGTGGTTTTTTACTTAACTGACAAATTATGTTTTGAAAGTAATTGCTTTAAAATTCGTTCAATTCTAATAGAATATTTTTTTTGCAGGTGCTATGTAGATTTTTAACTGCAACCTGATAAATTTTAGAGGTGAGTTTAAACATATATTTATTTGCTAGTGTTTCTTTTTATAAAGTGATGATTTAGGTTTACCGCCCCAGTCTGATAACCATGACTGATTGGTTCTACTGATCGATAAAATAAATCTCGCTAAGATTTTGTACTCCAGTTCTTTTATTAATGTAAATATTTTCTTTACAGATTCTTGTTTGAAGACATTCCAATCTTCCGATTTGTATGATGGATAGTACAAATTCGTAATGTAAGTATATTTGTTTAAATTTCTACTTGAAAACTATTTTTATATGATGATAATTTAAATTGTAGAAGTAATTTGTAAGCTGAAAAATGCATTTTACAATGTTTGTTTGCCAAAAGGATTCTGATTAAAGTTATAAATTTTACTAAGTTTATTTGGTTAGAAAACAATTAATAAAATTGTTTTTGTTCTAGGCTTACCCAATAACGGAGACTTCTATTCAAAGGAAATTGTAAAATAAATAGGTGAGGATTTTATTTGTTTAAAATGAGACGAGTACAATTTACTATGATGAATTAATCTTAGGACACCTAAGAAAAATCCGTGGTTATAACAATTTAAATTCATTCTGAAATTCAGTTTTTTAAAATTTTATTTTTTTGTATTTTTGATTAAATTTAACAAGATCTTTTTATTCTTTGCAGGATTTGTGAATCTTGCACTCCGGTACATCATTTTTTGAGCATCGGAAAAACGAAGTAAGTACATTTAATACATTTAAATTTAATATTTATTTATCATTTATTTTATGATGATCATCTTGCCCTATAATTGAGATTAATTCAATGATCGTTCGATTAGTCTTTCTGATTTATTTTTCGCATTTAAATTGTTTTTGATTTAATTACGAATATTTTTAAATTTGCTTTTTTTATTTACAGATTTAATCGCAAGTTTTGCTTGGTACTGGTGCCGTTTTGAAATTGAATTGGTGAGTAATTTACATTTCGAATTCTATTGTATTTCACTTTAAAATTTTTAATGATGTTAAAGAATGTTGCCATCTGAATATCCATGAGGACTTAACTTCCTTGGATGTCTGACTGTTCATATTTAATACTATTAATTTTTTTTCTTATTCGCATTGAATTAATAGGTTTTTTTTGTTATAGATAATTGTGAAGAATTGAACTAGTCGTACAGTGAATGGACTTATTTGGAAGTGAGTATTTGATCATTTTTATTAATATAATAAAATGTATAGTTATTGTGATGATTTATGTATTCTTTCGCGGTTTCCACCAAAAAGATTCGTCTTGATGCTGGCTAAGATTTTCTGATTAAATACAAATATATAAATTTTGACTCTTGATATCCTGTTGAAGTTGTTTAATGTAAAAATTTTGTTTGCAGATTTTCCTCTTGTGATTGAATAGAAAATTTCATCCACTGTATCATCTCAAGGTGAGTTACTATTTTTATAATTAATAGCTAAGTTAATATTGCAATTTTATGATGAATAACTATTTCTTTCGCGGTTTCCACCAGAGGGATTAATCTCAGTGATGGCCTAAGATAACTGACTTTTTTATTAGCTCATGTTTCGTTTTGAAATGTGTGTAGAATATTTAGTAAATAATTGCTTTTGTTACAGATAGAACATTGAAGAATTGATATCTGCAGATAGGCGATTTCATTGAAGGTATGTTTAAAAATTAAATATGTATTTTAAATTGATTCAACTTGTAATGATGAATAATATTTGCACTTTCGCGGTTTCCACCAGAAAGATTCGTCTTTATGATGGCCTATGTGTTCTGATTCTTGTAAAATAATCATTATATAAGACAAATTTGACTGCATTTTTTTAATATTTCGATATTTTGTTTCAGATTCAGTAACGGTTGACTGACTTTGGTACTTGATTATTCAGCTAATTTAGGTGAGTTTTGTTACTTTATTAATTTTAAAATATACACAATTTTTATGATGAATAACTTTTTTCTTTCGCGGTTTCCACCAGAGGGTTTATCTCAGTGATGGCTAGAATTAACTGATTTTTTTATAATTTTGAAAATTATAATTTATAGTTGTAAATTTGGTTTTAAAATATTTTTTTTTATTCTAGGTCGCTTGAGTGGATGAATACGTGTGCAGTAAATCAATAATTTTATTATTGGTAAGTTTATTTAAATCTTCTTTTAAATGTTTAACCGCTAATTGTTTCCAATTTTTGCTTTTTTATATGATGAATGTTCAAACAAAATTGGTCTGAATTAATTGACGACAAAAGAACGGCCATCTGAAATTCATTAAATAATAAATTGCTATATTTTTTTGTTTTTAGATTTCTTATGTTCTTTATTTGTTGTAGGTTCCGATTTTCACAAGTTCTACTTTCGAATGTCTGCTGTCTTCTCTACTTTGAAACAAATAGGTAATATTCTAGTTCTTGTTTTGAATTAGTTTGAAAAATGAATAATTGTTGGTCGTAATATGAATATTGAATTTCCTAATTTCATGGCCGCCAGTTCCTAATTATTGCTATTTTTTTTATGTGATGAATGTTCAAACAAAATCGTTCTGAATTAATTGATGACAAAAGAACGGCCATCTGAAATTTGTTGAATAAAGAATTATCTAATTTTTTTTGTTTATCGCCTTATTATATGTTCTTTATTTGTTTCAGGTTTGAATTCTCACAAGTTTTACTTTCAAGTGTGCTGTCTACTCTTCATTGAAATAAATAGGTAATATTTTTGTTCTTGTTTAATAAAAGAATAATTGTTGGTCTTAATATGAATATGATGATAACTTTTCTTCACCAGACTTAAACGTGGTGGTTTTAATATTATGCTCAACAGGTCTGAAGCATTTTAAACATACAAAAAACATTATTTTTGTAAAAATAGGTTTTTAACGTTTATTTTTATTTACAGGAAGATGTAAAACTAGTGAAATGGAATAAGTTTAGAAGAGTACGAATCCAAAAACAGCAACTTTGGTAAGTTTAAAAAATTGTATTTTAGTTTATTACATTATATAGCAATTTTCATGATGAATAATTCATTGACCTGTACCGACTTAAACCATGGAGATAAAAATATCTCAACCTGATGGAAAATTGCTAATAACATTTCTGTTTAACAAATACTCTACATCCATTTACTACTATTGATATTTTTGTTTCAGATAACCTGGAGTTGGAAGACTTGGTTAAAAGGAAGGGTTTACTATAAAACTCGCGAGTTTTATTTTAAACCCGAGTTTCATCGCCGCGTTTCGAGATTCGCAGTTGAAGCATCTTTTCAGAATTAACGCTAAAATGGAAAACGCAATAATGTCTTATCACGATTTTGAAACCTACATTGAGGCAATATTAAATATATCCAAAGCAACATCGGATTATTGGAAATTAAATGTAGTAGACAATAACAAATTTTTAACAAAAAAGCAAAGTGTGCTGTTGCAAAATTCCGATAATCCTGACGAGCAATTTATAGCTACTTTTGAGTATCACGTCGTTTATAACATAAGTTACTCAGTACCGGTTTTGTGCTTTGATATTTGGAAACAAAACGGTTCTAGAATTTTACTCGAAGAATATTGGCAATACAACAAACACCTGCAAGAGTTCAATATGCACGATACCCTCACGCAAATGGACCATCCTGCATTGAACAGGCCTATCTTCACATTCCATCCATGCAAAACTTTTGAAATATTAAAGGGATTCATGCAAACCAGCAAAAACCCGATAATTTCGTGGTTGAGCGTCGTTCGTCAATACGTACATTTGGAGTTACTAGAAGTATATATTAAAAGCTGTTAAAAATGGTATAAAGAATTTTATTTTCTCTCCGTCAATTGCCCAACTATTTGCCTGTATCTTTCTACCATTGGGGCATAAATTTCCTCAACATCTGAATACGGTTCGCAAGCTAAATGGGGTTCAGGCATCGTGGCGGTTACATCTAGGTACGTTTTGGTATCGTGCAGGAGGCCGTGTTTGGCTTGGAAAGCGGCCCCTAACATTGCAGAATTCGCTGCATCCTGCACGTAGACAGGAGCGTTGAACACATCTGCTAAAACTTGTAATATTGCGGTGTTTTTGGAAGCTCCTCCTGTCGCTAATATCTTCGTATTTTCATCTAAATAGAAGCGAATTTATGTAGTGTATAGTAACTAAGATTTCGATGCTTACCTAGTACAAAACCGAAGTCCTCTGCGTATGTTCTGATCCGTATAAATTGCCCTTCGACTACAGCTCGAATCTCGTTTTCGGGGCTGTTGAATTTCGTAACGCATCCAGCTTTAGTAAACCTGTAATCTCCAATCAAAAACGGGATGATCTCCTGTTTATCGTAGTACAACCCCACGTTGCCGAAGTTCCCCCGGGGGGTACTCTCCAGGAGTTTGCTGAACGTGTCCCAGGAACCGTCCGCGCACGTGTCTCGTATCCGTTCGCGAGTCAACGAACCGTTCTTGAAACTAAATTACCCAGAATATAAACTAGCACCAATGGCAGTAAAATGGTACTCTTACCATAGCAATGCCATCCACGCGTTCTCGTCGATGGGGTTGCACAACACGTGCCCATCCAGTACTACCTGCGGTTGGGATAACCACAAAAACGCTGTATCGCTAGTACCCAAACTCACGGCTATCCAACCCTCGCCTAATCTCATCCCTAAAAACCAATAACCCAAATTATTCAGTACTAATTCTAGGAGGTATAAGTACCTATTAAAGAAGCCGGGTTATCCCCAGTACAAGCCACCACTTTGCAATCCTTATTAAAGTGGTACCTTTCGACGTAGTAAGGCGAAACCGGCCCAACGGTGCTATAAGATGGTACTGCTTCTCCTAATTTCTCCTTCAGCTGGGGCCCGCAGGCGTTCAGCAAAGTATCGTTCCATTTTTTCGTTTTGATGTCCAGCAGGTTCATGCCGGAACCATCAGAAATATCTATAGGGGCTATTACACCAGCGAAGAGTGAACACAGGAAGCTGCTCACCAGGGATATTCTCTGCAATAAAACGTGCTGTGGTGGTACTTTCATTAATTTGTTGTTAACTTACTTCGGTGTTGTTGTAGGCTTCTTGTTTGGTTTGGCGCACTTTGGCTATCTGGGAGCCTGTAAACCTGGTGTAGGCTCGAGAGCCTGTTATTTCTGCTAATTTCTAGAAATAATAGTGTGTGTATTAAGAGGATTTGTAGTATATAGTACTAGATAACTCACCAGTGGTCCCCCAACGGCTTTTTCTAATTCATCGCATTGTTTTTTAGTGCTGGAATCCATCCATATTGGACTATCAGCTACAGAAAACGACTTGGCTAGTTGCTCGTGCAAAAATTTATCAGGCTTCAGGTTTTTGAGCGTATCGGAAGCGCCTTTTTGCCAATAAACAGAACCGTGTTGCTAATAAACACATACTTAACTCCAACAAAACTAATTAAAATGAGACAATTTACCTGTCCACTACCCGATATAGCAGCTATTTGCGAGAAATCCACCCCAGCCACGGTGAGCTTGTCCAAAACGATGTCCAGGGCCTTCACCCACATCAACGTGGGCGACGTTATCTGGGCATTGTTTTTCTTATCTATGTGGGCGCCTCCGGTGGTCCTAAACTCCGGAAGATCCGTGTCATATTGCACTATAGCTTCAGCTACTAACGCTAGATTATCGTCTACTACGCAGGCTTTTAGCTGCAATGAAATACATACCCTACGTATAGTCTATTCATAAAAGAGGCGGAGCAATATCCGCCAACTTGATCCTTTGATTTATTAGTAATCATTTATGAATAGACTATAATTAACTATTATTTATTATGTATGAAGTACCTTTCATATCAGTTTTGTTTCTAATGATGGGTTACATGTAAAAAGGGAAGATTAGGTATAAAATAGTGTTATCGATTTTCACAAGCATGTTTAATCAACGACCTATTTATAGATCTAATATACATATACAAAACGCATGAATGAAAAGTAGTACAGTAATTTATTTACGAATTTAATATGAAACCGGTACCAAACAAAAACCCATTAGCGTGAGCAGGATTTTATTTATTATTGCAGGATATTAATTCGCGTATGAATCACTCCAATTCGAATTTTTCACGTATATTAAATCAATTTCCAAATAAAATATCGCCAAAGCAATTTTATTAGTAGCGCAATAAAAAGTTTTTGAATATTATTGCTCCACAGTATAATTTTATTACGATAAAACGTTGCAAACAGATAAGGAAAATTACTCGACAAATACGTTCAAAACCAACACGAATATTTACTCGGTTTAAAAAAAAACTTACTTGCTGTGTGCTGAGATCCAGCCCCAAATAAGTAGGCCCTTCGGTCTTCTTTTGCCCAACTTTATTCTCCAAGCAATCGCAATCTTCGCTACTCATCTTGGCTTTACTATCAACCTCTGCGCATTATCCTCTAGAGCGATACTCCACCAGGTAGCCCCTCGCTGGCGACGCTGTCCACGAAGTCTCGCGTACCTCGGCGTTCTGATCACGGCAAGTGACTGTGCATTCACCGTTTATTCCGTAATAACCGGAGGTTCTGATACGGCGTGCTCGCCGCTTCGAATTGTTATGTATTCGAGGTCAAGGCACCGATCTCCACCAGCTCCAGCTCGCCCGGTTTATGTGTAATTCTCTTCGCGTAACACTGGGATTTGGAAGCGATTTCGAAAGGTTCTGAGGTTTTTGAAATTTCGTTGGAAAAGTCAAAAATTGGTAGGATACAGGGTGGTCCTATGAGGGATAGTTTCGTGTAATTTATAGGGGGTAATTGTTAAGAAAATTACCAGTGCAATTAATTATAATTTAATTGTGATTTTGTATAAAAATCAGGGTGGTGCCTGATGAAGGTAACTAAGTAAAGGTTCGTGTTAAGTACCATTCTATTATAATTTATAAAAGTATTAAAAGTAACGTCGATTTTTAAAAAAATTGACCAACATTTTTACCAAACTCGTAAAAGTATTGGAATTTTAATCACAATAACACACAATATTTAAGTCCAACTTAAAATTAATTAAAACCTATTAAGTATTTCGTCAAATTATTATACAATTGAGTCCCATAACAACATGTATCATACAGGATGTTCTTCAAAATGTCTACAGGGTGTCCCACTACAAATTAAAACTATCTGTATATTGGAAACTAATTACCCGATTTTAATAAAATTTGGTATGCATGTATTAGTTAATATTGTGAGTCTTTTAAAAATATTTCAAGAGCCATAGCACTTCCGGTTGTACCGGAAATAGACAGCAACATTCTTATTTTAAATGGGACACCCTGTAAATTTCTGCTTTTTTAGATTCTACTCGATGAGCTGATTACAAGGAGGGGTCACACTTGGTATTATTAATTAGTTAGTAAAAATTTACAGGGTGTCCCATTTAAAATAAGAAAGTTGCTGTCCATTTCCGGTACAACCGGAAGTACTATGGCTCTCGAAATATTTTTAAAAGACTCACCATATTAACTAATACATGCATACCAAATTTTATTAAAATCGGTTAATTAGTTTCCAATATACAGACAATTTTAACTCGTCGTGAGACACCCTGTATAGAGATCTTTTTCCCCACAAACTCCTCTCGAATCCCATCAAATATAATTACTGTGCGGCAACCCCCCGGCGCTGCTCTTGCTCTTCTTCAACTTGATAATATTGCTCAACTTGGACCCGGAGGAGTCCCGGTGCACGGCCGGCACCAGGTCCTTCCGGCGCTCCTTCTCGCTCTCCAGCATCCGCTCGATCTGCACCACCGACTTCAAGTCGTAGCAGAACCCGTCCTTGCATATCCTGGGGCTCTGCAGCGACGTCAGCGGCGCCTTCACCAGCGAGGACTCCGCCTGGCCGCCGTCCGGCGTGTCCAGGAAGAACTTCGGCACGGAGCTCTGCCGGATGATGGGCACCTCCTTCGGCTGGTCGATGCGCAGGTGGAGGCTGCGAGATTGCCTGCGCTCGCTTAAAGATTTCCTGCGAAGCTCCACGTTGTCTGGGGGTGATAGGACATCGCTGGTGGAGGTTGTCACCATTTCGTCGAGCGCCTTGGGGTTGGCGTTGTCGGCGGAGATGTCGCCGAAACTTACTGTTTTTTTTATCAGCAACGGGCGATCCTGTGTTGGGGGATGAATTTTAGTATTTAGAATTACAATGGAGAAGGCCACGACTTTTTTTTTATTTTTTTTCAAAACCGTGTGTTCTAAGAAGGCGCGTAATGAAATTTTTATTTTTTTTTTGTGGCCAAATAAGGCCGCAATTAATTTTTAAAGTTTGAAAAACGTCACACAATCGTCATACACTCTGCTCCAATCAAAGCGAGAGTTGCAAAGAGAAGTCACATTTAGCAAGTTTGCCACGTTTCCTATTACTCTTCTTTACTCCACAAAATGTGCGTTTTTTTGTATATTTATTGCAATAAACATTTTCTGATTTATCCATTTCTTTCATTACCTAATGGATAATTCGATATATTAATATAAAAATAATATCTTCATCTGTATAAATTGTAACCGATTTTCGTGTTAAAAACACAAATAATGGTCCTGAAAAATTTATTTGCCAACATTCTTGTCAACGTCAATATTATCAGTAAAGTGTTTTGTGCCGAACTGCAATTCGTGTAATTTGTTTTGTGCATTTTTCAGAAAAATCTGACAAATGACAGTTTGATTTTTGTTCGTTTGTGTATTCTTTGTTACTGCGTTCGAAAATTCATACTATTTACTATACAACAAGACGTGAGTGGTTTATGATTGGTTGATAAGGTATGAGTCAAAACCCGAAATTTTTAAATTTCAAAGGGCTATAACTTTTTAATTATAACATATTTTGAGCAACTGAAAACGGTTTTGAGCTCTAATAAATCATTTCTAATCGTATCTTTTGCCGAAATCCGCGTATCTCACATCGTGGTCTTCTCCATTGTTGCAGATTAGAAGCTTTACAAGATAAGATAAAATTGATGTTTATTTATTGCGCAAATGTTGCGTTAATAGAGTCAACGTACTGAAATTTTGAGTAAATTAAATTACCTTAATTACCGAGCAATCATCTTTCCACGAATGGGTATCTTCTTCAGGGGTGAGCACCAGGTCTGGTATACCAGCAACAGAGGTCTGGCTCTTGCTTTTGGCGACGGGGCGGTGTCTAGGTGGAGCTTCCGGAAGGGGTTTCTTCTGGGGCAGGGGCTCTATGGTGACGATGGCGCGTCCGGCTATCACGGAGACGCTGTCGTAGAACGCCATGTTCTCGCAGAAGTTGTTGTTTTTCTCGTCTTTGACGATGGGCTCCTCGTAGTGGGCGATGCTCTCGTCGAAGCAGAAGCGCTCTTCGACGAGGTTCCACCAGCAGGACTCCCAGCACCTGGGGGATTGCATTTAAAGCGTATAATAGTTCGTGTAGATTTGGGACTTGTTTGCGTGAAATTTTTATTACTCATGCGTGGTAATACGATTCATGGGGCTTTGTTATCGTTCGAAAATATTTTATTTGTCGCTTGTATGAAATTTGGTGTGTTTTGGATCGTTTGATGAATATTTGCACGTGAAATTTGCTGCTTTAATCAATGAACAAACTGTCGGAAACGTGATGTGCAAACAGTAGATTAAAAATTAAATTGCTGGTATTATGTAAAAAATTAAACAGCGCGTATTGAGGAAATGTTTCACTAAAAATTATAATTTCGAACTTGAGCTCATATCGCTAAAAATTCTAGTAATTACCTTGAAAACACGGGAAATTTCGTTAGCAATGTTTTATTTTTTCGGAATTAATTTAATACACACAACTTAAATTAACCATGAATACTACACAGGTAATCCCAACAATACCACAAAATAAATTCAATTTCTACTCACCGCTGGCAACATTTGCACATACTCGACCGAATTCTCTTGCTATTCCAACTGAATTATGTCCATTGTTTTCCCCGTGGCGTTTCCATTTGATAAGGTAAAACAGTCATATCTCAATCTCGATCGCGTCGAATAAAATCGCTGGTAAACAAGTACCGGCTCATACGCGAGTACCACTGGATCTCCGTCCTCTGTCCGTCACGCTACTAATTTCATTTTCTCGCATAAACTTGCTGCATCTCCCGTGAAATTTATCATCCGTCTTGCCATCGCGATAATAATATATGTGCTTGCCGATCGACTGTATTTTTAGCTGGAAATTTGATCGTTGATAAGTTTGATTTATTGTTTTGATATAGTAAATTTAATCGCACGAAGTTTAGAAGATGAAATTTTTAGGGTATAGATTGTAAATTTTAGAGATCAAAACTTAGATAGAGATGGTAATTTTGTTTTTATACAGGGTGAGTGATGCTCAAGTTGAAGTAGAAATTTGATATTTTTGAAGCACAACTTTTCGCAATTTTTTATGCACACCCTATATACAATAAAAAGTTTTTCACCACAGGATCTAATACCTTTGACCTTTCTAGCAGCCACCCTACAAAAATCTATTCAAAATCTTTAATGGGATGCTAATAAAAAAATAATTTATAAAGATCTGCATCAGTAAAATTTATTATTGCGCGTTGAGCTTGAAATTTAATCGCACGAAGTTTAGAAAGATGTAATTTTTAGGGTAGATTGTAAATTTTAGAGATTAAAAATTAGATAGAAATTGTAATTTTGTTATTATACAGGGTGAGTGATGCTCAAGTTGAAGTAGAAATTTGATATTTTTGAAGCACAACTTTTCGCAATTTTTTATGCACACCCTGTATACAATAAAAAGTTTTTCACCACAGGATCTAATACCTTTGACCTTTCTAGCAGCCACCCTACAAAAATCTATTCAAAATCTTTAATGGGATGCTAATAAAAAAATAATTTATAAAGATCTGCATCAGTAAAATTTATTATTGCGCGTTGAGCTTGAAATTTAATCGCACGAAGTTTAGAAAGATGTAATTTTTAGGGTAGATTGTAAATTTTAGAGATCAAAAATTGGATAGAGATGGTAATTTTGTTTTTATATAGGGTGAGTGATGCTCAAGTTGAATATTTTTGAAGCTCAACTTTTCACAATTTTTATGCACACCCTGTATACAATAAAAAGTTTTTCACCACAGGATCTAATACCTTTGACCTTTCTAGCAGCCACTCTACAAAAATCTATTCAAAATTTTTAATGGGATGCAAATAAAAAAATAATTTATAAAGATGTGCATCAGTAAAATTTATTATTGCGCGTTGAGCTTGACTCACCCTGTATAAATCGTGCTGTCCTTGTAGGATTGATTATTTTTATGCACCATTGCGTAAGGATTTCGTAGAAAATCCGTGTGGTCTTTCATCTAAATGGACCGTTTACATTATTAATTATTTCGTCTCTTTTTCGAATTATTTTCGCTGCGATTTTTCGTTTACACTAAATTATTTTTTCCGAATGTTCGTTTATTTATGTTTACTCGCGGGTTTCAACGGGCCGAATTTAGCCGGGCCCGAACAGGTGAAAATATTCGCAAAAATATAATTAGCCTTTTTAATTTTCCCAACCAACGACTGACGGGCAATTAAGCCCGCGAATCGCGCACGATGAAAACAGGAAAATGTGCCGGCGAAGGGAATTTTTTAATTTTTTTAATAAACCATTTCCGTTCAGATCGTTAATGGAGAAGACCACGATGTGAGATAGGCGGATTTCGGCAAAAGATACGATTAGAAATGATTTATTAGAGCTCAAAACCGTTTTCAGTTGCTCAAAATGTGTTATAATTAAAAAGATATAGCCCTTTGAAATTTAAAAATTTCGGGTTTTGACTCATACCTTATCAACCAATCATAAACCACTCACGTTTTGTTGTATAGTAAATAGTATGAATTTTCGAACGCAGTAACAAAGAATAGACAAACCAACAAAAATCAAACTGTCATTTGTCAGATTTTTCTGAAAATTGCACAAAACAAATTACACGAATTGCAGTTCGGTACAAAACACTTTACTGATAATATTGAAGTTGACAAGAATGTTGCCAAATAAATTTTTCAGGACCATTATTTGTGTTTTTAACACGAAAATCGGTTACAATTTATAAAGATGAACATGTTATTTCTATATTAATATATCGAATTATCCATTAGGTAATGGAAGAAATGGATAAATCAGAAAATGTTTATTGCAATAAATATACAAAAAACGCACATTTTGCGGAGTAAACAAGAGTAATAGGAAACGTGGCAAACTTGCTAAATGTGACTTCTCTTTGCAACTCTCGCTTTCATTGGAGCAGAGTGTATGACGATTGTGTGACGTTTTTCAAACTTTAAAAATTAATTGCGGCCTTATTTGGCCACAGAAAAAAATAAAAATTTCATTACGCGCCTTCTTAGAACACAAGGTTTTGAAAAAAAAATTAAAAAAAAAGTCGTGGTCTTCTCCATTAGGCCCGGTTGTGGATGCACAGTTCAATTGTGGTTTAACTCGCAGTTTAGTTGAACTGTCGTTCACCTGTGAGTACCTTAGAGTATTTGAAATATATTATACCACAAACATAAATACTTACATTACAAACAATCTACACTAGTAATCACAATTTATTTACAAGTACATACATACACTTTCTTCGTTCGATTAATAATAACATATTCTACGGAGGAATCCGAATCGTTCGAGCGAGAAACAGTTTTACCTCTACCTTTATAAGCGAAGGGCATCAGCAATGTTCAATGGCCAAGTTCTTTTTCACCGTTCCGGCTTCCTTTTCGCAGGTAGAAATAAAGTATGGGGTCGCCGGGAGAAATAAAATGTGTATAAAAGAGAATAAAAGAAATATTCGCCTCGGCCTCGCGTTATTCTGAAGGACGATCGCCGGTTTAATTATTAATTTAGCATGATGTCATTTTGTGCTGTTATGAATGAGGATATTTTTCTCCCTACTTTTATACTGATTTATTTTTTAAATACATGTAGGCCAATATACTGTCTACAAACAACCGATTTATTTTTATAACAAATTTTTCTCCCTACTTTTACTAATTTTTTTTACATACATGTAGGTCAAAGTAATACAATTCCCCGTTAAAAAAATATGTTGGATTGATTTTAATTTGATTAACGTTTGCTTACCATCACAATAGCGAATTTAATCAAGGGGTTGTTTAATTAATAATGAATTTACTGGGGTGTGTATAGAGCATCAGAAACATGTTTAAGGTGCGGGTGGTTTATTCGATTTTGGTGAAGATTTACAAATTGGGGAATTTCCTGGGGGTGGTTTCGGGTAATGTTGAGGGAAAATTCAAGTGGGTGCTCAAATTTTACAGTGTTTTATTGGGGATATCGGTGGGTGTTTTGGGATTTTCTGGTCATTGGCAGACGGGTTGGTTTTATTTTTTGGTGTACGATTTGCTGAGGATTTTCTTCACGCTTTTCGTCATTTCTGTGGTAATTTTACCGCTGTTTTACCGGGAAAAGCGGCGATTGTTCACCTCTACTTTGCTCCAAATGGAGATTATCGCTGATGGCAGCAGCGGGGGGAATTTGCTGGTGTTTTTCGCCATATGCGGGTGCTATTTGTTCTCGTATTTATTAAATTTCACCGAAGAATCACAAGAAATAAATGTAAATATATCAGTGATGGTATTAAAAATCGTCTTCGCTGTATATTTGTGCATGTTCGCAGCAATTTTCTGGTCCACTGTGAGTTTTTTACGAAGAAAATACGAGAAAATATCAACCATTTTGAAGAGAACCCAAAAAACTGGAGATAACTCATTAATGCTTTTCCATATGGCAAAAATGAAACGCTCGTTAAAAAACGGCCATATCATAATTTCCTGCTTCACCGAAATTTTTGGAATACCCCTATTCCTGCTAAACGGGTCTGTTACTTTATACATTATCAGCTCCATTTTATTTATTAGCACCAAATCGGATTTTACCAGCGTTTATTTCATTTTCACCTACCTATTACCATCGTTTAATTCCACGGTAAGTTCCCATTATTACAATTTAACCACTCCATAATTTAATCTACATGAATATACTACGAGTTATAGTCCGTTCGCTATCAAGAGATCTTAATAAAAGCTCAAAAACCATAGGCGTACCAAAGAATAATTAAAAAGTAGGTAGGCACTATCGAATTAATTGTTTATAGGGTGCGGCAGAGAAACTTACTTATTTGAAATGTTAATAAAAACGAAACTATTGCAGATATCGAAGAAATTCTTTTTTCCTCTTATAGATCAATTCTTCAAGTTTTTTTCGACCAATTTTGAAAATTTCATCTATCAAATTACGGCCGCCATTGTCTATTGCATTACACAATCTATTACAATCTCCTGATAGCGAACGGAGTATATTTTAAAGATTTTTCACAGGATATTCCCGCAGATCGTGCTGGTCTCGCTGGCCGCGAATTGCCAGTCATTGGAGAAAATCGCCGAGGAAATTTCCCTCACGGCCCACCGGCTGCGCCGCAGGGAAAACCCCACGGAAACCGATCTCCATCTCTACGAAACTCTGCTCTACACCGACCAATGGAAACCGAAATTTTCCGCCGCGGGCTTCTTCGATTTCAACCAGAGAAGCCTCAACGCGCTTTTCACGGCCGTCATCAACTATCTAGTCATCGTGTTGCAATTGCAGATAATCTTATCTAAATGGTGATAATTTTTTTTTGAAACAGTGCATATAGCATGTTTATTTTAATACACTTGTGACGTCATGAGTTGAATAAAATATTCATAGCATATAGTTGATTAAATTTTCTTCGATTTGAGTGGACAATAAATATCAACGTGCCCACTTGGCCTATGCCTATGCAACTGGCCGGCTACCTACTTATAATATTGACCCATATTAAATGCAATGGCGTAATTCGACAGGCTTTTAAATGAACTTATAGAGATGTTGGCTCTTTAAGGAAACGCGGTCGATTGCAAATTTTTGCAAACATTTAACGATCAAATTCGCCCGAAAAACCATTAGGTAACAGATAATCCCACGCGTGTATGGCCACTCTCACTTTTTAGATTTTATTTTATTCGTGAAATTGGTGCTGAACGGTAGAAATATGAGCAGCAAGGTATGTTGTTATACATTTTTTACTAACAAGAAACTTTATATTTTTTTATAGGCAGTAATTTACTTCATTATAATACTTCAATCGCATCTAGCATTATCTGTAAGGGTTGATGTGAACGATAAATACTTAAATTCTGATGAAGATGATACAAGAAAACGGCCTTCTTCGGGGTGCAATTTCCAAAGGCCTGGTCACAGAAGTAATAACCCAGAGGGTAGAACTTTTTTCGAATTATTTTTCCTCAATAACGAGTATAATATAAATTGCGGGGGTGGTAATGGTGGTGGTTATTACCCCGCAAATCAATACCACAAACCCACAAACCAATACCACTCACCCCCATTTAGTGGACATAATAAACCAGTGCATCACAAACCCCAACACCACAATAAACCCGGATTCGGTGGAGGAGGCCATCACAAACCACCAGGTAACTTACAATTTACTCCCTTATAAAGTATTTTTTGTACTATTATATTTTAGGTTTTGGACAATTTGGCAACACCCCGTTCCAGTTCCAGCAAGGACCCAACCAAAACCAACCCAGTAAGCCAACAAACAATAAAATAATTATCAATTCAATAAATTTTTTACTAGATTTCATCAACAACATCGCCACTAGCATCAGCGGGATATTCCCCAAGCCCCAGGAGTTCGGGCAAAGCTTCGGCGAAGGCGTCTCCTCCTTCGTGCAAACCATCCCCCAAATCGCCCAGAGTTTCCAGTCCATACTGCCCGATTTCCAGCTGCCCCAATTCGGGTTCCAATCGGCCGGAGTAGGTAATTAGGGTAATTGAAATTGTAATTTGTGGCGCTGTAATTTACGAAAATATTTAGGGCAAAATGCGCCGATAGTACCGCCGCCGGTACTCAGCTATCCGAGCGACGAAATTAAACCAGTACACGAAGATTACGATTACGATCCCATTACTGATCCGTACAAATTGAGGTCGAAAGGTAGAATAAAACTGTTTAATTTTTTAGTTTATTGCAATTATTTCTTCTATTTTTAGGTGCTAGAATCCCTAATGAGCCAAGAAATGGAGCTAGAATTAGCTCTAGAGATCAGAAGAGTAATGTTAGATTCATATAATATACTCTATTATATACTCTATGTATTTTACTACTCTTTTATTAACTGTTAATTTTTTCTTCAATAAACAACATTTTTATATCGCTTATTTATTAAACATTTTACTCTACTTTACACAATGTACAAGATAAAATAAATCACATTAGCTGCTACAATACTTAGATTAAATTTAAAAAAACCGCGAGTTACTAACGCGCACGAATATAACTCCATTTTATATAACTTGCCGCGTCTCAAACAGTCTTTTTCTCTTCGAATTTCGCACCAATAACTGGCCTTTTATTAGCACCTTATCCAGCTACGTGGTGATGGTGTAAGGAGGCGGCGGAGTCGAATGCGCAACCGCCACTTCCTGGTGAGGCGGCACCGTCACCACGAAATTCCCTTCGGATTTTATTATATCCTCGTACTTCGGAGGATCATCCGGCTCTAAAATATACATTAAAATCTCATCTTCAAAGGCTAATTATAGTACTTACGAGTGTAGGGAGGCGGCGCTTCGGGGAAGATCCCGGACCCGGTGTCGAAGTCCTCGACGAAGGTGCTGTTGACGTAGGCGTCGGAGTTGGCGTCGCGACGGCTGGCCTGCCGCCTGGCCATCCTGTCTGCGTAAAATCGAGCTTAAACGGGAAGTCCCGAACCGTACGCTGACGTCAAACGACTCACCTGCTATGATCCTCTCGCGCTGGTAGGACTGCTTGATCTTCTGCAGGAGGCCGCAGAAGGACACCACGAATATGAAGATCAGCGAGCACAACAGCAGCAGTTCAAGCGTCATTCTGGAAATCAGGAAATGATCGGGATGGGTTTTTTTGTGATTGGTTGCAGCAAGCTTTTTGTTTTACCTACATCGCGATACCTGGCTGGTGTCTTCATACTTGGACGGTTATTGATTTTTTAGAGATTAGATAAGAGGCGATAAGCTGGTATTTTTATCTGAAATAGATGAGACAAATGGAATCCGAATAACAAAAAACAGTACCTATTGCTTTTTATCAGATGCTAAAAAATTCCTCTCTATTTATTTATTATTCTTATAGTACAAGTTTACTATAGTCTGTTCATAAACGAGGCGGAATAATCCACCGTCTTGATTCTTGCAAAACTAATACAGGGTGAAACATCCAAGTAATATTAGATAAATTACTCCGCCTCATTTATGAAGAGATTATAACCTTCTATTAATTTCATTTATACTCTGTTCGCTATCGAGAGATTTGAAAAAGGTTGCCTATTGTATACAGAGTGGCAATACTAGAGTAAAATTAACATTATTATATTACCCAAAATGGCAAAAGCCTTGAATTGTATGATTTTTTTGTTGAGCCTATTTGTACACAAAATTAAGTTCAATGACCATCTTGATATGGCGAACGAATTATAACTTAATGGAGAAGACCACGATGTGAGATAAGCGGATTTCGGCAAAAGATACGATTAGAAATGATTTATTAGACCTCAAAACCGTTTTCATTTGCTCAAAATGTGTTATAATTAAAAAGATATAGCCCTTTGAAATTTAAAAATTTCGGGTTTTAACTCATACCTTATTAACCAATCATAAACCACTCACGTCTTGCGGTATAGTAAATAGTATGAATTTTCGAACGCAGTAACAAAGAATACACAAACGAACAAAAATCAAACTGTCATTTGTCAGATTTTTCTGAAAATTGCACAAAACAAATTACACGAATTACAGTTCGGCACAAAACACTTTACTAATAATATTGACGTTGACAAGAATGTTGTCAAATAAATTTTTCAGGACCATTATTTGTGTTTTTAACACGAAAATCGGTTACAATTTATACAGATGAAGATTTTATTTTTATATTAATATATCGAATTATCCATTAGGTAATGGAAGAAATGGATAAATCAGAAAATATTTATTGCAATAAATATACAAAAAACGCACATTTTGCGGACTAAAGAAGAGTAATAGGAAACGTGGCAAACTTGCTAAATGTGACTTCTCTTTGCAACTCTCGCTTTGATTGGAGCAGAGTGTATGACGATTGTGTGACGTTTTTCAAACTTTAAAAATTAATTGCGGCCTTATTTGGCCACAAAAAAAAATAAAAATTTCATTACGCGCCTTCTTAGAACACACGGTTTTGAAAAAAAAAATTAAAAAAAAGTCGTGGTCTTCTCCATTAAACAATCTCAACTTTCTTTAATAACTGTATAGGTACGTTTTATTCACACAAAAAACCTGATGATGTACGTTCACACTGAAACAATTTACATTAGAAATAACTACTTACCAGTGAAGATATTGGTCACATTTTCATCGAGAAGTACCGAATTCGCGAATGCAATACGTTTAGAATGGAATTAATCGGCTTTATCCCATGCCGAATGAAGCGGAATAAATAAATAAATGTTCGAGCGGTTCGAAACGGCGATAAGAATGCCAGCTATCTGCTAAAACTAAACACAATACCACCTGATGGTACCTAGAATGAATAACAAGCCGTAAGTAGTTTAGATAACGCCTGGTGCAAATAAATACTTTGCGCGATAGGTTCAGGAAAAATAGGCGGATTTTTTTTGAAACTTTCAGTCGAATTTTCGCCGGTGTGTTAGCGATTTAGGCGGCCTTGGAGGAAATCGTGGTTAATTGGAAACGAAGCGACTTAACGAATTAGCAGGCCTTGACCTTAATTTCACGCTGTAAAAGCCTCCGGCCGTGTCCTGGCCGTCGCGATTTATTTTTTAACCAATTCCAATTCGACGCATGACGAAAACGATACCATTTGAATACATAAAGCGTTATACGGTAAAATAATTATTTCTTGCAGATATGGCAACAGCGCGCCGTTATCAATATATTTTCGTGGAACTTAAAGGTCATAATAAATAATTGGCTAATTAAATATTTTCTGTATGAATCTTCGCGATTGTTTCCCGAAGGATTCTCGAACGGGTAAATAAAAGAGCCTTGGAATTATTCTAACTAGTTTATTGTAAGATAATATCAGTCGAAGTAAATACTATTTTTAATTTGTTTTTGAGTAGAAATTTCAACGCAATGATATTACTCGCACGTAAAATAAGAGATAAACAATTCGGCGATATCGCCATTTTTTTTTCCAATTAATCTGTAGTGAAGTGACACCGGTGGAAAATTAAACCCCATTCTAATTGAACCAATCAATACCCATGATTAATTCCAACTTGAAAAGGGGTTTTAATATGCGCATATATTACAGTCCTTTCGCTTACAATCTAATTAACAAAATCACAGTTTTGATGAAGGCACAGACCGACGGGAATAGCTGTAGACGTGACGTGTATGTAACGTGTCTGCAGCTATTCCTGTGGCTCCGTAGGTATGTACAATAAATATCTACATTTCGCGGCGAAATGCGTGAAATGTTTAAGCCGTTTAATTTGAGATTAGTCGAATTTTATTTTACCATTAACAATTAATTATAAATAAAGCGCTTACAAGTTTTTTTTTTGTATACACATACAGGATGTTTCTTAATATCTGAGAGTATAAGAACCACCCTGTATAGTTCTCAAAATCGCCTATTTCGAGTACCACCGCCACCATCAGTATTATTTAACGCAAAAAATCGTATACGTATGTAACTCTAACCCTACTCGATTCATGAACAGCCCGACTTAAACACTTCCGCCGCCTCGCTCGATGTCCCTACGAAGGTTGCGGCGTCGCGACGCCCGTCGGCTTGGGCGCCTCCACCACCACCTCGGTGGGCGTCGAGCCTTCCCCGCTCTGCGCCCGCTGCAGCGTCTTCATCACTTCCTCGTAAGATGGCGGTGCTGAAACAAGGTTGGCAACCCTTACGTAACTAAATTCTGGGGATTTTGTTATGTAACTTACCATCGTCGTACATTGGTTTGTTCATTTGGTCCATGATGGTGAAGTGGTCGATGGGGATGTGGGCGTCGTGGGGCGGCCAGGGGTGGTCCTGGGGCTGGGGCACCCTGCTGCTTATGTTGAATATATCGTCGTGTTGGTGGGCTGTAATGGATTGTAAAAATTTATATGGTTTATATCTCGGAATAATTTGGGAGATTGTGTAGGTGTTTAAATAAATAGAAATTTAGTGCGCACGGGACGCAAATCCGCCTTATCTTTTTGTTTAAATATTTGTCAAGTGGAATATTATTATTTCGCATTAATTAGCGCGATAAACAATTACGAATTTTTTGATAATTTCTAACATACAGGGCGCTTTATGTAATACCACCCTGTATATATACGCGATAAAAATCGATTATTTTTGCACACTTACAAGCCTCTATGGCCGATTTCCTGACCCGCCACTGGACGTAGACGTTGAACAAGAAGAAACCAATGAACAAAACGATCACGAAAAGGACTGATAGAATCATCTTTGCGGCTACATTTCTTACAGGCTGTCGTTGAACTGATTTTCGAATTTGGCGAAAATAAAAAACAAGTTCGAAAATGGCGTCGCGCCATAAAACTTATCTCTCTCGGTACAGTTTGCGCGCGGATTAATTTTTATTTGAAAACTCCGGATTAACTGATAAAAGTGTTAAAAACAGCGGGTTTTATTGCCCCTCATAAAAACTTAATACCCAGATACAGCAAAAAGAAACCACAAAGCGGCAACGTCGCTTTCATATACGTCACGATGGCTTATCGAAAAATTGTTATATTAGGAAAATCTCTTTACCTGGTTCCCCGCTATCCCAATTATCCCGGCATATTTGCACGCACTTGCCGCAGAATATGCAGCTGATGTAAGTTATGCCGGCGCATAAACCGGCCGCGACAGCCAATGACATCGTTTACCGCACAAGTCTATAATAAATTCGATAAATTTTTCTCGATACAACTAAAAATAATTTCGCCGAAGCCGGAGCGCCTAATTAAAGCGGTGTTATCATTATCTTATCGACGTTATTTTCGATTTAATTTTTGTAATGTACGTACGTAAGATGCTGATGTATAGGGAAATTGTTTTTTATGGACATGTAGGATGTGTTTCGAGTTGGAAATAACCGAGTTTTTGCACTAATTTAATTATTAGCGTTGATTGCAGGAAAGTGCAAATATGTTGCACTGTGGGTGCAACAAAGACAACTTCTATTAATCTCATATAAAGGAAAAAGAAAGAGTGATATTGTGGGATTGCTACTTTCTCACTCTTACCCACTGTTGTTTTAATAACATCTTTGTTCAACTCATTGAATGGAGAAGACCACGACTTTTTTTTTTATTTTTTTTTTCAAAACCGTCTTTTCTAAGAAGGCGCGTAATGAAATTTTTATTTTTTTCTGTGGCCAAATAAGGCCGCAATTAATTTTTAAAGTTTGAAAAACGTCACACAATCGTCATACACTCTGCTCCAATCAAAGCGAGAGTTGCAAAGAGAAGTCACATTTAGCAAGTTTGCCACGTTTCCTATTACTCTTCTTTACTCCGCAAAATGTGCGTTTTTTTGTATATTTATTGTAATAAACATTTTCTGATTTATCCATTTCTTCCATTACCTAATGGATAATTCGATATATTAATATAAAAATAACATCTTCATCTGTATAAATTGTAACCGATTTTCGTGTTAAAAACACAAATAATGGTGCTGAAAAATTTATTTGGTAACATTCTTGTCAACTTCAATATTATCAGTAAAGTGTTTTGTGTCAAACTGCAATTTGTGTAATTTGTTTTGTGCATTTTTCAGAAAAATCTGACAAATGACAGTTTGATTTTTGTTCGTTTGTGTATTCTTTGTTACTGCGTTCGAAATTTCATTCTATTTACTATACAACAAGACGTGAGTGGTTTATGATTGGTTGATAAGGTATGAGTCAAAACCCGAAATTTTTAAATTTCAAAGGGCTATATCTTTTTAATTATAACACATTTTGAGCAACTGAAAACGGTTTTGAGCTCTAATAAATCATTTCTAATCGTATCTTTTGCCGAAATCCGCGTATCTCACATCGTGGTCTTCTCCATTGACCATATTGCAAACAAATTTGCTCCTACCTACAAAAATGGCAATTTCCTACCTACTAATTCACATCTTATTGGGCTTCTCCTTCTCATGCACCTCAAACACATCAACAAAAAAAAAGCAGTAATTAAAACAAAGGGGTAAAGTATACTAAACGAACCCATTTTAAACAACTAAACCAATAATCTAATGTACAAGTATATTTAAAAAGCTAATCATATCTCTTATCGACACTCAAAATCCTTCTAAGAAAAAATCGAATATTATAATCAAACCGGAAACTCCCCTATAAACTTCTACGTTTTCCCGCCGGCCTTTTACCAATCGGCTAAATACTCACAAATCACGTCCAATCCGTAGGCAGTGTACAGCAAATCCACGTAAGAAAACTCCCCGCATCGCTCTCTCATCTTCATCCTCTGTTGCACGAACGAATAGAAAATCAACAACGCCACGAACAACGTCAGGAACAACACCAAACTCTCCCCCGACACTGACATTGTTCGATTCGAACAGAAAATTAGGGTGTATATTAAATACGTAAATACCACATCCCCGATTTAGTGGATAGTTTGTGAACGTGCGTGATATTGCAGGAAGGTGCTAATGAGATTTTAAACACACCTTGGTGTCCAATTAGCTCGAAATATGTTGATAAATGGTAAACGAAACATTCGACAACATATGGTGCAATAAAGAAACCACAACAACAACTAAACCTCATCGTCATGTTGGTCGATTAGGCCAGTTAATTGGTAATTGCGTACGATTCCAATTGCTGTTAATAAGGGGATAAAATTACACACTTACGATCGTTCTTCCTGCTGGTCCCGAATCGGGCGCGAATTAGAGCGCCTATTAGAACCAAAATGCCAATAACTACGGATAAATATAACAGGATGTTCCCGTCCATTACTGACACCCACTTGGAGAAGTAACAAAATCAATAAAATATCGCTAACCGTGAACTATTCTTCGCTGTATAGCGCGATAAGATAATGATCGTAAATCATACTTTATTGGGATCAATAAATTGGTGTGTAATCTTAGCAGAAATTTGATGCTAATGGAGTAAAAATTAAATCAAAACTCACTCTGTTTCTTCTTGCACTGTCTCCTCAACAGAAACGTGATCAGAATAATGAACATAAGAAACGACCACAAAGACCAATTGTAGGAAAGGAACATTTTCCCAACGATACGCCGGCGGTATTTGCGTAAAATAAATCGAGTTTTAATACAAAAATTAATTCGATTCGAGCCTTATCGCTTATCTTAATTGCTAATTAAATTCCGAGCCACACAAAGTCGAGTAGAGCAGCAGAAATGTGTTTGTGAGCAATTCGAAAATAGCGTCACGTGAACAAAGGTTTCGGGAATTATTCGGAAATTCCTGCGAATTTAGATAACAAAGCGAACTCACGGTCTTCCTCTTGGCTCTGCATCTGGCGCTTGAATTGCTGCTGCTTCACTTTGATGAACTTCCTGATCAACAGCACGAGGAATATGATCAAGCCGAGCAGGATCATGAAACCGATCTGGTCCCTAATGTCCATCATATCCACCGGGCCCGTGTAATAAAACATAATACAATAATTTCGCGATTTTCTTTCCTCCACTTGACACTCCACTTAACGAATTTACCGAAGAAACTGCTTTACATATCGATGACGGGAGATTAGATAAAAATTTTAATGTAAAAATAAATATACGTAAGGTTCTGGAGGATAATTATAGCCAAATGAAAAATAATAACGAAGATAACGAAGTTTTATGATGTTTATAAAATCTGTATGTGCATGTAATGGAATTTTCAACGATCCTTTATATACTATACAGGGTTATCAGCATTAGCGCCATTTAACACTTTAGGTTAATGACACGCTAATAACAACATCTCCAAATAAACCAAAAGAAAACAACAACACGCTCTTCTTATTCCCTTGTTCATCCATCCTTGTTCATCTTCCCCCACCACCACAATCACCCTCCACAGCCGGCTAGATAATACTTACTGGGAGCCACAGCGGATGAGTTCGCCATTCTATCGTAGACAGTGCGTTTTCTGAGCGCATAGAACAACAAAGCGATCATGATCAGCAGAAACGACAGTCCCACGGCGTCGAGCACGTCGATCATCATCATCAATTCTATTGTTAACCAGCCGCTTTCTATTCGAAAATTAAAATCTTCTGACCCGCGTCGCGGATACGTGTGGTGCAATGTTTGCTCGAGACACCACGTCGATCAACAAGATTAGATAAAAGTTAAACCGAGATCTTTTTACGATGTACCCAAAGTGTTAGAGCGTCTTTCTACGATTGTATTGCTACACGTGTTATAACGAAACTATTTGTGTACCTGGTTAATTGGGTTATAAGCGGTTTTTTTCGTGGTATTGACGCGTTTTGGTAATGTTTATTTGATTATGTTAAGCAGTGTTTTGAACATTTTTAAAATCCAAATTAATACTTACATCTGACTTCTTGCATCTGGAATTGCACGTACTTCAGCAGGAACAGTATGAGCATCATCACCAGCGAGACTCCCAGCAGGAAAATCGGCTCTATCCAGTCCTCTAGCGTTCCCATTACAGATTTTAACAGGAATTTCAACTGTAACTTCGCCTTAGTAACTCGCTGGTTTATCAGATGGCATTACAGAACTGTGCATTTCCACAGCGCAAAGATTAGATAAAATGTTTTAGGGCTTTGCAGAGAGCGAAGACAAACAACGCTAAATCTCATTGTTAATTAATTTAATCGCCATTGTTAACGAGCCTTCGAAAAAATTCGTTAACTATAATAAATATTTGTATATGTAACATTAAAATTTCCTAGTAAATCGATTCGTAGGTGGGCCGTCCTTTCACCCCTAAATTGGCGATGGTGAAGAGACACCCGGCCGTGGCCTCCCTCTGGTGATCGAGCCTCAAACGAGACGTGGTGACGTAGAGGATGTCCATATTTTCACCACCGAACTCCGTGGAAGTTATGTAGCTCACGGGCATCTTGATCCTGCGTATCATTCGCCTAGTTTTCGTATCCAAATGGATGACCTGCAAGATTTTATATTGATAATTTATCGATAAATATTGATGATTGATCTTACATAGCCTCCTCCGAATATCGCTATCCATAAATTGTCCTCATCATCGATGGTCATGCCGTCTGGAGCGCCCTGGATGTCTGGATGGTGGGCTAGGTCTAGTATGACTGTTTCGTCAGCTGGAGAGTTTATTTTATGGATTAATTAGTAGAGGAATTTTAATGTTAATAACGTACATAAATCTCCTGTTTCTTCATTATGGGTGTATTCTCTAACTTGCCTCAAATAGCTGTCTATGTAGTAAAATTTCTTATGGTCATTGGACCATGCTAAACCATTGCTGATGCTGGTTTTGGGTATCTTCTCCAGGAAGTTTTCGAGGTTGTGGTGTACCATGTATAAGGAACCACCGTATGGAGGTACTGATAAATCTGTTCTATTCCTGGTTAATGTTCCTGGGAAAATTCTCGTTTATTTCTACATTATTTAAGGCCTTAAAAAGATTGCTTACCAGCCCATATTCTTCCCTTTCCATCGGCTTTCCCATCGTTGAATTGGTTGTCTGGTTTATGGTCTTCGATTTCTTTTATTGGTACGAATTTTATTGGTTGTTTTTGGTCTATAGGCCAATGTAATTCGTATACTACACGATCGGCGAATACCAGAAATAAATCATCTTTATCCTTGACTGGTACAATGAATCCCACTGAGTCTCTTCCTTCTATACAAACAAGCAAAAATTACACTTAAATAATTAATTCAAGTGGGTAATTTAGTACCTATTTTGTAGGATTGTATTGGCTCATTAGGTGGTAATCGGTAGATGGTGGATTGAAAAGTGTCCACCCAGTATATGGTGCTCCTTTTGGGGTACCAGAGTGGACCTTCTCCGTGTTGGATTGGCTCGGAAATCGGGGTAATTGTGTAACTGCAAAAATGCGATAATTCTAATTTAATTCGTCGATAAGGAAAAACTTATGAAACGTACCTTCTGTTATCATAGTCCATTTTCAAGGATTAGCTTCAATGTTGCTAATTTACTGTATAATTAAAGGCGACGGTTACTCTTTTATACGCTTAAATTTTATTATTTAATGACTTAATTGTACGATATGAAAATTGGTGATACAAGTTTATCATTATTTTAATCAACCTATCATTTAGTTACAAGCGATTTTCATAACAGGCTGATAAAAAGTTAATTTGTTAACTAATCGATAAAGATAATAATAGTTGGCGATTCTCAAAATTGCATTACACAATTTTATTGGAGATTTTAGCAATAATATAGCAAATTCGGGGAAATATGAGAACGTAGAAACTCGGGGTTTACCAGTTTCGCATATACAGGGTTACCAAATGTATTTTTTTTAATTATTTGAGTAAAATAGTTTGGAAAGTTTTCCTCGTTATCAGTAGATATAATTATCTTTAGTTTAGTGCGTATGACTTTTAAAATTTTGCCAATTCAATTACATAATGATCATAGACAAGATTTTGATCTTTGAACAATTTAAAGTGACTCCAAAGCTCACGTAGGAAGAGGCCAGCAACGGCAACGAAAAATAAGAACTATAATGACATTGACAATGTCATGAAAACAACATAACCTCAAAACCTTTAGTAAGTTAATTATAACATATTTTCCTACTTATTTGCAATGTTAAAGCTAATTAACTGTATTTCTAGATAACTATTAAATGGAGTGAGTGCTTTCATGGAATCTCCAAAAAACAATTCAATTTCTACCAATTGTGAAACTCCTCAAATGAATTATTACGACATTCTGGAATGTTCGCAAGATTCTACAATTGACGAAATAAAATCTAGCTATCGAAAATTGATTAGAAAGTTCCATCCGGACAAGCAGCCACTAGACAGTTTGTTGTGCTCGAACGAACAGTTTATACTCATCGATAAGGCTTTTAAAACGTTGAATAACGAACAATTAAGGAAAGAATACGATGCTTTATTGTTAAACACTCAATTAAGCGAAAATGCTTTGATATATGCAGAAATTGAAAAAGATAAGCTAGAATTTAGTGAGGAAGAGCTTGCTGTGTACCCATGTAGGTGCGGGCAGCTTTTCGAAATAAGCAAAGAAGTATTGGCAGAAGAACAGTGTTTAGTGGAATGCTCTGAATGCACTAATTGTATATTAATCAAATAATTAATCTTACTTTTCTCGGCAGATAAGATATTACATGAGTTAAGCTCCAATTACAGCTGTCCTTTTCTTATTCGCTACTAAAAAGTGACAGGTGTTTTGACATTCGAAATGTCAATATTGTCAATGTCAAAAACAGAATCCTAACCTCAATTTTAAATCAACATGTCTATAAGGAAAACGCTAATTTCAAATTGCGAAAAAAAGTTTCTAATAAACAATCTATCGGAATGGATAGTAAGTAATGTTATAAATAAATTATATGTATATTTTTTTTAATAAATAATTCGTAGAGGTTGGATGGAAGGGCTTTCGATGAGTTTCGAGAGGTTCAAATTAGTTTCGGTAAAGACTGGGGTTCTTGTCATGTATCACTAGGCAAAACAAGGTAAATGAATTGAATTAATCACCAATTAAATACTCATGATTTTGTAGTGTTTTAGCTCAAGTATCATGCGAAATTCAACAGCCGAAAACATCCAGACCCAGCGAAGGTGTACTAAACCTCAACATAGAACT
Source organism: Phyllotreta cruciferae (assembly GCA_917563865.1). Classification (NCBI taxonomy): domain Eukaryota; kingdom Metazoa; phylum Arthropoda; class Insecta; order Coleoptera; family Chrysomelidae; genus Phyllotreta; species Phyllotreta cruciferae. The sequence goes on from OU830613.1 coordinate 1,389,142, forward strand.
AAACCCTTTAGCAGCGCCCCATTTCGAGGCCGGAAGACAATCAGACCTATCCGTACAGTTGAATAGACTTCTAGAGAAATGCCTGAAAGATTCCAAAGCCCTAGACTTGGAGTCTTTATGTATTAAAATGAATGAAAAAGTAAACTTAATCAATTCAACACAACAGTATTATTATATCCACAACTCCTCCGTAGGTATGGTCGATTAGAGTAGACATAAACGTGCTAAACTACGAAGGGAACATACTAGATTGCGCATCCATAGCAGCCCTATCGGCCCTAGCTCACTTCAAAAGACCCGATGTAACTAGCGATGGGGAAGAATTTATTATACATACAGTCGAACAAAGGGATCCTATACCATTAGTGCTGCATCATTATCCTGTTTGTATAACTTACGCTGTGTTTAACGGAGGGTAGAATATTTTGTACGAATTAGAAGTTTATTAATCTAATAATATTGTAATTTGTAGGGAGTTTATTTTAGCTGATCCTACTTTATTGGAGGAAGAAGTATCTGATGCATTTCTCTCTATCGGTTTAAATGCTTATAAAGAATTGTGCGGGTTGCATTTAGGTGGAAAAGCTGAGTTGAGTACTGATGTTATATTAAGTACTACTGCGAAAGCTGCCAATAGGGCTGTGCTGGTTGTGCAGCTAATTAAAGAGTCTATCGAGAAAGATCTAGAACAAAGACGGTTGGAGTCCAAACAATGCTTTAATATGGACCAGCTTTTTAATGATGTAATTGCGCTAGATGTTGAGAAGCATATTGACCCGTGGGCGACTGATGGTAAACGTAAGAAGAAGTCGAAGGAGAAGAAAATAGAGGAGGATGTTGCAGCGAAGATGGATGTAGAAGAAGTCGTAAAGTCTGCGAATATAGAAAATTTAGGTATGTATTTGGAGAGTTGTAATGCGGTTTGTGATGGTAATGTTTGTTTCTAGGTCAAGGTACAGCTGCTTTAATTCCAGTGAATGAAAAAGATGGTAGTAAAATATGGGAAATAAGCGATGAAGAGGATGATAATATCGATGATGAAATTGTTGTTGTGGAAGTGCCGAAACCTGTTGGTATGTAGAAGAATAAATTGAATTGTTTTTTTATTAAATAATGTTTGTTTTTAGTGGATTTAAGAGATGTGGCTACGGATAGCGAAGAAGACGCGGTAATAGTCCTGAACGCAGACAAAAAGACGAACAAAAAGAAGAAATACAAATCGCACAAGTAAAATCTAAGAAATCTATTTTATTAAAAAAAACATTAAAGACTCCAAAATAGATTATAAATAAACGAATCGCACTTTAAGCAACTCGTTTTCCTTTCAACGTCCCTATTCGATTGCAACTCTTACATACTAATTTGTGTCATTGTTGATGCCGTTCTTCTGGTCCAATTTATTAGCGTTCGTCTTCACGGTATAAATGAAGAACGTCACCACTTCCTTCTCTTTAACAGGAATCGTTTTGAAATGCTTCATTAAAGTCTACAAACAAAAATTGACCCATTTTATAAGAGTACTAAAGAGCTCGACAATACTTACATCGGCCAGTTGGGCTTTGTTAAGGCCTTGTCTCATGGGGACTTTGTAGTGTCTTTTGTACCGCCTCAGGGTGTTGACTTGCAACTGGTAGAGATCCACTTCGGGGACATCGGTGTCCGTTTCGTTCGAGTCATCTTCGGAGTCTTTCCTTCTCCGTTTGGTCCTGGCACACTGGATGATCATCTTGTGGAAATCGCAAATGTAATTATGCCTCGCCTATAAGTAAACAAAAATTGGTAATAATGAGGAAATGGTCGTTTTGATTAGCTTACGTTGTTGTCGATGCTCAAGTTCAATCTCCGTTGGATCACAGTCTTCTGAATTCGCTTGCTGTAGGAAGCGTTCCCAGCTGGCTTGGAGCAGCGCTCGCCGTTGTCGATCAAACTGCACACTTGGTCGGTGGGGCCCCTCGAATCCTCTTCGCCCGTGCTGAAACCGTTCATTTGGGGCGCTTTAACTGGATGGCGAGTCGGTCGAATCAGCTGATCGATGCATCTTCAAACTGGCACTCGCGAAAAATTGCTGCCGCAACGCTCATCAATGTTTATAGTTTGTACACACAACACTTCCCCACCATTCGAATCGAAATCGGACCGGATTTTTGTCAATAAAATACGCAGTGCGTCTGTGGTAATTCTACTCCGGTGCAATGAAAAGTTTGACAGTCTTGACAGATGACAAGGTGCGTTCGTTTGGCAAGATCTTCTCTTTCTATACACTTACTATGTTTGACAATTCTATGACAACGCGGGTATTCAGACACTTTGAAAATAATTAAATTTCTCTATACGCTCCTTATTTTATTAGTAATTATGTAATAAGAAGTAATTTAGAACATAATATTGATTCTAATATGTAATTCATATTAGAATTCTTAATTCATACCAAAAATATTTTTGTGGGAAACACCCAATGAATAAAATCAGTAAAAAACCGAATTCTTCTTATTTTGCTAAAGAATTACCTTTACTTCCTGCATGGAAAAAACTTTTACCAACATTTTTCAATTAAATTGCATTACACATTCTCGACTGGCAACACCTACAAATTAATTTCTAAACGACCTTTTCGCAAATAATCCTCTACATAGCATATCGCATTTCCGCCGCCCCCCAATAAAGAATATTGCGCTACCCTTCTGGCGGACCGCGGGCAAAAAGTACAACTTCCTAAACAAATATTTGATTACATTTCATCGATGTGCAGTTTCAGTTTTCACGCATTCCCTCGCACTTGCCATCCAGCTAATTAGAATATTCCACGTGAAATATCAATAACGCGGTGCCACATGGCTCGCTCGATGGCCAGAGACGTCGCAGAAGCGCACAAATCAAAGGGAGAAGCTACTTAGCTCCCCCTATGCATAGTTACACTCGATGTGGAATATGGAGCCTCCTGGACATGCTATATAAAAATTAATTATCAATCTATAATACAGAGGGGTTGTAATAGTAATATGGTGATTAATTTTTAGGATTGACGCCTATGTATTTGCGGTAGTAAGGCACGTGTCTCGTGTCTTGCCCCTCGAGAAGAAGCCGTTATATCTGCTCGTCGGTAAGAATTTCCTCGCTTGGGCGATTCCGGACAGGTGGCACCCCTTCGGGCGTCGCATTGCCGGTCAGATACCCCCCTGCCAGATGGTCCTTTACTCATTCGACTGTATCTCGTATTATATTTCATTCCAACTCTATGTATAGCTACTGTATTTCTCGTATACGCTCCACACTTAGCAGTTTACGAGTGTATATAGTGTATTCCGGGAAACCCAGAGAAGCCATCAGTTTTGTTTGTAATCGAAAATCAGGAACATTCGATGGGAACAATCGCACAAACGTAACATTAGGTCGTCACGGTCCGGCACGTTTGCGTTTCACCACCTGTGCATATTATTGTTGTAGGAAACGACGCACGTTGTACGATTGTACACCTTGCATGTTGTTCGTTTACCCCAAGTCGCGTAATTCACGAGGGGTGGCTCGCTGTGTACGATTCAAAATCCGAATTTATGGTATATACAACGACCTTATGATGGGAAATGAGGACATTGTGTATATACGCGGTTTAATTCGTTAAAATTTGATGAAATTCAAGGGTGTTTTAATATTCTGAAGGAGTTGAGGAGTTTACTTTCTTGTTGAATTTTTTAGATACCGAAGTTGTGTGTAGTAAGAGGTTTAAATAATTTATTAAGGGAGGTTTGTTGGAGCTTACGAGCGATATAGATTGGGAAAAAAGGGTGTAAGTAAAAGGAGATCATAGGTTACGAATTTTTAGTTTCTGGTCCAATTTTTTGAACCAAAACTTGTAGGGGTGAGTGATGCAAGTAAAAATTAATAATAATTGTTTGGTTCACCCAGTATGCATTGCGATTATCTAGTATAGTTCATGCAAAACAAAGTCAGATGCACGTCAGCATAAATTTGCTTACAAGTAGACAGTGTTGCCGAACTTTTATAAATAATATTTCTAAAATTGTCAAGAAATATTTCTAGAGATGAAGCATTTAAAAGCAACAATTTTTGTAAATTTTTATTTAAAACTGCTTACAGAACAGTTTTATTGAATAACTCGAAATATTAAAGAAAGAATGAATAAAGCAACAACAACAAGGCAAAATGACAAAAACAAATTGAAAATTAAAAGTACTGATCACTGACAACGGCAACTGTGCGACTTGACAGTCAGTATCTACCAACCTACTATAAGAAAAAATTAATTATTTTATATACAAACGTTGAATTTTTATAATACACATTTTTCTTGGATGATTTAATTCTGCTTTCTAACATTTTCTAACATCCCTTGTATTTTATGCGTTTATTTTCAAAAGTTGGCCACAATGCTTGGCAAGTATGACGACATTAGTGACGTACATCTATCTTTATTTTGCATAAACTATAAGTACTAATCTTCCTGTATTTATTGGAGAAAATTCTTCTGTCTTTTATAAGATAGTGATGATGATGATTATAGCAAATTTCTTGGATGATTTAATTCTGCTTTTTAACATTTTCTAACATCCCTTGTCAATAATATTAAATAAAATTCGGTATTAAAATCTATGTATTTTATGCGTTCATTTTCAAAAGTTGGCCACAATGCTTGGCAAATATGACGACATGAGTGACGCGCATCTATCTTTATTTTGCATAAACTATAAGTACTAATCTTCCTGTACTTATTGGAGAAAATTCTTCTGTCTTTTATAAGATAGTGATGATGATAGCAAATTTCTTGGATGATTTAATTCTGCTTTTTAACATTTTCTAACATCCCTTGTATTTTATGCGTTTATTTTCAAAAGTTGGCCACAATGCTTGGCAAATATGACGACATGAGTGACGCGCATCTATCTTTATTTTGCATAAACTATAAGTACTAATCTTCCTGTACTTATTGGAGAAAATACTTCTGTCTTTTATAAGATAGTGATGATGATAGCAAATTTCTTGGATGATTTAATTCTGCTTTCTAACATTTTCTAACATCCCTTGTATTTTATGCGTTTATTTTCAAAAGTTGACCGCAATGCTTGGCAAATATGACGACATTAGTGACGTACATCTATCTTTATTTTGCATAAACTATAAGTACTAATCTTCCTGTACTTATTGGAGAAAATTCTTCTGTCTTTTACAAGATAGTTTTGATGATAGCAAATTTCTTGGATGATTTAATTCTGCTTTCTAACATTTTCTAACATCCCTTGTATTTTATGCGTTTATTTTCAAAAGTTGACCGCAATGCTTGGCAAATATGACGACATTAGTGACGTACATCTATCTTTATTTTGCATAAACTATAAGTACTAATCTTCCTGTACTTATTGGAGAAAATTCTTCTGTCTTTTACAAGATAGTTTTGATGATAGCAAATTTCTTGGATGATTTAATTCTGCTTTCTAACATTTTCTAACATCCCTTGTATTTTATGCGTTTATTTTCAAAAGTTGACCGCAATGCTTGGCAAATATGACGACATTAGTGACGTACATCTATCTTTATTTTGCATAAACTATAAGTACTAATCTTCCTGTACTTATTGGAGAAAATTCTTCTGTCTTTTATAAGATAGTGATGATGATAGCAAATTTCTTGGATGATTTAATTCTGCTTTTTAACATTTTCTAACATCCCTTGTATTTTATGCGTTTATTTTCAAAAGTTGGCCACAATGCTTGGCAAATATGACGACATGAGTGACGCGCATCTATCTTTATTTTGCATAAACTATAAGTACTAATCTTCCTGTACTTATTGGAGAAAATTCTTCTGTCTTTTACAAGATAGTGTTGATGATAGCAAATTTCTTGGATGATTTAATTCTGCTTTCTAACATTTTCTAACATCCCTTGTATTTTATGCGTTTATTTTCAAAAGTTGGCCACAATGCTTGGAAAATATGACGACATTAGTGACGTACATCTATCTTTATTTTGCATAAACTATAAGTACTAATCTTCCTGTACTTATTGGAGAAAATTCTTCTGTCTTTTACAAGATAGTGTTGATGATAGCAAATTTCTTGGATGATTTAATTCTGCTTTCTAACATTTTCTAACATCCCTTGTACTTTATGCGTTTATTTTCAAAAGTTGGCCACAATGCTTGGCAAATATGATGACATTAGTGACGTACATCTATCTTTATTTTGCATAAACTATAAGCACTAATCTTCCTGTACTTATTGGAGAAAATTCTTCTGTCTTTTACAAGATAGTGTTGATGGTAGCAAATTTCTTGGATGATTTAATTCTGCTTTTTAACATTTTCTAACATCCCTTGTACTTTATGCGTTTATTTTCAAAAGTTGGCCACAATGCTTGGCAAATATGACGACATTAGTGACGTACATCTATCTTTATTTTGCATAAACTATAAGTACTAATCTTCCTGTACTTATTGGAGAAAATTCTTCTGTCTTTTACAAGATAGTGTTGATGATAGCAAATTTCTTGGATGATTTAATTCTGCTTTCTAACATTTTCTAACATCCCTTGTACTTTATGCGTTTATTTTCAAAAGTTGGCCACAATGCTTGGCAAATATGACGACATTAGTGACGTACATCTATCTTTATTTTGCATAAACTATAAGTACTAATCTTCCTGTACTTATTGGAGAAAATTCTTCTGTCTTTTACAAGATAGTGTTGATGGTAGCAAATTTCTTGGATGATTTAATTCTGCTTTCTAACATTTTCTAACATCCCTTGTATTTTATGCGTTTATTTTCAAAAGTTGGTCACAATGCTTGGAAAATATGACGACATTAGTGACGTACATCTATCTTTATTTTGCATAAACTATAAGTACTAATCTTCCTGTACTTATTGGAGAAAATTCTTCTGTCTTTGATGATAGTTGGGTGCCGGTGTGCGTAGGGGATAGTCGGGCGCCGGCCGCCGCAGAGGAACAGGAACACGGGGGAACAGGAAAGCGAGGTCGGCGCGACCGCGACGCCGAAGAGGACGCCTGCGCGTCGGCCGGCGTCGTCCGCTCGGTCCTTCGACACGCCGTCGTCGTACGGCGGAATCCGCGTCCAGCTCTCGCGTTTTCCATGCAGTGTCGATCGAGTCGGCAGGCGAGGTGCGTGCGACCGTCTTGGCTTTCCTTCGAGAAAATACACACACACACTTTCACACACACACAAGAGGTTTAGGTGGACGATCCCCGTTGCTGGTGGATAGCATGTGCGCTGGCGATAGGAGGCGGTAGACGGACCAAGCGGGATCAGGTTGGAATCGACGTCGCGACGCGTCCGATCGCCCGAAACCGGACCGAGCAACGTGCACGGGGCACCAGTGACCAGTAGGGAGTCCGGGATAGAGCGAGCGCGTGTGTGCTTTGGTTTTTTTTTTTCGGTTTTTTTGCTTTTGGTGTACGCGGTGGTGTCGATGCGGCCCGAAAAAATGGGCCACGCAACCGGGGGTTCTCCCTCGGGCTAGCCGACTTTTTTCGCGGGCCACGGAAATAGGCCATGGCCTTTTTCATTACGGCTTGGACCGCCCTGCTGTGGCTAGCCTCAGGTAAGACTACTTCATTTTCTACTATTCCTAATTTACCCGGTAGTTAGTTAGGTATGTTTAACCTACTAATAGGGTTCTTGTAAATCGCCGATTTCGATTGTGATCTGTAGCCCAAACGTCTCGGCATTCTTCTCGGAAGATCGTTAGCGAATTTTTCAAATCGCCGCCGTCCCAGCGCCGGATTCGACCAGAAATCTCGTCCCACTTCGCTCGAATCGATTTGCTACACATTTTATAGGACACGCGAATTCCGGGCCGATGCGGTCCTGTCCTTTCGCGAATTTCGGAATTTCATCCCCGTTTTTTCTGGTATCCTTCGCAGACGGACGTTCGACGAATAAAAAATACATCTACCTGCATTTTTAACCTACCAAGAAAACCTTTTTTTCTAATACAATTTTATTAGTAACTAATTAGTTTACGCTGGAGTCTACCGGAACAATTTCAATCCCAACTAATTGCGAAAATAACGAAAAAAAGAGACTTTCAATAGCCCAGCGGGTGGGCGAAAACTAACGAAAATTCGTAAGAAAACAAGCATAACATACAGGGTGTACCTGCGTGGAATTATTCGCCCTGTATGCGAATAAATTGGTACCTTGACCCTTCCAATTTATTCGGTATTGAACTCGCTAATGCGAGTCCCAATTATTCTACTATAGACGTCGGTATTTGCGAAGCTTCGGGAGAGCTTTCGAAGGTAAAAAGCCCCCGAGGAGAGGCCGCCAATCGGGCGTTATTTTCTTCGCGCTAATCACCGCTTATTCAACAACCCTTAAGATAATAAATGCGCGTATGTGTGTAGTTGGGATGGGAAATTGTGGGCCGGGGTTTTGTACGTAACTGGGGTGTAATTCGGGGAAATTGGATGGATTCCGGCGGCCTCTTCTGCGATAATAAAAAGGGCAAAGAGTGTATGTAGTAGATGTTTTTATCGGTTACCGGGAAACGTCGAAATGTCTTCGGGACACGCGAAAGCCGGCGTATTTTTGAGAGACGGGATCGCGATAAATTTCCCGAACCACGACGTCGTGTTACCGTCTGGTTATCGATTCCAGTTTTATTGAACCAGAAATGTCTCGTTCTTTTCACATAAAAAAAAAGATATTTATAAATTTAATACGTACATATCGTACACCCCTCGTATATATAAGCAAAGTGCACAATCAGAGGTCGAATAGGACGTTTTCCTCCCATCACAATTTGCATATTATTATTACTATTATTATTATTACATCGTTTCGATGTGTATAGATGTAGCCTCCCTGTTGCGGGGCAGTTTCATCCCCATTGCGGCGGCGGGCGATTAGGGGAGGAAATGGCGCAGAAACGAGCAGTCAAGCTGAGATATTAATTTTTCATTACGAATTACAACCGCAAGAAAATACCGTATCGTGCCCGGAGCAGCTGCAATCAGGTCCGTATTGTTCGGGGGAAATTCATCGCAATTTGCCCCGGCGCAACCTTGAAAGTGCACCCCTTTTCCATGTAATTAGGGAAAACCGACCCTATCTCCCGCTGCTGCGGCCTTATCCCCGTAAGGGCTACAGTCCTGTTACTTCAATTTCGCTCCTTTCAATTACCTACCAATGAAGGTCTCTTGTTTTCCCATTTCTTTTCAACTGCGTATAAAATGCAACATTTGACAACAATGCATTCGTTTTCACAACCTACTCGATAATGACATACGGTTTTGCGAATTAATCGATTAGAGACGTACAAATTGTGATTTATTAAAAGAAACATGACGAAATCCAATTAAATAATCGGCCAGTTCTATCCCAATGAGCGCTTACTTTGCGAGAGTATATATTTTAAAAATACAAATTTAATTCTAGTAGACCGCTAGCCAGTTTTATGGAGAGTGTCTGTGAGTTTTATAAATAAAACCGACTTTTATTTATGCATCCGACCGAAAACAATGCCAAAATCTTTTTTGAATTGTAAATATTGGAGTAATCAACCCGTACACTCAAGATCAAAGGCGGCTCTTACCTAACAAATTCACCCCAATTAATAATATACCTTTTCTGAATCGCCCTGTATGTGTTGGTTTATTAAACGCGAACGTGCTCGTGTTGGTGCTAATTTATTTTATAATAAAATTAGCCCCGCCGAATTAAGTTCGGATTAGTTTCTGCGATAATCCAATTTAGCAATGGAGGCTTATGCGTATTCGATTTCAAGTCGAGAAGAATGAAATAATCTGAGCCTTTTTTTTCCAACCCAATAAAAAAGGGGGCATTTTCTTCTATTTTCGGATTTTTTTTCAAATCGATTTTGTGGTTCCCCGAAAGAGTCGATTAATCGAGAGGCGAAAAATCGATTCGATGGCGTGCTGGGAATGTCGCAAACGATCGCGAGTTCATTCATTCCAGATTGAATTTCTTCCGGTCAGCGTTGCTGATGTAACGGGGCGTAAAATTTCAGCGAGGAAATTCCGCCGAAAAAGCAAGAATATTTTATTGTTAACTCGGAAATTTAATTGCAGCAAGGAGTTTTTATGCGCTATTTTCTATGGGAAAAAGTTAGAAGGTCGCAAGTTCTGGCGTACTGGCCTTTAACTGTCGCTGCATCTAGCCAGCCAATTGTCAATTTTGACAGTACAATTATTTGACTTCTGGTAGAGGAAAAGTGCCGTTAATTTTTTATTAGGCGAAACGACGAGACGCGCGAATTCTGGCGAATCGAACCGCGACATTGGCGTGTCTCAGATGCTAATTAAAAAAGGTCAATTCCGTCGTTATTCATTTGACACTAAATTCGAACTGCTTATCGATAAATAAGGCCCGATCGATCTGTCGATTGACCATCGTCACTGATGTCTAGATTTTTCAGAATTAGCGCTCAAGGTCGAGATGGCAGCGTCGGACTGGGATTCCCCGAATTCCTCAATTATCGATAATTAACCGGCGTAATTAATTTAGGGGATTTACAGAGCATGTTTTCGTGTTTTTAACCGAGATGAAATATGTAAAAGTTAATTTTTGGAGTATTAGTTAATGGGATTAATATAAAAAATTGGCGGGTACGGTCCTGGGCGTATGGGAAAGGTTTTCATCGGTTGAGTACGTGTGTTCCTGAAATTTCGAACTGAGGTAGGTCATTTTGACTGGATTTCGAAGGAAAGTCGGGATTATTTTTGGCGATCGGCCAAAGTCGATTCGGATCATTATTTTTTCTATCTCCGAATCAAAAATTCACCGCCGCGAATTTTCCTCTATCGACTGGCATCTTCTAAAGCGCTTGATTAATTCTCGCGGCTCCGTTTTTTCGACACTATTTCGACAACGTTTATCCCCGGTGCTCTAATACTCTAATGCAATTTCGCACGACGTGAAATCATCCGTTAAATGAGCTTGGACATAGGCCATTTCCCCAACAGCTGTTCTCTCATCAAACATCAAACGCAGAACGCGACCGGCCTGTGACAGGGGTGTCACGCTTTCCCGACCAAATCCACCATATTAACCCGTACAGGGTGGCCCATAACATCAATCAAACAAAACCGTAGTTTAGTCGTTTTATGAATGCGGATTTTACTTCATTTTTACCTTATACAGGGTGTCCCTAATATGAATGTAACTAATTTTGTTCGATTTGTTGGCTTTATTAATCCCTATACTTCCCGTTTCATAACGAATTTTCTTTCAATTTTACTTTATACAGGGTGATCGATAATATGAATGAAACAAAACCAATTTGGATAATTTATTATATTTTTGTTCAATTTATTGATTTTATTAAGCCACTCAAAAATCACAAAATTTTGAATTTAGGTGGCTCTGAAAGCTAAACGGTTGAAAATCAAGAAAGTACTATCTAATGACGTGATATAAAATGTATACAGGGTGATCAAAAATCAAAATTTTTTGTAATCAGCTCATTAATTAGAATTTAGAATCTTTTTCCTTTTATATGAGATTAATACAAGTACAAATTGCGTAAAAAATTGCACTCGTCTGTATATCCTTGTACAGGGTGGCCCACAATTTCAATGAAAACAATGTTAATTTACTACATTTTCCTACATTTGATGGCATTATTAATCCCTAATGTACTTCCCGTTTTATAGAAGATTTTACTTCCTTTTATATGATGTATATATAGGTACAGCATGTCCCGTGATACGAATGCAACAAAATCGTTAATTTACTACAATGCCGAATAATTAATAGACTTTGTTAGGTCATATACTTCCCGTTTTAATGGCTGGTAAGGCGATAAAGCTAAAATGTCCGTGCGACATAATTCTTCCTCGGGCGACTATTTTATTTTGTCAGACAGTGCGTCTCCGAACCGCCGACGCATTTTACCACTTGTTTCGTAGACGCCCAGCGACTTTGTGCCCGGTATAAATAGACGTCGACGCCTGTCCGAGCGACGCTCCGAATACTCCGCTCGAAATTATCAATTTCACGGCGCTGCGAGACGGAAAAATCGACGGGGAAAAAGAACCAGTCGTCAGGTAAAGAGGGGACGCGCTGTATACGAAGAAAAAAATCCGCGAAAATTTCAATGTTACATAAAAATAATGTGTATACATGAAGTGTAATGGTTCTCGGAATACGCGAGGTGTATTAGATTACAATAAGTGTGTTGCTGATTTGGGCAAATAAACTTCCTGATGTACGAATTATGAAATTATCATCAAAGGAGGAGTTTAATAACCTTTCGACAGTAAATAATTAATCGAACGCAAGTTTATTATACGTACGAATTTTATTATTAGTCAAAATTTTGAATTAAGCTGTCAAACAATTCGAAATATTGCGATTTTTGAGTGGCTGTATAGCCTTTAATAAGATACCAAGATACCAAGTGTGACCCCTTTTTGTAATCAGCTCATCGAGTAGAATCTAAAAACGCAATAATATACGGGGTGTCTCATTTAAAATAACTAAGTTATTATCAACTTCCGGCATCTTAGAATTAGGCCCGTTTACAAAATGTCGATCAAACGGCCGGTAATTAATGATTGTATGCAACTTTTCAATCGATAATCTATCAAAATTCGCCCGCCTCTCATCGATTCATTGTATAACCTGCCCGAAAAACGGGTCTAGCATGCCCAAAATCGATCCGTAATGTCGCCTAATCAACCCTTAAATGCAAGGGTGTTTTCACGTGCCCCATCGATTCTATTTGATCCTTCACCCCAGGGGAAAGTCCTCCATCCGGGAGAATCGACGAGGTCACGATCGAGGTTCGCGATAATGCAAGATAAAAAAAAGGACAGGACTCATTTTTTTTATTATATTAAAATTATTAATCACTATTTCATGGTAATTATGCATAGATTAAACGTGTTGTTAATTAACAAGATGATTGTGTGAACGTTGGGGGGCGATTTTGGGGGATTTGGGGGATTTGGGGCGAAGCCACCCCTGACCGGGTAATAGGCCATCGGGGCTCGATGGGCGCCCATGTGACTGGGAGAGACGCCGGAGAGAATATCACGACAGACGCCATCCAGACTAGCGAAGGAACGGGTTTCGGTCCGTCGCGGTTCTGGATCAACTCTCGGATAAATAAATTAAATGCACGCGTTCCAGAATTTTTCCGCCTGACATTTATACCGTAGAAATCGTTACAATCGCGTCGGCTGTGGAAAATCGCAAAATGTAACATACATGACGTTTGACGTATATATATATGACATATAGGAATCGATTTAAATCGATTAATCGAGAAACTCTTACCGAATTCCAGTTTTAGGTCGTTAATCCCGGGACTCCGGTGGATTTGTATTGTCTCGGACCTGTTTTTTGACAGGTAAATTTCGAATCCATCATACCGCTTCCGCTAATGCACACTAACCACGTGTACAATAAGACGCACGCGAATAAATCGAACAATGTTTTCGTTTCGCCTGATTAAACGACGATAGATAAAAGAACATTTATCTGATAGATACATAAACACAGGTAGCGAAACTAACTTTATTCCGAAGCGCCGACAGAGGAGATCTCCCGTTAATTAAATAAACTCCCATTTTGACAATATTGACGTTTGCCATTTAAATGCGAATTCGCAGGGTAACTTGATCGCGTGTGCAATAGCTCGTTACTCTAATAACGCCTTCATTAAGGCAGGCTAGATGCTAGATGGACACGTCACGGCATGTTGGGTTACTTATTAGCGATTGAAAATAGTTTTCGTGGTAGTAATTTTTCCGCATGTTCAGAACAAATGAGCGTTTAGTTCCAATTATAAAAGTCTAGACGAAATCCGAGTAGGCTATATCTACTTATCTAATCTAGCGAATGACAGGTGACATCAGGTGACATTAAATAAAAAATTTAGGTATATTTTTCTCGCACCTCGCGATATAAATTCATAAATTAGGCGGCTGGTTTAAACACAATCGGTCTATTTAGAGCGCGAGTCGTACATTACGATTTCAACTAATAACTGCATCTGTTTCGGGCCCCCGTCGAGCCATCGAAAGCTTAATCACCTCCCGACGAGGCTCGGAAAATTCCAAAGAAAAACAATCTTCCAGACCCCGAGGCCCCCAAAGACACGTTTCGTCGGCTTGTTAATCGCCGGATCATTTATTTTTCTTTTATTTTTCTCTCTCCCGTCGTTTTCTTTTCGCCGGCGCGCGTTTGTTTGTTTGACGGGTTTTTGGCGCTAGTTTAAAGGCGCGATTTACGACCCGCCGAGGACCCGCCAGGTGGGCGAATCGCCGGTCACACGGCGCACATCAACATTTACTCTATACCGAAGTTAATTTGCAAATAGAAGAAAAAAAAAAGAGAATTTTTCCTGGCTGAATAACGCTAACGTTCGAGGCCATTTGGGGTAAATATGTGTTGAATTCGCGATGCTATCTCGATTACTTATTATCATAAATCCGCCGTGTTAGCAGTTTAAAAAGTACTTCAGGCGTAGTTAATGCGGGACAATCACCTCGCCGTCTATTATATATTTTACTAAGGCCCCGTTCGATCGATAATCTATAAAAGCGGCTTTCGTGACCGTAGGAGACCCGAATTACCGATGAAAAAATAGAAAACCGGTCAATACCTGCTCTAATTGTTTGAATTATACATCCCTCCTTCGATTAGTACTCGTACAAAAAACCTAACCAATTGTATGTATAGTTTATGCGAAACAAAGTTAACGGCAACACTGTATATTTCTGACGTAGTAAATTTATTATGACGTGCATGTATAACTTTGTATTGCACAAACTATATGCCAGATTTACACCACACGTGCAGATCAAGTTGCCTAACTTTAAAAACATTTTTGAAAGCACTCTGTATAAAAGTAGTTACTATCAAATTGCATGTTAGAATGTAATGAGGCTACACCCAACCTTAAACGCATTAACCTGCATACACAGCGTTTGCACTTCCAAATTGATAGTAAACATTAAACAACCAATTAAAATCGCCCGGAGTAATGCACAATCGATATCGCCAGCGATTGCTAATCAATCACCCTCTAATCGAAGGAGATATTCGCACACAAAAAACCATTACCCATCGTATTTATCCGCGGAAATCTTCCCCTAAATGGGAGTTTAAAAGTTCACAAACCCCCCATTAGCATCATAGCAAGTGGGCTTCGAGAAATCGAATGAATGATTAATGAGTGAATGAAAACTATCGATTCGCTATTCGATTCGATTTTACTCGAAATATATTTTATACAGGGTGTTTCAATTTAAAACGCCTGGAGTATTATAAGGGAGGAAGTAGCAGGAATGCACTCGACCCCGAAACTGGAGCAAAGAACATTTCGTCAAATAAAAGGAATCTAGTCGTTATTGATTTCCACCGCATCTCGAAAACCGCCCCCTAAAAGGGGCCCTTCGCGACGCCCCCAACCTCTCCTACCCCATTACTCGATAGTTATTATAGTTTCCTTAAGAAATTCACGTTTTACCAACACCTGGCCTTTGCCTATGCGCTCGTGCAGCCAGTGTTTATTTTACGCGGAGTAATTAATAATTTTTGGCAATTATTCTGGTATGCAGGAGCCGTTGGAATTTATCTCCCGACAACAAAGTGCCGGCCTGAATGGGATCCTAATAATGAATTAGCGTCGGGGCCATTATGTTTCGCGGACAATAGGTGCGATATTGCCGCATCGCGACGCCGACGCTTTTCTATTGTAATGCCCCTACATCAATCAATCCGCTCATATACAGGGTGGGTACAACAGTGAATCGTCCAGTATTTTATTGAGCCACCCTGTATAGCGGAAAAAATACGCGGGGAACGGTGTTTTACAGGTGGAAAATAATCTAGATCGCACTGGTTTTTTGGCACTCGATCAAATTACAAACGTAAACACTGTAGATAAATGTTTTCGATTCTCGTAATACACAGACTAAACTTGTCATTTCGGCCGGTGTTTATTAGCGAATAAAACCGCCCGACGTCGCGGGAAAGTTATTATGCCGTCGCGGTGCAAGCTCTCCGCGCTCTTATTTATTTCTGTTCTTCGCTCGAGCCTCTCGCAATCGTATAATTTCTTCGATTTCAGCGACTGGATTCGACCCGACCAAACCGTTCTACATTCCCAACCAGTCCATCGATCTGCTGGTCGCCCTCGGCGAGTACAGCAAGAACTGGAAAGGAGTGGAGAGGATCACCAGCCCGGCGCCCATCAACCTCACCAACACCTTCGCCTTCTCGCGCAACAGACTGGCCTACGTGCTAGAAGGTAACTCCAATTGCATTTCTTATTCAGTCAATTTAACATTCTATTTAGTCACATCTGGATTTCACAGCGTTATTTAATAGATAAAAATATTATGTATACTTGGAAATGGTCTGGGACGTAGTGCTCTTCGAAGATGACGTCCATGAACTTTACATTTTCATCATATCTTCATACTGTATTAGTAATTTTGATGAAACTGAGCACAATTAACAAACTCCTTCTAGGATCTAATGCCCTTTGAAGATGACGTCCATTAATCAAATTATTAGTAATTTATTGGAATTGAGCGCATTATTTTGTGATCTAGGACCTAGTACTCTTTGATGAAGACGCCCGTTAATCAAATTATAGTCATTTTATTGAAATTGAGCACAATTGCCAAAGTCCTTCCTGAGCTAGGATCCAATGCCCTTTGAAGATAACGTCCATTAATCAAATTATATTAGTAATTTTATTGGAATTATGCGCTTTATTTTGTGATCCAGGACCTAGTGTTCTTTGAAGAA
Source organism: Phyllotreta cruciferae (assembly GCA_917563865.1). Taxonomy (NCBI): domain Eukaryota; kingdom Metazoa; phylum Arthropoda; class Insecta; order Coleoptera; family Chrysomelidae; genus Phyllotreta; species Phyllotreta cruciferae. The sequence goes on from OU830613.1 coordinate 1,405,903, forward strand.
GACACCCATTAATCAAATTATAGTCATTTTATTGAAATTGAGCGCTTTATTTAGTGATCTAGGACCTAGTGCTCTTTGAAGAAGACGCCCATCAATCAAATTCTAGTCATTTTTATTGAAATTGAGCACAATTAACAAACTCCTTCCTGAGCTAGGATCTAATGCCATTTGAAGATAACGTCCATTAATCAAATTATAGTAATTTTATTGGAATTGAGCGCTTTATTTAGTGATCTAGGACCTAGTGCTCTTTGAAGAAGACTCCCATCAATCAAATTATAGTCATTTTATTGAAATTGAGCACAATTAACAAACTCCTTCCTGAGCTAGGATCTAATGCCCTTTGAAGATAACGTCCATTAATCAAATTATATTAGTAATTTTATTGGAATTATGCGCTTTATTTTGTGATCCAGGACCTAGTGTTCTTTGAAGAAGACACCCATTAATCAAATTATAGTCATTTTATTGAAATTGAGCGCTTTATTTAGTGATCTAGGACCTAGTGCTCTTTGAAGAAGACGCCCATCAATCAAATTCTAGTCATTTTTATTGAAATTGAGCACAATTAACAAACTCCTTCCTGAGCTAGGATCTAATGCCATTTGAAGATAACGTCCATTAATCAAATTATAGTAATTTTATTGGAATTGAGCGCTTTATTTAGTGATCTAGGACCTAGTGCTCTTTGAAGAAGACTCCCATCAATCAAATTATAGTCATTTTATTGAAATTGAGCACAATTAACAAACTCCTTCCTGAGCTAGGATCTAATGCCATTTGAAGATAACGTCCATTAATCAAATTATAGTAATTTTATTGGAATTGAGCGCTTTATTTAGTGATCTAGGACCTAGTGCTCTTTGAAGAAGACTCCCATCAATCAAATTATAGTCATTTTATTGAAATTGAGCACAATTAACAAACTCCTTCCTGAGCTAGGATCTAATGCCATTTGAAGATAACGTCCATTAATCAAATTATAGTAATTTTATTGGAATTGAGCGCTTTATTTAGTGATCTAGGACCTAGTGTTCTTTGAAGAAGACACCCATTAATCAAATTATAGTCATTTTATTGAAATTGAGCGCTTTATTTAGTGATCTAGGACCTAGTGCTCTTTGAAGAAGACGCCCATCAATCAAATTCTAGTCATTTTTATTGAAATTGAGCACAATTAACAAACTCCTTCCTGAGCTAGGATCTAATGCCATTTGAAGATAACGTCCATTAATCAAATTATAGTAATTTTATTGGAATTGAGCGCTTTATTTAGTGATCTAGGACCTAGTGCTCTTTGAAGAAGACTCCCATCAATCAAATTATAGTCATTTTATTGAAATTGAGCACAATTAACAAACTCCTTCCTGAGCTAGGATCTAATGCCATTTGAAGATAACGTCCATTAATCAAATTATAGTAATTTTATTGGAATTGAGCGCTTTATTTAGTGATCTAGGACCTAGTGCTCTTTGAAGAAGACTCCCATCAATCAAATTATAGTCATTTTATTGAAATTGAGCACAATTAACAAACTCCTTCCTGAGCTAGGATCTAATGCCATTTGAAGATAACGTCCATTAATCAAATTATAGTAATTTTATTGGAATTGAGCGCTTTATTTAGTGATCTAGGACCTAGTGCTCTTTGAAGAAGACTCCCATCAATCAAATTCTAATCATTTTTATTGAAATTGAGCACAATTAACAAACTCCTTCCTGAGCTAGGATCTAATGCCATTTGAAGATAACGTCCATTAATCAAATTATAGTAATTTTATTGGAATTGAGCGCTTTATTTAGTGATCTAGGACCTAGTGCTCTTTGAAGAAGACTCCCATCAATCAAATTATAGTCATTTTATTGAAATTGAGCACAATTAACAAACTCCTTCCTGAGCTAGGATCTAATGCCATTTGAAGATAACGTCCATTAATCAAATTATAGTAATTTTATTGGAATTGAGCGCTTTATTTAGTGATCTAGGACCTAGTGCTCTTTGAAGAAGACTCCCATCAATCAAATTATAGTCATTTTATTGAAATTGAGCACAATTAACAAACTCCTTCCTGAGCTAGGATCTAATGCCCTTTGAAGACGACGTCCATTTCATATTTCATAGCGCGATTAATAAATTGTTCGGACGCCGCTGGCGCTCGGTTTGATATCGATTCGGGGCATTTAACCACGATTGGCACCTTTGAGAGCTTAACTGGATGATGTTTGGCGAGTTTCGGCTTTTAATTCATCACAAAATCGGGAGCGATGGACTTTTCCCGGCTCTATCGGGGGGAATTTGGAGCGTGTCGTGGGAAATGGGGTATCTACTCGATCCGGAGCATTAACCGGCGGTGGTATTAATTTTATTCGACGCTTACGCGGCGGGTGACGTGTTAAAGTATCGATTTTGCCGGTGTGAGAAATTTATATTTGTGGTGGTGCCTCCACCAGAATTTGAATTAGGCAAGATTTTGGTGGTTACCCCCAAATTTCTTGTCGAGTAGGAGTAAAGAGTTTTTATACAGGGTGGTGCTTAATACATAAGCATTTGTAGGAGGTAAATTTTGTTGATTTCTTAATTCAGAATATTTAGTACACTTTTATGAGAAACTTTTTAACAACATAACGTCAGTAAATTCATGTTTTTTCGCGCTCATATAGAGGTGAATTCAATTTAGCGCACTTAACCGGCTCCCCGTCAATAACAAGCCGATAAAATAACACATATCGCCGTTCTCGGAACTATTAGAATAAACATTTATCAATAATTCATCTAGGAATAATTTTCCGATCTATTTTTAAACCGGTCACGTCCAGTTTAATAAGAAATTCCGTTCCCTTCTATTCGAAAATAGCGTGACTGCGCCCGGCCGCTCGCATGAACTATTCATTCTCCTACGGGGGTTAAAAAACAGGTTTTTTTTTTAACACGTCCACCGCCAGTTTTGCCCCGAACACCCGAGAACTAAATCCGGGAATCACGGGAAATTTTTAGCGAAATTAACTTATCGATTTCAGTTGGGGTTATAAGGGGATTGGGTTGTTGCGAAAATCGAGCCTACTGCGGCCTTTTTTCCTCTCTTTAATCCGGAATTACTGGCATTGTTGGATCGTGCCCAATGCCACTTGGCTAGAGTCGAATTCGATCAAAGGCTATCCAGACACACAGTCTGCTGAGCGAAAAAAAATCGATTTTGAACTTTCGCAAAAGGTCATTAACGCGAACTTGACGTCCCTCATATGCACGTCTCCAGCGAAACCCAATAATTTTACATCGATTTATTTTTACAGGGGATGATCGAGATTTAAGGTTGCCTCATTCCGCATTCAGGCAAGTGTCAGATTTTTTATTATCCTCTACAGAATTCACTATCGTCGCCATGTTGAAGCAGTTCCCTAGAAATCCCGGAACGATCGTCTCCTTCTCGCACGGGGCTAACAGGTAAACCACCCTTTAATCTACTCAACAATAGCCCAGTCAAATTAGGCACGAAAATCAATGAATCGGGGTCAAATCAGGCTTAAATTGGGCTGGTTGTTCCAGATCGTTGGAGATCCAATCGAGCGGTAGACTGAACGAGCTGAGGTTGTACTACACCAGCGGGGCCACCGCCTACTCGGAGACGTTCCCGTACTATCTAGCCGACGATAACTGGCACAAGTTGGCGGTGACGATCAGCGGCCTCCAGGTGGAGGTCTTCGTCGACTGCAGGCCGCTGTTCAAGAGGATGCTGAAGCTGGCGGTGCCCGACAATAATTTCCCCAAGCAGCCGCATTTGTGGATCGGCCAAGGCGTCAGCCGCAGCTTTTTTAAGGTAGGAAATTGTTGAAAAATTCAACGCGATTTAGTATTAATGGGGCGAGAGTATCGAGCCGTAAAAGGGGTAAACCACACTAATGAACTGGACTAAAATTACCCAACATTAGTATACTGTATAAATTCTTATTTTCTATAAAAAAAGTGGATAAAAAATAGAATTTTTCGTGGAGATATAGCGTACATTTAGAGCTATAAAAGTAGGTATGCAGTATAATTAAGTTCGGCTAAAACGGCCAAAGATATCACTGTGTACAGCACGAAAATACAAACATTCGACCCGATGATAATCTAGAAAAGTCGTATTCCTTCATTAATTTCGACGATAAAATTCCTAGCGTATAAAACAAATCCCTTACGAAAACACTCACCAACCCGCAATAATCCCCTAAACAACATATACAGGGTGACTACAAATAAATTAAATTTTTTTGGTAAGTTTGGGTTGGTTTTTTCCAGGGTATCCTGGACGAGCTGAAGGTGATCCGGGGCCCGCACGGCTACTTGGCGTTGTGCCCTCACGCGGACTCCGTGTGCCCCACGTGCGGCCAATTCCAGAACCTGGAAGACACCGTCAAGGAGCTGTCGCGACATCTTAAGGAACTTTCCAAAAGGGTATATGGACTAACATGTAATTCACATAATAATGCGTACTGTACTCACTTTTTTTGCCCGGAAACGTCTCAAGTTTCGGGTGAATTTCGTTCTTAAACTGTGGTGTAATTCATTGATCACAACAATCGGTTGTTAGAGTATAAATTTGCTGATTTGTGGGTTGTTTATTTGTAGCTAGTGGAAGCTGAATCTCGTGTAAGTAAATTAGAAGAATGCGACTGTCGAATAGCGTGCCATTTCAATGACACTGTGCACGAGGACGGCGCAAAATGGCAAACCGGCTGTGATGTATGTTCGTGTGTGGTAAGCTTTAATTTATAAATCCACTTTTTCTCAATTAATTGTCGGTTTTTTTTTTGAAGCGTGGTGAAGTAAAGTGTCGTCCGTTACTTCCAGAATGTCCCAAATTGCCCTGCAAACACCCAGTGAATATTACTGGGATGTGTTGTCCCGTTTGTTTGAGTAAGTTTTCAAAATTACTAATACCAAAAAATACTAATTAAAGTTACATCTTCGTGGCTAGGTCTCAGAGTGTTATTTAATATATGAAAAAGTTCATATAAATATGTAAATTTGGAGATTGTGTTTGTAATCTGGGACGTAGTGCTCTTCGAAGATGACGTCCATCAACTCTACATATTCCTCATATCTCCACACTATAGTAACTTTATTGAAACTTAGCACAATTAACAAAGTCCTTGGCGAGCTAGCACCTAGTGCTCTTTGAAGATGACGTCCATCAACTCTACATATTCTTTATATATCCACTCTGTAGTAATTTTATTGAAACTTAGCACAATTAACAAAGTCCTTGGCGAGCTAGCACCTAGTGCTCTTTGAAGATGACGTCCATCAACTCTACATGTTCCTTATATATCCACTCTGTAGTAATTTTATTGAAACTAAGCACAATTAACAAAGTCCTTGGCGAGCTAGCACCTAGTGCTCTTTGAAGATGACGTCCATCAACTCTACATATTCCTTATATATCCACTCTGTAGTAATTTTATTGAAACTAAGCACAATTAACAAAGTTCTTGGCGAGGTAGGACCAAGTGCCCTTTGAAGATGACGTCCATTATCCAGATTATAGTCAAAAAAATGGTGTTTTTATTCGCAGGAGAGTGCTCGTTGCAAGGTAAAATCTACGATCACGGGGAGGTGGTGACGGTGAAGAAGTGCACCGAGTGCGCATGCCTCGACGGTACCATGAAATGCGTCAAAACGGAGGGCAACTGTCCGAAATTGAATTGCCCCGAAGAGGATCAGTACAGCGTTCCGGAGCAATGCTGTAACATGTGTCCAGGCAAGCATCATTTTTTTTTACATAATTTCTCACACTAATTCATCATCGACATCATCATCATCATCCTTGTATTGCTTCTGGTTTATGCCCCAAACTGAACTTTTAACTTTTATGTTTGTTTATGTATGTATAACACTAATAACATTTACAATCTGTTTACTAACGAACTCTAACCAAATGCATTTTGTCCTTTTCTCGTCCTAACAGGTGTTGATCACTGCGCCAAAGGGAACTTTTGTCATGCTAACGCTTCCTGCCTTAATTTACAAACTACTTACGCTTGCCAATGCGACCAAGGTTTTCAAGGGGACGGCAAACTCTGCATCGGTAATACCACCCTTCCTATCTTCCACCTATCTACAGTATCATTGTATAGATATCTAAAAAAACTACTGTAGATAGGTAATACATACAATGGTGTCCATATTGATCGCGAAATCAAGCTGGACACGATTGTACACCAACGTAGCTAATACAAATAATAAGAAAGGATGGGTTGCGTGTTGGGGCTATAGATACGAACGAGTGCGAGCGAGAGGGCGGCCTCGACGGCCACCATTGCCACCAGAACACCGTGTGCGTGAACACTCCGGGCTCGTACGTGTGCCAATGTCTTCCGGGCTACCGGAGGATAGATAGATTCAATTGCGCCGAATTGGACGAGTGCAGCACCGGCGAGCACAATTGCGACGTGAACGCCCGCTGCATCAACACCCGCGGCAGCTACCACTGCGCCTGCAAGGAGGGCTACACCGGCGACGGGTACTCCTGCCAACGTAAGTACCATTCAAGGCGAATGTTCGCAACTAATTGGCATTGCGTGTAGCTGTGTGCGAGTACAAGTGCATCAACGGCGGCGTGTGCACCAGCCCCGGGAAGTGCTCCTGCCTGCAGGGCTACACCGGCAGGAGCTGCGAGCTGGACCTCGACGAGTGCGCCACCGACACGCACAGATGCGCCAACTCCTCCACGTGCGTCAACAAAATCGGCTGGTACTACTGCGAGTGCAAGCCCGGCTACAAGAACGACTACAAAGACAATAATTTAGGACTAGTTTGCGAAGGTATCCAATCACATCTACCACTGAAATGGGGGTGGAAATTTAGCGGTGTTTGTTGTAGATATCAACGAATGTAACAGTAGCCTCCACACTTGCCACCCTTCAGCCCAATGCAGGAACACCGAGGGCGGCTACAGCTGCGAATGCCCATCCAACAGGCCTGACTGTAAGTTGAGCTGCAAGTTCGAAGAGCAGGAATGGCCCGACGGTTGGCGGGGCTTCCTGTTCGACAAACCCTGCCAGGAATGCCGCTGCCACAAAGGCGTCCTCTCCTGCGAGGAAATCAAGTAAATAAACCTTCCACATACCCACCTCCTTGAGTATAATAAATTTTGCGTGTACTTAGGTGCAATTGCAGCTTACCCAACATGTCGAACAACGAGTGCTGTCCGCAGTGCAACCCGCGCTACAGCTGCCGCCACCAGGAGCTCAGCCACGTGGTCTTCAACCACGGCGACCATTGGACGTTCCAGTGCCGCACGTGCGAGTGCCAGAAGGGCGAGATCGACTGCGCCAACATGGTGTGCCCGCCGCTGGTGTGCAACGATCCGGTGAAGAACCCGGAGGATTGCTGCGGCCACTGCGAGGGCGATCCGTGCTCGTTCGGCGGCGGGAACTCCACCGGCTACGGGCAGTCGTGCACCTACGCCAACCGGATCGTCCCGTCGGGGTCGCAGTTCACCGATCCCAACGATCGGTGCACCACCTGTAATTGTAAGGTTGGTGTCGCTTGGGTTTGCTGGGATTGATGAGATTTTAACAGGAATTTACATGGTGTTTCATACAAACTTTAACCATATAGAAGCCTCTAAGTTGTCGAGGTGCACTAGGACCTGGAGGATCTAAAACTAGACTCTAGGTAACTTCCACTAGGTTCTGGATGATTCTAGCTGCAAACCTAGACTCTAAGTAACGTCCTCTAGGTCCTGGAGGATTCTCTTTAAAATACAATCTAGATTTAGACTCTAGGTAACTTTTTCTAGGTCCTGGAGGATTCTGATTAAAATATAACCTACATAACTAGACTCTAGATATGTTCCTCTAGGTCCTGGAGCATTCTGATCACAGATCTAGACTCTAGGTAACTTCCTTTAGGTCCTGGAGCATTCTGATCACAGATCTAGACTCTAGGTAACTTTTTCTAGGTCCTGGAGGATTCTGATTAAAATATAACCTACATAACTAGACTCTAGATATGTTCCTCTAGGTCCTAGAGGATTCTGATCACAGATCTAGACTCTAGATATACTACTCTAGGTCCTGGAGCATTCTGATCACAGATTTGGACTCTAGGTAACTTCTTTTAGGTCCTGGAGCATTCTGATCACAGATCTAGACTCTAGGTAACTTCCTCTAGGTCCTGGAGGATTCTGATTAAAATATAACCTACATAACTAGACTCTAGATATGTTCCTCTAGGTCCTGGAGCATTCTGATCACAGATTTAGACTCTAGGTAACTTCCTTTAGGTCCTGGAGCATTCTGATCACAGATCTAGACTCTAGGTAACTTCCTCTAGGTCCTGGAGGATTCTAAATAGTTGCTTTATTTTTGCTTTATTTGGAACATTTGGGTATGAAACGCCTTGTATTTAGAATAGTTTTGGGGCGATAAATGAACATTATAGTACTATTTTTCGCCGGTTCAATTACATGTTTTCGTAGATACGTCTTATTTGCGTTTACTGACAAACTGAACTGAATTGATCGTGTTTCTTTTTTGCCTTGTTTTGTTTACCAACAGGAAGGTACAGTGGTATTTAAGATGTCGCTTGATTGCATTAGAAAGCAGAATAATATAGTGCCTTTGTGTTGTTTACTATACCCTTATTTTTCTTTTCGTTTTTCTACATCATTCGTTCATTATCACATTTAACGTTAATTCCCATAATTTTGTTTTGTTTCTAACGAGGTCCATCGCACGTCCATCAGGGCCCTACAAATTTGAATTCAACACGCTTTTGATACCAAATTTGATGCTTCGGTAAAAGTTTTAAGAGAAAATTGGTTCATATAAATGTTGTAAATAGTTAGGAAAATTCATCCACAGGTTGGAGTAGAAGAATTCCAGGTAAAAATGAGATCTGGATCAGATGAACCCAAGTGAAAAAAGAACTCTTGTTTGGTGCACTTTGGTGCTTACTATAAGACAGTAGACTCTTGATTAGTACCAATATATGGTAGAATAAGATTTAAGAATAAATTTAGTGAATGTTTGGCCCTTTTGGACGGCGATCGATAGGCATGGCTGGCCCATCCGCGCTGGCTTGTTGCGCTCTAGTCGAATCAGAAACCTCTCTAACGAAAAAATATACCCACCAACAACCAGAAAATGCTAGGCGTTACTAACAATTAACACTGGATTCCCTTGCAGGTGCCGTACTGCGCAGAACTGGTGAGCAATGTCGCGTGTTGTGTGCATCGGTAATCACTCTCTCACACTCCTTACTTACACTCGATATCGACTCGAATGTCTTCGACACGTTCGAGTGCGCTTTTCGGTCCGATATCGTCGGTTCTTTGAAACCAATCACCCTGTATATTACAATTAATTTTTTATATTTAAAGATGCTATCATTGAACTGACGATGTTAACCCGCTCTTTACACTATACAACATGATACACACACCTCTAGTCGTGCCTGTTGTGCCTGATTATAGTAGAAATTTTTTTGATTAATTTAGTCGATTAATTGCTCTAGCACAAATTGCAGTACTTAATTGCAGAATATAAGGAGGTTTAATTTTTGTATTAAAATGAATTAATAAAGTGCGTTTGTGGTAGAGATTAATTTACCAATGAAATTCGGTGATACAATTAATACCGAGCACTCTAGACGTGTATTGTATGCTATGGCATGGTATTTTTATTCTAAGTTAATGCATGCTTTTCGAATCATTTTTATACTAATAAATTAGTTGAGAATTCGGTTAAACGGGTAAATTATTTTTATACGAGGCGTTTCATTTAATCTACAATTATTAACTAAATATTGAAACGCCCCTGTATATGAATAAATTTCTATTAGATTTAGTGAAAACTATCCCACGGACCTTCTTGTATTTTTTACTTTGTTGAATGAGCATGGAAAGATTTTTCTCGCACAACCGACGATGGTTAACTACCGGCAGGTTACAACTACCGGTAGGTTAACCATCGTTCTTTTTAGTTCTTTCCTTTCGGAACTCGAAATTTTTTTATTATATCGTCACATTTTCGAAATTCGAGCACCTCTCATCTAATCAGCACTGAAAACTGAATTTATTAGTCCAACGAGGTGCATTTGTAATACAATTTTATACTGCCAGTAGGCAATGAGTGCAATTTTTTTCGTTGCACAGGAGTAATAAATTGTATTATGCGACAATCTCAACACAAATCGATATTTATGTTTCCTTAAGTACGTTTTTTATCCAGAAACAAATGTTAACTTACAATCTGGATTTTTGGAAATAAATATAGATGTGGCAATTTTTTATCTTCTTATACAACACAGCTTGAACAATTTACTTTCTATATATTTTTTCCTGGTTTAATTTAACATACAGATCGCTGCAAATTTACTCGGAACATGGTCCATGGGTGCGACAAAGACAAATGCCATTAGTGTCATATAAAGGAAAAAGAAAGACTGATAATTTACCTCCCACTCCTCGGTTTCCCCTTAGTGCAGAATTTTGATTGGTGTGTCTAATGTGACATTAGACGTCACATCCAATGGAGAAGACCACGACTTTTTTTTTAATTTTTTTTTCAAAACCGTGTGTTCTAAGAAGGCGCGTAATGAAATTTTTATTTTTTCTCTGGCCAAATAAGGCCGCAATTAATTTTTAAAATTTGAAAAACGTCACACAATCGTCATACGTTCGGCTCCAATCAAAGCGAGAGTTGCAAAGAGAAGGCACATTTAGCAAGTTTGCCACGTTTCCTATTACTCTTCTATACTCCGCAAAATGTGCGTTTTTTGTATATTTATTGCAATAAACATTTTCTGATTGATCCATTTCTTCCATTACCTAATGGATAATTCGATATATTAATATAGAAGTAACATCTTCATCTGTATAAATTGTAACCGATTTTCTTGTTAAAAACACAAATAATGGTCCTGAAAAATTCATTTGGCAACATTCTTGTCAACGTCAATATTATCAGTAAAGTGTTTTGTGCCGATCTGCAATTCGTGTAAGTTGTTTTGTGCATTTTTCGGAAAAATTTTGACAAATGACAGTTTGATTTTTGTTCGTTTGTGTATTCTTTGTTACTGCGTTCGAAAATTCATATTATTTAGTATACAACAAGACGTGAGTGGTTTATGATTGGTTGATGACTTATGAGTCAGAACCCGAAATTTTTAAATTTCGAAGGGCTATATCTTTTTAATTATAACACCTTTTGAGCAACTGAAAACGGTTTTGAGCTCTAATAAATCATTTCTAATAGTATATTTTGTCGAAATCCGCATATCTCACATCGTGGTCTTCTCCATTAGAACTATTTGCAGGGTAGGGGAGGTAAATGTGGGCTGTCCAGATTGATTGCAACTTGCTCACTCTAACCACTGTTATTTTAATAATCCTTGTTCAACTCATTAAAGTAAATTTGCAGCAATCTGTATAAAGAAAGTAAATAATTGAAGCAATGTGTCGATTCGAGGAATGTGAAAAACGACCCAATATTAATTTTGAAATTAATTTTATAGGACGGGACGTTATGCTGCCATTATAATAACCTTTGCGGCGGTTATCCAGAACCAGTGGGATACGGTGGTGTGGTGGCGTCTAAAAATGTACATTCGACAAGTGACAGTGACAATGTTAAACAATCTAATCATCGTCAATTGGCTGCTCATAGTGTTGGACCCTATAGGGTCGAGACTGAAAGACGCCCGAAGAGGGCGCCGGGCGCCGGTTGAAACCCGCCCGGCCCCCGAAGCCGGTCTTACATTCCTCGACACTTGCGTGCAATAGCCGTTCATATGTATTTTTTGTTTGTTATTTACAATGAATAAATAGATCAATAGATGACGACCGGTACGATAACGATGGTTCGTACGAATTCAAAAGGGATTAAATCGTCGTTGTTTTGCGACCATTTTTACAAACCGGCTTGCCTAATCTCAAGTGTCTTCCTAGATATATTGGTAGATTTCGCTTCGACGGCTTTTATTACCTACGTTTGTTACGATGTTGTATGTACTGTACCGACGTAATACCCAAAAAAATATGTTCGTAAATTTACAATCGATTATGGGCTACTACAATGTCTTGTTTTACTGTTTCAAATATTTAATACGAAGGTTGTTTAGACTCTTTTCGCATCAGCTATTCATCAATACTGTTTGTTGTTTGTACACTTTTCGTACATTTCAAATATCTAACTACATAACGTACCATCGAGTCCACCTCAATTGCACAGTGATTGACTGCGAAATCAAGTTGGACGCCATTGTACGTTGAAATGTATTCGAATTCCGATAGATTTTAACACGAGATGACGATATCATAGGCTAATATATTATCTATATAAAGAATTTTTCGATTATTCCGAGTATACCTCGCAATATTATTTGTCTACATCTTTTGGCTAGTAGTAGGTGTACAGCAAACCTAGTTGAAATTACCAGAATTTATCACGAAACTTTTTTCTTAGTGTACAACATTCTAAATGCAGTTACACTGGTAAAAATGATTCGTGAGACGTAGCATCAAGTTGTCATTTAAACGTCATTTGACAGGCGTGTCAAACGTCAATTCCGCGTTATAGAGCCTTATCGTTGCATTTTCGATTTCGACAATAAAAATGTTTAGCGCATCTTTTGCATCTATCTTAATATATCGCGCATATCAATCGAAAGCCAGGAAAATCTGGTAATCCAGGAACCTACTGCTAGACAAGATCGTCAATTATTTCCCGATTTCCGGGGAATTTCTTATCCAGAGAAGGTTGAATTTGCGTATAATAGTGTAATCGAATTATCGTGATTTTCCACAAGGTAAACTATTAATTGTTATAGATTTAATGGAGATATCTATCTATATCAGCGTATTAGAATTATATTGAATTAGAGGATTGTACTGGAAAATAATGCTGTTTTTCGTGGGTTCTGAGTAAAAATGTACAACTGGCAACGTCGTAGAAATTTGTGAAAACACATTGCATTATTTTCCGGGACAACCTGTATAAAGAAATAACGAAAATTATGTGAAATATTCCCCGTTTTTCGATTTCAACGAATATTTGTAGAAAAGCGTTTACAAAATCCCATGTTGTTTTATACCGATTATACAGGGTGATTGTTGAAACTAGCCGTTAATAATCACCGAATTTTTCGCGATTAGTGATTGAATTAAAACGTCATGCATCCCGATTCCTTTTACTATCGGTCTCGTTTTAGAGACGGCTCGAAATGAATAAATAAATAAATAAAAAAGACGTTTATAATCGGTATTTTTAACCCCCGTCGGGCGTGGACCGCTCCTTTGGCCTTACTTGGGAAAATTTTAAGGCAGAAACTGATCAAAAATTTAAGCGTATTGTAATAACTAATAGACAATAATACGAATAAGTAAGTGGACTTGGTTTCGTAGATTTTAGCTGAAATTTTTTACGCCGGTTTTTCAACCGAATCGAGCCGGTTTGTTGCTTGCAGAAATTTCGAAAAATAAATTTTACAACAGTTCGACGTCGAACAGAAGTCTCTGTTTGCTTGGAATAAATTAGCAAATAAATGGTGATCCAAAAACAAAACATTTACCGGTAATTTTTCACTTATATACGGGGTGCTTACAATAAATATCGTCATATCTCTGATTAAACGCCCTGTGTATATTTATAAATTTGAAGTATTTATTTACCGGTAATTTGTGTTACAATAAATCGATCACCCGGTATATAATAAGGGTTTACAATACATATACGAGGTGAGATGTAAACTTTTCGATTCCTCCCGGTATTGTAAATCGACTTTGTAATTGCGAATTAACGAATTTTGAAATACAAAAAATAATTATTTAGAGTTTGTGAATAAAAAATTTTTGAAAGCTGATGATATTTTTTAAATAAGATTTTATCGACTTGGACTATAAATGTGCGTTAGAAATTTATGGAATGAAAATGAAGAGATTTTCGTATAATTCGATTGCTACACGAATAATTAAATCTAATTGACCCTGTTCGATAGTTACCTAATTAATAAATAAAATAATAAAATAACACTATATATTTTCATTTTAGTAGTCCATATAATAACGAATTTCTTATACGAAATTAATCTAGCCACTTGGTGATAAAAGAAAATAGCATTTACAAATTGAATAAGTGTGTAGTAGTTTTTACATTATGATATATTTTTTTTAATTATCGTGGTATTTATTTCGTAATTTAGGTGTTGAAAGTGGTTAAATTAATTTTTTGTATAAATTTTACTATAGTTTAGGGGATAGGGAATATAATATATGTTTCTGTTTCTAGATGAATTATAATTTTAAAAATCTAGTCAAAGAAGAAAATTTGTACTTTTCTAAAAGATGGTTGAATTAACGAAATTTTAAATTATTGGAAACAAATCGACCTAATTTTTCGATAATTAAAATTACACACTTTCCCATAAATTAAATTCACATATCAATTAATTGGGGTACCAAGTTACACAAGTACTAAACAGTTCTATAATAAAATCCAGAACGGTTCGGTACCAGTTTTCAACGTGAATTTATCGAAAAATTTGGGAAACAATTACTTTCTTCTGTAAAAAATTTATTTGTGTCCGCGATTCGCTTGCTTTTTATGATTTTCCTCATCCGTATAACTACTATGTAGGTCATTGTATGACGATATATTTTTTTTAGGATTCTATAAATATCTAATTTAAGTAATTCAATTGGGATTCGATGAATAAAAGAACTAAGGTCAAAAAATATCCGCTGGACTATCCGATTTTTAAAGTAAATTAGGGAAAGATGAAATTTAACAAAAAAAAAATCTAAAATTTATAGTAATGGAAGCATATCTAGTTATACTTAAAATTATTGCAATATTCAAATTGTGATATTGTTAAAATAAGACTATTAAATATAATTTTTTTTTCATATTTTTTGTAATGTTTAGTACGATGAAAACTCGATTTTTAAATTTGTTTTCAAGAGGAAAACTGGCGAATTTTCCTATCATCGAATACGCATTAAAATTCCAACAAACTTATATACCAGGATCGATCGATATATTTCATACCTTATTTCAAACAACACTACTTCATCAGGTCTTCCATGATACTTCAATTGTCAATCCACCGGAGAAAACTCGTTCGATTTTAGCGGAAACGCCAGTTTTCCCGCCGACGATTTTAAACAAACAGTAACATTTTGCAATTACACTATCGAGGCGTCAAAGGATTTTTCGAGGAATTTAAAAGGACATTATTCGTCCATTCGAAACTACTTAGCACAAAATATATGTATTGATAGTAGGCTAAGTTAAACGTAATTGACATTTTGAACGGTAATTACGGGGGTGTGTTATCAAACATGAGAAATTTAAAAAAAATTACCGTGTACGGTCACCTTTAGGTTCACAATTTTCGTAAAGGCGGCCACGCACGTTAGTTTTTTAATTTGTAACAATTAGAGAGATGAAATTTAATTAAAAGGCGTTCGATAACAGGCCTGTAAATATCTGAACAACGAATAACTCGGTTTCCTATTTTGAAATTTGTAGCCGTAGGTAGGTAAATATTTGTAAATTTGTTTTCGAAATAAGGATGCTGCGTAATTTTTCCCGCAAAAAATCGGTGGTTTGTCGAAGTATTTTTGCGATTTTTCCCGGAAAAATCACGAACCATCCTCTATATAATATATATATAAAATATATATATGTTAATTTATTGCTCATATGTACGGCGCAGTGCCTGATTTACTTTATTTTTTTTACCAAAGAGGTCACTGTTGTAAATGTAAATATACGATTGCTGAGAGTAAATCTGTTAGAAAAATACAGTAGTTGAGAATACAAAAAAAATTACCGGTCGTATCGCAGAGCGAATTGAATCCTATTTAGCCATCGTTCACTATACAGGATGTACCATCTAATTCCCATTCGAGCGAGCTGGTACAACTTGCGTGTACGGTCAGCTTTACGTTGATTCAAAAAAATATCAATTGCACCTATTTAGTGGAGTATACGAATTCAATATCTCTACGAGACGACCGACAAAGAGCTAATTCAAATTTTAAATAGAGCACATACAGTAAAATATTGTCACACATGGTGTATTTTTTTCGTTCGTTTGTTAATTGCAATTTCGAAGACACGGTAGGGTCTTTTACACGGGATTTTAAAATAGAATTTGTACCGAAAATAACGCGCAACCGTTTGGCTTTGGCGGACAAAACGCGAAGCAATTTAATCAAAATCTACATGAAAACCGACACCATTTTTCTCTGTGTAAGCTAATTTTTTGTAAATTAGGTTCCGTCAATTTATGTACATTTCGAATTACTTTTTATTTATTTATTTATGAATATTTTATTGTACAAAATATCGCCATAACTTTCTGTTGTAAAAAATGTGTGCCAATTCATTATTAAAATACATAATAAAAAAATATTGTTTTATTTAATTGTGGGGGTGTAAATAAGAATTTGCGGGTAATTCAACGTGTTTATTGTAACTTTATTAATGTACAACTAGACAAAAAAAAATGTTGTATAATCAATATACATGAGCGAAACTATCTAGCATTAATTTAGGCCAAAGCGCTAATTGTATGGTAAGCTAAACTGAATAGACCAGCAAAGTGGCCGATGTAGATATATATAAAAAAATTATCAGGTCTCCCTGTCGTTAAATTCGTCCTCAAACGACTAAATTGGACGTTTCCCCTCCGGTTACCCAGCCCAGGTGAATTCTTTTGTTTACGATTTATCTAGAAAAATTGTATAAACAGGTAACCGATGAAACCTCCAACCCAGTCCACTCACTGGCAACTGGAACCCAACCGACGTTCTCTCATCGAAACAAACAAAAAAAAAATGGAATAAAAATCGATATATATCTCCAAAAAAAAAATAGTAAGTCGAAAAATGCGCTCCAAAGCATAAATATTAATACAACGCAAAATAAACCCATCCGTTCCCGTAACGCAGTCTTAACCAATTCCCATATCGTTGTACACCAACAGGCACCTTACAAACTACCTATAAGGTGCCTGCAGTTGACCAATTTCATCCGCACCAAATCGTCGTATTGATTAAGAATCTAAGCCGCGTTCAAGCCATCGTCAGCGTCCCGGCGCCCATCCCGAACCCGACGCCCCTCGGCCCGAAATTCCTACCGTAACAACCTGCAACAACCAACAACCAATTACAAACCAATCCACCTCTAACCCGCCACATCATACCTCTGCAGTAGATCTCCCCGTTGGGTCCATCGTTGAGGATGGTGGAGTCCAGCGAGCGATTGCAATCAGCGCAGCTGAAGCACCTCTTGTGCCACATACCGTGCTTGCTGATCATCTGCTCAGCTGCGAAGACTGAATAACCGCACCTTCTGCAACCTGCAACAATCATTTATAAAGCTTCTTGGTGTTGAGGGGGTTTTGCTGGTATAGTTACCTCTGCCGGAGGCGTCTTTGGGGCCGCTGTTGGGGCGCGGGTCGTGGACGGCGGGGGCGGTGCCGTCGGCGCACACGAGCGTCGGAGCGTGGCCGAAGCCGAAGCCCTTGGGGCCGAAGAGCTTGCCGTAGCAGGCGCGACAGTGGACCTCCTTGTCGGGGCCGTCGCAGGCCAGCACCGAGTCCAAGGGCCGGTGGCACTCGGCGCAGTTGAAGCACTTCTTGTGCCACATGGTGCCTTTGGCCAGCTGCTGTTCGGCGGCGAAGACCATTCCGCCGCACCTGGGGCAGCCTTGGCCTGGCGGGGCTTTGATCGAAGTCGTGTCGGGGTTGTAGAAGGGTCTGCTGGCGGAGATTTCGTCCTCGCTATATGCAACAAAATTCCACATTATTTATTGTACATCTAACAATAATAGTGCACTTACGTTAGACCATCGGTCTGGAGGAATCCGGATCCGCAGGCGAAGCCGTAGCCGTGGGGGCCCCACTTCTTGCCGTAGCAGGTCTTGCAGTAGACGTCGCGGTCGGGGCCGTCGCAGGCGTTGATCGAGTCGAGCGTCTTGGTGCAATCCTTGCACTTGAAGCACTTGCGATGCCACGGCCGTCCTTTGGCCAGGACCTCCTCGGCGGCGAAGACTACCCCGCCGCACCTGGGGCAACCCTGGCCCGGTTTCGCTTTGATGGTGGCGGTGTCGATGACCGTCGTCTTCGGAGCTTGATCGCTGCATAACCAATAAACAACGCATAGAAATACATCCAGGCGGGGATGTTGGTTGGGGTTAGTGGCGATGGGGGAGCTGGAGGTGTTAGTTGTTTGTTTTGACAGAGGTAAGCGAATTGAAAAGACGGTAAACTATGTGGAAAACTAACGCTGAAATGTACCTCTGCCATTCAATATCCAAAGCATCACACATAAGCCCCAGGAAATTCCCCCCGCCGTGTCCGATTCCACGTGGGCCGTAGCGCTGAGCATAGCAAGCTGCGTATTAATACAAAAATACATTATATTACTGGGCGAATTTACATCGAATAGCAAATTGAACAAGGCTCGCTCGAGGATTGTTTATACAGAAGCGCGGTTTTAGAAAAATTATTGTTTGTATACCTGACGGCGAAACAGTCGCTCTGGAGGGTCCCGCCACCTTGACCGTATCCGTATCCTTTAGGTCCGAACCGTTTTCCGTAACAAACTAGGACACAACACAACGATCATGATTATTTAAGGTCGTTCGACAAAATTTGTATATTTTATATTCTTTCATAATCGCATTCGAGAATAATAATCACCTTTACAGTAAATATCCTTGTCAGGACCTTCGGTTACGTTATAGGAATCCAGTCCCTTGTTACAGTCGGCGCATTTGAAGCAAGTTTTGTGGAAGGCCTTAAATAAGAAAAGAAAAAAATGCACGAAAATGAACGAATCAAAAACGAATCGAAAAATCCACATTGAACGAGTCCACCAGCATGCCAGTAACACTGCACCTGTTATATACCTGGACAGTACACCATCCCGTCCTGGCCGTCGCAATGCGACGTCGAGTCCAGCCAGCGCTCGCAGTTGTTGCAGCGGAAGCATATCCTGTGCCAGCCCTAGGAAATTCAATCCTCAATCAACCAGTCCTCGACGATCCAGGACTTCCAATTACTCTTGGACAGCTGGACAATTATTTATCAACTGATCCAGAAACTACTCTCCAAGTTTAGATTCTGGATAAATTGGACTCATTTTTTATGCCAGCTTCACCTTAACTCTAGTTAATCCAGACCTCAAATCTGGAAATTAATCTCCTACCAATTTTGCCTCCACCAAAACCCTTTCCCCATCTTCTGGCCATGCATTTGCGCTCTTAATCTGGTGTGCTCTTAATCCCAGTGCGTTCCCACCCTTCCCTACACCCTTCCACCAGGTGGTGGACCAGTTGAAGATGGTCCACCAGGTGGCAGTGGGTCGACTTACCCTTCCGCGGGCGAGCATCTGCTCGGCGGCGTAGACGAAGCCTCCGCACCTGGGGCATCCTTGGCCGTCGGGGGCCTTGGCGATGGCTGTGGCGAGCAGGGGGGCGCGGCTGACGACGGAGTCGGGGTCGCTGAAATCAGATTACAGTAGGCGAAATGTGGCGATTAGTTGACATCAAGAGGGCCGGATCGTTCGGAATCGCGTGCTGCGCAAGCGTGGTGGAGTTCCGGACGGTTCGGTCGTCTTATTGGTTGGTTAGTTTATCTCGAACTGGCTGAATGTGGTTAATTAAAGGTGTGAGAAAGGAAGAATATTTACAGTAGAAGCGATTGAAGTTTCGTCATCAATTTTTGTTGTGGTTTGTATTTCGGTGGAATAAAATTGAAGTGAGAAAAAAAGTTTATAGTCCTCGTATATTTTTTTTTCAAAAGCGAAAAAAGAAGAATAGCTTTCAATCAAGAAGCTTAGATTTGTATATTTACCTCCCGAAAATGAGGCTGTCTAGTTTTTGTCGAATTTGGTGAATTTTATATCTGGAACAATTTCTCACTGATACACAAAACATTTTAAAAAACAGTGCAATAAAACCAGTAGTGCCAATTGCAAATTAATTTACAAAGTTGGTGCAACTTAAAGGCGACCATACACCTCTAAAATAAACGTAAATAATTCTTGCTTTCGGCACCCCTAATAAATTAGAAGAAAAATAAATTAAGTAAAAAAAAACAGAAGCGTAAAGTTTA
The DNA here is from genome assembly GCA_917563865.1 of Phyllotreta cruciferae. NCBI lineage: Eukaryota > Metazoa > Arthropoda > Insecta > Coleoptera > Chrysomelidae > Phyllotreta > Phyllotreta cruciferae. The sequence goes on from OU830613.1 coordinate 1,426,012, forward strand.
TGTATACATTGCGATATGCTCAAAGCAGCGGTGCTGAAAGAGAAATCTACCAAACCAATAACTAAAAAAAATCAATGTAACAGGAGAAGGTGAATTTCGCATTGAATTTAACTAAAAGTTTTCGTTTGCGCCCTTCAAAGTATTTCGACAAATCGAGGGAACTCTCCTTATCCCACTACGAACGGGGTCTGGGGGTGTTAGGAATCGAAGTGGGTTAGGGGATGAGGGTAGTCTACGTGTTAATAGCAGTGCAGCATTTCGCTCAGCCATGCTGGTATGTGTTTCAAAAATGTTTTCTCACCGTTTCGATCGGGCTAAGTCGGGAATTTCGGGAGTTTCGGACGTCTTCACTACACATGGGGTGAACGCCGCGTATTTTTTTGAGGGTTGCGGGGTGTACAATACTCAAAAAACGGCACAATTACCACATTTACCTCAGGGTTAATATTAGAATTGTTTTTTTAGGGTGAGGTGTTTGCGTGAAATCTCGATTAGGGGTAGTCGACTCGCGTGTGTTTGTAGGGGGTGGTTTTGGCGAGTCGATTACCGAGATAAATGTTTTCAGAGCAACGTGTTTTTTGACTATTGCGTCTCAAAACATATATGTAAAATTCGATTTTAAACAAAATTTATTTATTCAATTATTACAAAATAACCGAATCAATTCCTTTGGTTTTTAAACAATTAATATGAAAATTAAATTATTAACATCTAACTATGTAATTTTTAAGGTCTAAGTGGATTACATTAGTGTAAAGGGGATGGAAGTTTTTTTAAGGTTTATTTGAACTGACGACAGCTCGACTGTTGGTGTCATTTTTGGGCCGCCATCTTCGTCTGATTCCTTATTAGTTTCCCCTAGATGTTGGCAAAAAATAGACAAATCAAAATTCACAGTCCAACATTCTAATTTTTCTTGCGAGCAAACGAGCGTTCTTTTTTATATACAGGACGTCCACTTAACCACTCTAAAATCACCCCCATGTGGAAAACTAAACGCGTTATTTTTACTATTGAAAGTATACTAAAATTTTGTATAAAAATAACACTAATTATAGTTTTCTATATAAGGATAAAATAAAGCCGTTTTGGGACACCCTGTAGAGAAGAAATACCCAGAAATCCAATTCCTGTGCATTTCTTCCCTCATTGCTAATTCAAAAAAAAAGTATCCTAATAATGTGTTGAACACATTCAATGGCCAAAGCACGTAAATTATAGTACAAATTCAGGAATTGAGAGATAAGGAAAGCCCTCAGTCCGCCATTTTGAAGACAAATATAATCATTAATTTCATCGACCAGCACCTACTCTTCTTCTTCAAAAGCCTCTAATTGTTTATTAGAACACAAAGGGGTTGTACTGTATGTATGTATTTATAGTACATTCGCGCTGAACCGACGATGACGCAACCACATCGCCGCGTTGCCAAATCGTAATTATTTTCATGTACATTCAGGACAAACAAAAATCGTCGAATTAACGCGAATATAAAACAAACACAGTGTGGTATTTAATGCTCGTGATATCAAACTCATCCGCATACCGGCGTGTTTGTTTAAAATGCGCCACCGGGGAATCCCCCGCAATTTCGAGCGAATCAAAGTGGCCCAAGCATTAAACAAACGCGCCCTTTCTATTTGTCGAAAACCAAGTGAACAAAATAGTAGGTGCGGTGGGACATAAAAAGGACGAAAACCGGGAAACTTACGCTTTGAACTGGGCGCCGTCGTCCATGCTCAAGCAGCCGGCGCCGCCGCCGAAACCGTATCCTTTGGGACCGTATTTGCGGGCGTGGCAGTTCTTGCAGTACAACTCGGACTCGTGTTCGGTGACGTTGGTCGAGTCGAGCATTTTGTTGCACATTCCTATAAAAAAACAATCAACGTTTCGAACCGTCCACAAAACTCATCATCAGTGCTGTGTGGATTCTGGTGGGGACCTCGCAGAGTCAAAATCTGGAGTGCAGTTTCATTCAATCGAACCACTCTTAAGGATTCATTGGACACTTAAGAGCACCACTCTTAAGGATTTGTTGGACTATTAAGAATGGAGTCCTTTAATTATTCTTTAGTGCAGTTTGTTTGGTGCTTCTTTTAAGGATTCCTTGTAGAAGTGGACTCTTAAGAGTGATATCGAGATGTGGACTTTAAGGAGTCATTTAGTAGATTTTTTTGGTTTGTTGGTTTCAAGATTTGATGACTAAATTGTGGATTTTCAAAAGTGGACTCGATGTAGCAGAGTTTTTCAGTATTTTATTTGTTTTGGTGCAATCTTATTGAGTCCATATTTTGGTTTGTTTTAGTAGAATGGTCTACTCTCGAAAAGTCCACAAATTTTTGTTTGTTTGGAGTTCCTCATACATTTTTTGGTTTGTTCAGAATGCATTAAATGTGGACTCTATTGGAGTACTATTGCAATATTTGTGCATCCAATTTAGAATCCACATTTAACGACATAAAATGTGGAATCTTCATTCCAAAAGTCTCCGGTGTTTCCCCATAAAGTAGTATAATAGGGGTAGTTTATTTATTTTTAGAAACTTTTAAGGGTTGATGACTAAATGTGAATTTTCAAAAATGTACTCATAGTAGAGGATTTTTTCGTTTAGGTGCACTCTTGTTAAGTCCACATTTTAGAAGTAGTAAAATTTGTTTGTTTATTTTAGAGAGTCCACATTTTGAGCCACCAAAGTTGCGAAGTTGTACTTAGAGAATCCACATAAAACGAGAGAGTATGGGTCATTTAAGAGTGGTCGATTTGGAAGTTTGTTGAGGGGGTTGATGGGGGTGGTTCGAGGTAAGGGTACTCACCACATTTGAAGCAGGTTTTGTGGAATTTGTAGCCACCGGCTACTTTCTCTTCAGCGGCGTAGACTGATTTGCCGCATTTGGGGCATTTGGGGTGTTCGGCGGGTTTGAAAGGCATTTTGCTTTGCGATTTTATCGGTCTGGAAAAAAATATTTCGAATTATCCACCCGATTTAATTAAAAAAAAATCAACGGTTGCTAAGCGGCTCGGTAGTGGGTCACTGGCGTAGTATTACACAAACACCTTGGGCTAAATTTAGCCAGAGCTTGGCGAACTTCCAACTACCAACGGTCACCAAATATGGCTACAGCTGCGTGCAGGTATCAACGAAAATCAAGCACTACAAGCGCACTAACCCATCCCAATAATCCCGCACACTATCATATATTACTAAAGTAATCTACCTATCACTCGCGCTGTCTTGCGTTATTAAAGCACATTAAATATTGTTATTATTATTATTATTAATATGTAATGAATACCTTGATCGGAATCGTTAGAACGTGGCGGATTTTATAAGGCCCAGTTGTCCTCACTACAACCACCAAATCGAATGTGGAGTTGGAGCTTACGCGGTGTTAGACTATAAACTCACTTTGCACACGACACCCCGAAAATTAAGGGGGGCACAAACGGGGGGAAGTCTCTGAATAAGCTTTTCGGAGTTCTATTTTTGTGTGGACGCGCGTATGCCGATGGAACGCATATATCTACTTATTCGTTTAAAATACGAACCTTTTTCAGAAATTTGATATGCGTTTTATGCATAATCCATTTTTCGAATTTTTTTTGCTACGCTTTTTATACAATTTTCCTATTTTTTCATACACCTACTGCTGTTTAATTTAGAACTTAATATTTTGAGTAATCTTGAAACTTTTGTGAGAAAGTTTACAAGCTTTTCAAAGTCTTCAAAGTTCTCTCCAAAAAGTCAAATTTTGATAACAAATTGTTGCATATTACATACATGAAATGAACAATGCAACAAATAGAAATATACAGAACGTCCCAAACATTGTTTTCAACATCGATCAAAGTTATTATTTTCCCTGCTTATGTAACGAATTTCCAATGTTTTGATTACGCACGTAATGATCGTATTCTGCGAATGAATCACGAACTTTGTGCTTTTTTTAACCCAAAATCGCGGTAAATCAAAATTCTCGGTTATTCTCGGTCGCGACAGATGTTTGGAATTCGAACTTGACGAAAAAAATGATTATTTCGGGGGACTACGCGATGCGAAATGAGCGATTTTTTCGGGGAGAAAGTCGCAGCGAAAGCGCAGTTTGCGAGACGAGGCGCGGCCGAGTCGTCGGTTTTCTGGTAGTTTCGTTACGTACGCGGAAATAGGTGCTGTACGCCACTTCCAAATATTCCACATAATTTCGGAGTATTTCTGGATCTCGACTGGAAATAGATGCCGTTCCGGAAATAGAAGAAAGAAAGACGTTCACCTAATAATTAGTCGAGTAAGTGTGTGCAGGAAAATCGTTGGAAACTGAACAAACTTTAATATACAGGGTTAAGTCGAGAAGTTTAAGTCGTATTTTTCGTATCCCCCTCGTATCTACATTGCCATTTTGATGTGATATTCGATTGAAAATTATGTTGACTTTTCAAATCGAGTTTGCCAAAATAACTAAACGGAATTTTCATTCTAAGTTCGGAAAATTTTCCGCCTATTACAAGCCAATTGGGCTCGGTAGTTTTTCTTTCGTATTTTCCTTGGAACGTCTAGTTGGCCGGTTATTTCAGTTTCAAAATAGCTTCTTTGTTTATTCTACAGCCAGTTTAGGTTCAGTAGTTTCTACAAATTTTTTCTACTCATATACAGGGTGTCCTAAATAAAGAAATGGACATTTCAAGATTGGAGTTTAATCTACAGCAAAATCAATTTTTTCTATGGCTACAGAGTGTCCTAAATAAATGTCTTTCACGGACTTTGAAAGAGGTCAGAATTTGAAGATATTTTGAAGTTTAATCTACAGAAAAATCTGATACAGGGTGTCCTAAATAAGTGTCTTTTAGGGACTTTGATGGAGTTGTGAATTTCAGGATTATTTTAGGTTTAAAGCAGCTTTGAAGTGTTGAATTTGAGTTGTAGCCAATGAGGATCCTTTTCTAGACGAAACGAATTTGGCGAAAAAATCTGTATGACACACGATTCCCACGCAACACTGACTAACTACTTATTGGCAACCTTTAGGAACTAAAATTAGATGTTATTCGAACTTGATATTAATTATTAGCGTAATTTTAAAATCGCTTATTATCACTTTACTGCTCCCTGTATTTTTTTGTGTAAAATATTACGCGATTCTCCAGAAATTTTGAGCTACAGGAGGCGATAAATCGCGTCGAGAAATTATTTATTTAATTTTAACAGTGTATACTTTATGTCCGTTATCGAAACCGAGACAAGAAAATCTGTTTATGCTGCCGATTTTCCACCTACAAGCCGTCTAAATTTAGACCGGCTGCGATTTTTCGAATATAAAGAAAAGCGTGAAAAAATTTTACTTCGAATTCGAAATTAAACTATCAGATCGCTGTTTTGGCGAACGAAGCGTCGTAAAATTAAATGGATGTATAAAATTTGATATTACGATGTGCAACGAATTGTAAACACCTCGCTTTATTTTTGCCAGAAATGTTACGTATTTCGGAACAGGTACTTAATTATCTTAACCCACCTCTAGACATGTAACATACGCTCTATTTTCCCCCCGAAAAGGGCCAGAAATTGTTGTTTTTGTTTAGAAAAATGCTCCAAACAAATCACCCAAGACTGGTCTAATCTCGAACGGGACGCCATTATTTTTAAGTATAAGGTAAGAGTCATTTATATCAGACAGAAATATTTCACAGTTTGTAGCACGTGTTTCGTGCGCTATAAATAAAATTGTCTCAAAAAGAGGTGAAAAAAAGTCAGGTGAAACATTAAAAAAAATCGTAACAAAAGTATTGTATAGAGATTTTGCTCTATACAAGGGTCGTCTCATTAAATTTGGGAAAATGGGCAAGTACAGAAAAAAATTCTGGTATTATTTTAGCGTATGAATTCAAAAATGATCTGTACTTATGATTCACGCGTTCGGCATGGCCTGCTCAAAATTAGACCGGCGAATTTTGCGTGGGATGGAAAACAACTAGAAACTCTACGAATTTTTGATATTGAATTTACAATGTCACGAAAATTTGACGTATTTAAAGCGAAATCCGGCAATTACCGCGACAAGGAAAATTTCCCACAACTAGACATGGAAATTAAACAATACTCCGCAAAAAGAATTATTGTAATCATAGTTAAATTTCTATTTCACTTAAATTACTCTTGCCACCATTGGTGTACCTATTCTTGTGACTTTTTCTTCCCAAGTTGGCTACAATTGGCCACACTTTTTGTCACACTGGCATGGCCCAATAGCTCTGCGGCTGCTAAGGCTAACAAATTGAGAATTTATTAGCTATTTTACCCCCTAAAACAATCATTAAACGTACTTTAAAAGCGATTTATTCGCACAATTTAATCGCCATTTTAAAAAAACTTATGTCAACACAAAATTTGACATTTGACACTCACGGCCAACTTCCCGAAAATACACCGACCACCCTACGCCATTGGTGAACGCAAACTGTAACTGTCTCTTTCTTCGAAAGTACGAGTACGAGTAAAATATGATTATGATAATAAGACGCAACGAAACCATGGAGGCATTTAAATAACAACGTTAGACGAATAAATTACGCGTCGAGATGAGCGCCTTCGAAATTTCTATTTCCGATGGCCGATCATTCGGCGGATTACGTACATTACAAAAGAAAATATTATACGTATTGTGATGAATTAGTCGCGTTTAATTAACTCGATCGAATAAAACAATTCGAACGGTGAAACTGCTCGCCATTTTTATACCGCTATTCCATCGAGTGTGCTTAGCCAAAACATGTCTCATAGGGTGAGTAGTAATTTTTATCAAATCAGTGTTGCCAATATTATACTTTTTAGGTTGTTTACATTGTGTTATCAATTTGCTTCCAACAAACCGCATGCAAACGAGACAATTTCCTCATCAGACCACCCCCGTTTTACCACCCCTTGCCCCACATAATAGTCACCTTAGGGGTGCCTAAAATAGAAGAATCACCTTACCCCAACTACGCGCATTTCCCCAGTTTTGCCAACATAATGGGGGAACCACCCCGAGCGAATTTAATGCAGTACCAAAGCGGGGAATTACCGGATCACTCCGGTGTAGAAATACTGGAAACCATAGGTTATACGCTACCGAGCGAAATAACCTTCAACCACCCGGTTACCTACGCTAAAGAATACCTTCTGGACACGGCCCCGTCCGATTCTCACACCAGCCAACCTGATCTCCTCACTGGCGAGCAGCGGGAAAACGAGGAAATTCTAGCTGAAGTTGAAACGAAAAGCGAGAAAAAACTTCATCATTACTTTGCAAATAATTCCCAAAAAGATGCACCGAAGAATATTTACGAGGTAATAAACCCTGCTGAAGAAAATGTTGCTGATGAAGAAAGTAGTAGAGGACCAGAAGAAGAAGATGGTTTGGAAGTTTTGGGGCTGGAAAACCGCAGCGATAAGGTACATAATATTAATAAAGCAAAGTTCTTAAACAATATCCTCAACCATAACGCAATAAAAACCAGCGTAATTGCTTAAAAAAAAACGAACCCAATTACGGATGCTTAACGGGATCGTTTTCGATTAATTAGAGCCGTCACGAAAGTAGAAATAATTAGGTATTCCGCAAATTAAAAAAAATATAAACAGTTGAGCGCTTATGCTCTACCTTCATTTGTTCTTCGACTTTCGTTTAATTAAGATAGGTGTTGTAGTTATTACATACATACCAAGTGATGGTCATTACTTAGTGCACTTTACGAAGTGAAACATGGGTTTGTTATAGTTGTCTCTTGAATAGCTCGATATGGAGGTGTTCCTGCTGGTAAGATTTTGAAATTTTTGAGATTATTATCGATTAATTGGTTTGGAAATTGTTTATTTTCTCGCTAGATAAAGTGCATATTAGTAGGTGATGTTTGTAGAGCATGAAGAGATGAATAATGATGTTTTATTAGCACTTTGTATGTTGCTTTTTTTTTGGGAAATTATCTATTTTTTTATAAAATTCAAAAATTTACTAACACAAGCAAATCTTCCTATAATCGAGCACACTATAAAAAAGCAATAAAATGAAAGTGAACTACCACAAAATTTGATCAGATGCAACTACTTACCAGATTAAATCAACTCTTATGAATAATGTAACCGCATCTTATTCAGACTGGAAAAATGAATTAATAATTACCATAAAAACCTACAATCATTTTTTTACCTACAACAATTTTCCTTCACAACTCTTCTATCATCTTTCAGTTACTACTCCTGCTGCCTACTGAAGGTGCAGCAGCACCGAGGTCGAAACGTAACACCAACGATTCCTTCAACGTGAACATAGGGGCGGGTTACGGGGTTGGTATCGACCAGGATACGACCCATCTTCCTGACAGTACCACCCAAATCAACTCCACCAACCCCTTGAAGTCGCTCCTAAGGGGTGAGCACGTCATCATTGGGCAGTACCCTAATAAGAAACAAGAATTCCATGGAGAGAACAACGTACTGATGGGAATGAAGGAGATCCAGCAGATACTCCGCAATGTTGATAAGGATAATTCCGGGTACTCCAAGATAGTCCAAGTGGTGAAAGTACCGGCAGTGTACGAGATACACTTGGAGAAACAACAAACTAACAAAAAACCAGTTAAAATGGTCGATAATAATGTTATTTATGGTAACAACAAGTACCGCCAAGTACCACCCAGAAAAGTACGCGTTAAACCAAATTTCCGCGAAAAGAAAAACACCCATTACCCCATGAACCACCAAAGCTACTACAAACCCGAATACGTACCTTACTACCCTCCCATCCAGCAACACCAACACCCTGTATACACAACCCTCACCAGCAGAGTACCATTTATCGACAAGCGGGCGTTCTCGCACGCAGTTTACGGTACTAATAAGGAAAAGGTGTTCAAACCTGACGAAATCAACATCACCATACAACCCGGTACCACCATGGTGACGCTGCCCAAAGCGGATGCGCCCCAGGACAGGAATTTCCTGGAGAACCACCGGAGAAAACCCTGCGATAAGGGCAGGAACGAGCAGGTTTCACCACCTGATGTTAATCTAGCATCGAGTAATGTTGACAACGTTTATTTCACCACCCTCAAGCCCCTGGAGAAAGAAAGGTACTACAAAACAGCTGAAAGAAGAAGCGGCATGAGGCCCATTAAATACATGCTGTATATTAACAAAATTATCACCGATAGTTGGTGATTTATGCGCATTAATACTAACACTAGGCTAGTCTATTTATTTATTATATTACACTCTAGTACATTAATCGATTTAAGCGATCGATTAATCGATTCAAACAAACACCAAAGTGGCGATTCTGTTCACGATTTTATCATAACTGTCGACTTCAGTACGAACGCAAATTTCTGCCCTGGAGTATCCTGCTCCTGTTAGATCTGCTGAAGAATCCCGCACTTCCAGCAGGATCCTGTGGCCGAAGTGGCTGTTGAGCTCCGGGATGCAGGCCTTGGTGCCGTAGGGGATGCCCAGGGTTTCGTCCATCGATAGGGTGACGTATGCGGCTCTGTTGTCCACGTAATCCTGCAATTTTAATGGCCTTTTACGTGGAAGTAAAGCGGCGATGAATTAAAAGTTACCTGTAGGGTTCGGAGTTTTTGTCCTTTTTTGTCCTGGTAGCCGAATTCGTGGTCCTGATCGGCGTAGTCGGGGTAGTAGGCGGTTAAAGTTACGTTTCGCATGGTTTTTCCTTTGCATTTCAGCGTTATTTCTAAATAAATGTACACGTATAATAAAGTATCTAATATTTTTTTATTGTTTTACTTACCGTTATCAAATAACGCACAAACACAACTCACTGTAATAAGTAGAAGATAAAGGAATAATTTCATATTAGAAAAAATATTTTCACCACGCCTCAAAGAAACTAATAAATTAACAGTGCAATAATCTAGTTAAAATGCAACAAAAAAGTCGATCAAGCAAAATAAACGCAACGCCAACTACAAATTTCCCATTACCAAACAAAAAATGCATTTTATAAAATTTATTGATTGACTACTTATTGCAATTTTTATTTTTTCATACCGAAATAAAAATATTTTTTTCTAATGACACGGCTCGTCCTCCGTTCTCCTCGACGTCACCAGAGGCTCCCTATACTGTTGCCTGTTCTTTATCAAATCGTACCCCGTATAGTTCACTGTATCGTGGTACTCGCTGGTGCCCGTTTGCAACTTGAACCATTCATCAACAGGACTAGGAGCTAAGAAACATCGCATTAATAACCATAAGAGCACCATTAAATGGTCCGTACAACCATCTTCAGGAGCTAGTACTACTTATACCTGAAGATGGCCACATGAACCGAAACTATTAACACAATTAGGCCTCTTACTAGCTTGGAATGTAACGCACGGAACCGGTTGAACGTCCGGCTTGGGAAAGCAGCTCAACCTAAACTTGAACGGATCCCTGTAGGCTCTCTTCAACCCCAATATCTCACCCTTCACCGGTATTCCGAAGGGCGAATCGATATCGGCCATAAGTTTGCGATACTTCGGCACTGGTAGGCCTGCGGAAGCAATTAAAATTAACTCACAACAACCAGCTAGATGGTACTGAATGGTACTACTTTTTTTAACGTAGCTCAATTGGTGCAGCGTTTGCATTTTATCGTCGTCCGTGTCGCAGGGATGGTCCAAGATGCTGCTCTTCAATATGGCCATCTGGAATGGAACGGGAGGTTAAAGAAGCCTGAGGAAAGGAGCCTGAGCAAAGGAGACCCTGGAAGGAGCTAATAAACCTAGAACAAAGACGTACTTTTCTGGACATCTGGTCGAGGACCTTCAGTAGTTGGCTTTCCTTCCTGACCAGTTTCATGTACCTGCCCATTTCTGGTTCATACAAATGGAAATCGCAATGGCAGTAAGGCTCCACTAGACGGGCTACGTAGGCGTTGTTGGGTTTGGTGCGCCGTGGGGGTTGAGTGGGGCTGGAAAAGGGGGTTTATTTGCACTCTACTGGCACTCAAAGTGGTACTCACATGGGCTGCAGTGGGACCCGCAGGAACTTCTTGAAGTCCCTGCGGTGGCTGGTCAGAAAGGCGTCCTTGTCCAGCATGGCGCTTGAATTTGGGGGAGGCGACGGGGGCTATTCGGCCGTGGGGGTTCTGATGAGCCGGGCGCCGAGTCTGCGCACCGGGGGCCCGAGAATTTTCAGCGCCGCTCTCAGGACGGCGTAGACGAAAAAATTTTGCGTCAACCTCGAGAGGATATCCAAATACTCCATGTTTTTTTTGTCGTTTCGACGGACGTCACATCGATTGGAGCCCACTTGATTTCGACATGAACATTTCGCTATTATACAGGGTGTACAAAAAAACACAAAAAATCATTTAAACTCCTATTTATTTATGAAGTGAAATTATTTTATGGGTTAGTTGATTTTTTTGAGTTCATAATGGCCTCTGTGGCGATGCAAGGGGTCGCTCAAATAGCTGATTTTGCTCCATTTTTCCACCACGTGGGAACCAGGAGGTCGCGATTGGTCGTGGGGATTCCATGCGCCCATTTCTCTTATGTAATTTTTAGCACCTAAAACCATTATATTAACTGGGAGAAACCATTTCTTATGGCTCGAATACTCACATTTTCTTTGGTCGAATTTTTTGCAACACCTGGTATAATTTTCTTTGGTGGTGGTCAAGCAGGAGTCTATGTGGTAGGGGGTATAGTAAGGACCTGGGGGAGCTGTGGGTACTTTATAATCGACTCGCTTTGGGAATATATGGGGCTCTTCTAAATGGACAAAAAATTTGTATAAAAAATACCCAGTAGGAATCTAGTATTTTGAAATAAATAGTACAAGAGTGGCTTTACTGGCTAGTTTAATAATGAAACAAATTAAAAGACCTCGATTTATTGACAAGCACAAATTAAGACAATACAAACATAAAAAGATGAGATTTTTATCCTGCCTGAATTATCCTCAGACAGGACATAAGCAAATTTTATTTGTAAAATCGCTTTTTCTCAAAAAGCTCTAATGGTATAATCGATTCTCGGCCTTCTTGATACGTCGTCTATTCAAAGGAATTTCACTATTTCAAAATATTCCTCCTTTCTGGATCGTGAATGCCATCCCGTATGATCAAATTCCCGACGCGCGAATACGTGTCCTGGTATTCAGTGTTATTCGGCGTCACAGAAAAAACTCCACCTTTACAACTCCCCACTGCAAAAATAACATCGTTACAAATTAATTTACAAGAGACATGCTGTATAAGCGAAACTAAGTTTTATGCTACAATTCATCCAGGAGGTGTGTTTATTTTTAGGATATCTCCATAATTGAGGGATTTTCGAAAAATTTTGATTCTTTAAAGAATGTAGAGAAATGTTTTTTCTATAGAATGAGCTAAACTGGGTGTTTCTACCCCAAATAGTTTTCGAGATAATTGAATTTTTTTATTAAATTGCACTAAAATTAGTAGCCCCTAAAAAACTCAAAATATCTCGAAAACTAAGCGATTTTCGAAAATTTCGCATTCTTCAAAAATTGTAAAGAAACCTTTTTTATACAAAATAACGCCAAGTACAAGTTTCTACCTCAACCAGTTTTCGAGAAAATCGTGAAACTTACAAGGCTGGTCAGAAGTACCCTTCTTCTCGAAGGACACATTCGCAGTGAACGAGCTGTCCTTCCTAGCGCTGACCTTCCCTCCGGGCCGGCACACATCCCCAGGTATCTTAACCGGTTCGGGACATGGTGGTAGACTAGCCACTCCAGCTGCCTCCAGCAGCTCATAGTACGGCGCTGGCGGGTACTCCTCTGCAAAACGAATCAAACAAGTACTCGCAAATCGAACTCGTACGCAAATCTTACCGTATCGAATTCGATTTACGCGTAAAAAACTAGGTTCACTAGGTGATTCGCGCTTTGAATCGGTTCCGGAACCGTCCCCAACGGTTCTGCGCCGGCGCAACGAGCTTGCGCAGGTGCAGGATAGTTCGGAATAGCAAAGGTATTAATTGTAAAGTTATACCTTTATCGCAATAGTCCACTTGATAAGTGGTTGATAATCTGTCTTTGTTAATCCTGCTGATTAGATCGTCAGGGGGAGCTGTTTTTAGGCATTCGTAAATGTAGGGGTATTTTTCTTTTATCTAGAATGTATAGGAATTTTATTGTGTTTTACTATTTAATAGAAATTGCGTGTTTTTACCTTTCTCATAAATACATTGGGCTGGTTGTATTTGCTGACTTCTGATTCTGGAGCAGAGCCGGTTTTGGCGCCGATGATTCTGGGCTCTAGCAAGGGCCCCATGGGGCCCAATCGGCTCCATTCGGCCGATTTGAGGGAGTCCGGGCCTGTGATGTGGTAGTGGTGCTGGACATCATGGTGGCATTCGCATTTTTTGTACTGGCCCGGGTCTGATGATGGTCTGGAATTTAGGGGTGGATTAATAGGGGATGATTATCGGTGAGTGGTGATGTCTTACTTGAAGCCCAAAGTGGTCACGTAAGGCCAGAGGAAATCTTTTCTGTAGGTGGTCAGGAACTGGCCCAAAACCATCTTGTTTACTGGGAATTTAGCTGCCGAAAGAGGGAAATTTTACAAGTACTCGGGAATTTCGATTCGGCCAACGATTTTTTTGGAGTTTAAACGTACGTTTGACAAATTTGAAAAGTCAATCAACCATCAGTAGGCTTTGAATTTTTGAATTTTCCAACCGGCTCATTCTCATTGGGCAATGCGATATATTCGCGCGAATTGGCCTTTATTGGGCAATTTTTGAAATTTTATTTCAACTTGTGAAAAATTAAACATTTTTTTGTTCATATAATCAATAGAGAAGCCCCAAAAACATTTACACAACACAATTTACAGTTATTTATAAGGAACAGGAATTTTTTGTAATGTTTAATTCATACATACTACTATACAAAATATAACATTCTAAACTACAAAATACTTTCTTTCTCTATGGTAAAATCCAAACACACGTATAATTAAAATGTAACATAAAGCTCAAGGTATATTAGAGAACGTCTTGAACTTGATATTTAAACTGTTTCAATAACTTTTCCTTACTTTTAGAAGAGGAAATTTTAAAATGACGTTCTAGAAGTGCATATAAATTTTCAACTGCGTAGATAAATAAAGTAATCGATGTTCCATCTCTCTATAGGAAGGTTACATGCAGGTTTTATTTCTACAAGTTGTTGCTGGATAACAGCTCATATAACAGCCAAAACCCAGGCTGATTGTGCCATAGGAAAGAGACCACAAACTTATTTCTTCTATGACAACAAATGTCACGTCAAATGTCACTCCATAACCAAACATTTGACAAAATAAGAAGATGTTTGTATGTTTACATACCGAATTGTTGTTCAACTAAAACACCCACAGTAAAACTTAATGGAATTAGAAAAAACGCTTATAAAATGGAATGTTTAGTAGCGAACGTAGACCACATAAAATTCGACATCGAAGTAGCCTTAGAAGAGCAATATGGCGCTTTACCGCTACCCTTCCACGGAATGGACAGTAAGATATCGCTTTAACTCATTCAATACAATATATTAAGCAAGCTTTTACATTTAAGAATCCACGGCGGCCGTGTGCCTGTTCTTCTCGACGCCCAACGGCTGCCCCAAAGGCGCCCAATGCCCCTTCCGGCACGTCCGAGGCGACCGTACGATCGTCTGCAAACATTGGCTGCGAGGCCTCTGCAAAAAAGGCGACCAGTGCGAATTCCTGCACGAATACGACATGACGAAGATGCCCGAGTGCTACTTCTACTCCCGATTCAACGCCTGCCACAACAAAGAGTGCCCCTTCCTGCACATCGACCCCGAAAGCAAGATCAAAGACTGCCCGTGGTACGACAGAGGCTTCTGTAGACACGGCCCCCACTGCCGCCACAGGCACGTTAGAAGAGTCTTATGCACGAATTACTTATCCGGGTTCTGTCCGGATGGAGTAACCTGCAAATACATGCACCCACGGTTCGAGCTACCGGCTCCTCCGGATCAACAGAAGGAGCAGAAGAAGACTCCTGTTATTATATGCCATTTCTGCGGCGAACATGGCCATAAAGCCATCCATTGTAACAAGATGGTGGATCCCACGAAGGTGCTGTTCATACAATCGGATGAGCATAAGGATAAGGATGGGACGGAGCAGGCTGCGCAGAACTCGTACTTGCAGAAGATGCTGCCCAAGAGGCTGGAAGATGTCACTTGCTATAAATGCGGTACTAAAGGGCATTATGCTAATAGGTGTCCTAAAGGGCACTTGGCTTTCTTGTCTCAGTCGAAGTCGAAAGATCCGAGTGAGAATGATATGTAGTTAAGATTGTAGATTAGATTAATTAATGTACAGGGTGTATCTAAATAACATAAGACATAATTTAAGGGGTGATTATGTGATATATTTTGATTATTTCAATTATTACTAAGCAACTTTTCTGGGGAGGGTTTCTTTCAAAAAATTATTACAGGAGTGATCCTTAATTTTTTTCAGTGTTGTTTAGATACACCTTGTATACAAGAGATGTAAATATCGTGGCGAAATGAAATAAACCCAATTGAATTTATAATTGTTGTATTTTCCTTTACTCTTTTACATATAATATACACTTACGGCGTTAATATAACAAAAATAATTGAGATATTACAGGTTCACTCAAATAGACTTTTAATATTAAAATAATTTGCATTTATACACATTTCGCACTGGATAGTCGCCAATGACTCGATTAGAATTATGCTCGAATGGATTTCTGATCCAAAAGTAACGTGTTTTTAATAAAATCATCGAGAAGACACAACGATAACTAACATTTATAGTAATCGAATCCACAATGGACATTTTTCGCCAAGAAATTCAATCGATTCTCGACCAGCAAGAACTCGCAAGAAAACTGTAGAAACATTAAATTAGCGAAGAATGTTTATTGTCGATTCGAAAACAAGCAATATTATATTGTGCTTAATACATTTACAGTCATACAAACGCACATCCATGTGTACAATCTGTGAAAAACCAATAAATATATTTCACTACCCCTATCCCTATACCAACAATAAAATTAGGAATTTTCTCACATACTGTATATCTAAATAATCCCAATTAAAAGAGTTGTATTTCTCATCAAAATTCACAAACAGTGAGCCTTTAAATCAATAACTAAAGGGTTAAATTTGCCACCCCAGTGCACAAACCGATCGGAATGCAACAAATAACTAACATTCAACAGATTGTCACTAGCTAAATTCATTTTAATAGATTAATATCAACGCTATTCTAACATTTACAGACACTGATCGTCCATGTAGAATTATTTATATAAAGTGGATTGTCATGTTTCAATGTTAGGCCATTGATTACAATATGTAATGTATATATATTTTTTAAGATATTCGATAGATACGAGTGGTTAAGAGTTATCACCCCTGTTGTGATGGTCGAATTGGTTTCGCTGGAAAATTAATCGGGGGTTGGTGGTTGGGGGTCTTTTGTGGGGGATTCACGCCCGAGTTAATTTTCCTCTTCGTTTGGTTTGGGAATGAAAGACTGCGGTAGTTCCCCTAGCCACTCTTATGCATCTTTTCATAGTCAAATCTAGCGATACGAGTATGGTTTGTAGAGTGGAAAATTCGATGGATTTTCCAGGTGAAGATGAGAATGGATTGTTGCGAAATTTCGCCTAATTTCTACGAGTGAAATTTTGTTATATAGGATGATTCGAGAAACTTTTGTAGCGTTTCTTAAATCGTTTTATACAGGGTGTGTGTAACTGTACACTCTGTATATTGTAGGCATGCGAACACATCGAAATTTTTCTACTTTTTTTGGTTTTTCGTTTAAATTTATAACGTCAATTTTGGCACAATTCTCTTTCCAATTTTTGCTCAGAGTCGTCGACAATACTTTTAGTGCTTCCTTAGGCGTTACCTTAATTTTACGAATATTTTAAATAATTAGATGGTATTAAATCAGATCGAAACTTTTCTTTTTTACGTACATTAAGTTTAGAAGATTTTTTTACTCAGTCGTAGGAAAACCTACTTGTTTTAGATTGTCAAAAGCCGATAGAAAAATATTAAATATGGATAATTTGATGATAGTTTTCGTTACCATAAAACAATTTAGAGATAAAACATGTATAGTCTTACTAAAGCCAATTTAATGTCGCTTTATTTGACCTCTTTTGAATCGACTTTGGGAAGACTATTTAATGTTTTCGTTAAATCCATAATAGATGAGCCAAAAGTGTTTTTAGAAGTATTTTGCAGCATTATTGAGTATTTACATTCACATTAATTTTTTTACAATAATAATTACACGTTCTAATACCTACATTTTCTATATATTTTACGAAAGATTAATTTTTGATGTACTAAAACAAATTATAAAAATATTGTACCCATTAAAAATGATCTCTTTGCGCGTTTTTATACAATATTTCCATGGAATAAATTCAATAGATAAACGACTTTTGGTCCTTTTAAGTACTGATATTGAGTAGAAGATATGATTTCAGGAAAGAAATGATATGGAAGATTTCTGTTAATATTTCCTCTGATGAAATATGTTCACAACTCCCGGGAAAAGTCGAATAATTTGGCAATTTTCTATCCTACCGCCCTACATTTACCACCAATTTCTCATGAACAGCTCCAAAAACTATCCCAATACAACGTACAACTTACAAATATTCATTAGTTATTACAAAATATAGTGCAAAGTATACAAATTCACAATTGGTGTTTCAATTATAAAGCGCTTGAAGCTTTTAGAACTCCTCTCACGTAACAAAACGTGTCGAAAAAAATACACAATTTTCGCTCACAGACCAGCACCAATAGCTAGATCCAACAGCTATCCTTGACGGTCTGTAGCTTACGAAAATACGCATAAAAATCAACACACCTGTTACCTTTACTAACAACAGGCACTTTAGCATTCAAGGTTTCGTGTGAGAGATAAAATAAGTGACAATAAGAATAAATTTCGGTTCAGTAGGTTAATAATTAGATTTTTTTGCAAGTGATTATAAATGATTGGGAGTTAATAAGTGTCATTTATTGTCTAATTATCTATTTAACTACACAAAAAGGGGCTTATATGTAAGAAACTCCATTAAATACTTCGACAGTTTAAAAGCCAAAATGGAAGAGAATGACAAATGACAGTATAGGCCAATATGACATTGACATTTACCGATAAAAAACAACTCCCAATCATTTATAACCACGCCCAATGAAAGGATGTCAATAAAACTCGCTCTCCAAAAAAGAGAAGAACCAAATTTGAAGATACAAAACCTACTCAGCCGGGCTCTCGGTGGGGCTATCAGCCCCAGGTCAAGGGGAATCGTTGGAATCCGACCCCAGCGAGTGAATGGGAAACAACGGATACCATCCGGTCGTCAAATGCGTCAAGGTGATGGCGTCCAACGCCACCTCCGCCCCCCCGAGCCCCTGGTTGTGCTCGAACCCCCCCTGCCGCTCCCACAGCATCACCACCAGGCTCCTGCCCAGCACGTCGCACGCTTGATACTTCAACGTCTGCCTGAACTGCGGCTCGCTGGAATGCTTCACCACCCTGGTCTTCTTCTTCTGCAGCCACCGGTCACCGTCCCGCAGATAGCACTTCACGTAGGTGTCCGGCGGCACCTCCTTGGCGGGAATATGCCTGGCGCAGGCCACCTCCACCTCCAGCTGGCCTTTGGTCATCAACAGCCCCAGCTTGATCTCCACCGGCTTGGTGCTGGATAGCCTAAAACCGCGCGGTTTTACCTGCCCCGGGCCCAGCTGGGGGGGCGATGTACGCTCAGGACTCGATGGAGGGCTGTCTCTCAACGGCTCTGTTAACTCCACGACGCTTTCTTTACGCGAATCTCTCCCAGCGCCGCTGGAACGGCGATGTCTCTTATCCCCGGTGAGGCTCATGGTCCTCCCCAGCTCGCCTTTGACCGCCTTCAGCGACTTGAGGATCTCCTCGGGGTCGCGCAGCATCCGGGTGCAGCTGCTGCGCCGCCTGTCCCTGCTGTAGGAGGGCGGGGGCGGCGCCGCCGGGCGCTCGGCCGCCTCCTGCTGCTCCTGCGCCGATTGGAACGACGATCTTCTGGAGCCCGGCAGCGACCTGGAGAAGTCTTTGCCCAGCTCGTACACCTCCGCTTCGAGTTGCTCGGATTGCGAGGAGCCCCTGCGGGAGCCCCAGGCGTGGTCGGGGTGCAGTAAGCTGGCGCATTCTCCTATGGAGTCGACGTCGTCGGAGACGCTTCTCTGGTTGCCGAAGTCGCCGCGTTTGCCGGTGCCTGCGATTGATCCTCTGGGGGAGGTGTGTGGGGATTTGCCTCGGAGTTGGCGAGGGTCTTCTAGGCGGCACCAAACTGCTCGGTCGTCTAAGAAGGCTTTTTGGATGTCGACGGAGCATTCGCCGAGGAAGGCGTGCTCGTGGTGGGGTATCAGATCCCAGAGGGTGATCTCCAGGACTCGCTCCATTAGCTCCTCGCCTGGTACGTTGGGGAAGCTTAGGTTGGCGTTCCAAATGGGGTTTTGGCTGGCTGGTGCTACTTCTGTTTGTACGCAATGCTCTTCAGCTCTGGTGGAAGAAATAGTACTAGTTGTATCCAGGTGTTTGGATAAGATAGGTACTTACGTTA
Source organism: Phyllotreta cruciferae (assembly GCA_917563865.1). Classification (NCBI taxonomy): domain Eukaryota; kingdom Metazoa; phylum Arthropoda; class Insecta; order Coleoptera; family Chrysomelidae; genus Phyllotreta; species Phyllotreta cruciferae. The sequence goes on from OU830613.1 coordinate 1,445,644, forward strand.
AAGGTAGCAGGCATAGCCTTGCGTAGGCTTCTGGAAGCGACCCGAAGCCTAGAGAGTCATCGCGAGCTGCTAGTTCGTCTGCTGCTAGTACCGCTACTACTAGTTCTTTTCTTTCATCGTGGTACCACACCTGGATCTGGACTCGGCCGGTGACGACTCGTTCCCGGGCGATTTGCTCCTGGAAAAGGACGTTTTATAATCCTGTTTGTACGGTACTAAGTCTAGCTATGACATGCTTGAAATGAGTGGTACTTGTTTGTTTATACACATATGAAGTACATGCTAAATTCAGTGGTAACATGAAAGCTAAACTATGTATATCAATGGGGTTTCCGCAGCCGCCGGAAGGTTTCCCATGCAAGTTTTCCGGAGCTTTTCCGGCGGCTGTGGAAGCCTTTCGAAGCTGTTTTGGTCAAGTAAAAGCGAGATTCTCGTGCCAGTTGGGACAAAGAGCGGGTTATTCTAATTAAAAAAAAGGAGTTATCATTATAAAGAGCGGATTATATGCAAAGTGCATATTATATGCAACATTTGCATATATCTGACGGTTTGACAAGTTTTTGTGTGTTTTGATAAAATTTGCATATTTTAGCATATACAAGGTACAAAAGTTTTTTGTATAGTTCAGGTCATATTGCATGTTTTTGATTTTTTGAAAACCGCTGCATATTTTTATTTTATTTTTAAATCAATGATTATTTTTAATAATTTTTTTGAATCATATTTTCGGTATTTTTTTGAAAATCACTGCATATATATTTTCGACATTTTTTTGAAAATCAATGCACATTTTAATTTTATTTTTAAATCTATGATTATTTTTAATAATTTTTTTGAAAATCACTGCATATTTTCGGTATTTTTTTGAAAATCACTGTATATTTTCGATATTTTTTTTAATTAAAAATTAATTAAATTAAAATTAAAAATTAATCAAATTAAAATTAAAAATTAATTAAGTTAAAATTAAAAATTAATCAAATTAAAATTAAAAATTAATTAAGTTAAAATTAAAAATTAATTAAATTAAAATTGAAAATTAAAATTAAATTAAATTAATTAAAATCACTGCATATTTTTAATACTTTTTTTGAAAATCACTGCATATTTTCGATATTTTTTTAAATTAAAAATTAATTAAATTAAAATTAAAAATTAATTAAAATTAAATTAAAAATTAAAATTAAATTAAATTAATTAAAATCACTGCATTTTTTTAATGCTTTTTTTGAAAATCACTGCATATTTTAATTTTATTTTTAAATCAATGCATATATATTTTTAATAATTTCTTTGAAAATCACTGCATATTTTCGGTATTTTTTCGAAAATCACTGCATATTTTCGATATTTTTTTGAAAATCACTGCATATATTTGATTTTTTTTAAATCAATGCATATTTTTGATATTTTTTTTTTTAAATATTTTTAAATAAATCGTTGCATATACAGGGTGACCCCAAACGGTGAATACAGGGCTAACGCATAACATAAAAATAGTTTCGTCTATATATACAGAGTGGCTCAATATGTATACGCGCATATATTATCAATTTTCCTTGCATATAATCCGCTCTTTAGTTATCGTACAAGCCCAGAACGTACCGTGTGCGTGATGGGTAATATTTTTCCGAAAATCGCCGGTGCGCCGTCCGACCGTCGGGTGTACTTAGGGGGAAATTCGGAAAAAATACGAGAAAATGTCTAGTTAAATTGTTTACTTGCGTAGGCTGCGCATACATCGTGTACTTTTCCTGTCATTTTTCTTTTTGTCGGACAACTCCGTCCCAGCTGACACTAACATTTATTAACGACTAGTCGGGGGGGAAAATTTCGGAAATTCGCGTACTGGGAAAACTTTCGTTTCGAGATCATTCTTACTGTTGCGAGTACGTTTGGGGGAATTTCCGGAAGTCTCCTTGATAAATTATCGAAAAAACGTCTAATACAAATTTTCTACTAGACACAAATGTACAATATTGTCTCTTTTGTAGCTGTTTAATGTCTCCGTCGAGGACGATCGAAATGGATTCGTTTGTGGGGAAATTATAATTCGAAGATTACAAGTCTTTTCAAGTGATTTATGATTGTATGTGTTGTAGAAAAACGACGAGGATCAGTCTTTTACTTCGCATGGATTTATATCACAGAGAAAGCGTTTTGTTTATACCTAAACGAGTATAGATTGAAAATATATGATATACAGTGTGTCTCTACTTAAATCTCGCCCTGTAATTACGCGGACGTTTCCAAATAAATTTGTTGTTGTGAGATTCTAATAAGCGTATCAAAAACTTCGATCATTTTTATTGAATTATTTCGATCGTCCTCTGTACCGGCAATAATAGGAAATTTCATTGCAAACAGAATTTTTTAATGATACTTTAATTAGCTCGAAATATAATAAACAAAAAACTTACCATTATTGCCGGACATTACCATAATATCTCCTATTTACCTAAATCTACAGAGCATTAGAGCATAGATATGCGGGGTAAGTATAGTTTTTCTTGGCGTTTTTGAACGCTCCTCGTACATTTGTAGATATGGAAATACTATACTTAATTTGTAAGTACCTAACACTCATTATCTATACAAAAAAAAACCATTCATTTGAACTTAAACTGGATATTTCGCTCCCTTTTGAGCTTAGGTCAATCAGCCGGCGTTTTTTTCTTATAGATATGTTGTCTAATTTCGCGTAATGCTACTGTTTAATAGATTTTTTTATAAATATACATTTATTAAAGCTCTCAGTTTTGATTTTTCTACTCCCTAGTTTTATTGATATTTATTTATGAGAAATATGCGCGCCATTTTTATGAAAAGTTTGCTGTTATGCAGGATTCCCCGATAAAACTGTCATTTGTCACTTGTCGTATTGACAGCAATTCATAAAAACAGCGCGCAAATTCGATTATTTTAAATAAACATTGAAACATCAACAGACATATATATTTTTTTGGAAGATATGTTCAAAAAACACTTAGTTCAATCTACAAGCTGTACACTGTACAGGATAAATTCATGATTTTGTTTTAAAAAAGAGATAGTCTTCATTTCCTGGCCCTAACCTACTTGGATTTCGAAAGAAAAGTCGCCCTTTTCGTGGAAAACCTCCACGCTTTTCGCGCTTTTCAGTGCGTCAATTCGTTGCATGTTTTTCACTCGACATTTTTGTAAATTTTACCACTTCAAAAACTCGAAAAATGAAGTTGTAGTACAGTAAATCGAAAAATTCCTCATACATAGCGATTCGTTAGTATTTAACGAATCGCCCTGTATATGTTAAAAAAGTGTTAAGTAAGTGGAAAGTTGCTAATTCGATGAAAGTTTCGCTACACACCTTTTACTCTACAATAAAATTTTGCTCATATAATTCGACAAATTGATTGCTTCCCAACGCTCAAACAAACCCCGATTTCAAAGCAGTTGGCACTACCGAATTCCATTCCGAACTGTCACCTGTCAATCGGAACAAAACCCAGTGTAGCCAACATAAATTTTACGCCAACGCACCGACCTCGAACGATATTAAATCAGCTCGAAATCGACGCCGATTACACAATATAATTTCAGTCGATTATCAAAATATCAGATATGTATTAAGCTAATATGTTTATGGAATTTATACCGGCGTTTTGGGTAGTTTTCGTCTCGTCGGCGACGACGGCCCCTTGTCCGTTTCTGGCTCTGAAAAAACCAAAACAAAATCCCCCATAAATACAGTACTACCAACTGCAGTTTCCCCACTGCTACCAACCCACGCGTGACGTCAACCAAACTCACCTATGTGTAGTGCAGAAATGTTCGCCTCGGAGGGTTTCCTGCCCGTTATCACTGTACTTGGGGGTGGTATGGGGTCGTCCAGCAAATCACACATCCTCAGATCAGTGGCGTGCTCCACCAGGAGCTCCACAGTGTCGCCAGTGCGGTCCATGATGGCGCACACTTCCTCAAACGATCTGTCTATCAACGAAACCCCGCCCCACTCCAACACCTACCCCAGCAATTACAGAATTAATTACAGGTTATTAAAATAAGTAGTTGTGCGGGAATTTACCTTGTCGCCTTGCTGGAGGCCGCCCTTTTCGGCGGGCCCGCCGGGGACGGTCCACACGATGTAGGCGAAAAGTCGGCCGTCGGGGGCGGTTTTTCCTCCCACGACGCGCATTCCGAATCCTCGGGCTGCAACGGAAACGAGGGATGATTACGAATTAATTCGCCGGAGGAATTTCCGGGCTAGAAAACCCCGCGGTAAAACGGCGAGGGTAGGTATAGGCGAGTTCGCGGTTAAGGGTAGATTAGAACGGGAAGAGGTTGATGCCGGTGAGGTGAGAGAATTTTACTAGATACGGTCCTGGTGTAAAATGTAATTAAAGCGCAGAGGCGTATTGAGTTTTTATCGATTACTTTAAAATTGCAATTCAATAAAAAATACGCAATTTTCTCGAAAAATAATCGATGTAGAAGCGTCCTCTTGACATCATTTAGTAGAAAAAACCTTTCTCTACAATTTTTAAAGAACGAAAAAATTTCGAAAATCGCTTCGTTTTCGAGATATTTTGAGTTTTTATAGACTCCTTCAAAATTACCAATTTTAGCCCAATCCAATCAAAAACCTTAATTATCTCGAAAAATAATCGAGATAAAAAGCTCCTCTTTACATCATTTAGTAGAAAAAACCTTCCTCTACAATTTTACAAAGCTTCTGAAATTTCCTAGATACTATCCTGTTATAAAATTGAATTAAACAACAGATATGCGCATTGAGAAAATTTATTTCTATTTGGTACTTTACCTGTTTAATTGGGCACTCAATTTTTCTGACTACGGTCCTATCGTAAAACATAATCGAAGCGACAGAGCAGTATTTAAAAAAAAAACCTTAAACCCCAAATCTCCTCCTAAGAGACTCTTCCTCCATTGTACAGACCACTCAAACCCTCCTATCTTAAACATCCCCCTTCGGGGCCCGCGATAAAACTCCGCAGCTCGTTATTACTCCAGGTAAGCAGGCTAATTTCCCGTGACAAAAAGAAAATCCTCCTAGAGTAAACAAAACCCTCAGGAGGCGAAAAGTCCTCTCACACACGAGCGTGAAATTATTTCATCGCGTATCCCGAGGAGTTCTTTCACCGCGACTCCTAGACATCTTAATTGGATCGGCGATGCTAATAAACTTATAAAGCTCGTCTTCAATGCAGAGTAGGTAGCTCCTCGCTTTGTGTTCTCCGCGTTAACGATGGAAAGTTGTAAGGGGAAAAAAGAAATGTATACCTACCTGTAAGTAATAAGTAGGAGTAATCGCAGTGAGGTATAACTCAGAGATTTGTATCAGTTAATTGGCTGCTTTATTAGTGGCTGTACAACAGAAGCGTAGTGGTACACGGCGGTGGCAGGTTTTGATTGAATTTATTTCGAGAAGTTAGGTCTGATTTGCGCGAAATTTCGATGGCGGTGTAGCATTGAAAAGTTTTGTTTACGATGGGCCGTTTGTTATAGCGTGAAGCCATTATCGTTTATACTGATTCCGAGCGGAAAAACCTCTCCGGCGGCGTTTTGGGCGCTCGGACGGACCTCCGAGGGGAAATTCGCAGCCAGCTTTTGCATTTTTTATGGCGATGGGGGTTGTTGCGAGATCGCGTTTACGCCGGCGAAAAAGAAACTTCTATTGAAGGGGATGTACGAGGTGGTGGATATCTCGGTTATTAGGCAATTTTCGAAAATTTTTCGTTTTTTGGAAATTGTAGAGGAAGGTTTTTTCTACTAAATGAAGCAAACAAGGCGTCTCCATCTCGACTATTTTTCGAGATAATTAAGGTTTTTGATTGGATTGCATTAAAATTGGTAATATTGAAGCTGTCCACAATATCTCAGAATATCTCGAAAATAAAGCAATTTTCAAAAATTTTTCGTTCTTCAAAAATTGCAGAGAAAGATTTTTTCTACAACTCAGCGGTAGCCAAAAAAGCAACTTTCTACTTAAAACCTCAAAAAACGATTTATAGAGTGAGCAAACAAAAATTCCTGGTGAATAATGGTCGAAAGATTAAATTTACGCGTTCGATCAGTCCGCCCCCGCCCTAAATCATCGGCTATTTTCCGCTCTCCGCTCTATTTGCGGAGATAACTGGGAAACTCTCGCGAGCTCCCTAATAATCCACCGGGCGGTGATTTCATTTTCATATAGAGCGGCGATATTCGAATTGGATTTTCCCAAAAATTTCGACTCGCTAAAAACCCCTACCAGCAACGTACATTAATTGGGAAAATTTGAGAAAATTCTGCAATGGAAATAGACACATTTCTATGTACTGTATGTATATTTCGCGCTAAACTAGCACTAATTTTTGCGTTTGTATAATTTACCCTACTCGCTTTAGAGGATGTTACGGGTAATTCGAAGTTACTGAATTATTCGTCCGGTATACTGTACCTATTTTCCTATTACATGCGGGATAGTTACAGTTAGGAGAAACGAGAAATCCGGGACCGGAGCACAAAGGAGCTTTGTTACTTGTTTTTAACTTTCGAACTTAATTAAACTGCAAATACGCTCCCCGAACTAATCCAATTCCTGCTTTGTGTATATTCATTCCTGCATCATATTTTTATTAACTTTTACAATCCAGATATACTCAAGGCATTAAAAATTCTTCGGAGTGCTTACTCAATTTGTATTAAATAAAAATGGTTAGAGCGGCGAGTTAATCGGGCTCTATTAGTCTAATGGTGTATTTTTTCCTGTTTCTCTCCGGGACTGAATTAGAGGCGTTTAGCGAGGGGGCTCCCGGAGCACGCCCATCGCATGAAAATTCCTCCCGGAGCGGACGTGAAATAATAATGAACGCGATCGTTCAAGCTAAATAAAGTCCTCCCGTTAAATGAGAGCCGTCGGGCCGCCTCGGAGTTGATTAGAAACGAGCCGGCGTGATAGGGGATATTTATTTTTTCTTTAGTTATTTATTCACCGTGTTTTTTCTTGCGATCAATTAACCGCGCGCGATGTTAATTCGGTGCGATTTATCGCGGGATGGAAAAAACCGCACAATGCGTGTGTGTTTTAAGGATGCTGTTCGGAAGGACCTGTTGAATAGTCCTGTTTAATTATCCTCCTTTCAGCGACCCTTTTTGCAACGAATTAACAATGTGGAAAGCGGTACAGAATTGTACAGCTCTTATTTGGCTCACTCTGTATAATTAATGCTTGTTTAAGATGATTTGTAGCAAGATTATTTTTTGGATCACTCTGTAAACGTTGTTAATATAATATTTACAGCAAGATTTTCTTAGGCTCTTCCTGTATAAGTTTTTTTTCAATATATAATTTATATATAGCAAGATTCTTTTTGGCTCCCTCTGTACGCATTTTTAAATTCAATTTCAGCAAGAATCTTTTTTGGCTCCCTCTGTATAAGGTTTTTAAATACAATTCCATCAAGATTCTTTTTGGGCTCCCTCTGTATAAGGTTTTTAAATACAATTCCATCAAGATTCTTTTTTGGCTCCCTCTGTATAAGGTTTTTAAATACAATTTCAGCAAGAATCTTTTTTGGCTCCCTCTGTATGCATTTTTAAATTCAATTTCTGCAAGAATCTTTTTTAGCTCCCTCTGTATAAGGTTTTTAAATACAATTCCATCAAGATTCTTTTTGGGCTCCCTCTGTATAAGGTTTTTAAATACAATTCCATCAAGATTCTTTTTTGGCTCCCTCTGTATGCATTTTTAAATACAATTTCAGCAAGAATCTTTTTTGGCTCCCTCTGTATAAGGTTTTTAAATACAATTCCATCAAGATTCTTTTTTGGCTCCCTCTGTATAACATTTTTAAATTCAATTTCAGCAAGAATCTTTTTTAGCTCCCTCTGTACGCATTTTTAAATCCAATTTCAGCAAGAATCTTTTTTGGCTCCCTCTGTATAACATTTTTAAATTCAATTTCTGCAAGATTCTTTTTTGGCTCCCTCTGTATGCATTTTTAAATCCAATTTCAGCAAGAATCTTTTTTGGCTCCGTCTGTACGCATTTTTAAATCCAATTTCAGCAAGAATCTTTTTTGGCTCCCTCTGTACGCATTTTTAAATACAATTTAAGCAAGAATCTTTTTTAGCTCCACCTGTACGCATTTTTAAATCCAATTTAAGCAAGAATCTTTTTTGGCTCCCTCTGTATAACATTTTTAAATCCAATTTCAACAAGAATCTTTTTTAGCTCCCTCTGTATAACATTTTTAAATCCAATTTCAACAAGAATCTTTTTTAGCTCCCTCTGTATAACGTTTTTAAATCCAATTTCTGCAACCTTCTTTTTTGGCTCCCACTGTAAACATTTTTTAACACTATTTACACTTACTTCTGTGGGCCTTATCAGTGGGATCCCTCCTGAGGATGACGCGTTTCTGCGCCGCGGCGGCCGTCCCCGAATCCACGTCATGTATAACAATCCTGATGGCCTCGGCGTCCACGGACTGCTGGCGTCGCGGCGTCGCCTCCAGGTCCTCCAGCGCCGGCGTCGGCCTCGGCACCATCGGCCGCAGCCCCGCTATATCCGGCCTACGAAAACCCCAAAAATAACTCTCTCATACAACTCATCAACCCCAGGAGTTACTGATTTCAACACTCCCCCAGGTGCGTGCATAAACTACGTACAGGTGCGATCCTCTTCGCCGCATCCTCCTGTCCTCCTCGGGCGCTACCAACGAAATTGGCGGTCCATCAGGGCTGGGGGGACTGCCCGGTTCAGGGGGGGCTATTCTGAAGGAAGCCCTTCTGGTGGTGACGGCCACCGGGGCCGCGGTGACGGTGCTCAGGCCCGGCACCGAAAACACGTCGTAGGCAGACGCACGGCGCGGCATCGGCGCCGGCAGGCCCAGCCCGTTGTCCACGGTACCACCAGGAGTCAGCGGGTTCTTCACCTGCAGATTCAATTAATTAATTAATAATTCGGAATTAAGGGGCGCTCGGTTTACCTCGTCGTCGTAGCTGTGCTGGCGGGCCACGCGCGACGGCCGCCGGGAGCGCGGCGCCGCCGGCGCCGTGGCTGGAGCGTCGCGCGGCGGGCTGTTCTGGCGGCTGGACGCCGCGCTGCGCCCGCAGCGGTTCCGCGACCACTCCGGGTCCGGGGTCTTGGCGCCGCCGCCTTTCAACTGTAGATGAAAAAAATCCGGTGAAAGTTCGGAGGAATCGATAGAGGTGGCGGTGGAATCGAGACCTGGGGGCGATTGGGGGAGCGACAGGCGATTTATTAAAAAATAAAACGGGGAGAATAAGGGAGGAAATAAATTTGAGCGAGCAGATGGAGGAGAGCGTTCGGTTTCAAATTAAAACTTCTCGAAGGCTCTTCGTATTATAATAATTTACCGCGCGGGCTACCAACAATTAATAATAATTAGAGCCAAAAAAAGCTAAGAAGCTTAAAAAATAGTAGCGGCGGTATATTAATATGGAGTAAAAAAAATGCGTCACCTACTTTTTCGAGTTCCTTGAGCGAGGCCGGAGACACGTCCGAATGCCGCCGCAGCTCGGGGCTGCGGGGCGGCGCCAGCCCGCTCCCCAGGCCCCCGACGCCGAGGCCGCCGCCGCCCCCGCCGCCGCCGCCCGAGCCCAACCTGGCCTCCGAATGCCGACGCTGCAGCTCTTGTATTGGAATTTCTAATAAACTCTCGTTCGAGTCCTGTGCCATCGCCGCCCTCGATTGGAGTTTCCTGCAACAAGAAATATCCTCATTATTCGGGATATTACCCATCTCCACTTTTATCTCTACTTAAAGCGTAATACTATAATGCAATTTTTAGGTAAGTAACATACATATAGTTTATGCAAAACAAATGTAAGTGACGTAGTAAATTTATGGTGACGTGTAGCGTACTTTCTTTTGCATGAACTATAGTTGATTGAGCGGAGGAAAGGGAATAATTTAAGGGTTGGTTATTTGACTTGTTAATGATGTTGTTGCGGGGTTGTGAATGGATACAATGGCGGGATTTTGTTATCCAGGAAAAAAAGGAGAGACTCATCATAAAAGGGATCGATCATTCGGGGAAGTTCGACAGGGCGTAAAACGTTTTCGTATAAATGAAAGGGTGGCTTTAAAGCGCGTCGGATAGGAAGACAAACGATGCAGAATTTATTTTAATTTTATACAGGTAAATAGGACGTTTCTCGGAAGGGGAAAGCGCTGGAAAATTTCCTTTTTGTCGCCTCGACTCGCTACATAAAAAGAAGGAAATTCATTAAGATGGGAAGCCAAATTAGAGAGGGTGTTTGGCCCGGATTTTTTTTGGGTGGGAAGAATTAGTTGGAATTCAATCAAATTTTTATATAATTTTATTTATATTTCAAACAATTTTTGTGAATTTTTTTGGAAAATTTCATCCAAAATTAAGAAAGTTACGCTGTGATGAAGACTGTAAATATAGTTCTCCAATGGAGAAGACCACGATGTGAGATAGGCGGATTTCGGCAAAAGATGCGATTAGAAATGATTTATTAGAGCTCAAAACCGTTTTCAGTTGCTCAAAATGTGTTATAATTAAAAAGATATAGCCCTTCGAAATTTAAAAATTTCGGGTTTTGACTCATACCTTATCAACCAATCATAAACCACTCACGTTTTGTTGTATAGTAAATAGTATGAATTTTCGAACGAACAAAAATCAAACTGTCATTTGTCAGATTTTTCTGAAAATTGCACAAAACAAATTACACGAATTGCAGTTCAGCACAAAACACTTTACTGAAAATATTGAAGTTGACAAGAATGTTGCCAAATAAATTTTTCAGGACCAATATTTGTGTTTTTAACACGAAAATCGGTTACAATTTATACAGATGAAGATGTTATTTCTATATTAATATATCGAATAATCCATTAGGTAATGGAAGAAATGGATAATTCAGAAAATGTTTATTGCAATAAATATACAAAAAACGCACATTTTGCGGAGTAAAGAAGAGTAATAGGAAACGTGGCAAACTTGCTAAATGTGACTTCTCTTTGCAACTCTCGCTTTGATTGGAGCAGAGTGTATGACGATTGTGTGACGTTTTTCAAACTTTAAAAATTAATTGCGGCCTTATTTGGCCACAGAAAAAAATAAAAATTTCATTACGCGCCTTCTTAGAACACAAGGTTTTGAAAAAAAAATTAAAAAAAAAAGTCGTGGTCTTCTCCATTGAGTGCAGTGTAGCCATTGATATATGCACTCAGTTTTATCCTCATAAAATCTAAACTACAGCGAATTTCGCTTTGAAATTTCTACAGCACATTCTTGAATAACCAACCTAACGATTTACGCAATAAAAAACCCTTAAACCCTTAAAAAACGTCTCAAACTTACCTCCTACAAACGCTGCAAGTCCAATCGGCGGGATCCTCATTCTCCGCCAGCTTACTATAGCTGGCGCAATCCTCGCACACCCGCTGATGACACTCGGCGCAGGTCCTGCTGAAATCGTCCTGCTTGAACGCCTTGAGGCACACGCGGCAGGCGCCCGCCCTACTGGGCGGCTTGCCCGGCTCCGCTTTGGCCGCCGGCGCCTTCGCCTCGGCCGGCGGCGACTTCTCATCCAGCGGCGCCGGCGCCGGCGCCTCCTGCACGTCCACCGGCACCAGCGACGGCCGCGGCGCCATCTTTTGAACTGAAACACCAAATACAGCAAGTTATAGCAACAGATATTCTAGCTTAAATAAGCTAGGGGGTCGGGGGTGGTTTACCTTTGTCTTGCGCGGTGAGCAGGGAGGAGGAGATGGTTTGTTTCAATTTGCCGAAAGTGGTTCCTCCATCGGGCGATTCGTTGGCGTTGTTTCCAGCTCCGGGCTCGGTCGTTACTCCAATCTGCAACCGGCGACAATTAGAATCTTTTAGGGGATGCTCGAGCGGCCGGGTTTTACGGGCTTCCCGGGAATTTTATTCCACTCGCTTTACACCCTTCCAGCCTTTATAAATACGATGAAGAGATTCCAGCAGGAAACATCTCCAATCGTTCAACCAGTAAGTCAATCATTCAGTCAATCAATTACACATAACTTACTCAATTAGTTTATAATCAGTTAGGTAGTTAATATAATTAGTAACTGAATCAATTAGTAAGTGACTCAATTAGTAACTGACTCAATTAGGTACTTAATAAAACACTTAGTAAATGACTCAATTAGTAAGTGACTCAATTAGTAACTGACTCAATTAGTAAATACCTAACTGACTAAATTAGTTAATCACTCAATTATTAACTGAATAAATTAGTAGCTGACTCAATTAGTAACTGACTCAATTAGGTACTTAATTAAACACTTAGTAAATGACTCAATTATTAGATACCTAACTGAATATTAGTAGAAAATTAGTAAATCATTCAAATAGTAACTGACTCAATTAGTAACTGAATCAATTAGTAAATCACTCAATTAGTAACTGACTCAATTAGTTACTTAATGAAACTCTTACAATTAGTAAATGACTCAATTACTAGATACCTAACTGAATATTAGTAGAAAATTAGAAAATCACTCAATTAGTAACTGAATCAGTAAATCACTCAATTAGTAAATGACTCAATTAGTAACTGACTCAATTAGTTACTTAATAAAACTCTTACAATTAGTAAATGATTCAATTATTAGATACCTAACTGAATATTAGTAGAAAATTAGTAAATCACTCAATTAGTAACTGAATCAATTAGTAAATCATTCAATTAGTAAATGAATCAATTAGTAACTGACTCAATTAGTAAATGACTCAATTATTAGATACCTAACTGAATATTAGTAGAAAATTAGTAAATCACTCAATTAGTAACTGAATCAATTAGTAAATCACTCAATTAGTAAATGAATCAATTAGTAACTGACTCAATTAGTAAATGACTCAATTATTAGATACCTAACTGAATATTAGTAGAAAATTAGTAAATCACTCAATTAGTAACTGACTCAATTAGTAACTTGCTCAATTAGTAACTGACTCAATTAGGTACTTAAAGAAACACTTAGTAAATGACTCAATTAGTAGCTGAATCAATTAGTAAATCATTCAATTAGTAAATGAATCAATTAGTAACTGACTCAATTAGTAAATGACTCAATTATTAGATACCTAACTGAATATTAGTAGAAAATTAGTAAATCACTCAATTAGTAACTGAATCAATTAGTAAATCACTCAATTAGTAAATGAATCAATTAGTAACTGACTCAATTAGTAAATGACTCAATTATTAGATACCTAACTGAATATTAGTAGAAAATTAGTAAATCACTCAATTAGTAACTGACTCAATTAGTAACTTGCTCAATTAGTAACTGACTCAATTAGGTACTTAAAGAAACACTTAGTAAATGACTCAATTAGTAGCTGACTCAATTAGTAACTGACTCAATTAGTAACAGACTAAAGAACTCGGATCAAAGTTGACCCGCAAAAGCCTAGTAGTTGTTGGAAAGTATTGCCAACTTAATGTGAACGCACAAAATGTACCTATATAGAGTGACGTATGAAACCCTGGCGAATCGATTGGGAGTATTTTGGAGGAACTTTTTCCTCTCTCTCCCGTTTTCCCAACGAGTTTATTAGGGAGAGTCAGGAGGAAAAAAAATCGCTCACCTACGAGACGGCTTATACGCATTGACAGGGCCCCGATATATAAATGTACAGTCGATGAATTTATTATGTACGATACATCCAGGCGTCAGAAGTAATTCCGCTGGTTTTTATCTCTACGCGTTCGGAGGCGGGAACTCGGAGAGCCGTTTCGGGATTTATATTTTTAAGGATCTCGATACGGCCGAATCGAATCGGATTAACTTCTAACCGGATCCCGTTCGCCCCCTTTTGTCGACCTCATTATCCCGGAGTCCGCCGGCCGCCGCCCCGCCGCCGCCCGATCGGTGAATAATGCATGAGCGCCAAAGTTCGGCCGCTCGAATGTTTTACAAATTTTTGAATTTTCTCCGGGCGCCCCGAGTCGATACGCCCGGAGCCGCGTTTGCGGGATTTTGACTTTCAAATCGGATTTCGAAACGGTTTCAATTACGCGATTTATTTCGGTTCTAATTAATGCGACTTTGATGGCCCTAACTGGTTATTTAAATCTGGCGAGGCGACCTCGTTTCCTTCGGAATACACCACCCCTATTTCGAGCGAAAATATATATGTATATACGATTTTGCCGGGGCGCCGCGTTAATTTCCAAAAGCGAAATTCAATTTACACTACAATTAGAAATTATAATCACGACGTTAAGCCGCACACAGAAATCATATTGCGTCGTTAAATTTCGCTCCCATTTAACCGGCCCACGCCTCGCCGATAATCCCCGAATTAACCATTAATGCGTCACAACCGGCAACGCCGCCCCACTTCTGCCAACTCCTCGCGTAAATTTAAATTCTCTCAATTGGTACGACTGTCGGCTCGGGGTCGCGCTTAATGCTTATCCAGCCACCGATCGAAAGCTCTTTCCGAAGCTTCACCCTCATTAAAGCGTAGACAATTGACTCTTTAATTAATTCAGTCATTCGCTAATTGAGTCAGTTACTAATTTAGCCAGTTACTTGGTTATTTAGTTACACCAAGTTTAAGTTGGTAGTACTTTTAGACTGCTAGATTTTTACCAAGAAATTTCAGGGCGACTTGATTGGCGTGGAAATAAACTCGCTTTACTTGGGATGGATGGAAACCAAATTAGGCCGCCGATGAGTAAAACATAATAAATAAATCCTGGACCAAATTTCGAATGTAATTGCTTGTCATCGGCTCTCTTTTGTACACGTTTTATTTTCATTCCTGGCTCGCTGGTGGCGGATTTTCGCGTCGCGGGAGGCCGGGGAAACGGGCAACAGGCGACTGTAAACATCCCGTGCACTTCCCGGCGATATCTCGGCGAGAAAATGAATTTTTATCGGGCCAGCTCCGCGAAAACCGCCAGTCGACGATGCCGCTTTAAGTGGATTTCCGCCCGTTTTTCCCGGAGTTTTATCGCGGACCGTAAAATAAAATTCCGAACGCTCGCCCGGAATATCGAAGTTCTCGATCCAATTAGGCCGCTACCGCCCTGCAAGCCCGAAAAAATGGCCCCTAATGGTGACTAAAGTCGTCTGACGTTCGGGGATTTACAATGCTGATCCCTCAGAAATGACAAAATATGGGCGAAGTCCGTTATGAAAGGAACATGAGAGGATACGCTGTATGTAATATACTATATGAGATATATCGTATTACAGGACGGAATCTAGATAACGCCTGGGTTAAGTTCGTATATATCCCATCTTTCGGTATAACCTAATGGTTATTTATTGTCTCCATCCGACGTCTGAGATATTTTTATATTAAATTCTTACGTATAGGTATACCAGAAATTTGCCTCAATATTGCATCAAAATAACGAATTTTGCATTACTCAGAATATTCAGAATTGACTGGAACTGTTCAGAACAATTTAGAAGGCTTCTGGATGAATTAGAACGGTTCAAGTCAATTTAGAACATTGCAGGATCAATTAGATTTGTCCAGAACGACTTCAAAATGGAAAAGAACTGCCCAGAAAAATGTAGAACCCTTCAGGATTGACTAGAACTGTTCAGAACAATTTAGAATACTTCAGGATGAATAAGAACTGTTCAGGACAATTTAGAACGCTTCTGGATGAATTAGAACTGTTCAAGTCAATCTAGAATGTTTCAGGATCAATTAGATTTGTCCAGAACGACTTCAAAATGGAAAAGAACTGTCCAGAAAAATTTAGAACGCTTCAGGATTGACTGGAACTGTTCAGAACAATTTAGAATACTTCAGGATGAATTTTGGAACAGTTCAGGACAATTTAGAAGGCTTCTGGATGAATTAGAACTGTTCAAGTCAATTTAGAACGTTTCAGGATCAATTAGATTTGTCCAGAACGACTTCAAAATGGAAAAGAACTGTCCAGAAAAATTTAGAACGCTTCAGGATTGACTGGAACTGTTCAGAACAATTTAGAATACTTCAGGATGAATTTTGGAACAGTTCAGGACAATTTAGAAGGCTTCTGGATGAATTAGAAATGTTCAAGTCAATTTAGAACGTTTCAGGATCAATTAGATTTGTCCAGAACGACTTCAAAATGGAAAAGAACTGTCCAGAAAAATTTAGAACGCTTCAGGATTGACTGGAACTGTTCAGAACAATTTAGAATACTTCAGGATGAATTTTGGAACAGTTCAGGACAATTTAGAAGGCTTCTGGATGAATTAGAACTGTTCAAGTCAATTTAGAACGTTTCAGGATCAATTAGATTTGTCCAGAACGACTTCAAAATGGAAAAGAACTGTCCAAAAAAATTTAGAACGCTTCAGGATTGACTGGAACTGTTCAGAACAATTTAGAATACTTCAGGATGAATTTTGGAACAGTTCAGGACAATTTAGAAGGCTTCTGGATGAATTAGAACTGTTCAAGTCAATTTAGAACGTTTCAGGATCAATTAGATTTGTCCAGAACGACTTCAAAATGGAAAAGAACTGTCCAAAAAAATTTAGAACGCTTCAGGATTGACTGGAACTGTTCAGAACAATTTAGAATACTTCAGGATGAATTTTGGAACAGTTCAGGACAATTTAGAACGTTCCAGGATCAATTAGATTTGTCCAGAACTACTTCAAAATGGAAAAGAACTGTCCAGAAAAATTTAGAACGCTTCAGGATTGACTGGAACTGTTCAGAACAATTTAGAATACTTCAGGATGAATTTTGGAACAGTTCAGGACAATTTAGAACGTTCCAGGATCAATTAGATTTGTCCAGAACTACTTCAAAATGGAAAAGAACTGTCCAGAAAAATTTAGAACACTTCAGGATTGACTGGAACTGTTCAGAACAATTTAGAATACTTCAGGATGAATTTTGGAACAGTTCAGGACAATTTAGAAGGCTTCTGGATGAATTAGAACTGTTCAAGTCAATTTAGAACGTTTCAGGATCAATTAGATTTGTCCAGAACGACTTCAAAATGGAAAAGAACTGCCCAGAAAAATTTAGAACCCTTCAGGATTGACTAGAACTGTTCAGAACAATTTAGAATGCTTTAGGATGAATTAGAACTGTTCAGGACAATTTAGAAGGCTTCTGGATGAATTAGAACTGTTCAGGAAATTTAGAACGTTTCAGGATCAATTAGAACTATCTAGGACATCTTCATATGAACTTTTCGACTCAAAATTAACCCAAGAATGGCCCATTAAAATAAGTACATTGCATTAATTAACACCCTGTATAGGTAAGTGTAAGTACCGGTGATTCCCGGGAGGATGGCGGTGGTTTTTTGTCCCCCCCGAACGGGGATTTTTATCCCACGTTTCGGGATATAACGAAGGCATTATCCTTCGCATCCGAACATCCTGAAAACGGGGCTTTTGTTTGCGGGGCCGGGAATCGAAGCGGATGAGGAAATCGCGAGAAATATAATCTGTCAACTGCGCTATAAATAACGCTGAAAACTGGAAAACTGGAAACCGGAGCGAGAGGGCTTACCTTTTTCATAACGTTCATGAAATTCGAAGGGAACATCTTCGTTTCTGGATTGTCTGGTTACTGTCTTAAATAAGTTATAAGCTCGTCTGAGGTGATTTCGTGTCGATTGTAGATTGGTTGATGGGCCATTATTTAGCTGGAAAACAGAAAATATAAAGGCAATTAAAAATCGTGCGTTGTTCGAGCGAATTAAAATCCATTAGGAGAAACAATAATCGTAAAATCGAGCGCAATTTCCTACGAAATATCACCGATAATGGGAAGGCAATCACAATAAAACACCAGCATTCATTTATCTACTAAAAAATCGAATACTTCAAATTTATTAAAAAAAATACCCGGTCGCCGCGCTAACCGGACCCGAGCCCTATTGATCGCCGGGCGCAATCGATAGCGAAACGTCCCTATCTTCCCGAATCAACGCACCGCATCATTCCGCGGCTAATTATTTAATTCGAGGTCAGGTAGTCATGAACCCGCGTCGAGTCCGGAATGATTAGACCGCGTCCCGACGCCTGATTAAGGACCGTCGACGTTTCGGGATTAATTACCCGTCCAGCCGCATCGCCGCTAAGATAAATTCCAGCTGAAATTTCCTGGATACGGTCCTGTTCGTTCAGTATTAAC
The DNA here is from genome assembly GCA_917563865.1 of Phyllotreta cruciferae. Classification (NCBI taxonomy): domain Eukaryota; kingdom Metazoa; phylum Arthropoda; class Insecta; order Coleoptera; family Chrysomelidae; genus Phyllotreta; species Phyllotreta cruciferae. The sequence goes on from OU830613.1 coordinate 1,463,781, forward strand.
GAAACCACAGGGGGGTATTCAGGGAATTTGTTGCAAAAAAGTTGACAGTATAGGGGAAATTTAGTGTGAAAAATTAAAATAAAGTAAATTTTTCCAGAGCTCTAGTTGTAGGTTTATGGATAATAGGTTGAAAGTGGAAAAATTGGGTATTTTTTCTTCCAAAAGATGATCTGGATCGAAATTGAGTAAATTTTTCCAGAGCTCTATTTCTATAGGTTTTATGGAAAATACAATTTACTACCAAAAGTTCACCCTATAAAGAAGAAATTTAGTACGAAAAAAGTTGTAAAGAATCGCCCTGTATAAACAATTTGTTGCGAACATTGCGCTGTTGCCGATACCATTTTTTTATCAACGAAAACCGGATAAATGTGGTTATTATAAGCGGCTTAAAAGGGCTCATTCAATTAGAATCTAATGCAATTCTGGATGCATCGCTGGCGAGTCAACGACCGATCATACACCATCCAGAAACTCCTCAACCGGTTTAACCCTATTAGCCACTCTTCGATGAAAAACCGGCTTTGAAACCGCCAAAACTGCCTCTAAAAACAAAGAATCCAGAGTAAGTGAATAATCAGGCGCTCGTCCTGCATTATCTGGATAGCTCGGCTCGTTTCCTCTCATCCGAACGGATGCATTAAAGGATAACGGACGGCGTCGCGACGCCAGCTTCGGAGTGACACTTGTCGTGTATCGCGTCCGGCGGCGGTTCGATTTTGCGTCGCGACGCCACCGGGAGTGCGTGCATGCGGAGGCAGATCGGGCGGGGGCGGTTTGTTTGATTGCCGATCGGAGACGCGTGACGAGGTATACGCGAACTGGATCAGCCGGTGAGCGGGTTTTCCGGACGCCGTACGTTTCCAGGTTTCTGGATAGTCGTGGGAATGGTGGGTTTTTATGGTAGGATCAATGAGTTGGTTTTTGCAAAGCTCCAGTTCCTGGTTTTGTGGAGAGTAGAAGAGATTATGTGGGATGGTGTTTTTTATGTAAAGAAAAAGCTGGATAAACCAATTTTTCCAGAGCACTAGTTGTAGGGTTTTTGGAGAATAGGGGAGATTAGGTGGGAAGTAGAAAAATGTGGTATTTTTCATCCAATAGATAATCTGGATCAACCAATGAGTAGATATTGCTTCCAAAAATGGACAAAAATAAACTGGATAAACTGGAAAAATACAAATTAGATCGACCAATGAGTAAATTTTTCCAGAGCTTCAGTTCTAGGTTTTTGGGAGAATACAAGAGATTTAATGGGAAGTAGAAAAATATGGTATTTTTTCATCCAATAGATAATCTGTATCAACCAATGAGTAGATATTGCTTCCAGAAATGGGTAAAAATAAACTGGATAAACTGAAAAAATACAAATTAGATCGACCAATGAGTAAATTTTTCCAGAGCTTCAGTTCTATGTTTTTGGGAGAATACAAGAGATTTAATGGGAAGTAGAAAAATATGGTATTTTTTCATCCAATAGATAATCTGTATCAACCAATGAGTAGATATTGCTTCCAGAAATGGGTAAAAATAAACTGGATAAACTGAAAAAATACAAATTAGATCGACCAATGAGTAAATTTTTCCAGAGCTTCAGTTCTAGGTTTTTGGGAGAATACAAGAGATTTAATGGGAAGTAGAAAAATATGGTATTTTTTCATCCAATAGATAATCTGTATCAACCAATGAGTAGATATTGCTTCCAGAAATGGGTAAAAATAAACTGGATAAACTGAAAAAATACAAATTAGATCGACCAATGAGTAAATTTTTCCAGAGCTTCAGTTCTAGGTTTTTGGGAGAATACAAGAGATTTAATGGGAAGTAGAAAAATATGGTATTTTTTCATCCAATAGATAATCTGTATCAACCAATGAGTAGATATTGCTTCCAGAAATGGGTAAAAATAAACTGGATAAACTGAAAAAATACAAATTAGATCGACCAATGAGTAAATTTTTCCAGAGCTTCAGTTCTAGGTTTTTGGGAGAATACAAGAGATTTAATGGGAAGTAGAAAAATATGGTATTTTTTCATCCAATAGATAATCTGTATCAACCAATGAGTAGATATTGCTTCCAGAAATGGGTAAAAATAAACTGGATAAACTGGAAAAATACAAATTAGATCGACCAATGAGTAAATTTTTCCAGAGCTTCAGTTCTAGGTTTTTGGGAGAATACAAGAGATTTAATGGGAAGTAGAAAAATATGGTATTTTTTCATCCAATAGATAATCTGTATCAACCAATGAGTAGATATTGCTTCCAGAAATGGGTAAAAATAAACTGGATAAACTGAAAAAATACAAATTAGATCGACCAATGAGTAAATTTTTCCAGAGCTTCAGTTCTAGGTTTTTGGGAGAATACAAGAGATTTAATGGGAAGTAGAAAAATATGGTATTTTTTCATCCAATAGATAATCTGTATCAACCAATGAGTAGATATTGCTTCCAGAAATGGGTAAAAATAAACTGGATAAACTGAAAAAATACAAATTAGATCGACCAATGAGTAAATTTTTCCAGAGCTTCAGTTCTAGGTTTTTGGGAGAATACAAGAGATTTAATGGGAAGTAGAAAAATATGGTATTTTTTCATCCAATAGATAATCTGTATCAACCAATGAGTAGATATTGCTTCCAGATGTGGGAAAAAATAAACTGGATAAACTGGGAAAATACAAATTATTTCGGCCAATGAGTAAATTTTTCCAGAGCTTCAGTTCTAGGTTTTTGGGAGAATACAAGAAATTTAATGGAAAGTAGAAAAATATGGTATTTTTTCATCGAAAAGATAATCTGGATCAACCAATGAGTAGGTTATATGTTTCCAGAAATGGATCGAAAAAAAAACAAACTGGGATCGACCAATGAGTAAACTTTTCCAGAGCTATATTTCTACTTTCTACTAATCAGTGATTTTCCTCCAAAAGATAATCGTTTCAACCAATAAGTAAATTTTTCCAGAGCCCTAGTTAAGGCTTTAAGAAGATATTGAGTGGGAAATTGAACAACGGGCTATTTTTATCCTCCAAAAGAAAATCTGGATGAACCAACGAGTAGGTACAGTTTCCAGACTCACAATGGAGCAGCGATAAACGACATAACGAACCAGCAGGCGTGGAGTCATTTGAAAATCGCGAAATTTTAGGAAAGGGGAGGTCGCTGGTGCGTTCCCGTGGATGTTTCGCATTGTGCGAAAGACGTGCGGGCACGTGCCAGTTTTGTGCGCTTTGCCAGTTTTGCCGCCTGTTGCCGCTTTATCGGGCAACATTATCAATCAAAACGTCGACGAAGCCCGGTTAGTAAATACTCGTTGTTCGCGTGCTGGATTCGATAACCCGGACTATTTATCGCCTATTTGCTTCACACAAAGTATTACTAGCGAATATATAATTAGTTTAATAATTAATGAAGGTGTTTTAATTTTCTCGGGCTGGATACATCTGGATTTTAACGTGCAAACAACGCACGTTTCCAGTTGATTCTTCTCCAGTTCATCGATAAAATGTTCTCCGGTTGATTGCCCACCAATAAATTTCTATCCAGTAGATTATCTTCTCCACTTCATAGTTCACGAGGAAAATTCTGTACGGTAAATTTCACCGGATAGAACTGGAGAAAATATATAATTCACTGGATCGACTTTAACTGTTAAGAATCTGCCAGTTTAATTGTCATTTGAGCGTTGGAGGAATTTTTAATTAATTAGGATGGCACGAACTCTGTCGAGAATTTTCCAGGAAAGTCACCTGAAGCCTAATTTATCAACGAACTGTAAATATCGCGCCCCCGATTTAAAGCCTAATTGCCTAAAACATTTTTGGCATTAATTACAGCCGGGATAATCCGAAAATTAATAGATTTCGCGACGGACTCGCCTTGTTAACCCTGGAAAAATCGCAACAGTATCCTTCAATTAATCTCCCAGGCTTTATCTACACCTACGATATACCTAAGCAAATCCTGGGCACTGCAATAAATACATTTTACAAGGATATATAGGTCGAGAAAAACTGGATTATACACCTAATTATGCACAAGTTTTCGTTGGATAATTCATGGGGAAATCACCGGCGACTGACACCCGTCACGTCAAACATTAACCCCCTTTCGAACGCCAACCCCTCGGCCCCCGGATTCCCCCGGAGTCCCTTCTCGTGTCATATACGAAGGTTGCTCGCAAATGGGTTACAGAATTGGGTTAAGGTTGATATATTCATCGCACGTGTTCGATATATACGCGTAGATTTTTTTATTATTCATATAATGCATTAAATAAATAAACGAAAAATGTTGCTCTAGGGGGTGTAATTCGTGCGATTCGAAATCGGTGTTTGTGGGGAATTTTTTAGTGGGTTTTTTGGGGTGATTTGTTTTTGATTGGTTCATATTCGAGTGTGTTGAGAAGTAGTTTGTTGTAATTGATTTGGGGGTTGGTCGGGGAGGTTTATTTCGGGGGTTTTAATTGGAAATGTGTTGGAAATTGCTACAAAAAAGCTACTAATTTTGTTGAGAAGCTAATGCAATGGAGAAGGGAGTTCTGAAGAATTTTTTAGTGAAGTTTAGGGGTGGTTTATTTTTGATTGGTTCATTCGGGTGATTTGAGAGTAGTTTTTGTAGTTGATTTGGGGGTTTTTGGGGAAGGTTTTGTTGGTTTATTTTGGGGTTTTTAATTGGAAATGTGTTAAAAATGGTTTCAAAAAAGCTACTAATTTTGTTGAGAAGCTAATGCAATGGAGAAGGGAGTTCTGAAGATTTTTTTTAGTGAATTTAGGGGTGGTTTATTTTTGATTGGTTCATTCGGGTGTAATGAGAGTAGTTTTTGTAGTTGATTTGGGGGTTTGTGGGGAAGGTTTTGTTGGTTTATTTTGGGGTTTTTAATTGGAAATGTGTTGAAAATTTCTACAAAAAAGCTACTAATTTTGTTGAGAAGCTAATGCAATGGAGAAGGGAGTTCTGATGATTTTTTTTAGTGAGTTTAGGGGTGGTTTATTTTTGATTGGTTCATTCGGGTGATTTGAGAGTAGTTTTTGTAGTTGATTTGGGGGTTTGTGGGGAAGGTTTTGTTGGTTTATTTTGGGGTTTTTAATTGGAAATGTGTTGAAAATTGCTACAAAAAAGCTACTAATTTTGTTGAGAAGCTAATGCAATGGAGAAGGGAGTTCTGATGATTTTTTTTAGTGAGTTTAGGGGTGGTTTATTTTTGATTTGTTCATTCGGGTGATTTGAGAGTAGTTTTTGTAGTTGATTTGGGGGTTTGTGGGGCAGGTTTTGTTGGTTTATTTTGGGGTTTTTAATTGGAAATGTATTAAAAATTGTTACAAAAAAGGAACTAAACACTGTTGAGAATTCTTCATATTTCAAATATGACAGAATTAAAGCAATGGAGAAAGGATTTGAGGAAATTCGTCAAATAAAACAGGTTGCTCTATAGCTCAATTGAGCTCAATATAGCTCAATATTCAGGTGAAAAATCGTAAAGAAATGATAAATAAATACCTGTCAGTGCTGCGACGAGTAAACCGCACAGGCCCCATCCGAAGAAAAATGGCAACCTGTAGCAGGAAAAGCCAGCCGCCTCTGGGCCGCCCATCCGCCCCAATCACCGGAGGAAAAGTGCTCCGAGGATCCACCGCCCGAACCGACCCCCTAGGACGCTGGCGTCTCCTCCGGCGACGGTGTTTTTCCGGGAAAACTCGCTGGGTGCGTGCGTAAGTGTGCCAGCAACGGCCCGGAGCTGGCAGAGACTCCGGAGTAACAAGTAGGCAGACGGTGGTGACCGGGAAAAGTGCGCGCGCCGCGCTCGACCAGCGGCGGGCCGGGGGGGCCGCGTCCCTGGGGAGCCGCGGGGGGCGGCCGTCGGGCCGAAATAGGTTGGGTAAATCATGTAAATGCACTTGTTACTTCGTTCGTTCCCGCCCGTCCTAAGCCCTAAACGGATATACGTATACGAGGAATTCGAATATAGGTCGATTTCCGAGGAATGCGATTCGCGTTCAACGTTTTAATATCGCTTCCTTTTTTATTTTCTCTATGTGTTTTTTTTTCGCTTCCTTTCTTCTCTCGTTTGTCTCCTATGCGGAAGCGATTCGCTTGCTCCGCTATTTTATTGCGTACAGGTGAAGTTACCACTCTTTTTAGTGGTATTATTGAGTGCAAAAAATGGAGATGAGAGTATTAGGTAATAAAACGATCCTGAATATTTTTACAAAAAACTGTAATTGGCTTTTTAATTCCAAATCAACACAAATTGGAATACTTTTGTACTTACGAAACTAGGAAAACAATAAAAATCGGAAATTATAAAAAAGGAATACGCCGAAAATTGTGATTTAATTCGTTTTAATCTAAATTTATCTCGTCAACGTGCATGTATTTAATATTAGCGGTTGTCAATCCCGCAATATCGAGAGTCAGTCTGAAAATACACATAATTTTTCGTGCTATTAATTTTTTCTTCAAATTCATAATATAGCTCATTAGCTGCTTAAATTAAATAATTTAATTACATTTACACAGGGTGTTTCATTGTTAGATATAAATAGGAACCAGCAATCCACATACAGGGCAGCACAAATTTTTGATAATTTAATAAGAGAATAGAATCTCTAATTAGAGTGTACACTTAGGAAAAAAATTAACATTTCATTTACAACATTACTTCCTAAGATCCAAAGCAATTTGTTCATCTTCAGCATTCGATCAGTATATTAAATACACGCATATATCCCGCACGATTTCGGTTTCATTTTCATTTCACATTTCTCGAAAACGAATGGATAAAAAAATCTCATATCAAACCGGCGAATTCGCGAATCTGTTACCATCGTTTCCAACGAAATCCGTCCCAAAAAAAAAATATACATAGACAATAAAAGACCAATACAGCGTTCACTTCAACAAAATAACTAAAATATATATCTCAACAAATTTCACTAGCATTATCATAGTCTCCAATTTACATAGAAAGTTTTCTTTTTTTACACTGAGCGTAACTGTATTTATGGCTAGAATCAGCACCACTAAATGGATCGAAATTGGGGGCGAGGGGGGCACTCTTATCGTTGTTGGGCCATCGGCTGGGGCGACCGGCGCGCCTGCACCGGATGCGCATTTCCCCCCGCTGAATTCGTGGACGGGCTGCTTCCGTTGCCTGCGGACAGCTTCGAGAAAGCCAACAGGGTGTCCGGGAAATTCGGAGGCGTGGCGGGCGTATTACAGGGCGTCATTACCTATACAAAATAATATTAATTTAATTGATTATTATACAGTGTGTTTCAGCGAAAATTTGTTCCCAGCCTCCCTATAACTTTACTCGAATGCACTTGGCACTGACGTCACTGAGTCTAGCGAATCACGGCTCTCTATTTTCTGTCAATAGCAGTGCCCACCAATAATAGCTCTCTCTGAACAGTGACGTCACTGCCAAGTGATTTCAAATGGGACTACCCTATTTTCAATACATCATTTGAAAGCTCTTTCCTTTGCGGATATTCTGGTGCATTATATTTCAAAATCGGTTAAAATTTGGCAAAGGTCTTAAAAAAATCGAATAATTGACATTTGAAATCGAATTTTTCATGTATTTAATTGTGTGTTGTTTTAATTGTACAAACCTGTCCGAAATGTGCTGATGCTCCCTGGGGACACGTAGGTATGGCGGCATCTTGGAAAAATATACTCAATGCCGTCTGAAAATCAATAAATAAAATAAATAAAATTTTAATTTTTGGGTCGCAATCGATAATAATCGATTATTCTGGAATTAATCGAGCGAATTTTTATTAGTGAGCCGCTCACTTGTCAATTTGACAACTGTCATTTGTACATGTCAAATCGAAAATATGGCTGGAATATTTATTTGTTTTGTAAATTCCACGTTTTAGGAATATTTTTCGAATGACAAATTCAGATAAGCCTCAGATTAGATCAGCTTGTAAGTACCCTGTATAAAATCTAAATTTTAATAAAACAATCAACAAAATACCTCAATTTTTTTTTTAATTCGTAAACAGTTGCGCAATTAATAATTACCAAATTTATTAATTAACCTACAAATGTGTAGAATTATACGGAAACAATCGTAAAAAAAACAACAAAAATATTAGAAAAAAAACATCCAATGTTTATATTAGAATACACGGTGACCTTGAAAAGCAAAACAGTCAATAAACGAGCACGGGTCTGAACTCAGCCAATATGGACGGGGCAAGGGGAGAGGGTGTTATTAAACACATAACATCCGCCATTTTCTTTCCCACAAACACTGTTTGTTTACTAAAAAATTGAAGCACTCACCTCGAATTGCCAATGGGCCGATTGTAATATTTGCTTGGCCTGATCGTGTGCACAGCCCGCGGCGACGACGAACTGATTAATCATTACCTGCTCTCTCAAAGGCGCATCCATTTTTATTCTATTCTAATCTTTTAAAGACCGGAACGGAACTCGCTCGTTTTGAAATCTACGAGCATTCACTACACAACACACTACGCGTTCTTTTTCCTTTTTCCCCACCTACTTTCGTCCTTCTCTTACTCACGGCAACAAGTATTTATGAATGACGTCGATGACACTAATGACAGTTTTGACGTATCGAAGCGACGTAGCCACATCAACTACCGCTCATTCGAACTACCAATAGATATTTTAACTAATAACCTAAAAGTCGAGTAAGTAAAAACGAACAAATTTTACGTTACAACGCATAATTTAATCGTAATATTTTAGGAAATGTTTGTAAAACGGAAAAGCGAGTCGACGGAAAACGACACAAAGCGATTAAAACGAGAACCTTGTCCCCATGCCACTAGATGCTACAGGAAAAATCCTCACCATTTTAAAGAGTTCGAACACCCCCATTTGCTGCAACTAATCGAAATGGGCGATGCTTTAGAAGTCCCCAGCGATTTCCCTCAACCTAAAGAAGTCTACATGGAGCAAATTGATATATTAAAACCGCTAGTTTTAGTTCGAGAGCAACAAAAAACCACTCCAATTCCCGATAACAAGACCACCGGTAGAGCACAACAATCTCAATCCAAACCAAGTTGTTCCACTAAAGAAACCATCATAGATTTAACCGATGACAACACAGTAACAGGCCAATCGGAAACTATGATCGAAAAAATGAAACGAACAGCTCCGTACAACGTATTTTTTACAACCGTTAACAAAGCTCCGGAAACCAAACTACAACCCAACAGCATCACCTTCACAGACCTACTGTGCCCCAGTTTGGGCGTTTTAAAATGTTCCTTACAGATCAACTTCATGATCGATATCGATTGGCTGCTGAAGCAATACAAGGCCAGAAACGTGCACTCGAAGCCTCTTACTATTCTGTACGGAGACGATTGGCCCGACATGGAGAAGTTCATCAAAATGTTCTGTCCGAATGTAACCAGTAAATTAGTGAAAATGAAAGATCCGTTCGGCTGCCACCACTCGAAGGTCGGTTTGTACGTTTACGAGGACAATTCGATCAGAATTGTGGTATCCACTGCGAATTTGTACTACGAAGATTGGAATCACTACAATCAAGGACTGTGGGTCAGCCCCGCCTGTAAAAGGCTACCGGATAATTGCAGGGAAACGGACGGTGAATCCCCCACCAACTTCAAATCGAATCTATTGAGTTATCTAAGAACCTACAAAGAACCGATTCTCAAACCTTTCATTGAACATGTAAAAAAAGCAGACTTCAGTAACATAAAAGTGTTTCTAGTGTACTCGTCACCCGGAAAACACTATCCGGAGTCGAACGGATGCCATTTGCATTGCGTTAGCGACTTATTGTCTCGTCACTGCGAGCTGCCAGCCAAAACTACACCGCAAAGCGAAGGCCCTTTATCATGGGGGATACTAGCTCAAGCTTCTAGTATAGGCTCGATGGGGAAGAAGCCAGCCGATTGGCTACGAGGAACTTTACTGAGATGTCTGGCCAGCCACAAAGGGGGCCCCAAGCCCATGAATTCCAACGCCAGCATCAGCTTAGTTTATCCCAGCGTTGACAACGTTATGAAGGGGTATTATGGGGCCGAGAGTGGCGGGTGTTTGCCCTATTCGAAAGCCACGAATGAGAAGCAAAGGTGGCTGCAGGAGTTCCAGTATATATTTCAGTGGAAGGCCAGTTCGTTCGGTAGAACTCGGGCTATGCCTCACATTAAAACTTACTGTCGGGTTTCGCCTTGTTTGAGTAAATTGGCTTATTATTTAATTACTAGCGCTAATTTGTCTAAGGCGGCTTGGGGAGGGCCTTTCGCTAGGGACATGGGGGTGTATATAAGGTCTTATGAAGTTGGCGTACTGTTTGTGCCGAAATTTTTCGATGAAGAATATTTTAAGATTTCTGATACCAGTGATAGGAAAAATAAGAATTTGTTTCCGTTTATGTACGATTTGCCACTTACGCCCTATAAAAAGGAGGATTATCCGTGGTGTAATTAGTTCCATTATGTTTATTTTTGTATTGTTTTAAATATATGTTTTTCTACTTTAAATAATTATTTTGGGTTGTTTGTTTTACTTTTACCAAATATGCTGACTTATGGCACAATTTGCGTACAAAACAGAACAAGTGGCAACATCGACAACAAATTTTGGCCCTATCCCTAATGACAGATTTATTACCAATTTTCTCTTTGTATATGCCTAAAGTACTTAAGTACTTTTGTGTACTTTAGACTTGGTACGAGTTATCTACATTTATCTCGTTCTGAAATTGGCGATTTTCTGATAATAATTAAAATGTTTTTGTGATTCACGGAGATGTACTAGATAAAGTGTTGGCTAACGTGCGAATGTTCAGTGTAACTTTGTGGGTACTTCCCAGACAGCCATTTTGTTAACGTATCGTATAAAATATTAGTGGAAATATCTATATTTAAAAGTAAGAAAAATTCTGCATAATTTATAAGAGAATATAATTATTTAAGTTGTTTTTATTTCAGGTACTATTATTCTTTTTTTTTTTTCATGTGAGTATTTTGTATAATTTTTGGTTACATCTATTTTATTTTAATATTTTTAGATCATAACAAATTATGAATAGAAATTTGGTTTTTCCAACGAGTTCAAACAAGCAAAATTTACCGACCTCGAATAATATGAAACGAAAAGTAAAAAAGAAACGTAATTGCGACTATTCGACGAGATGTATTAAGACAAAAGTTTATCATTTTCAAGAGTTCGAACATCCTCACTTGTTGCCATTTGTTCAAATGAAGGGTCCAATAAAAATTCCAAGTCATTTTTCAACGCCCAAAAAAGTATTTTTAGAACAAATAGAAATTATGAAATCATTGATGATGGTTCCAACACAACCAATTCCTAATTCTATTGTTGATTCAAAACAGGCACATCAGGACCTTTCAACTTTGAAGAGTAATGTAAAAGGAGAAATAGACGTTCAGAAATCAGAAGTTTCAACTCAATTAGTTAGTGGTGTTACTTCAACACAGCCAAATTTGATTGATAATAATGCAAATCATGTCAAAAAGGAACCGTGTCCCCATTCCGAGAGGTGTTACGTCAAAAAAAGAATTCATTTTGAGAAGTATCAACATGCCCATTTGTTACCACTATTGGAAATGGAAGATCCACAAATACCAAAAGATTTTCCATGGTCCAAAGCATCATATTTAGAGCAAATAGAAATCATGAAATCATTGATGGTTACAAAGCAATCAATTCCTAATACTATTGTTGATTCAAAACAGGCACATCAGGACCTTTCAACTTTGAAGAGTAATGTAAAAGGATCAATAGACGTACAGAAATCAGAAGTTTCAACTCAATTAGTTAATGGTGATAATTCAACGCACACAAAGTTTACTGATGACAAGAAACCTTGTCCCCTTTCTAAGTTCTGTTTTATCATAACAAGAGATCATTTTGAGATGTTCGAACATCCCCATTTGTTACCACTGTTGGAAATGGACGGCCCAATAGAAATACCAAAAGATTTTAAATGGCCCGGAGGAATATATTTAGATCAAATAGAAATTATGAAATCATTGATGGATCCAAAGCAATCAATTCCTGATGCCGTTGTTGATTCAAAACAGGCACAGGACACTTCAACTTTGAAAAGTAATGTAAAAGGGGAAATAGACGCACAGAAATCAGAAGTTTCAACTCAATTAGTTAGTGGTGTTAATTCAACACAAGCAAATTTGACTGATAATAATGCAAAAGATGTCAAAAAGGAACCTTGTCCCTTTTCCAAGTTGTGTTACATCAAAACAAGAGTTCATTTTGAGAGATTCCAACATGCCCATTTATTACCACTATTGAAAATGAAAGATCTACAAATACCAATAGATTTTCCATGGTCCAAAGCATCATATTTACAGCAAATAGAAATCATGAAATCATTGATGGTTACAAAGCAATCAATTCCTAATACTATTGTTGATTCAAAACAGGCACATCAGGACCTTTCAACTTTGAAGAGTAATGTAAAAGGATCAATAGACGTACAGAAATCAGAAGTTTCAACTCAATTAGTTAGTGGTGTTAATTCAACAAAGGCAAATGTAACTGATAATAATGGAAAAGATGGCAAAAAGGAACCGTGTCCCCATTCCAAGAAGTGTTACATCAAAACAAGAATTCATTTTGAGAAGTATCAACATGCCCATTTGTTACCACTATTGGAAATGGAAGATCCACAAATACCAAAAGATTTTCCATGGTCCAAAGGGGTATATTTAGAGCAAATAGAAATCATGAAATCATTGATGGCTCCATCAGAAGGTGTATTGATGCGATTAGTTGAATTGTACCCCCATCACGAGACGTACATTTGCGAACAAAAAGATAACCACTTCAGAAGATTCAAAACAATGATTAAAATCGACGACGAAGTAAGTATAACAGCAACATTCAACTTTTTAAAAATTTAATTACCTTTGCATTACAGATATTTTTCGGAGAAGGACCAAGCAAAAAGGCTGCGAAAATATCAGCCGCTACTGCCGCTTTGTGCAAGCTCACCGACTACGAAGACCGGGTCATTCGCAGCAAGTACCTCTCCTATGACGCCAGTACTGCCAAACAAAACCAAAAACTAGCTGATGCAATCGGAAGATTAATCAAGGACAAATTCGCTTCCCTGATGAAGAACGATCCAGACCACATGAAGAGGAAGGTAATAGCAGGAATAGTGATGACAACCAAAGGCGATTTGGACAATCCCCGAGTGATTTGCATAGCGACTGGTACCAAATGCATCTCTGGACAGCACATCGATTTATCCGGGGGTTCCCTAAACGACATGCACGCCGAGATATTAGCCAGAAGATGCTTGTTGTACTATTTATACGACCAGCTGGATTTGGTGAAACACTCGAAATCCAGAGACGAGTCGATTTTCCAGACGAGCTGCGTCAGTGGAAAAATCAAGCTTAAACATGGCGTGGATTTTCACTTGTTCATTAGCACAGCACCCTGTGGACTAGCGAGGGCTTATAGTTTCGGAAATACTTCTTCCGTTGATTCAATACTCCTGAATGAGAATTTAAGGATGAAAATAGAAGGCGGAGAAGGGAGTACAATCGTCAAAAATGATCAGATTCAGACACTCGACGGCATTATCGGAGGAGAAAGATTATTAACCATGTCTTGTTCGGATAAAATTTGCAAATGGAACGTTTTAGGGCTACAAGGAGCCCTGCTGTCGCAATTCATCGAACCGGTTTACTTAAAATCGATTATTGTGGGTAGTTTATTCAACGAAAACCATTTGTCCAGAGCAGTTTCGGGAAGAATCGAGTCAACTTTGCAGGGCTTACCCTCCCCTTTTGAATTGAACAAGCCGAATTTATTGAAACTTACTTATACTGATGATTATAGGCCGATCGAGGAATCCCCGAAATTCTCTGTCTTATGGCTGGAGGGTTTGCGACAACCTGAAGTTGTTAACTGTAAAACAGGGAAACTCATCGATGACGGGGATATCTCGATAGTGTGTAAGAAAAGCTTGTCGAGCAGGTTTAGTAAGTTGTTTGGTACTATTTCTGTTTCAACAACAAAGGAATGTGTACCACGTACTTTATTGGATGCGAAAGAAATGGATGGTAATTATAACAAAGCTAAAAAGTGTTTGTTTGATGCGTTCAGTAAAGGACAATTGGGATGTTGGATTTCTAAACCTCTCGAACAAGATAATTTCTATTTATAATTATTATCTTATGATAGGGATAATTTGTGAATTAGATAAGAAAACTATATTTTTAAATGTTTTTACCTATAATATTTTAAGTGCCCATATTTGACTGAAGAAATTGTATTGTTTAATTTTTGTTAAGTAAAATATATGTATAATCAATAAAATAATTTTTTATAAAATAGCTTCTTTTATTCCATTTTTATTATTAAAATTTTTCGATGAAGAATATTTTGAAATTTCTGATACCAGTGATAGGAAAAATAACAATTTATTTCCGTTTATGTATGATTTGCCACTTACGCCCTATAAAAAAGACGATTATCCGTGGTTTAATTAGTTCTATTATGCTTATTTTTGTATTGTTTTAAATATATGTTTTTTGTACTTTCAATAATTATTTGGGGTTGTTTGTTTTATTTTGAACAAATATTCTGATTTATGGTACCGCTGTAACATCTTACTAATATTTGTACACCATTTGCGTACAAAACTGAACAAGTGGCAACATCGACAATAACAACTTTTGACACTATTGACAGATTTAGAACCAACTTTCTCTTTGTATATATTTTTAGTATTTTTGGGTTTGGGTACTTCAGACTTGATATGAGTTATCTACTTTTATCTCGATGTAAAATTGGCGATTTTCTGTTTATGACTAAAACTTTTTTGTGATTCACAGAAATATCCTACTGATAACATTGTATTTCTATTTGTATATATAGAGATGAACTAGGTAAAAAAGTGTTGGTCAACGTGCGAATGTTTAGTGAAACTTTGTGTGTACTTCCCAGGCTGCCATTTCGTTAGCATATTGTATAAAATATTAGTGGAAATAGTGTACAATATTTACATCTATAAGTAAGAAATATTCTGCTTAATTTATAAGAAAATATAACTATTTACATTGTTATTCCAGGTACTATATTTTTTTTCATCATATGTGAGTATTTTCTATATTTTTTGGGTACACCTAATTAATTTCATTTTAACTCTTTTAGATCATAAAAAATGTTTCAGAACGGAAATTTGGATTTTTCAAAGAGTTCCTCAACCGAGATAAATGTACCGACCTCAAATAATATGAAAGGAAAAATCAAAAAGATTCCTTGCGAATTTTCAACGAAGTGTTTTCAAACAAGAGTTGAGCATTTTCAAGATTTCGATCATCCTCATTTGTTGCCATTTCTTCAAATGGAAGATCCAATTGAAATTCCAAGCGATTTTCCGAGACACAAAAAAATATATTTAAAACAAATAAACATTATGAAATCATTGATGGTTCCGACGCAATCAATTTCTGATGCTGTTGACGACCCAATACAAATATTAAAAGATTTTCCGAGTCCCAATCGTACAGTATATTTAGAACAAATAAAAGTTCTAAAATCATTGATGTCTTCGACTCAATCTATTGAAGAATTGGATTTGAAACGACCAATTAATTATACAACTAATAATAATGTAAATGGAGAGACTTTCAATAATGATACGACTGAAGAAATAGAAATACAGAAATCATTGGTTCAAACAAAATCTATTTCAAGAGTAAATGTGAATTCTAACTTTGCAAATTTATCATCTTTTAGAAATAGTAATGGAAAACATGATACGACATCTGATGATAATGTGAAAGTACAAATAGATGAACAGAAATCAATAGTTCCATCCCTATCAGTTGCAGATATTGCATGTAGATACACAAAACAGGTAAATGTACCTACATCAAGTAATATTGAAGGAAGAATAAAAAAGATACCTTATTGCGACTATTCAACAAGATGTATTATGACAAAAGTTGAACATTTTCAAGAGTTCGATCATCCTCATTTGTTACCACTTCTTCAAATGGAAGATCCAATAGAAATTCCAGGAGATTTTCCAAGACCAAGAAAAGTATATTTAAAACAAATTAAAATCCTGAAATCATTGATGGTTCCAGCGCAATCAATTCCTGATTCTACTGTTGATTCGAAAGAGGCACAGGACCCTTCAACGTTGAAAAGTAATGTAAAAGGAGAAATAGACGCACAGAAATCAGTACTTTCAACTCAATTAGTCAATGGTGATAATTCAACAGAGACAAAGTTTACTGATAATAATGCAAAAGATGCAAGTATAAAAAAGATACCTTGCGATTATTCAACAAGATGTGTTTTGAAAAAAGTTGAGCATTTTCAAGAGTTTGATCATCCTCATTTGTTACCACTTCTTCAAATGGAAGATCCAATAGAAATTCCAAGTGAATTTCCAAAGCCCAAAAAAGTATATTTAAAACAAATAGAAATCCTCAAATCATTGATGATGGTTCCAACGCAATCAATTCCTGATTCTATTATTAATTCAAAAGAGGCACAGGGCACTTTAACAATGAAAAGTAATGTAAGAGGAGAAATAGATGTACAGAAATCAGAAGTTTCAACTCAATTAATTAATGGTGTTAATTCAACAAAGGCAAATTTGGCTGATAATAATGCAAAATATGTCAAAAAGACACCTTGTCCCTATTCCAAGTTATGTTACTACAAAACAAGAATTCATTTTGAGTTGTTCGGACATCCCCATTTGTTACCACTGTTGGAAATGAAAGATCCACAAATACCAAAAGATTTTCCATGGCCCAAAGAATCATATTTAGAACAAATAAAAATTATGAAATCAATGATGATAACGCAATCAATTTCTGATGCAGTTGCTGATTCAAAACAGGCACAGGGACGTTCAAATCTGAAGAGTAATGTAAAAGGAGAAATAGACGTTCAGAAATCAGAAGTTTCAACTCAATTAGTTAATAGTGTTAATTCAACACAGGCAAATTTGATTGATAATAATGCAGAAGATGTCAAAAAGGAACCTTGTCCCGCTTTCCAGGGGTGTTGCGCCAAAAAAAGAATTCATTTTGAGAAGTATCAACATGCCCATTTGTTACCACTATTGAAAATGAAAGATCTACAAATACCAAAAGATTTCCCATTGCCCAAAAAAGCATATTTAGAACAAATAAAAATTATGAAATCAATGATGATGGATCCAATGCAATCAATTTCTGATACTGTTGTTAATTTAAAACAGGCACAGGCCCCTTCAACTTTGAAGAGTAATGCAAAAGGAGAAATAGATGTACAGAAATCAGAAGTTTCAACCCAATTAGTTAATGGTGTTAATTCAACACAGGCAAATTTGACTGATAATAATGCAAAATATGTCAAAAAGGAACCTTGTCCCAGTTCCAAGTGGTGTTTCTTCAGAACAAGAGTTCATTTTGAGAAGTTCCAACATGCCCATTTATTACCACTATTGAAAATGAAAGATCCACAAATACCAAATGATTTTCCAAGGCCCAAAGGGGTATATTTAGAGCAAATCAAAATTATGAAATCATTGATGGTTCCAACACAACCAATTCCTCATTCTATTGTTGATTCAAAACAGGCACATCAGGACCTTTCAACTTTGAAGAGTAATGTAAACGGAGAAATAAATGTACAGAAACCAGAAGTTTCAACTCAATTAGTGAATGGTGTTAATGTAACACAGTCAAATAATGTGACTGATAACAATACAAAAGTTGTCAAAAAGGAACCGTGTCCCCATTCCAAGTTGTGTACCAACATAACAAAATTTCATTTCGAATACTTCGATCATCCCCACTTGCTACCCCTATTGGAAATTGACGAACCAATACAAATACCAACAGATTTTCCATGGTCTAACACAATATATTTAAAACAAATAGAGATCATGAAATCATTGAGGGCTTCAACACAATCAGTATTGATGCGATTAGATCAATTGTACCCCCATCACGAGACGTACATTTGCGAACCAAAAGATGACCACCTCGGCAGGTTCAAAATAATTATTAAAATCGACGACGAAGTAAGTATAACATCAACATTCAACTTTTTAAAAATTTAATTACCTTTGCATTACAGATATTTTTCGGAGAAGGACCAAGCAAAAAGTACGCGAAAATATCAGCCGCTACTGCCGCTTTGTGCAAGCTCACCGACTACGAAGATCGCGTCATTCGCAGCAAGTACCTCACTTCTGACGCCAGTACTGCCAAACAAAACCAAAAACTAGCTGATGCAATCGGAAGATTAATCAAGGACAAATTCGCTTCCCTGATGAAGAACGATCCAGACCACATGAAGAGGAAAGTAATAGCAGGAATAGTGATGACAACCAAAGACGATTTGGAAAATCCCCGAGTGATTTGCATAGCGACTGGTACCAAATGCATCTCTGGACAGCACATCGATTTATCCGGGGGTTCCCTAAACGACATGCACGCCGAGATATTAGCCAGAAGATGCTTGTTGTACTATTTATACGACCAGCTGGATTTGGTGAAAGACCCAAAATCCAGAGACGAGTCGATTTTCCATACGTGCTATCTCACTGGAAAATTGAAGCTTAAACATGGCGTGGATTTTCATTTGTTCATTAGCACAGCACCCTGTGGACTAGCGAGGACTTATAGTTTCGGGAATAGTTCTTCGATAAAACTGAATGAGAATTTAAGGATGAAAATAGAAGCTGGTGAAGGGAGTATAATCGTGAAAAATGATCCTCAGATTCAAACAATCGACGGTATTCTCGTAGGAGAAAGATTACTAACAATGTCTTGCTCGGATAAAATTTGCAAATGGAACGTTTTAGGGCTACAAGGAGCCCTGCTGTCGCAATTCATCGAACCGGTTTACTTAAAATCGATTATTGTGGGTAGTTTATTCAACGAAAACCATTTGTCCAGAGCAGTTTCGGGAAGAATCGAGTCAACTTTGCAGGGCTTACCCTCCCCTTTTGAATTGAACAAGCCGAATTTATTAAAACTTACTCATACTGATGATTACAGGCTGATCGAGGAATCCCCGAAATTCTCTGTCTTATGGCTGGAGGGTTTGCGACAACCTGAAGTTGTTAACTGTAAAACAGGGAAACTCATCGATGACGGGGATATCTCGATAGTGTGTAAAAAAAGCTTGTCGAGCAGGTTTAGTAAGTTGTTTGGTACATTTTCTGGTTCAACAACAAAGGATTGTGTACCACGTACTTTATTGGATGCGAAAGAAATGGATGTTAATTATAACAAAGCTAAAAAGTGTTTGTTTGATGCCTTCAGTAAAGGACAATTGGGATGTTGGATTTCTAAACCTCTCGAACAAGATAATTTCTATTTATAATTATTATCTTATGATAGGGATAATTTGTGAATTAGATAAGAAAACTATATTTTTAAATGTTTTTACCTATAATATTTTAAGTACCCATATTTGACTGAAGAAATTGTATTGTTTAATTTTTGTAAGTAAAATATAATCAATAAAATTATTTTATTAGTTAGCTTCTTTAATTCCATTTTTATTTCCAGAATTTTAAAAAATTAGGAACTGTCACCATAAGCTAGAATTAGACATTCAGCTCAGAATTTAGAAATTTCTTAATAATAAATTAACACAATTTTGTGCGAGATAAAAAAAAAACATACAATTCGAATTTAAACTTTATTAATTATTATTTATAAAACTTAAGCTTATATGACGCAAATAAATAATTCGAACTAATACTTTAGTAACAACTAATGTGAAGTAGGAATCCTCCCGTCTGCATCAGCAGACGACTGAATATCGAACCAATCCTGTTCAATAGGCTTGGTAACCCAAGAACCTAGTTGGGCCTTAGTGAACGCATCGTACAGGCTCTTCTTAGCTTGATTGTAATTAGGAACCATCTCCTTGGCTTCCATCAAAGTACCAGGAGCTAACTTCACTGCGGTCACATCCGAAAAAGCAGCCAACATTTTACTGAACCTGTTGCACAAATTCTGCTTACAAACTAACGATAATCGACCATCCTCAAGCTTTCCCGTATTGCAGTTAACTACTTCTGGTTTACTCATCCCGATTGTCCATATAACGGAGAAATTCGGGGCCTTCAACGCTTGCCTCACTTCGGTGGAAGTCAGCCTCAGCATACCCGGCCTGTTTAACAGAAACGGCGGAGGCAAGCCCTGCAATGTCGGCTCGATCCTTCCGCATATAGCTCGATACAAATGGCTTTCTTTCAATAAACTACCTAAAACGATAGTCTTCAAGTAAATCGGGTCGAGGAAATACGACAGCAAAGCCCCTTGCAGCCCCAGCACGTTCCACCTGCAAATCTTATCGGAGCAAGACATCGTCAGCAGTCTCTCCCCTTGGAGAATCCCGTCCCAAGTTTGTATACGGGACACATTCTTAACCGGTATAGTCCCTTCGCCTGACTCGATTTTAGTTCTCAACTGTCCCCTCGATAGCCTCGATGGGTGCTTATCGACCGAATTATTATCTTCGTGCGGGCTGAATATCCTAGCGTCTCCGCAGGGCGCTGTGTTAATGAATAAATGGAAATCTACACCATCTTTCAGCTTGAATCCTTTACTGCTGGAGCTCTTCTCGAATATAGATTCGTGTTGGCGTTCGTGGGAGCTTAAGAGATCTAATTGATCGTAGAAATAGTGCAGCAAACACCGCCTCGATAGTATCTCAGCGTGCATGTCGTTTAAAGTGGCCCCCGTCATGCTGATGTACTCCCCCGAAATGCACTTGGTGCCCGTCGTTACGCATATTACTCGAGCGGTGTTCACATCACCGTTTACAGTCATCACTATGCCGGCTATCACTTTTCTTCTCATGTGGGGCACGTCGTTTTCCATTAGAGAGGTGAATTTATCGTTCACTAGCCTTCCGATGGTATCGGCCAGCTCCCTGTCTTCCCTCGACTGGAAGGGTGCATCGTTTTTCGCCGGGATGAAGATGTTCGGGGCGTGGTAATCGGTGAGTTTGCATAAAGCAGCCGAAGCTGCGGCGTTTTTGGCCGATTTCTTGTTGGGCCCCGTTCCTACGAACGTCTGAAAAAGAGGGATTTTAGTTAATGCTACAAGCGAACGGTGAGTGATATTACTTCGTTATCGATAGTGATGTGTATCTTAAATCGATTGAACGAATCGCGTTCGTTGGAGAAACAAGCGAATACTGAATTAGGGTAGAGTTCGTTGAGCAGCATCAGGGAGCCCTTGGAAACGACAGTTGGCGTCTGGCAGTTGGGGTTCTTGGAGTTTTTGCTGATGACTTGATCGGAGGTGAAGTCCATTTTGGGATCGGGCGATGGGCAGGCGGTGTTGAAGGTGCCGTTGGTGGGGAACTGTATGAAGGATTTCAGGGCCTCGGCTGCCGCGGCGGACTTGGCGGCCCTCTTGGAATTCCCCATGCCGTAGTACTTCTGGCCGTCCACCTCCACGCAGAGCTTGAACGTGGGACAGTGCGAAGGACCGCATTCTTCGATGAGTTCGTATTTCAAGCCGGTCCTCAGCTCGTTGAGGAGTGATATCGGGTTTTTATCGGTTATTATAATGTTTTGTTCGTGTTTGCGTTTTTTGGCCCTCTTTTGCTGGTCTTCTTTAGCGGTGCCCTTCCGTTTCAGATTGCCCGCGTTTTGATTATGTGTGATTCCGTTGAGGGTGGCTTGCTGATCGTTTTCGTTCGCCATTTTCATTATAGTTACATTATAATTATGAATCTGTCCATAATTATAGGTGTAATATATTGGGTATTCGCCTAATTCGATTCACACAATACTTTTTTGTTTTGTTTATTGCAGCTGATAAATGCAATGCTGTTTCTGACAGTTGAGTTGACAGCGAGTGACAGCAACGTTCGCCAACATTGACATAAAATAAGAACCTAACACAGTCAAATTTAATGGAGCTTTGATTATAATTAAACGCATATTCAGCTGAAGAAATACACACATATGTTCTACATAAACATATACTACTTTCTTTCTCTATGGTATATAAATTTTAATTACCTCAATTTTCTCTTGACTCTTTCCTTACAAGGTTGAGGCCGTTTTCTTTAAAAGAGGTAAATATTAGACAGCGTTGCCAAAGCAAAAGAATAACAGGAAATAATTCGAGATAACTTTATCAAGTATAAAGCAAATTTAATCAGTACGAAGAAACCACCAAACAACATTTTAAGATTTTTGCGATAAATAATTTTCAATAGCATTCAATACAGAATTACAATCAACTAATATATCATCGGGAAATGTTTCACTAACAATCGATTCTTTCGAAACCAATTTCGCACAAGCTTGTAAATCCGAATTATGACCAGCAATAGCATCTCCAATTCTATCAATTGCATTAGCTTCTACTTTATCAGCTATCTTTTCTCTCACTAAATTTACTTCTAACTCTTTACCAACTTGACTAGTATCTCTTTCGATATCAATTCGAGATTCATCCGGGGCAGCTTCAGAAGTTTTCAATAATTCCCTATGCTCCTTCTGCGTTAAATTAATACCAGCTAATTTGGCTGCCATAAATGTATGGGAAGCACCTTTATCTTTTCGTGGGGCTCGAACTGTTTTCTTCACTTTCGGTTTATCATGCATCGATCTAATATGCCGGTCTAAGTAGGTCTAAAAAAATTAATTCGTAAGTAAGATTTACAAGTAGTTAATTAATATACCTTTAAAGAAAACTTCTTTCCACATTGAGTGCAAGGGAATTCCACATTAGCATCCTTTTCGTGGTAAACGGATATGTGAAAGTTCAAATTCTTTTTGTACTTGTAGCTCCGTTTGCAATCGGTATAAGGGCAATAGAAGGTTTCTACTTCTTCGTGTATCTTACGAATGTGGGCTCTTAAATTCACTTTCAGTTGGAATTTTTTGTTGCAAATTTTGCAGACAATATCTAAAAACAACGTTAGATGATTAATTTGATTTGTATTTAATTAAACAATTCACCTTCGTTGGTACAATTTTTTTTATGTGCGCATAAATCCGACCATCTATTGAACGTCTGATTACAATCACACGTGTAAGTTTTATGATTTCTGTTGTGCTTCGTTAAATCTCGTTGCATTAAGAATCCTATATCACATAAATTACATCTGCAACAACAATCATAAGTATACATAAAATTGATCGCAACCCTTAACTTACTTAAACGGCGGTTCACCAGTATGCTTGTAGTTGTGCTGTTGAAATTGCCACTTCTTTTTGAATCCCTGAGAGCAAATGTGGCACACGAATGGCGAGTTCGAGTGATTGTGTATACGATTTTTGTGTTTCTTCAAACTGTATATGTTGTTGCAAATTAACCCGCAGCCTTTTACATCGCAGGCTGTCTCGCTAGCTTTGTCGTGCACTAATATTTTGTGCCGTTTCAGATGAGAGTCCTTCGTGAAGGCTTTCGTGCAGGCTTCGATCATGCAAACGAATGGCCTCACTTTGTTGTGTTTATTGATGTGCTCGTCTAGTAAATATTTCTTTTTGTATGCCTTTCCGCAATTTTCTATCGCGCATTTGAATACGAGAGATTCTGTTTTATTAATAGTAGCTGTAGGGGTGTCGAGATCTTCTTTGCTACTAGATTTTTCCATAATCTGCAATTGCCAAGTTGAGAAAATGTTGGGTAATTAGTAATTATGAGTGTACTTACTCGTTTAGTCGTTGAATTTGTAAATGGAATTAGTTTTAATTAAGAAATACTTAAATTAAAGTCGATTGGCACGCTCTAGTCACTATACATAACCTCACTTTTATGTTTTGTACCTAACTTCGTACAATAAACGGTGCCTTAGTTACTAGGGCTATTCGGCTAATTGAATATATTATTATTTTATAACACATAAAACATTGTTTATTTTTTTATTCATACAAGTTCACGTTCATTAAAATATGCTTTTACATCAACAGTTATAATAACTGGAATGTTACGCTTTTTCTGTGCTAATATGATTTTATAATTGCGCCATATAAAAGTAATGAATATTTTATTTTTAATTTAGTACATAATATACTTGTAAAATTTCTCTCCTAATTATGTAATATAAATAAGGTAAAAATAAATAATTGTATAAATTTGTGTTTAATTGACTACGATCACATAAAAAATTAATTACAATTAATGTACCATAAGAGTTTATATTTACATGTTATCGTACATATTACTTTATTTTGCCAATATGTATATATTTTCTGTAATTATAGTAAGGTTTTCTTTATCTATGTAGTTTTCCTATATATTTATTTATCAGGTGCCATAATAATTTACAGTAAGTACCTTGAACAATCCATTTTGGTGAATTTACAAGAATTTAATACACAAACTTCAGGATTAAAATTTTTCGTAAAATTTAATATACACAGTGGTCTCATCAGGAGAAATTTATTTAAAAATTCCTTCTTTTCATGCGTGTTTTTCCTTATCCTAGGACATGCTGCTTATATGCTAACAAAAATAATTAACATCAATTTTAATTTCGTACAAAATATACATACACAAATAATACTTATTATTTTTTAAGTACTTTTTTAGGGTACAGTTACTCATTTTACCTTTAGAAATGTACAAAAATAGTTTAAAATTACGGTAAGTGGACAAAGAGCGACAAAATTTAGAAATATTAGTACCCTACAATATCATTTTTCCAATTCATCGTGATTTTCATTTAGTTAATTCCTAAATATGTTACACTTTTGGAAGATTAGTAAAACATTATTGTCATAAAACTAGTAAATTGCAATTCATCTGTGCAAATAAGTGTTATAGCATTTAAGAACGTTATAAAATTATAAAACAATAACGAATTCAAAATTCGTATTAATTAACGAATAACCACTTTATCTCCTCATTGATTGTGGGTAATCAACTACTTAGCGCATGTTTGTCAACATTTCACCACTTATTAACAACTTTTATTATACCATAATTGATTTAATTACCTATTGTATATACAATAATATAAATTCTTTTTCTAGGTATATTTTATTAATTGGTGTGGCATATTATAAATGGTGTGTTCTTTCTACTATATCTTTCTATTTCGAATTGATTTAATAATTAAACCGGTCCTAATTTAATTGATACAAAGGTATATTGTTACATAATGTATACGACATTATAAAAAAATAACAATTTTAATTTGGTGTAATAAGCATATAGAGAACATAAAACCATAAAATGGTGAAATTACGTACCTTGTGTTAACTTTCCACGAAAAACTCTTATACCAAAATTACCTTCAAGTAGACCAGTAACAAAGAATTTTAAAGTTTCTTGCCTAAGGTATCGTTTAAATCGTTTCAAAATGAACAATAATTTACTGAAACCATCCGAGAAAGTATCCCACCAACCTTCCAGCGGGCCGATAATAATCAAACCGATCAAAAAAAGATGGATAATTCTAGCGATCTACGTGTATTACACGTGCTTCAATTGCCTGCAATTCATCGAATATTCCAGCATATCGAACTTGGTGGTGAAATATTACAAAGTCAGCTCGATCGCAGTGGATTGGACGTCCACGATTTATTTGGCTGCTTATCCATTATTAGCTGTACCAGTTTCTTACATTATCGAAAAGAAGGTAAAATTCATCCCCTATATAATCTCTCCAATTAATAAAAGTAATTTTAATTTTCCAACAGGGCCTAAGATTGGCTGCGTTGATAGGATGTATAGGAACGTTTCTAGCAATCTTCATCAAATTATTCTCCATCAATTCCGATTTATTTTGGGTGCTGATGCTGGGACAATCTGTAGCTGCTGTTTCGCAATTATTCATCATGTGTTTACCGCCTAAAATAGCCTCAATTTGGTTCAAAGAAAACGAAGTACCTATGCACCAATTCCTCCAATAAATCCTCCATTAATGTCTCGCAATTATAGGTATCCACTGCCTGTTCCTTGGGAGTCTTCGGTTACGATATGGGGTACCTACTAGCCTACATCATACCCACTAGCTTGGTACACGATTCTGATAATTTAGACGACATTGGCGGGGGTTTGAAAATGTTAGGTTGGGTTTTAGCAGGTTTGATGGCTCCTGTTACTATTGCAACAATAGTTTGTAAGTAAATTGGCTAATCCAGGAAATTTGCGGGTGTATATTAGCTTGTTCCAGGGTTTCCAGAAGAGCCTAAGTACCCGCCTAACCAGGCTCAGGCGACGCTCAGGCGAATCAGGCAGTCTGAGAAGTTCGAGAAGATATCCTATTTTTCCACGTTGAAATCGTTGCTAACTAATAGGGGTTTTGTAATCCATTTGGTGGCTTATAGTATTAATTTTTCCATAGCGAATGTGATAATAGTTTTCTTGAATCAATTAGTGTTGCAGTATTTTCCGGTAAGTGGTGTTATGAAGATGGTATTAGGGAGATAATTAAAGGGTTTTCCAGGGGGCTGATCAAGATGTGGGCTACATGGGGGTCGTCTTCATCACTTTAGCCATGGTGGGAACGATCGTGTTCGGGTTAATTTTGGATAAAACGCGTAAATATAAGTAAGTGTAGGTGTTTATTGTTTTTACAGTTTAATTAATTATTCATCTATTTGCTAGAGAAACGAATTTAATTGTAAACGTTGGCCAAGCAATCACTTTTCTACTCTTCATGTTGGCGTTGAAATTCGAATCGAAAATCGCCGTTTATGTCGCCATATCTTTGTTCGGGTGAGTACTAAAATTTCTTATACAGGGCGTAAATTAAATAAATTCCTAGGGTAGGTAAGGTAGTAAAATTAGTTCGAATAAACGTACGCCTATGGAGGTTTCTTTTGGGACCTAGAGCACTTTGGAGATACCATGAAGTTTTCAAATTTTATAAAAAATATCCCCCGTTCCCACCCAAATGAGACGCTCATGGTCACTTTACAAAAACCATTTTTAAAGCTAAAAAACAGTTATTCAATCTTTATTAATTGCATCCAGTTTCAACTTCAAAATAGGACACCATCTTCAAAGGCCTCCAGGTCCCAAACGAAACCTCCAAAGACCCACATTTATCACAACTTTTCGCTCCATTTCCAACCTACTCCAGGAGTTTCTAACTTATAACGCCCCGTATAAAATTCAATTGCAGCTTCTTCGCGGGCCCCTACGTCTCGGTGGGCTACGAATTCAACATCGAACTCACCTACCCTCTGGACGAGTGCACCGCCATGACCGTCGTCATGGCCTCCGTGCAAACCTGCGGCACCACGTTGATCGTATCCTCGGGCTACTTGATGCAGGTCCTGGACACCTTCCACGCCCTCTCCGTCTACTTGGGCCTCTTCGTCGTCGGCACGGCCGTCTTGATGTGCGTGCCGAACGATCTGCGGAGACAGCAGGCCTTCAAGCCCGTGCCCCAGGCCGATATCGACGCCATGTAAACAATATATTTGTGTGTTTTATTTTGTTGCATCGATTAAACTTTGTGCTGGTGGGTAGCTAAGGAGACGGCGCTGGGGTTAGTATCGTTTCGATTAAATTGTCGTTCGAGTGATGCGAATTTTATTTTGATCGAAAGGCCGAGTGAAAACCGGGAAAAAGGTAATGTATTTGGCGATTTTTGATGGGAAAATGCGTGCTGTGTAGCCCCTATCGCGTGCGTTACAAACCCCCAGGTATTTGTTCGCCGCTATACATTGGGTATCGGAAAAAATCCATACTTAATGGCTGGAGATGGCCGTGAAAATGCGACTAATTACGCCAAACAAACGATTAATCCAGCCGATTGTGAAGGCGTTATCAATCAAGCGGGAATTTCGACAATGGGGGAACCCCCCGAATTTAATTCCTCGAGCCACATCAATCAGGAATTGAATGGTGATGTGCGTGGAAATCGTTCCGTTCTCGCCATGTCAATTAACGTGAATGGCTTGGCGTGATGCTACAAGGTGCCGATGTAATTTCGAATTCGTGATTGAAATTGGATATTAGAAATATCGATTGAGTAGCAAACTCTTCCCCTGGAGATTAGAGATACGCTTATACGTACTTTTCTAATCAACGAATAAATCACAAAAAAATGTAGGTTAATTATTCATACTTGATCTTTGTTTCAAGTGGGATTAAGTATGTCGATAATCTCTTCACTTTTATTAATCTTATAGATAGCTGGATTCGGGAGTTGTGTGCAAGGGTTCAAAGTTTATCACATATTGTGGGAAATTCTCATCTCACTTAATGGGGAATCATTTTAATAGTCCATGGGAATATGTGAGATCGAATATCTCTTATCTGCAACATTGTTATAGTTAAAATCAATTTTATTGGCAAGAATTTGGTGCATTTTTTAAATCCTAATGAATTTCAAATAAGGATTATTTCGGAATTCCCTTGTTTCTCTATTAAATGAAGGCTTTCCTGGAGTCTTTTAGCACCTTTTCGTTTAAGCTACAGTAGCCCATTTCAAAATCGATGTATTTGCATGTAGTATGTAAATATATAACCGGAGCTATCGACCTAACAATAAAAATTGTACAGTTTTATTGCCACATTCGTTGTACATCGAGAAATCGCATGCCATAAATTCATCATCGAAAATACCACCGCAATTCAAATTTCCTATGCACCACATCTTCCATAAATTACAACAAACTTTGTGCAAAAAAATGCAACATGAAAGAACCCAAAAAAGCGTGATATGAGCTTCCCGCAGGGCGCTAGAACATGTCGAAACAGCCGCACCAGGAGAAGAAACTTAGCATGCGCGGGGGCATATTCCTCATGAAGGGCGTCGCGCTGTTCCTAGCGGCGGCGGGCAAATCCTCCAGAACCCTCCAACAGCCCGCCGAGGAGGCGGCAGCGCCGGGCAGGACTCGCCGGAAGATGAACGACAAGGACTCCTGCAAGTGCTCCCCGAAGGTCCTGGAGGCTGCCAAGAGGGACACTCTCTTTAACAGGTGATTTTTGCAACACTGCCTTAATAATAATCTCTAATATTGTTTTGGTTTAGGAAAGAAATCGAGTCGCTTTACAGGATTTACAAGAAGTTGATAACCTTCAACAAGAAGCAGCCTCAGGGGGAGCTACCGGCTTCTACTGCTCCTACCGCTGCCATCGGTAAACCGCCTACCGTGACAGAGGTAATTTTAATTCTATTTATTTACTAATTGCATCTGGTACGCTCGCAGGGCATCGACAGGACCGTCTTCAGGGAGGTCCTGCACAACACCTTCGACATCCTCACGGAGAACGTCGTCATGGATCGAATTTTCTGCGTGTGGGACAAGCACAACTGCGGCCTAATAACCATAGACAATTGGCTGAAAGGGCTATCTTTATTCCTGAAGAGCACTGTTAAAGATAAAATTCTCTACTGCTTCGCTGTGTACGATTTGAACGGAGACGGATTCATAACCAAAGATGAAATGTTCCTGTTGTTAAGGTAATTTGGAACGGTTGTCAAAATGCACTCCCACCTCTAGTGTTAATGTAGATGCAATCGGCAACGCTGGGCTAAAGGTGGGAACTGTTTTTAATTTGTAACTGTTATTGGTGTGTTTCAGGAATTGTTTGATAAAGCATCCGCAGGAGGAGGATCCGGATGAGAGTGTTAAAGATTTGGTGGATATCGTGATGCGTAAGATAGATAAGGATAAAGATGGGAAAGTGTCTTTAGAGGATTTCCAGCAAACAGTGCAAGAAGAACCTCTGCTGCTGGAAGCTTTCGGGAAGTGCCTGCCCTCCGAAGAATCCAAAATGACTTTCCTAAATACACTGAAAATCTAAATGTTGTTCAAAATATTTCTTTATTCAGTCGATAAATTCGTTACAATTATTAGTTTTTTCGGTTATTGGCTTATATTATCGGATGTTTACCATCATCAGTAGTCGTAAATATCACAGTGAATGTCTTATCCAACAAAACAAGAAAAGAAAATACTCCAAAATAAATTACTATTTACATGTTACACAATGTTAAAAATTATCTAATATAGTTAATACATAGAAATAAATTAAATTATTACAGCAATTTCACGCTGTACCATACTTCGCCGGCTCCTCACTAGAGGCGCCTTTAGCCGACCTGGACAAATTCTCAGCCTCCTCTATAGTATCAGGAAGCTTGATATTCGCAGTTTCAGGAAACATAAACGAAAACGCAGCTGCAGCAGCCGCCAGAACCGCAAAAGTCACCATAGGAAGATGAACCCACAATCGAGTCTAAGAAAAACAAACCAAATGTATACTCATCAACTCAATAACTACCATAACTTACCAGCAGAGGTGTTTGTGGAGCAGTCATGGACCCAATGCGCCCCAGAGTGGAGCAAACCCCCATGAACGTCTGCCGCATCCTCGTGGGGAACATCTCGCTGGTGTGCACGTACAAATTGGTGAAAGCCAACGTGGATCCGAATTTACCAATCAGGAACACAGTCAAGATGGCTGCGTAGGACCCAGCAGGTATGAACACGTGCGCTGCACAAGCCACCCCGGTGATCACAAACGACGCGAACAAGGAAATCCTTCTTCCGAACAAATCCAGCATGAAGTTCGAGCACACGTAGGCCGGTATCTCTATCAGCGAGGTGAGAATGAAGTCCAGGTAGGGGTTGCCATCCACCAGGCTGACAGAGTTTAGCGTGAAGCCGTAGAAGAGGAAGGCGCAGGCCATCCAGCAGAATGCGCATACCACCAACCTGGACCATAATATGGTAGACTTCATCGCCAGGCGAAGATTGCCTTGGCTGGCTTGGGCCTCCTGGGGGGTGGTGGAGGTGAGCTTCTCCAGAGTGCTCTCCGACAGCTCCTTGTTGTTGAATTTGGCTGCTCTGCGGAGGATTGATTTGGCCTCTTCGGTGCGGCCTTTGCTCAGCAGCCATCTCACTGATTCCGGGATTATCCATGTGTAGACGATGAGGAAGAGGCCGGGGCCGTATAAAGCGTAGATGATCGGTCTAATTGTTGTTGTTAATAAGATGGGAAATAGATGGTGGAGTTTACTTACTTCCAAGATTTGAAAACCCAAGCGGCTAGGGCCGTCAACACCTCGCCTACTGCATAGCTGGAGCTGATGAGGATTCCTGTTAGTACTCGCTTTTTGGGGCCCACCAATTCGACACCTTGCAAAAGGAAGTTGTAGTAATAAGTGATGTAATTAAGAATTTGTGCCTACCGAGTACGAATCCGCAGATGTAGGTGCCGGATCCGAAGAGGGCGTCCAGGAACTCGAACACCAGGAACAGCTCGTAGGTGGTTACAAAAGTTCTGGATATACCAAACACAGCGCAGAGGACCATCCCCCAAATCAGCACGAATTTTCTACCGAACCTGCAAGAGGGTAAATATTTATCTAAGGGACCTCGAGCACCTGGTGGAAGGGTACCTGTCGGAGATGAGGCCGCCCACGAAGATCCCGAACAGCTGCCCGGCGCCGTTGATGGTGCCCACCAGGGTCAATTTCCATTCGTTGTTGTCGCATTGCAAGTGGAACTGAAAGGGAAAGTTCGGAGGAAGACGTTTAATGGACTTGTTTTGTATGCGTATGCGGCGACAGGAAAATATAGCTGTTGTCGATTGTAGGTCGAGTGGTGAGGCCAATAAAAAATTAATTGGAATTGACATTGCTCGCGATTGCCTTCCTTGACAATGCGCCGTGATTTGTGATTTACATCGGTCAATGGTTACTTACAAGGATAATTTTTCAACCTTAATTTCGACCCAGAATTATTGTGAATAATACACGCTTGTGTTGGGGAATTTTTTGGGGAAATTTACCTCTTGCAGGATGCTCCAGGCGTCAGTTTCGTACACGAAATCATTGCATTTCCTGGTGCCGCTTTCGTCGAACACATCAGGGGTGCAAGTGATGGGTGGTTTAGAAAAATTGTACAAGTAAGTTTCGCATTTTTCGGGTCCATGGCCGTTGGAGGGAATAGCTCCGGAGACAAAACCATCGTTGTAAACCGGCGGTGAAGATTCGCATTCTGGAATTTTGCACCTAA
The DNA here is from genome assembly GCA_917563865.1 of Phyllotreta cruciferae. Classification (NCBI taxonomy): domain Eukaryota; kingdom Metazoa; phylum Arthropoda; class Insecta; order Coleoptera; family Chrysomelidae; genus Phyllotreta; species Phyllotreta cruciferae. Next base: position 1,495,731 of record OU830613.1, read on the forward strand.
AAAACACGTAACAGTTCCAAATAAATAGAGTCCCACCTCTAGCACTACTCGCTTTCATGACAATTTTGACAGCTTATTGACAGTTTATTGTTAAACGAATAAAGTATTAGAGGTGGGAACTAACATTAATTTGTCACCGTTACAAGTTTAGAAATAATTATGTAAACGTTTTAATCAATAATGGCTTTAATCTGGCTGGTATTCAGCGAGCAAATTGCCCGTTTCCGATGAGGCGAAATGCAAATGCGCGAAATCGCGGGGTAATTGAGGAGTTTGAATGCGCTCGCCCACTCGTCTAATTATTGAATTACGATTTCGGATTGCTCAATTGGAGATAAACGTGCGAGTTCGTTGTTTTTTCCAGTTATCAAATGGTTCCATAAGGGTACCGAAAAGGATTTTGCAGCGACCTTGGTGTAATCGATATGAATTTTAATCAGTGTTAGGTAATAACGACGTCAATCGGCTACTGGAAAGATCTTTAGGAAGTACTAAATATAGCAATAACATGTATTATATTTTAATAAAGTACATACTTGCGATAGCTTGTTTTTGTGTTTGAAAAATAATGCATAAACTATTGTAAATTATGGTAGAATAATCATGGTACTGCTAGATCTAATTTGCAATTAGTGAACGTTATTAGGAATTAATTATCTGTGGTTTACTTTAATTGCAGTAAAAATGTATGGATAAAAATTTATGGGTGTTTGTATTTTTATTTCAAAACTTCTTATTTATATAACACGAAATTCAGGTTTATGCGACTCTTGCATATTGAATTTTTGACATTTACTTACATGCATATTTATTGCAACAATTCTTATCGCAGGTTTTTTTATGACATGCTGTAATTATTTTTTTGATGAAGTATTTTCGCTTTAATTAAAAAAATGGAATTGTTTGTACAATTTACTGCTCAGTTTTTGTGCTCGACCGTTAAAATAATAATATTAAAAATGTGGCACATACTGTAATTTTCTGATAAAAATTTCAAGCAAAAAATTGCAATGATAAAGGTAAGTTTCATTATAGGTAGATAAAAATGTAGATTATCTGAGGTCTGAAGTGAAACAGGAAAATTCATTGTTAAACCTGTATTGAATATCCTATATTTTATACAAAAAAATTAATTAAAAAATTAACACAAGTACCTGTATTTCGAATTCATGGCAGTAAATACAAATGCATTGTGAACAGCAGAATGCATCACCACAGACACACAAACCAACAAAAACGTGACGATTTGAAACTTCTTGAAATCCCCGATTTGTTTCAAAATTTCGTCCAACGAAAAGTCTTCTTTACTCTCAGCCATTTCGATTATTTGGCGCGAAAAAAAGTCCAAAAAATTTCACCCAGCGGCGCAACCGGTCGCCCAACGACTGAGTAACTTTGTTTATATGACCTCTATTTATTTATTTATTGGTCACTGTAACAGGACAATATACTATATCAAAATAAACGCGTGTTATGCCGCCGCAGAGGTATATAATAGGCTGTTTTTTTCGGCTCGAACGTGCCTTGACATAAAAAATTGTCTCGAAAATCTCGGCCTATTCATCTCACGTGTAACGAGCTTTTTGCGATGCTATTTCGGATCCAATTGTAGTAATGCAATAGCTCAATAGTGCAGTTAATTTCGCGTAAAGTTCGCAATTAAATACTGCAATTTTAATTACGCAAAATCGCAGAAAAACCACCAATAATTTTGATTATTTTTTTACGATTATTGGTAAATTAATATTTTAATTTTCAGCGCACTAAAAAACAACGGGTATTTTGCAATCTTTTAATAACCTCTCACGAGATTTCGAGTAGCTATGCAATGCGCAACGTCTTACTTATTCAGTTAAAACTTGCGCATGTAACGTCTCCAGTTATACCTATCGAGCTGTAAGCGTAAAAAAATCGACTCACCGATAATTGGGATTAAGGGCGGTGAAAACGAATGCATTATGGTTCGATGAATGCATAATTAGAGCCAAAATGAAGAGAGTAAGAGTCACTATTTGATACAACCCGAAGTCCCCTATTGATTCGATAACTTCGTCCAATTTAACACTCTTCTTTTCACTCGAAGCCATCTTCGCTTCTCGCTGCTTTTCATTTACTCACAAATCAACGTGAAAAAAAGACTTTTATTATTTATTAAGCTTATATTTATATATCCTACTCTAGATTAGATGAGAGTCAAGATTAATTTTATTGTTTTACGAGCTTACTAAATTCAAATCTTACATTGAAACAAATTACATGCATGTATCTTTATTAAAGCTTTTTTTCTTGATTTATCTATGGTAATGTACAGGTAGTTTTATCAGAAATTGTTTCGTACTTATTTTATGTGTATTTCGAGTATTTATGGAAATTATTTAAACAAATTATACTAGGTAAGGTAAGTCATAATAGAATTAAAATATAAACTGTACAGATAAGGGCATTCTGGGTTACTACGATGTTAATAATTTAAAACTCTCTCCGTGTAAATAATGCTACAATAAAAATCTTTTATTTAATTTGAATTTATTCAAATCCAACTTCAATATTTATACATTTTAGCGAACGGGTCAACAAACCACTTTAAAAAATTATTTTATTCAAAGCCTCATAATTCGTCTGTGTTGATTTTACCAGAATTCAATTGAGACACAATGGAATAATAAAGCAATAAAAATTTTTGTTTTGATGATCAAACTTATTTCCTAAACGAGCGAATTATTCCTAATGTATCACCTTTCCTGTGCCGAATAAAAATATTTTTCTCGTTATCTCCCGAGTTTGCTTACTTAAAATATGTAGGAAAAAAGGTTACAATAAAAACGAAATCGATTTAATACAAATTTATAAAATCTGCTTCGGTACAACATTAAAATCAAGTCAAATAAAACTTCATAATACCACTCAATTAATCCTTAAATAATTACAAATAACACTCAGTCTTCGGTGTGCATAGTTTCAGGTAAAGTGTGTACAATAACTTTCCTCTTAGCATCATAACAGAAATTATTACCCTCGAATATTTTACTCTTGTAGAAAGGCTTCAGATCATGAATATCAATTTGCTTAGCCTTATCCATCAGATCCTTCTCATCGATTTCAATCGTAAGCACCTCCATTTCCCTCGTATTCCTCTGGAAAGCCAGCTGGTCCTGCGCCAGCTGCCTCAGAATGTAGAACAGCAGCTCGCTGTGGTCCTTCTTGAACACCAGGTACTTTTGGAACACCTAAAATAGCAGTAGTTATTAATTTAGTGTACTTTGTATTAGGACCGGTAGAGTACTTGTCTCATCGATTTCATAACGCTGTACTTCTGGGTCTCTACGAAGCTCTCCAGCATCATTCTGACCGCCATGTTGACGTCGTCTTCTTGTACGTATTCTCTTAGGTGCATTTTCGCGTGGGCTTCGCTCATTCTGATGATGCTTTCCACGTGTCTCACTGTTATCGGAAGAGAACCGGTTGCCTATAAATCACAAATCAATTACCTCCTTACAAGAGCAGCTAAATTTAATAGCATACCAAAGATTCTTGCCTCAATTGGCTGTAAATATTAGCAACTTTATCCTGGTCCATGTTTTGTAGCTTCGGGTGAACATTTTCCCTTGCGTACACTATATATTTTTTGAGCATCTCTTGGGGTATTTGCAGATCGTTTTGGGGCTTTTCTGGCTCGATTTTGTCTTTGTTCGCAGGGTGGTGGCGTTCGTGCGAGCCCACTACAAACCTACACAAAAAACCAACATTATTAATATAAAATCGACTAAAATAATACGCTGTATTTACTTGGCAAGATGTTGATCTTGTATGGAATCCACTTCGTCTCTCACTACGCACAGTATATCGAATCGAGATAGTATAGGATCTGATAAATCCACGTTTTCAGCGAACGTCAGGCTAGCATCGTACCGTCCTCCTATAGGGTTAGAGGCCGCTATGACCGAACACCTAGCTTGCAAGCTGGTCACTATACCGGCTTTAGATATCGATATCGATTGCTGTTCCATCGCTTCGTGTATGGACGTCCTATCTTGATCGTTCATCTACAAATAATCATTTTACACATGTTGCTATTTATTGTATTATTCTCACTTTATCGAATTCGTCTATCAAGCAAACACCTTGATCGGCCAACACTAAAGCTCCAGCTTCGAGCGTCCATTCTTTCGTAGCTGGGTTTTTACGAATGTAGGCTGTCAAACCGACAGCGCTCGCGCCTTGTCCGGTGGTGAATACAGCCCTAGGGGCTATCTTCTCGATGAACTTCAGAAACTGGGATTTAGCCGTACCTGGGTCACCGCAAATCAACACGTTTATGTCCCCTCGAATCTTGTGCTTCTGGCCTAAATGCAAACTCATATTAAACCCCAACTCGATTGGAATTAATTAGTGTATATCAAATCACCTGGATTTTTCTTTTCCCCTCCAAACAGAGTAAGAGCCAGAGCCCTCTTGATGTACTCGTGTCCGTAGATCGAAGGAGCTATCGATGCGATTATTCGATCGGCTATCCTGTGGTCTTTACTCATTTTTATTATAGCGTTAATATCGTCATCGGTGAGAGATTGAACGATTTGTTTGCAGTCCTTCACGATCAAATAATTGGCGAAGATTACAGTGGAGAACACGGGGAAACCGTTTTCGGTGTTCAGGGAGCCATCGTAGCTGTTCGTGTAGATTCCCGTGACGTCAATCTCGTCACCAGGCTTGCATTTATCGCACAAATCCGCCAGTAGAATGCAATCTTTCGATCTGGGCACCCTACCGGCAGGCAGTCTACCCGGCTGCTCTTGCAACGTAATCTTCTGGTAGTTGCGATATACCGTTTGCTCCATGTTTATCTGCAATGAATTCATACATATCTATTAGACTATCTATTAAAGTTAAGCAAGAAAGTTCATTAAGTATCCACTTTGATTAGTAGGTAGTACTTTTTATGGGATAAAATGAAATACTTGTGTATAGGCAACCACCATTACACATTATCAAGTAGTTTAGATTTTACGTTTGTTGTACTCAAATAAATAGGTAGATAAGAGCCAGAGACCACTTGATATTGCCCAGTCAGCAACTGCAAGATGAAAATAACGTTATTTCTACTGCTAGCAATTAGCTTTTATTCCTGCGTTAGCGGGAAAATAGTTAAAGCTAGATTAGAGGTAGGTGGATGCATCAATATCATTAACATAACCTTAACCGTTTTTTTACTGATATAGAGTTGTCCGGGATGTTCTTTAAACCGATTGCACGAAGTCAGGAAATTCGCCTACGAAGACTTGCCTCTGTACGAAGGAGTAGAGTGGAAGAAGATATCCGGAGCTCCTCCGGAATTGGTGCTTCTCGACGAGAACGACAAAGAAGTGGAAAGGTACTTCTTGAAAACATTGAGCAGGCAGGATTGCAATAACATATTGCAAGAAAACGGTTTCAAACAAAGATCTAAAGAGCTTTAAAAACTACATACAACTTTTGTAATTAACTTACCATAGTTACCATTAAATAAATTTTTCGACTTACCATAAAAGGCCCATGGCTTTGACATTGAGGACAAGCATTAGGCTGCACTTCAGATTCCTGAGTTTGAGTAAACGGGCCTATTATGTAACCACATTTACCACAATCGAACTTCACGATAGACAGTTGTGGCAGCACTCCCGTAGTGGCCGTAACGACTCCCAACGTTCTCACTAGCTGGTTTACGTGGAGTTTCCTATACAGCGCAGTGTAAGTATTGAGGTGTATTTGAAGTATTTGTTACTAACCTAAAAGTGCGGAGTTCCTCGATAAGAGGTAAATCGGATATCCTGACGTGGATTTCGTCGGTGACTCGGTTGTAACTCGGGTACATTGATAGTACGATGTGTTTGGCTACAGTATCGAAGATTTCTAGCATTTGAAAGGGAGCATCGGGTAGGAAATAGGCCAGTACGTGTTCTTTGTTGGCCAGCTTGGGGAATTCTACGTTGAAACTCGATTGGTTGTTTTCGCACATTCTCCTGATTCTGTCTTTGTATATATACTTCCCTTCGCTGTTTGTGTATGTTCTTAAGAAATTTTTGAATCTATTAGCTATTTCGGTCTTAGGTCCGGTCATAACGACCCATTCTTTCAGAGAATAACCCTTGGTATCTTCTAAGTTTTCGATAGATTCAATCATTTCGGTGTCCTCTTCTTCGCCAGTAGCAGCCTTTTCGGCCTCTTTACGCCTTCTTTGTCGCGGATCCTCAACATCATCTTTATCATCGTAGAACAGTTCCCGATCATCTCTTCTCGTAATGCCCATTTCCCGGTCTCGTCTGCGCAATTCCTCTTCGGCAGCCAACCGCTCGCCTACAGACATTTGATCGTAGTCATCGTAGTCCAATATAGCCTCATCGTAGCGATCTAAGTGGGGCATCGGGCGGTAGTCGCTGGTGTAAAGAAACGATTAAATAATGGAGAAATCGATTAAATCTTTGCGTCTTACTTTTCCATGTTATCTCCGAATAGTTCCTCTCCATCTTGCTCTTCTACTTCGGCCTCCGCGTCGCCGAAAAGGGCCCCTTCGTCTTCGAAAGGCTCCAAATCGGGCCCCGGCGAGGACACGTTAGATCGAGGAGTAGGCATTGGAGATTCTTCAGACTGTAAATACATACTTATTAATTGGAGCTTCATTTATTCGTTAAACTTACCCTTTGAGACATTTTGATAAGTTTTAGCACAAATTAAAACACCAGTAAACAACACATGAACAATTGACACACAAATTGGCGCGAAAAGTTGTACTGTCAATGTAGAAACGTCAAAATCTTGTAGTTGGCTGGATGAAACTTACGTAAGAGGCCAAAAACTGACAACTTTAACATAACCTTTGTTTATTTGCTATCAAAATCAAAAATAAATAATGGGTGATGTTGAAGAAAAAGCTCTAATTTATTTAGAATTTAACGATAAATTAGCAAACGAGACGTTTGATAAAGATACTTTCATTCGTATAGCAAATCTCCACAAAAGTAATCCTTATGTTCAAATAAATGATTTAGTATACAAAGGTATGTAATTAAGACTTTATAATTATTTTTAACAGCTCATAAAAACAATTTTTTAGGTACTTTCGATGGAGCGTTGGGTACAAACTTATTTTTTGAAGCCAGTGATGAAGAAATTGTAGAAAACGATCTGTTTAATAAAAGGGGGCCTATTCCTTTGAAGCATGCTTATAGCAGTGCTAAAGTAATTAATTTACAGCTAGTTAACGTCCCTTCAAGAAACCAGCAAATTGCTGTAAACGAGAAAAATATAGAGTTTAACTTAGATTGGGATTACAATACAGTTCTACAAAAATTCTCTGCTGGTTCCTTAAAAATTCATGACATTATAAAAGAGAACGTAGAGCAAAAAGATTCTGAAGAATCCCTTCAAGTTACAGAAGAAACAGCTCGAATTGTTGATGTTTCTAACGAGGAAGACGAGTCACAAGTACCAGATATACAAATTGAGGAAAACGAAGAATGTACTGGTGATGATGATAATACAGAATGTACGAAGTTGATGAATAATTATCTCAAACTTAGACAACTCGCTTTTAGGCCTGTTAAATCAAAAACAATCCAAGAAAACATACAATGTGATCCTAAATATAAAGACTCCTACGAATATCACAACTTAGAACGACAGGTAATATTAAATACTAATCTCACTTTATTGGATAAAAATCATTTATTTGCAGGTTTTACAACCATGTGATTTTTTTCGTTCAGAACCAATTAATAATATCAATGAAGAAACATTGTCTAATTGTATAGATATTGATAGATGTATACTCTACGGCTTACTTGAAGACTCTAAAACTCACCCAAGAATATTGACTAACGAAGAAAAACGAAAAGTACTAACATTAGATAATTTCGATAACTTATCGTTAGTTGCCAGGTATTACGTATTAAAGAATCATGTTAAAGACTTAGAAGAGTATTTAAAGGATAAGTCTGAAGAAGAATTATCTACTAAAGACAAGTATGGTAGAACTCCAGAAATGACTTTGATGTTATACAGAAAATTAGCAGATGCTGTTAGGAAACGTATCGAGGAAATTAAATCAAGTTTAAAGGATGAAACTGATGTAACAGCTCCATCAACTAGTATGGAAATTGGTTAATAATTATAATGTTTGATTAAAAATTTATTTCACTTTATTCTTATAAAATATATTTCAATAAAAAATCTTATATTAGTCAGACTTCTCGTCATCTGAAGGAAAAACATCTAAATCCGGCGAAGTCAGTTTAGTACCCTTTAAATAACTCGATTTAAGTAGTTCCTTTGCTGTCTTACGTTTCGCAGGATTGTACGTCAACATTAACTACAAACAAATTAGCCAATTATTAAGCTTAAGAGTACTATAATATATTACCAATAAAAAGTCTTCCTCTTCCTGCTTATGAAATTTAATTATACTACTCAAATTCACCGCTGGCCACTTAGGAAACGTCGGTTTGTAATCCGGATACAAAGAAACCCCTTCCCAATTTTCCTCAGTCGGCGTTCCCATTATTTTAAAAATCCTATACATTTGATCGATTTCCGATTCACCTGGGAACAACGCCTTCCTTGTTAACTACAAAAAAATCACCCCTTTTAACTTTATAACTTCACAGTGCAGTTAAAAACCTCACCATTTCAGCCATAATGCACCCCAAACTCCAAACATCAATACCAGGACAATACATTTTAGTGCCCAATAGTAACTCCGGAGCCCTATACCATATAGTTATTACTTCGTGAGTGTACGTTCGAGTAGGGAGAGAGAATGATCTGGATAATCCGAAATCTGCTAACTTTATGTGCCCTTCGCGATCCACCAGCAAATTCTGCGGCTTCAAATCCCTGTGGAGGATCCTGTGCGAGTGGAGATACGACAGAGCATCCAATAATTGCTTCATGTAACTCTGAATAGAAATTAATAAACTCAATAGATTTGTTACAAAATGTACTATTATTGAGAATTATACCCTGATTAATTGGGCTTCCATAGGCGTACGAAGAGTGTCCAAATACTTCTTTAAATCCAAATCTAAATACTCAAAAACCAAGTATAATTTGTCAGTCGTTTGCATCACATCTAAAAGCTCTACGATAGACGAATGACGAAGGCCTTTCAGTAAACTGATCTCTCGTATGGCTGTAGGAGGAACCCCTTCGGAGTCTCCTTTATGATAAAACCTAAAACAGAAGAATTGCAAACTTATTACAAGTTCCGATATATCTAAGAGGGCTGTGAATACGAAGCTTTCGATGGAATGAGTTATCCAGTTAGGTACTTACATATTAATTTAGTGATGAATGCGAGTGGGACTATAAGCTGAATCATGTGGTGCTACGGAACTTATCCAACGTAGAACACGCACGGGATTCAACTCAACGTCCCACAGAATTAGTAGGCACTTTGTTAAGAGGCCAAAATGCGCTTTAGGTATTGTGATAAATGCGATTTATCCATGCTAGAGCGGATGCGATAAATTATAAATTGATGGTTTGGCGAGCGTTGAAGCCGAAATGCGAACGTGAAAAGGGTTATGTCGATAGCGAAACACTTACTTTTCCAATTTAATCCTCTTGAGAGCGACTTTTTTGCCTGTCACCTTGTTTTTCGCTTTGTAAACCACCCCGTAAGTTCCTTCTCCGGCTTTGGACAGCTTTTGAAATCGATCCAACTTATCCATTTTGTATAAAATATCCGGGGCGATGTGTACGAGAAATATGATTTAAAGCGGGAAAAATACTTGTTTTCTGCGGATCCATTTTTGTTTATTAAATATCTGCGCATGGCCAGTGAGCCGATCGGTCAATAAGCAGCAATACCAACTGTCGCTAACAAAAACTTGTATTGATTTTTATTATTTACGCACCTAATTCAACTTTTTATTAATCAATCACCATCAACATATAATCGTTAATACATAACAAATATTAAACCATCGAATTAATCTTGCAATAACAACGAATTTTCGATTAATCTCGCAAGAAAGTATTGATTTTTTTCGTTTGTTCTATTGGCAACGACACTTCCTATTTTGCAGTGCGTCGCGAGCGCCATCTACTTCCTTCTTCTTCGATCATCTTTGTGATGCCCGATGATGCAAGAGGGTGTGTGTGTCTGTTTCCGTGAAAAATTCAATACAAACTGAAGTTACTTATTTATTTCGCCCCTACTTGTTTACAAAATAACTTATTTACCGGGAGAGACGTTTTTATAATAAGGTAAACCCATTTCGCTTTGTATTTCTAGATGTATTTTGAAGTTTGCATTCGAACTACCGAGATGCCGCAATCCGCCATTACATAGCGGCATTTGCGTCACCGACGCTGTTATAATTATCAAGTGTTGCGTTCATTTCCAGAGCCGACCATGGCGTCGGAGCAATTCTCGCTATGCTGGGACAACTTCCACAAAAACATGAGCACCGGAATGAATTCCTTGTTAGAGAACGAAGACTTAGTGGACGTGACGTTGGCCGTGCAAGGCAAGCTCCTGAAGGCCCACAAGATGGTGCTCTCGGTGTGCAGCCCCTATTTTAAAGAACTTTTTAAATCGAATCCCTGTCAGCACCCCATCGTGTTTATGAAAGACGTTAGTTACGAAGCTTTAAGTGATTTGCTGCAATTCATGTACCAAGGGGAAGTACAAGTTAGCCAAGAAAATTTATCTACGTTTATAAAGACTGCAGAGGCCTTACAAATTAAAGGGCTCACCGGTGACGGAAACGTAAGCATTAAATACATAATTAATTACTAAATCACAACGCGCAAACGTAATTAATTAAACCTAAAAATCGATAAATATTTAATTCTCATATTCCCAGGGGTCAGCGGATAGCGAAGTGACCGAAATACAGCCCGAGAAGCAAGCGCCACAAGTAGAATCTCTAGAATACAAGGCGGCTCCCCGACCAAAGAAGCAGCTGCAGCCCTCCCAGCCGATGACTTCGCCCTCGATCAAACGGCCGAGGCTGAGCAATTCCGCCAACGAATCTACGTCTGTACCTCAAACGATCGCCAAAACGGAGCCCGCGAACGTCTCGCAATCCGTTCCCCCCAAACCGGAGGCTGTGCATTTTAAAATGGAACCCTACGATTCGTCGACGAGTCTCATCGATGAGAGCGGTGAGACCTTTAATCAATTTTCTTATATCCTACTATTACTTTTTTAAATGATGAATCAGTTACTGATATTCCTCTGATGTTTTTTTCTGTGGACGTAATTCTGAAATCGCAAAAAAAGATTTATTCATAATCTCTTTAGTTAGAATTTTGTAAAGAAATGTTATGTTTTTGATAGGCGATGACAATTTCGGCGAAGATGCATTAGATGAGACAGTAGGCGACGAAACGGAAGATTATTCAATGATGGAAAGCGGGACGGGGGAGGAACCACAGGCGGGTACAAGTACTGATGGAGCTGGAGAAGGACAAGGTAGGTGTTTTAGGTTTTGTTTGTGAAGGTATTCCTGAAGGAGATAAGGTTGTATCATTTGCATATGCAGTACATACAACAAACGTTTATATTTCAAATTTATACCATTTTGTTAACTGATGTAAACATACGTTGAGGTTCGTTTTTCTGAAGCGATAAATCGTTTTAGTGCTGCGCAACAGGTTAATTACCGATCACGCGATATCGAGAGCAACACAAGTTGCGAAAGTTAAATCGCGATGCATCGGCAGCGGCAAGACGGTAAACGCAACGCCTAGAAAATATTGTAGAAATTGTTATAAGAATAAAAAAAAAAGATAAACTCTGCCACTGAATGTAAAGTATGCCCGGGTTCTCCCCCATTATGTTTTGATTGTTTTTTTTTAATTGCACCATTGCACTGCTAAATAATTTTATGCATAACCCTGTTTTATTTTGTACATTTGTAAGTGATTTACATTGTAAAGTTTTTTTTATTATAATGTGCAATTACGCTATCAATTATAAGTATAAAAATAATATTAAAAACTGTTCAGCACTAAAACGATTAAGATTGTACTGTTATATTTATCAGTCTGACATACATAATATTATTAAATCCTGTCTTCTTTGGGAATACTATTGAAAGTATAAACTTGAATGTTCATTATTATTCGATTTTAAACCTTTGCAAACCATTGTTCCTTTTTTAATAACTTGTACTTATCTATCTGCGCGAAAATGAAAATCTACTGACACATTTCAAGCCGATTGGTCAACTTATTTACTCATGTATTATCAAAGTTCGTCATTGCAAAGAATTTGTTATGTAACATTCAAGTTTTTATAATTATTTGTTATTTGTATGTCTTGTGCGATTCTACGACATAGTAGGCGATGATCTGTACATTTTACGCTTTATTGTTAAGTTGTGTTGATTTATTATATAAACATATTTTAATGTTTGTATAGAACTGATTTCAGTTTTATACGTTTTTTTTTTAATTCATAAATATATTTTATTTATGAATTTATTCATCAGATGTGATTTCATGTCTGGTTTTTTTTATTTTATACAACCGAAGGTTTCTTTACCTTCGGGTGTAAAAATTTCAGAAGTGGTTTTAGTAATATTTAATTAAATATTACGAATATAAATGAGGTGAATTTTAATTTAAGTTAAAAATATAGGAAAAGTGAGTATTTAACTGTGATATGTGATCCCTTGTTTTAATACTGTGTTGTATGATATTTTTGTGCAACATGAGTTGTTTGTGTATTTCACAGAACAGAAGGTTGTGAAAAATGCTAATCGTTTAAAACTATAACATAGTTTTACATGGAGCTGGCATATCCCATCTTTTATCATTGTGTATTTTATTCCTCGTAATTCATATAAAAATCGTTGAAGAAGTGAAAGTTCGGATTTTTTAATTTGTTTAATAACAAGTGAATATTTATTTTGGTTACTGTTTCATAAAAATTTCCTTATGGTACCTATTGGAAAATTTTGTGAAACAAAAATTTTTGTATATTATTTTCTTCAAACTTTTTTCACATTAAATTCTACTTGAGTTGCTATTAAAAGACTACATTTAAGTCGATTCATTTCCATCTAGTCGTTAAATCGTACGATTGTAACTCATCATTGACCCTGAATTTTTTTGATAGACTTGACTAAAGAACCTTTGTCAAAACTTCATAGGCAAATCTTAAAAAAGGCGTTAGTTATCGACGGTTTCACTTATCATAAGAATACTTCTAAGAATACAAAAACCAGGTAAGCTTACTTTTTACTTTGTATTTCCAAAATTCCTGTTAAAATATTGGAGGGTGTTTTGTTATAATTTCCTATACCTTTTCCTAACAGACTTTCCTAATAAATTAAATGAAGTAGGTTCTAATTGACAAATTAGGTGAAAGGAAAAGCTGAACTTATTTGTACATGCATTTAATTTTTTCAATATTTAATTCATTACTTTACATGATTAAATATTGTGAAAATATCAATAAAGAGTCGTAAATGCAAAGTTTTACAAGCGAAAATTGGCATTGCAGATATTTAGCATGCGGGGATTACAAACGATTAGCTTGTAAAGCTCGGGCTGTTATATCTCTTGATGGTACTACATACGATTTTGTTCTGCGTAGAGAGCACAACCATCCACCTATGCATGGGCTATCGTTAAAAGACGAAATCTTAAAACAAATTAAACGAGCAATTTTAACATTTCCTTCGAAACCTCCTAAGGATATCTACCAATACATTTTTGAAATGTAAGTACAAAAGAAATGAAATTGTTTCAAGAGTTCAGTAGGTTGAATTCCTAATAATTTAATTCGTTTCTAATAAGTACGATTTTACTGGGTAAGTTTTTGAAATTGGTTGCGCGTTAGGTATCCAGAAGTTTCATCTCTTTGTCCATTCGACAAGATTCATTCATCGATGAGGCGCTGGAGACGCGAAGCAAATTTATCGAGTGAAAATTGTGCAGTTGAATAAATAAAACGTAAATAAAATTCGCCGAATAAATTACATGTTTCATTTGCCACTATCCCACCTGTCGCGTAGTTTGTAAGTTCGAGGGTAAAATTTGAATATCGACAGTAAAGTATTGTTTGTTTTTGTCAGATTGCGAGAAGGCGGAACAAGTACCACGAAAAAAACGAATGTCTTCACGGATGAGATTCGTGTACCAAGGATTTGTTTATCATAATAATGTTATTGCCGGTACTCCTCCATTACGGTAAATATTTGATCAGTTTTACTGTGGATATTTGGATTGTACCTTTAAAACTTCCTAACCACAACTCTAATTAATATTTAAATGAATCTTAATAACTAATAAAATAACCGAGAAGATGGGAATTAGAAGGGAAAGAGAAAATTTAATTGTTAAATAATCATGAAGCAGATAATTAAGAATTTTTTTGATGTTTTAAGAAGTTGATCCCAATGAGTATTATAAAATTTGAGTTGTGGTTACACTAGCGTATCGTTTTTCATCAAATATGACTACCATCTACAAAGTTTCAAAATAAAATCCTTCCTGAGTAGTACCAAAGGGTAGTTTATTTCAAAAGATTTGATCCTGACAATCTATGAAGAATTAACATCCCTTTAAGACTTATTAATAATGCAAGTAAAGAAAGATTATTGAAGTTGTCTAATCGGTACAAGCAATTATCCACTCTACATTCTATGAAGTACTGGAAAAATCGCTGAGTAATTTAAAGAGAGTCATTAGTTACTTAGGCTGCGCTGAACATAAAAAGGCCGGATGTCGGGGTCGAGCTACGATACCTTTGGGGGGATGGATAACCGAATTAAAATTGACCCAACCCCATAACCACCCGCCCGATTTGAACGCCGAAGAGAAGGAGGCCTTCTCCAAAGAGCTAAAGTCTGCTGTTAGATCGGAATCGATGGCGAATGCTACGTTGAAGAAGGTTTATGAAACTGTTGCTACAATGTAAGTAAGTTCTTGTTAAGTTAGGGGATGTTTTGCTAGGTTAGGGCTTAAAAATATCTACTAGATCAGATTATATTTTCCATAGAATTAAAACGATTCAAGAGAATAGTTATATTTATTAAATTTTATCATTTATAGCTATCCTAAAGCTGCAGCTGATATTCCCTTTAAGTCGATTAGCTCCTCTTTGCACAGGTGGAGAAGGAATCCTCTAATGTAAATTTAATTGTATTAATTTATGTAGTCAAGTCGCGTGATCATGTTTAACAATCATTTTTGTATTAGATTTTTTTGAATATGGATTAAAATTCAAAATCTAACGATTTTATTTATTAAAAGTTGAACCTTTCAGTTCTTTTATTTACGATTTTTATGCTGTCTTAATTAGTTTTGCGTATAAAAATATCTGATAAATTGAGAAATTAGATACAGCAATTAATATTGAAAAGGAGAAAGAAATTTCAAAATCTCTACTGGATTATCTGATGGAAGGCGTTGTTAAAGTAAGTGACTTACATTTTAAAGTTTCGAACCGAAAAAAAAAGGATTTTTTCATTGAATTTAAGAAAAAATAAATACATTTCACGTATGAAAATAATTATTTTAATGCTAACTATTAATTAATCACTGAACAATATAAATATAGGCTTAATGTTTAAAACGCCTAATGTTTCTCGTCTCTATTCGTTCTGTTATCCTTAATTTTCACTATACTGTTGATTCGAAAGAGACGTGTTAGGCTAATAATATCAACATTTTAGATGACCTCATTCGCATTTGTAAAGCAACCCTTAGCCACGTGAAAGAAATTTCTAAAATTATTAAAATGGGCTGGGCGCTAGACGGGCAACTCAACGTAGATAAAACAATTTCAACGAATTTACCTAACATGTTCCCACTGAAAAGCATCGAGGACCTTTTGAGGTTCGAAGAATGCCTTAAAAACGAAGAGACCAAACTTTGCTTTGTAAGTTTCAAAAAATCGGCGCGATCTTCAAGATTTTATTCCTACGAAAGCTTTGTCAAGCTGTACCCGTTTTTTAGATAACCAAAATGAAGAAAATAGGCGGTAGAGATTACAAAGATCACTTGAACAGATGCCTAAAATTCGTTTTTTCCAACGAACTCGGCGTGACTTGTTCGTATGAAGGCAGAAAGGGAAATTACAAATTGAAAGACACTCAAATGGCGAACCTTCTCATTGGTAAGTTTTCTTCTTTATCGAAGAGGTGGAATAATTTGTATGGTTGTAGAAAATTTAATGATTTGGCACAGCGCGACCTTAGCAGAATGCCAAACCGTCCTAACTGAATGGTTCAGATTGTCTAAACAACGTCTAATGAGAGAACAAAAAAGTACCTATACATATTTATAAAAATTTTACGTAATTCAAAATTGTCTACTCCACAACGCAGTGGATGAATTTGAGTCGCAAAACCTCTGTAAGTCCTAAAAAAGTGCAATTAAACGTTACAACTACCGCTCCTCGTTTTATTGAATGTGTTGACGAATCGTACGACTATGCAGTAGATATTTCTTGATAGATTTTCGATCGGTTCTGACTGCCCTGTATCCCGAATTAACCGATTTTTATTTACAGAAATCGATGCAAGCGAATTGATTAGAACGATTAGGAGAAAACCGAACATGCCTCGATACATTGTCGATGGATTTGTCTTTCACGTGAACATAACCAAAGGAAATCCCCCTATGATGTACGTAATATAAAATTTCAGACAATCAAATTCATGTTAAGAATCCAATATTAAAAAGTTTTACACTATTCAATAAGTGGCTACTTATACGCGATTCTTAGCTTGGATTAATTTTATTTGATTAGATATACAAGAAGAATTGTTATTAGCTTTAGAAAGCACATATTTTGTATAAAAATTTCTGGTATTTCTTCCAGTTATCTTCGCTGCCTCGAGTACAAGAGATTGGGTTGTCACGCCCGAGCTATCATTCCCTACGACGGTACTATCCACGATATTAAAATTAACAAACCCCACAATCACCCTCCCGATCACGATGCCGAAGAAAAGATCATGTTCCTGCGAGAACTGAAGGAAGTACTGTTGAACAATCCGAACGTTCCCAGTCGTACCGTTTACGCTACATTATCCGAAATGTAAGTAATTTGATTCCAAATTTTAAGTGAGTTATTATAGAGATATTTGTGTTCTAGGTATCCAAATGCTGCCAGGGAGTTCCACTTCGAAACGATTCGCCACAAGATGAACCGCTGGAGGAAATCCGCCGAGTCTGTAGCTCGTCATATCGGCGGGAAATTCGATCACGAAGAAGAGCAAGATCATGATATTCCTTAGTTTTCCGTAATTTAATTTAACTGTTGTGTGAATGGTTATCTCTAGTCATGAGCACATTTAGTTCTAAATATTTAATTTATTTCATGTAATGTTTTATTATCAATACTTCCTTTGCAGTTTGTAAATCGGGCTTTGAATAAAGGTTACTAGCTTATACGTCGTTTTATTTTGTAGATTACACCATTAAATAAATGCTTCATGATTGGATGAATTCCAAGTTTGGGGAACATATAGGAATAGTCTTTGACGGAGTTTTCTTTTTCGATTTACAGGGCTATTCGAGTTTCTTTTGACGGACGACGGGAAAAAAATGGTGATTATACATGATCAGGTGTATTTCTTTGCAAAGAAGGAAGGGAATGTGAGTACCTGGAAGTGCTTTAGGCGGAAATGCAACGCTGACTGCCAAACTAAAGATGGCAGAGTGGTGACCAGGACAGGCCTGCATGATCACAAATGGCCCAAAATGTGGATTGACCGTAAAAGACGTAATAACAAGATTTGGAAGAAAAAATTGGATTAGCATCGCAACTCATTTATCTTAAATTTTTATAACCTACAGTTTAAGTTATTGTAAGAGTTTTTTGATACTTATACTTGCATAATTATTATAGTAGACTGTGTGTACTTATCAATTATTAAAATCCTTTTTTTAAGAACTGTAATGATTGAGTACAATCCCCTAAAACATTCCTAACAGCATTAAAATGTTTGCTTGAAAAATTGTGCTGTAAATATGCAAATACTAAATTTTATGTATTCAGGGACACGCGTTTTTAATTGTCCTTATTTATCTAGATGATGAGAGTTGTGAGTATTGGGAATTCTTAAACCAAATGGCCACAGAACAGGACGAGAAACTCATCCAGGAAATGATGAAGAGAAATAAAATAGGATGACATCAAATTTTAGTAGAATTGTAGTTATTTGTAGATAATAAAATTGTTAAGAATTCGTCTAATTTTTTAAGAACGCATATAAATTCACACGTAGTCTTTTATATTACCTATTTTGCCTAACAGTATAGCTAAACAACTGGGTTATTGTTTTAGGTCTAAAATTCGCCAAAGTGTTCATCTACTTTCGAAACAAATCCGCTCGAATAATCCTCAACGGTTTCGTATACGGCTTAAACAGACGGTACCAAGAAAAATCCTTTTGGCTGTGCAGCCACTACGCTAAAACCCATTGCAAAGCTAGAGTAATCACCTTTAGCAACAAAGCTATACTGAAAAACGCCCACAATCACCGGATGGACAGCCTGCCCAGCCTCACCGGCTTGAGCTTTAAAATCATTGAAATAGTTAGAGAAAGCTCTTTGAACGATCAATAAATTCTTGTACAATAAACTAATACATTTTAATTTCAATATAATTTTTGGAGTTATTATTGGACCTACTAATAAGCCTGGAAAGTGGTGTTAATACGAAGAAGATTGTGCTTTAACCCGGCCATTTTTTCCAGGTATTGTCTACTTCCTTAGCGCTACCAAGCACCCGAAGATAATTTGCGATGGGGCCGACTTCAGCCTGCACATAAAATACGCCAAGAGGACAACATGGCGTTGTACCCACTACTACCGGTGCAAATGCCCCGTTAAATTGTGCACCTCCGAGCAAACAGTCGAAATTTTCGGCCAGCACAATCACCCCAAGCTCCGCTTGAACGTCGACTGGACTTCACTCGTCCCGCAGCACGTCAAAATCATCAGAAACCCCGCCAAATCCAAGCAAAAAATCGATGGGACGCATTAAATTATTTTCCACAACTACCCTCGTTTCATTCCCCATTCCGCCCCTGTAGCATAGACGCAAAATCCGGGCTTAAAATCCACTCGATTTACTTCTAGTTTGTGTTATTGTAGATACGATTTATTTCGACGTCGGTAACCGAAACCCCAAAATCATCGTCGACGATTACGACTTTAACATGGCTAAGAAAACAGCCACCAGAACTAGCTGGCTGTGCTCCGGCTACTACAAGACCAAATGCAAGGCCAGAGCCACCACCACCGGCCGAATGGTGCGAATCACCAACCTCCACAACCACCCCCCGAAGATCGACAAGAAGAAATACACCAACATGCTCTCCCAAGCCGTGACCGTCGTTAGAGAGTACCTGCAGTAGAATTCTGTATATCTATAACAACTTTAGCAATAAACTTGTCGTACAACTGCTAGCTTATTTGGCATGATAATTACCCGAAACGCGGCTGGAAATGGAGTACACCCCTCTAAGTATCTGACTTATTTGCAGGTGTGATATATTTCGAACGCGGCACCAAAAACCCGAAAATCATAGTGGACGAGCACGATTTCTACTTGGAGAAGCGCA
Organism: Phyllotreta cruciferae; assembly: GCA_917563865.1. Lineage (NCBI taxonomy): Eukaryota > Metazoa > Arthropoda > Insecta > Coleoptera > Chrysomelidae > Phyllotreta > Phyllotreta cruciferae. The sequence continues at coordinate 1,515,299 of OU830613.1, forward strand.
AAGTCGACAGGACTCTGTGGTTCTGCGGCATGAACTGCAAGACCAAGTGCAAAGTGAGAGTCATGACCAAGGGGCAGATGGTGAGCGTGCAAGGGGCGCACAACCACCCGGCTAGAGCCAGGAAAACCACCGCTTTGTTCTCCAAGTCAGTGCTGATTCAAAGACGTTGATTAATTTAAACGAGTGTTGGTAGATACAGATATAAATTGTACCAGTATTCTCACTTTTTTACTTCCACCTTTCCTCCTACAAATCCCCCCTGGGGTTCGGTAAATATGCATACAAACCACCCCCTACCTCGCGCTGTTGTTAACCACAATCCCTCTTTCAGGGATCATTTACTTCGACGTGGGCCAGAAGAAACCGAAGATCATCGTGGACAATCACGAGTACCTGATGCGCTTCGCCAAGTTCGGGGAAACCCATTGGTTGTGCAACCAGTACTACCACCCTAAAACGGATATCCGGTGCAAGGTGAAGGTGATCACCAGCGGAAAAGCTGCAGTGGTATTCGGCAGGCACATCCACGAGCCCAAGTGCAAGCTGAGAAAGCAGGGCATGATGTGCCGGAATTTCACAGTCAAGTACCAAGATTGATGTGAATTACGTGCTTAAAATGTAGTATTAAGATGATGTATACGTACTTAATTGTTTATATATTATTATTGTAAATACTGCAGGTATTATAAAAATTAATAAACAACATTCTTGTTTTCTTGTAACGAGACTCTACTTCCGTGCAGCCTTTAACCACGTCTTCAGTTAATATTCTTTTCTGTAGATACAATCTATTTCGACATGGCCTTTAAGAACCCGAAAATCATATTGGACAACAACCACTACCTCGTCAAGAGCAAGGAATTCAGCAAAACAATATGGAGATGCTCCAAATACTGGACATGCAAGGAGAACAGATGCCAGTCGAAATTGGTGACTAGAGGCCAAACGGTACAAGTCACAGGTTGCCACAATCACGAGCCTACCACTCAACCGAACTACAAAAGCAATATGTTGTCGCAAAAGGTCACCATTCATAGGAATTAGATTGTTGTATAAATTGAAAAAATGTTATGCGTTTCTTTTAAAACCAATCCCGAAGTCAAAGCTCCTTGGTGCCTAAATCACATCAAAGTGACTGGTAGTTTGCTCTTTCAGACGTGATTTATTTCGATATGGCGACCAAGAACCCGAGGATCATACTGGACAGCCACTGTTACCTGGTGCTGAGGAAGGAATTCAGCAAGACCGTGTGGAGGTGCTCCAAGTACTTCAAATCCAAGACCAACAGGTGCCAATCCAAACTGGTGACCAGCGGCCGAACAGTACAAGCCACAGGCCACCACAACCACGAGCCTCCAGTTCACTGGAATTACGAGAAAATGTTGTCGCAAAAAGTGACCATTTTTAGAAAATAGAGATATACATACTTTAATATTGTTTCTTTATTCCTTACCGCCCTTTTCGTTGTATCAATGCAGTTTTCTATAGGTTTAGTTCACCTTTTAGGTACGATCTACTTCGACATGGGCTTGAAGAACCCCAAAATCATATTCGACAATCACTACTACATCATCCTGCGAAAGGAATCCGACAGGACCATATGGATGTGCAATAAATACTTCAACGCCCCGAGGGAACACAGATGCAAATCGAAATTAATAACCAGCGGACGCACTGTACAAATAACTGGCATTCACAACCACAAGCCGCAGTTAATATGTAATTTCGAGAACAAATTTTCCCAGAGAGTTACCATTTTTAGAAAATGAGCAGCAATGTTTGTTAGAGGAAGTGTATTATGTGCAGTATTGTCATGGAATCTCTAACCATTTGGTGTTAACTATTACTCAGTAAGAGTGGTATATTTTAATAAACTTTATTCTTATGGTTAAGAAGACTTTATGAATGTAATGTATAATCGATTATCCAAGATTTGTGTGTTTTTATACCTGAATAAAGATATTTTTTACTATTTACTATTAAACAGCGCAAAATAAACAGTGATTACCGGACGACCAATCGCCCTATTTCTAATCCAAGTTAGTACATAGATGCTCCCAATTCTCGCAGTTCAACTAGCAATTCTCTTATTGTAGGCATGATATACTTCGACGTGGCCACCAAGAACCCCAAAATCGTGCTGGACGATCACAACTACCTCATTTACAGGAAGGAATTGAACAAAACCGTGTGGAAATGCTGCCGGTATTTTCGCTGTAAAGACAACAGGTGCAAGTCCACTTTGGTGACCACCGGAAGGATAGTAACAGTCAGTGCGGATTTTCACAATCACCAGCCGGAAATCATCAAGAAGGAGCGATACAAAAACATGTTGTCCCAATGCGTCACGATAGTCAGAGAATCTGCGATGAAGAAACTATACTCCATGAATCGATCCTAATTGTATTAGTCTTGTGTGTGCAATAAAATTTTGTGTATATCATACGCATTAATTAAGTCCACAATGTAATCTTTCCCTATGAAAAATTGTGTATACTCTCGTATTATTACGAGTTTTTTTTGCGTTTTAGACACTATTTATTTCGATGTGGGGACAAAAAACCCGAAAATCATACTGGACGGGCACGAGTTCCTCATCAAGAAGAAGGCCATCAACCAGACCACTTGGATCTGCAATCACTACTTCAACCAAAGGCCTATTCGCTGTAAAGTGAGGTTAGTAACCAGCGGGAGGGTGGTGAATGTGTTCGGGGTGCATACGCACCAACCCTCCAAATCTAAGGAGTTTAAATACAAGAATATGCTCAGCCAGAATGTTACGATTATTCGGCACCATGAACCGCTTGATTATAAAACTGGGTTTTAATTGAGGGTTGTTTTACTTTGTATTTTTTGTAGAAGCAATTTATTAAAATAGTAGGTTTTATGATTTTTTGAAGGAAATACCATGTAAAAGTATTCATAAAATAAACTGAGTAGAAAATATACATAAAAGTTCAAACTAGTTTCTATAGAAATGTCACAAATATTAATGTTTATGTCAACGATAAATAAAAAATTAAATTCCTTTCATTTTTAATTTTATTCGCCTAATTATTTTTATTTTAACCGTTTAATGTAAGTACTATAAAGGTTATTTTTTATTAGATCATTAATTATTTATTTTGTAGATACTGTATAAATTTATTGATAAATAAAAGATCTTGTCAAAATTATTTAAATAAATGTATTAAACTGAGTTCTATCAATTTTCCACATTTTAATTCCCAAAAATTGCGTGAAGTGTAAAAGTGATAAAAGTGTTTCCTGCTTGAAATATTAATTAAACTCGACATATTTTTAATTAATAAATTATTTTACAGGTTGAGAATTTTCCCCAGATTTACTAACAATTGTAATTGGCATTAAAAACATTTTAACAACCAAATATCTTTTATTTCCCACACATTTTCCTTATAAAACAGATCCACTTAGTAAATCGCCTTGTCAACCCACTTTGCTTATAACTTATAACACATATTATTCTTTAAAGGTGTAGTAAAAATAGAAAACGAAGAAATCGAAATCGTAAACCACGGCGTTGTGTTCACCAAAGACGTGAAAAAGCGTCGACGCGGAAGGCCCAAAGGAAGCAAAAATAAGGTTAGGTATACTGAACCACCTAAGAAGACCAGACCAGGACTTCGGGGAAGACCCAAGAAACAAGACAAGCCCAAACAAGACCAAAGAGATTTGGGCGATTTATCGTTCCTCGTGAAGAACAAGCCGCGATTCTTCGTCGATGAGAATCGTAAAGAGGCCACGAATTTTTCGAACTTGAACGCTTTGATTACTAATGACTGTGTTGGATTGTTTATGTAGTAAACTCGTTTATTTGTTATACATATAACAAATGTTTCATTCGATTATGCTTTAAATTATGTTTATGTTTCGCATTTAATATTGAGGTTATAATTTAAATAAAACAAGTTTTCGAAGCTAAAAACATGATTTTTTCTTACAAATTTTAGTTCTCTTACGAATCACTAACGCTTACTCTATTTTAGGTACGATTTATTTCGACGTCGGCTTGAAAAATCCCAAAATCATCCTCCACAACAACTCCTATCTAATCTACAGAAAACTGCCCGACAAAACGCTATGGTCTTGCACGCAGTACCACAAAAAAGACCGGTGCAAAGCTAGAGTCATGACCTACGGACGCCAAGCCACCATCTTGGGCTTCCACAATCACCTTCCCACATTCGTAAACAAATCCACCAAAAGCATGGTCTCCCAAGTCGTCACTTTAAACAGAGGCAACTGAACGAATATTGCTTGCCCAATGTAGCTTGCCAGTTGAAAATCGCTTTAGATGGGGAAGAGAAACGAACGATGTTGAAGAAAAACGGAGGAAGGCTCTACCTGATGATTGCACTAATGCCCAATGTAAATCTTTTGATGTATATGCGATTCATGTCAATTGAGCTTTCTTTACTTATAATTTGCTACTGCGCATCCTACTAATAAAATATTCCAACTGCCAAGCTACATTGGTTAACGTATAGATAGTATGGTTATGTAACGCTAAAGTTGTTGTCTAATAAATCATTCCATAAATCGTACATTCTTTCACCTCTTGCTCGCTTATTTGGGTCTTCATTAGGCTATTTCAGGCTTCTGTAGCACGTTTAAACCTGTTCGTTCTTTCAGTTCGCGTTTATTTCACCAGCGGCAGGCAGAACAAGCCGCGGATCATCGTGCAGGGGAACTGCTTCAACGTGAACAAGCGCCGCGACCACTGCAGCTTCTGGCGCTGCTCCAGCCAGAAGGCCACCGCCTGCGGCTGCACGGCCTCCACCTCCTCGGGCAGCATCGTCCTGCGGGGGGCCCACAACCACGACCCCAACGCCGACCACCTGGACTTCACCGAGCTCAAATCCACCATTGTCAGAATTATTTACAGAGACAGATTACAGAGATACGCGTGTTAGCCTGCGGGGTTTTATTGCTACCTCCTTTATAATCATGAAACTCAAAGCTGTGATAGAAACAATGCATACTCTGTGAATATCTAATACCACTGTATTCTTTTTTTAGGTTGTATGGGGAAGATTTACTTCCAAAAATCCAGGTTCAAGGCGTCACCACGTATCATTGTTGATAACAACTTTTACTCAGTGAACAGCAAGAAAGCTGGGAGAACTTTGTGGTTGTGCACCAATTACAGGAAGCTCCAATGCAGGGCCAAAATCACCACAATGAAAAATACAGCGGTGATAAGATGTGCTCACAACCACCCGCCAACTTGCTGCAACGTCGAATTAGAATCCCTACCATACCAATGGGTCACCATCGTAAGGAAATAACTTCACCCCGCATTAGAAGCTTCTACTTCATTATAAATATACAATAAAGCTAGTAACTTGTATTTTAATGAACTCCCTAACTGGGTGACCCCTTTAAGTCGCTAACAAGTGCACCTGCAATAACACCAGCTCGTGTTTCAGGTGTGATTTATTTCGATGTAGCTCGCACTAACCCGAAGATCATCCTCAACAACTACGTGTACAAAATCAGCAACAAGCTGCATGATAGGACGTACTGGAGATGTGTGCGCTACAATGTCGACAAGTGCAAGGCCAGGATAACGACCAGAGGAGCTCACGTCATCGTGACAGGCTTCCACAATCATCTAGCCACCATGGTGAATTGTTGTGGTTTAAAATCGCAGGTGGTCTCGCTGTCTTTCACCAGGCAGAGGTTGCCTAAAATGTAGCTTTGTTGTGTTAGGTTTAAGTGGATTATTTTTGGAAATAAATCGTTTTTATAAGTGCAAAGGTCCTTTCCAAATCCATGTAAACATCGCCCAAACCGCTACTAACGTCTCTTTAACGCCTCTTCTATTTCAGGAATAATCTATTTTGTCGCAGGAAGGACGAATCCCAAAGTGATACTGAACAATTTCGAGTACAAATTGCACACGAAGAAATCGGACAGGACCTACTGGAAGTGCGTTTCGTACAAAACAAAATGCCGGGCTCTGATCATCTCTCAAGGCAACGCCATCCGGATTGATGATCAGATGCACAACCACCCCCCGAAGATCTCGGATCACAGCACTCTGAGCTCCCAGCAGGTGGTACTGGTGAACAAGAACCGAACTTAATTGTAGATAATTTAGTGTGAATAAACCTACGCAATGACTTCGTTTTGGATGTACCCTGTATCACTCCTTTATACTTTCTTTACTACAACTCTTTTAGTACCTAAATTAAACTGTATTCTTAGGAGATGTTAGAGGATTTGATGGTAAAGCGTTCGGCGGTCGAGCTGGCTGGGTAACACTAAAATTTGGTGCGTTTTAGGGGGAACCATCTGGATAGCGTCTGGCACGAAGCGGCCCAAAATCATACTAGATGGCAACGAGTTCACGGTGAACAGCGGGAAGAACAACCGCACCAGATGGCGCTGCAACCAGTACTTCAAATCCAAATGCAGCGCCACCCTCGTGACCTACGGGAAGGTGGTGAAGGTTAACAAGTACCACAACCACCCGCCGATTAACCCGCCCGTGCACCATTTGTTCGAGCAGAAAGTACAAATTATAAGGAACTAATTAGCGAATAAATTGATTTTATCGATGTGTTTGCTGGTTTTATTCTAATGCTAGTCGGGGCGCTTTTTGTGTAGATTTTTTAATGTTAAAGAAGGTACGCTTCGGACCTAACGCCTCGTTTCTTTAATTTAGGTACGATTCTAATCGGATCCGGCACGAAAAATCCGAAAATAATCCTCGACGAGAACGAGTTTACGATAAACACCAAGCAGGGGGCCAGGACAAGATGGCGGTGCACCCAATATTTCAAAAGCAAATGTCGGGCGTCGCTGGTGACTGTGGGAAGGATAGTTAAAGTCAGCCAGTTCCACAATCACCCGCCCACGAAACCCTCGGTGGAGAATTTGCTACCCCAAACGGTCACCATCGTCAGGAACACCAAATTTGTATAATCTAAGAAGAATTGTAATTATGTATAAATAAAATGGTGTTTTTGTTCCTGCTGCAAAAAGGGTTTGATATCTTTAATAAAATTACACGAAAAGCTTGTGATTGGTGTTTTAATGAAGTGATGGAAAGTTCGATTTAAGGTAAGGTAAACATTTCGCATGCACGTGCGCTGTATAATTAAGTTTGTGTAGAAAAACGACAAAAATATCGCAAAAATAATCTACTTATATAATATACCACTAATTTTAATTAGATAATTAACTATATTTTTTTACCCATTTACTTAAAATAATTGTGTTTCATAAATACTTTCACGAACTTTCGCTTTAACGATGCAAACAATTCCAACCTTATCCATACAGGGTGTCTCACGATCTGTTTATTGGAAACTAATTATTTTTATCCTATTTTAATAAAATTTTGCTTGCATATATTAGTCATAGCACTTCCGGCTGTACCGGAAGTGGACAGCACCTTTCTTATTTTAAATAGAACACCCTATATATTTTGTATTTTTAGATTCTACTCGATGAGCTGAGCAAATTTTATTAAAATAGGTAATTAGTTCCCAATATACAGATCGCTGCAAATTTACCAGGACATGGGTGCGACAAAGGCAAATGCCATTAGTGTCGTATAAAGGAAAAAGAAAGACTTATAATTTAACTCCCACTCCTCAGTTTCCCCTTAGTGCAGAATTTTGATTGGTCTGTCTAATGTGTCATTCGTCTTGTGTAATGTGACATTAGACGTCACATCCAATTAAAACTATTTGCGGGGCAGGGGAGGTAAATGTGGGCTGTCCAGATTGATTGCAACTTGCTCACTCTAACCACTGTTATTTTAATAATCCTTGTTCCACTCATTGAATTGACCATGTTCCGAGTAAATTAGCAGCAATCTGTATAGACAGATTATGAGACACCCTACGAAGTCCGCACGTCAACTCCTCCAAACCCAATAACCTACCGACTCGTATCTTTTCCAGTGATACACGTCATACACGCCAGGAAGAACCCCAAGCTGATAGTGCACGACTACGAGTTCACCGTCAAGAGCAGGCAGTCGGGCAAGACCTACTGGCGCTGCTCGCAGTACCGGAAGTTCGCCTGCCTCTGCAAGATCGTCACCTTCGGCAGGAACGTGGTGCTCAAGTCCGAGCACAACCACGACCCGGTGAAGCCCAGCCGCCGGAACGCCGTGCCCCAGCTGGTCAAAATCCTGAAACCCAGAAGATTTTTGTAAATAAATATCCCTCCGATTAAACTCTTGTTTGCTTTAACTACCGTTGCTCGAGTAGTGTTTATATATATATTTTTGCGCTAGTATTCCTAGCTAATTGTTAGTATTATTGCAGGTGTTGTGTACATAATCCCCGGCCAAAAGTACCCGAAATTGGTGATAGATGAAAACGAGTATGCTGTGTATTTGAAGCACAACGACAAGACAAGATGGAGGTGCAATGCTTATTTCAAAACGAAATGCAAATCCACATTGCTCACTTACGGGAGAGTTGTTAGAGTTAACCACACTCACAATCACTTTCCTTTACTTCACGGGCATAATTTAAACAATCATCTGAAACAGAAAGTTTTTATTATAAGAAATTTAGATCCGTAATAAATTGGTATATTTTATTACTAACACCAGTTTTTATTTATCCAATCAGTTATTGATTTCAACAGCATCATTGGAGGTTAACAAACGATTTTTTTCAGATGTGATATTTATGCTACCGGGCAGGAAACACCCTAGGATAGCAGTGGATGGTTTCGAGTATATAGTACACAGAAAAGGGCCAAATAAAACTCGATGGCGTTGCATGTACGAGTCCAAAAAATGCACATCTATCATCTACACTTATGGCAACAATGTTGTCGTTAAAAACTCCCACAACCATTCCTGCGGCAATACCAACAAAATAATCAACACAGGAGTACCAAGGAAAGTCACTATTATAAGATGTATTGATCAAAAAATCTAATAAAACCAAATTTAATCCATTCCTAGTTGTTTTATTCAACTTTATTAAACATACAATATAACGCCACGAATAACTAATCGATTTTTAGGTACTATATACTTCATAGCCGGTCGAAAGCACCCCCGTTTGATCCTAGATGGCTACGAATACAACATACACATAAAAGAAGCAACGAGAACTAGATGGCGGTGCAAGAACCAAAGCAAAACGAAATGCAGCGCCACCCTCTACACCTCCGGCAATCAAGTGGTGATCAAGAACCACCACAATCACCCGAAATCCTCCACGATCAAACAGCAATTACTGCAGATGCCGCTCAGCGTGCAGATTATAAACAAATCTTGATTATTTAATAAACTTTTTAACGTACGCACTTTAATCTACGCCTACCCGATTACAATGGCGTGAAGTAGTACTAACAAGCGCGCGTTTTAGGTACTCTAGTGTACTTCACGAAGGGCCAGAAACACCCCCAATTGATCCTGGACAACTACTGCTACACGATGCACTGGAAGAACCCGACCAGGACGAGGTGGCGTTGCAGGAGGCACAACAGCCTCGGTTGCATAAGCTTCCTCTACACAACCGGCCATACGGTTTATGTTCAAAATAACCACAATCACGAAGGGGACAACATCAACAAGGAGTATTTGAGCTCGCACCACGTCAATGTGATACACAGGCAGATTAGGAACAGGATTTCCAGGAAGAACGCGCAGTTAAATCTCTAGGAAGTGCAATAATAAAACTATTGTAGAAGAATAAACATTTTGATATGCACTGGTACGAAGTGCAACACTCTTCTATCTAGCTAATAAGGTTTTTTTTATTTGGTTTAATAAAACAATTTTTAATAGATACTCCATTTTTTAATTGTCGTTGTGCAAAGCGTGTTGCGCCATTATTATTGGTAAAAAAAATGTTGGGTTTCGCTGCATTAGAACCGCAATTAGCGGAAGATAAGGCGAAAATTGCCGCTAATGAAACTAGCTGATAGCTGGCAAGCTCATTTCTCGGCCGACATGTTCCTTTTATGGTTAATTGTATTGGTGCTCTCTGCAATTTATTATATAGAGAGGAAGAAGCGGTTCGAGAGAGTATGGAAGCACATCCTGCAAATACCTGGACCCCAAGCGAAGCTGTTCCTCGGCACCAATTACAAGCTGCTTACTTGTGGTATATAAAAATTACAATATAAGCTATATTTGCAAAATACGATACTTTTTATATATTTTTTTTAGAGGAGCTATTCATTCGGGAAAGGCAACGAATGAAAGACTTCTATCCCATATACAAAACATGGATATTTCAAACTCCTTTCGTCCACATAGCCGATCCAGAAGACATGGAAGTAAGTAAACCAACCCCTCTTTAATTAAACACTCCCATCACCTCTATCATTCCAGAAAATACTAACCAAATCCGTCCACATAACCAAAGGTCTATCAGCCCAGAAGATGCTAGGTGACTGGCTGCACGGAGGACTCCTCATGATCACAGGTAAGACCCCACCAATCCCAACACTCTCACCCCTTCACTCGCCCTTCAGGCTCCACCTGGCACAGGCGCCGGAAGCTGCTGGAACCTTCCTTCCACATCAACAACCTCAAAACCTTCGCCGAGCAATTCTACTCGGAAGCCCAAGCGCTCGCCGAGGAAATCACCAAGCGCTGCCACGAGCCCCACGTGGAAATCGACCACTACTTCTACGAGTTCGCCCTCTGCTGCTTCGCAAGTAAGTCCGAAGCCACCGAGTTACCCCGCTACAGCTTTTCCCGCCGCAGCTACATCGCTGGGCGTCCAGCTGCGCGACAACCCCGGCATGCAAGTCTACCTGGAGAACGCCGCCATATTCAAGCGGCAGGTGTCCTACCGCCTGGAGCACCCGTGGCTGCTCAACGAAGGCATCTTCCAGCTCTCCTCGGTGGGCCGCGCGTTCAAGGACAACCTGCGCCGCATCCACGACTTCGGCGAGTCCATCATCCGCGAGAGGACCGAGGCGCTGGAGAGCGTCGCCGGAGCCAAGTCCCCCATGCTCCAATTACTGCTCGAAGCTAAGTCCAGACGCCGCGATATCAACGATGAAGTTATTAAAGACGAAGTCAACACCTTCCTAGCTGCGGTCAGTTGCAGCTGAGTTATGCATTAACGCGAATTATATTGCTAGTATCGTTTCAGGCTCACGACACCAGCGCTGCTAGCTTGTGCTTTACAATGATGCTGCTGGCTAACAATAAGGAAGCCCAGGTTGATTGGCTGCTTAATTAATACAGGAGGGTTTCAGTTGAGGTTTGTTTACAGGATGAAGCTTACGATGAAGTACTAAAAACTGTAGGTAAAGACAAAATCCCGGACTACTACGATTTCTCGCAGATGAAGTTCCTGGAGAGGTGCATCAACGAGAGCCTGCGCCTCTACCCTGTAGCTCCTGTTTTGAACAGGATAGCAGGAGAGGAGGTGGTGACCAAGTCGGGGTACACCATCCCCAAGGGGTGCAACGTGCTGTTGAATGTCTTCGACATGCAGCGCTCGCCGGAGATTTGGGACGAGCCGGGGAAGTTCGTTCCTGATAGATTCCTGCCGGAGGAGGTGGCCAAGAGGCACCGGTTCTCCTTCCTGCCCTTTGCTGGTGGGCAGAGGAACTGCATAGGTACTGGGGCTTGCGGGGGTGCACGTTTGATTGGGTGATTTATTGATGTTTTAGGTAAAAAGTTTGCTATAATGGAGATGAAAGCTGCGCTGTGCGCGATCTTGAGGAGCTTCGTTTTGGAGCCCGTGGACCGGCCGGAGGATGTGCATGTCGTGAATCTAGGGCTAATAAAAACCTCTAGGAGCATTAGGGTGAAATTCGTGCCTAGAAATTAGAATTAGAATTTATTTTCCAGTTGGCTACAAATAAATGTTATACCATGTGGTTCATTTAATTTCCCTCCCTCCTACTACGCACGATTTACATACACTACTAATAGCTAGATACCTTCTCTTACGTATGCAGCTATTAACATAGCTCTGTACATGCGTACAAATAAGCTTTTTTTATCAATGTGCGATTTTTAGGGGAGCTGATAACGGTGTATTTCGCGAAAGCCTTGAGATACCCCAGGTTAATAGTGGCGGGTTACGAGTTCCAGAAGCACCTGCAGGACTCTAACAGGACGAGATGGCGGTGCAGGTGGCACAACAAGCTGAGATGCAGGGCCATTTTATACAGCAAATTCAATAGTTTGTATCTTAACTCGGGGCACAATCATTCGCCCGGAGACATCGATTACACCGGCATGACTTCCCGGGAATTTATGTTCTTTAAGAAGGGTAAAATGTGAGGAATTTGTTAATAAATAATTTCGATTGTACGTCTAGTTTTTTTCGAATAAAGTGCTAGTTCCCGCAACTATAAAGCCGTAGTAGTTAGTAAGTAGAAAATTATTTAATATCATGTAGTAGCGATTTTTGATTTACAAAAACCAATTTTATCACCACTAACGCCCCGTTTGTTCTTTTAGAAACGATTTATTTCGGAAAATTCCGCACCCTTCCGAAAATAATCGTCGACGGTTACGAGTACCAGTTGCACAAACGATCCGAAAAGCACTCCCGGTGGAGGTGTAAATATTACAGGAAATTCTCCTGCAGGTCCAGCATCACCACCAAAGAAAGGAACGTGGTTTTGAAGACCGGCCACACTCACGGCCCCGAGAACATCGATTATTCCGCCCTCATCGCCTCCAGAGTAACCGTTAATCGATTATGATTCGATTTTTACATAAACGATTTTTTTTAACTACACTTGTTTCATTTGAGGTTGTTCCAATTAGCTCCCAGTTAATTAAGTACATGATGAGAACTTTGTGATTTTCCACTAATAAAATGCATGTTGTAGGTTTGATATACATAGGAAAAGGCTACAAACACCCGAAAATTATCGTAGATTCCTACGAATACAAAATGCAATCGAAGACGAAGGAGAAGACAAGATGGACCTGCTCGCATTACAGAAAAACCAAGTGCAATGGTACCCTCTACACCTACGGAAGAACAGCCAGGATTGTGAATTATCATAACCATCCTCCCGCTGTTAAGGACGTGTCAGGAACAGGACTAACTGCTTATTTGGTCACTATTATTAGACCAGACGTCGTCGCCAATGATTTCTTGCAAATTAAAAGAGAAATATTCGCTTTAGATTAAACCTACTATACAAATGCTTCTTATATCTTACTACTATTGTAATTATTTGTACAATTAAATTTTACATTTTAACTACCTAATTGCATCAAAACGAACCCCTGCTCCACTCGCCCCCGCCCGCTCTCGTACTTCTAACGACCCCCCTGTATATTTTTAGACATAATTTACTTCTCGTACGGCCAGAAGCACCCGAAGATCATCCACGACAACAACGTGTACCTGGTGCATTCGCGCGACGCCGGCCGGACGCGCTGGCGCTGCCGGTACTGCAACAAAACCAGCTGCAAGGCCGGCCTGCTCACCTACGGCAAAAACGTGGAGGTCTTCAACCAGCACAATCACCAGCCCCCGGCCATCGCCAAGGAGACGCTGTTCCCCAATTTCGTCAACGTCATCAGAAGACGTCAGCTGAAGCACCAGCTTATCCAGTAGCTTTATGTGCCTAGTTTTAGTACTTTTTATGCAGAAGACAAGATTAATTAATAAAGATTCCATTTCCACCAGTTCCTGCTATGTTTACTCGCCACCAACACATCTCTAATCTTCTCTCACTACAGCTAATGAAATAAATTTTTTGTAGAAACGATATATTTCTGTTCGGGCAGGAAGTACCCGAAGATCGTGGTCGACGGGTACCACTACATCAAGCAGAAACAGGGCGACAATCGCTGCCGCTGGAGATGCTCCTACTGGAACAAGACCCGGTGCAGGGCCATTTTATACAACTTTGGCAAAACTGTGAGGACCATGCAGAGCCGCAACCACGAACCCCAGTCTTTGTCCACCAATGAGGAGCTCATACCGCAGCTGGTCAACATCGTCAGACGCTGAAACCTTTCGCTGGATAATTTAATGAGAATAAATGCGTTTTGTTAAGAAGCTTTTTCCTGCATCTTTAGCACCTACTTCTAAATCTCCAATTGTGGTACACAATTATAACTCCTCTTGTTTTTAGAATCGGTGATTTACCACGTGCGAGGCACCAGGAACCCCAAAGTCTTCGTGGAGAATTACAGTTACAGTTTGCAGAGGAGGTCCAACACGAAGAGCAGATGGCGGTGTTTGTTCGTTAACAAAACCAGGTGTAGGGCTTTTTTGAATACATATGGTAATAACGTGAAGGTGATCAATTACCACAATCACGACCCGCCGAAGATGCCCTCCACTCACCTGCTCATTTGCCAGAACGTCATTATATCCAGGGGCTACGTCTTCAAAGAGCATCGTTTCAACAACCGCTAGAAATGTAGTTTTTGCGATTAAATTATCGATATTTATTTTATTAATATTAATAAAGATATTTATTTTCACCGCTAATTTGTAGTACATCCTAGCTGTGCGTTGCGTATAAACTTAACGAAACTGACTCTAATTTTTTGTAGGTACGATTTTCATCAGCAGCGGCAGGAAATATCCCAAACTGGTGCTGGATGATTACCATTATTGCTTGCTATCCCAAGCCAAAGAGCACACGAAATGGAGATGTTTGTTTTACTATAAGACCAAATGCAAAGCTGGACTTTCTACTTCCAAAAACGTGGTGACTGTTTTGTATGGGCACAATCACCAAGCAGTCAAAACTAAAGAACGCGAGACATTAATACCCAAGGAAGTCATGATTGTTAGGAGATAAGTAAGATGTTTATAGAGCTATATCGATGGATTTAGTATAGTAAGAAATAGATTAATAATATAGGTAATTAAATAATAATAAAAAGTGTTAATTATGGATATTTTTTCTATATATATTCATCTCCTTACACACTCCTCAATTTTTGTTTAATACGATTCCTTTTCTACCCCGAACTCTTCCCTAACTATAGCATTTTTCCCCCATTATCTACACTTTCATTTAATAATGTTATGTCCCAAACAGTAGTTCAAATGTATCTTTTTTTAGTACTGATCACTTTCGCGATGGGAGTGAAAAATAAGCCGTTTATTCTAATCAACGATTTTAAATATCTGAAGCACCGCAGCTCGCAGAACTCGACGTACTGGAAGTGCTGTTTATACGACACGGGGACCTGCAAGGCGAGATGCACCACCTACGAGGGCTGCAAGATTAAAATTTCGGGGATTCACAACCACTATTACCGGCCTATCTTCGATTTGAAAATCATCTGCCAGAAAGTGTATGATGTTATCCCTTGAATTTTTAATAAAGCGAAATGTTGTTGGGTTTTTATGGAATTTACCATAATTTTTTGTATTGGACAATTTGGGCGAGTCCGGCTCTGTCTAATTTTTTTATTAAAATTTCCTAGGGAAATTTATAATACGTAATTGGCAACACTTACTTTAGTTGTCAAATCAAACGTCATATGTCATGTTTTGTTTTTAATAATAAGTGCTTTGTGGAATTAAATTAGATGATAAGCTCCAATTTGAAACAGTAATTACCTTTTAATTATGTGAATAACATTAAAAATGTGCATTTGCAAATAATACCAAATATTTAAAGTACATCAACAAAACGTTCTAGTCATTTTCAAACTATAATATCAACATGTCTCTACCCGGGCTGCCTCCGCTGCCGAAGAGCCTCAGCGGCTTCAAACTATCCGAGTACCAATCCCAGTTACCGCCTACACCAGTGAGAACGTCTTCGGTGAGGTCTACTTCTTCGCATTCCTCCGGTTCGATGCTGTATGAGCCTTCCGTTCAATACGTAAGCAGCTCGAGGAAAGCCACCAGCTTGGACGCCAAGTTAACAGTTCTAAAGCAAGAAATGTACAATCTCAGACAGCTCGATTTATCTGTGTTATCACAACTGTGGGCTCTGAATAAATCTCTTCAAGAGTACAGGCAAATGCTCGAGGAGCAAGAAGACAGGATTCTCTCGCCTCCTTCACCCTCACCAACGCCCTCTTCAGGCGAAGATGTTGACGGGGAAGAGTACTACATGTCTGCTACTTCGTTGAGCTACCGGTCACCGGCCCCGATGGTTCCGGGTAGGAGGACTAGCAATTCGTCGAATACGTCCAGCTTAGGTTGAAGCATTGTGATTACGAAACGGCGTGCAGCCGTTTTCTACGAGTCATTCCAAATGTCGTGAGAGAATTTAAATCGAAATAACATGTTTGTCGGTGTTGTGTACATTCGTTTTATATTTTTTTAGTTGGCTAATTTTTTAAATAAATGTTTTTACTAATTTTATATACATATCGAAATTGTGGTTTATTGATTGAGTAGGCGTTGGATTTTGGTAGGAGCAAGAAGTTAAAGACATTTGTACGAATCTCACATGTTTATGCATTACACTTAACCTAAATTATAATATTGCTTAATTATTTATAAATACTGCTGTAATATTCTTCTTCTAAATCGTACAAATCTGCAGCCATGTCGTCACGAAGAGACATTAATTTTTGATCACATTCAGCTTGTTTCGACCTTAAAAAATCAACAAATTGAAACAATATTTGCAAATCTTCGAACAGAAACCTACCTAAAAACCTTCGAATTGTGTGTAATAGCCTCATTAACAGACGGGAAATCGTTTAAAATAAGATATTGTTTAATGTCTGAGACTAACTTCATGAGGGATTCACCAGCTCTTACGATATTGGCTGCTCTTACGTGCATTTCATAGGTATCTTGTTCGCATTGTGTCATTCTTGATAATTGAGTGTCGTGTTCGCCTTTTGAAAGTTTTACTATCTCTGGAAATTTCATTATTTCATTACAAAGACGCGAATTTAGATAAAAACAGTACAAATATTGTATGAAGTTAGATTTTTACCTTCAAAGTTTTCTAACATGCTTTTCACATCGTCTTTTAATCGCGTCCTGTAGGACTTTAATAGGGCTTCTTTACTTTGTGGAAGTGATCTTGAAATCGACATAATTTCAAAGCTAAATTAGATTATTTTTGTAGTAATTTTTAGGTTAGTTTGGCTTTGTTGTCAAAACGAATGTCAGTCAACTGTCAAAAGTCATTTTTCTTCTTTTTGTGTGCCTCTTCCTTTAAAGGTTTTACGTTACGCTCTGGATCTATATTTATAATAACTCGATAGTTTCTCGTTTATTACCTTCTAATTTTATTTACACAACTTACAGGTCACATTTGGAATCGTCAACAACAATATGCAAGTAAATATTTCATATGCAGTTATTCGGGTACTTATAATAAATAAATAGTACAATGGCATCTGTACACTTAAAACTAAACTAATTTAATACTATTTTCCTAAAATGTCGTTCAGTGGAAACGTGTGTTGTGTTGGAAATTCCGCCCATTTCGTCAGATCTATATTAGGAATAATACCAGATTTGCATGGCACCCGGGGATTTCTACAACAAAACCAATTTCACCAGCCTACTTAAACTCATTTAAACAAACCTTACATCTCATGATCTGGCAATACCATGGGATACAACTGAATCGTATCAATCAAATCCGTATTATCGCAAATAATCCTCGCCAAACGCATTTTCCTAATCTCTTGGAGCTGCCCAGGAGTAAACGAAGATGGCTGGTTGGGTAATTCGTACCTAAAAATTAACCATAGTAGGTGGTGTATTAGAGTTATTAATGTATACTCACCAAAATCTATCTCCTCTACGAGAATAACTGAACTGGGTGGCTATGATACAAGCAAATGTAGGGCCTAACATACTACCAGGCAAAGGCTTCTCTGATACCCCACCAGACCACAAATCAACATCAGAAGGATGCCTAAAAAACAAACAAATCACACCACTACACACAACAATATTCTACTAACAACGTACTCAAACAACGAAGTATATTTCCTAACAGTTTCATTAGGCATCGCCCCGAACAAATCCTCGAATCTATCAGACCACGGCAGCCCGCAGAACTTCCTGTACTCCATATACCCCGGCAGACCGAACTCCCTGCCCCTTTGCATGTTGAAACTCACCAAATCCACCCCGTGCCTAGCCCCAACCTTCTTGAACAAGTGATTGGTCACCTCCTGGGTGATGGAATCGTCCATGGCTTGGGCCACTTGGTTCATCAACCCCATGACGTACTCGTCGAAGATGCCTGCTCTGAACAGATCGTGTGGTCTCCGGATGAGGTCCGAGAGTCTCTTAGAAGCTGCAAATTGTTGGGTTTAAAAACGAATTATCGCTGGAATTAGGTTGTTTATATACATATGAATTTGTGGGCTTTGCTCCATCTTTCCACGGCCGTGGGGAGGAGGGAATGGCCGAATCTGAAGGCCGCTGAGGCGAATGCGTCTATTACATTGGGGTTGATGTTGGAATCATAACCGTCCCAATAACCCTACGATGATAAATTTACTCTATACACACTCATTTTTGCTAAATTAACATGCACTTACATCTTTTTGTAAGAGCAATCCGAACTTCTCCATGACATCTTTACCGAGCAGTATGGGTAAAAATTCGTTGTAAGTAATATGCTGGATAATAGCTATAGTGATACGTCTGGCTTCCTGGAACAAAGTTTCATCGTCCCAATGGGGGTTAACTTCCGCTAATCCCCTGGCTATGGTGTTGTGTTCTCTGGCCATTAATGTATGCATACAGGTCAACACCAGCTGTTCATTCACCCTAATCTCACCTAAATCAAGCAATTAATTTATACAGTGTTAGCAAAACTGGTTATAGTCTCACCTGCTTCGAAGCAAAACATCGATTTATTGGGCCTGGTGCACCCTTCATCTGGAATATCCAATTTCAAAGGCAGTAGATCCTTCAACCCAAAGTGCTCGAAAGCTGGGTACATCTTTAGGAGCCCCGCGTGGCCCGTGCGGAGTTTCCTAGCATGGTGATCGTGTACCCCATAAACAGTATTCCCATCGATAACACCTGTAAGGGTGTTGAAAGGCACCTTGGAGCCCAGCCTGCAGCCCGGTCGAGCCGCCGGGAAGGTCCTCACGAAGTTGATGCAGTTCACTTTGAACAGCTTGAAGAAGAAATCGTCTTCTGGTATGTAGATTTCGTTGCAGTAAGGGTGCTTGAGGTGGGGTGGCCTACCGCAGCAATCCTCTGGATCGTTCTTATCAATGGGATCTGCAAATTGAAGCTGTACAAACTTGTTTGAAGCAACAACAAAATTACCTAAAGGAGTTCCTTGTAGGGTGTAATCGTGATCCATGAACTGTCCCCAGGCTATTATCATCACTGTACCAGCGTGGTCGTGGAAGCCTTCGTCAGGGTGCATTGTCCTGGACACCACTCGAGCTAGGGGTAGGTCTCTTCCAGAAACTCCTACGCGTGGGGCTTGTAAACCATCAGCATACACTGGACCTAGTAACCTGCAGGTACCAATTCTTGTATAAATTATGATGTGGTGATGAATTATAAGTACCTGGTGAATGGGGTATTGGCTGCTCCCCAAGTGGGGTGCTCCAGGTTGGTGCAGAGGCCGTCGAATCTTCGGTACTTCCCGGCTCGGCATTCTACGTTGGATAAATATGGCGGGCATATTTCTCTTATTAAGGTTTTGCTGGTGTCGATTAGCGGTAAACCTTTCTCGATTTCTTCGTAATTAAGGCCATAACTGTACAAGTAATAACGTCTGGTTATCTTGGGTACTTGGTGAGGGATTGTGGGTTAAAGTATAGATGAATGGTAGAGCAAGATAAGTTGAATTTTTTGTACTCACGTTCTGGCCAAATTGAACGAAATATCAAGCAGTAATTCCCCTACGGTAGCCACATCGTCAGCCTTCCAGTCAGCATGCGGTTGGGCAATGCCTTGGCGAGAAGAAAAAAACACAAATTAAAGGTCACATTGTCCTATACCTAATGTATTATTGCGCAAACCGGACGAATAATTAGTGTAATATCTAATCGAAAATGCCTAATGACACCAACAAAAAAATCCACTTACG
This sequence comes from Phyllotreta cruciferae, assembly GCA_917563865.1. Taxonomy (NCBI): domain Eukaryota; kingdom Metazoa; phylum Arthropoda; class Insecta; order Coleoptera; family Chrysomelidae; genus Phyllotreta; species Phyllotreta cruciferae. The sequence continues at coordinate 1,535,252 of OU830613.1, forward strand.
GATCCTCTTTCGCGCGTCCAAGTAGGCCGCGTTCACCGCGTCATAGGTGATGCACGTGTTAGGGCCGTTGTAATTCCTGTGAAAATTAATCTGATAGTACCCAAACCGAATTTCCTATATACAGAACCACTTACTGTGAAGATCCCCGCAACAAATTCAACGAGTAATCGAAGTGGCTGCTTCTACCAGGCCCGTTCAAAATCAAAGCGCATTCCCCTTCCCCTTGCAACGGTACTTCCAAAGTCTGCAGCTGTATGGCCGGTACTACGTGGACTAAACTCAGGATCACCAACCACCGGACGGGCATTTTTACCCTTAAAACAAAGTTTGGTGTAACAACATTCCGAAGTCCCCTCGTAGAGCTCGCGCAGCCAGCTCTGCTTGCGTCATGAAAAAATGTTTGATGGATTTATCGAGTTGCAGCGATAGAAAGCAATCTGCAGAATGCGTTTTTTGTGTTCTCTCGCGGCTGTAAAGGCCGCCCGAATCGAATCGTAATTGGTAGCAGTTTAGCGTATTGATCCGATAACCTCGATTGATCTTCGCTATTATTGGAAAGTTATCGGCAGGCGAATCGCGTGGGCGAGGTGAGGACCGCGGCCGATTTGATTCATTGCTAATCTGATTATAATAATGGAGAATACCACGACATTTTTTTTAAATTTTTTTTTCAAAACCGTGTGTTCTAAGAAGGCGCGTAATGAAAATTTTATTTTTTGTGGCCAAATAAGGCCGCAATTAATTTTTAAAGTTTGAAAAACGTCACACAATCGTCATACACTCTGCTCCAATCAAAGCGAGAGTTGCAAAGAGAAGTCACATTTAGCAAGTTTGCCACGTTTCCTATTACTCTTCTTTACTCCTGCAAAATGTGCGTTTTTTTGTATATTTATTGTAATAAACATTTTCTGATTTATCCATTTCTTCCATTATCTAATGGATATTTCGATATATTAATATAGAAATAACATCTTCATCTGTATAAATTGTAACCGATTTTCGTTTTAAAAACACAAATAATTGTCCTGAAAAATTTATTTGGCAACATTCTTGTCAACTTCAATATTATCAGTAAAGTGTTTTGTGCCAAACTGCAATTCGTGTAATTTGTTTTGTGCATTTTTCAGAAAAATCTGACAAATGACAGTTTGATTTTTGTTCGTTTGTCTATTCTTTGTTAGTGCGTTCGAAAATTCATACTATTTACTATACAACAAGATGTGAATGGTTTATGATTGGTTGATAAGGTATGAGTCAAAACCCGAAATTTTTAAATTTCAAAGGGCTATAACTTTTTAATTATAACACATTTTGAGCAACTGAAAACGGTTTTGAGCTCTAATAAATCGTTTCTAATCGTATCTTTTGCCGAAATCCGCATATCTCACATCGTGGTCTTCTCCATTGTTGTTGTTGTTAACAGCCAGGCTCGATTAAGGGAAAGTTTGTTAGTTTATTAGAATTGGAAAGCTATCCCTTTTTATCATCATTTTTGGTGATTATTTTGTACCATTTTTAAGTGTCTTCCTAATGGGAAAATGGAGTTGTGGAGTTAAAAAAAGAATTTGTTGCGAAACATTGTATATATGAGCTTCTTTATCGGTCAGTGTTGCAATCGCAACGAGATGGATTCAGAAAAGCTTTTTTTTTAAATTTCAGTAGATCAAGGTAACCGCAATTACCTACCTGGTTTAATAGCCAGATCGTTCAATTTTTTTCGTTAATTGATATTCTATTAATCGCTCGGAATGCCGCCAATTTGGATTTACTACAACTTTAATATAACCTGTCCGTTTTACTGAAATTAAACCAACTAATAATTTAATTAGTGTGCAAACAGAACAATATAAATTCCTATATGGCGAGCCGATATCGAATATTCATAACAGCGTTGTTATAATCGATATAATTAGTAAAAAGTGTGCCATCGACATGTCACCTAGATCGATCAATTTTGGTTAATGAAATTTCTGAACGGATATTTCATCATCATACACGCAAAATCGGCTCGTTAATATCTGTAACATAACAGATTTTAAGATGCTTGATCGATTTCCCGAATAAAAATCGTTCTAATTGTATTCTCCACTCGAAAATAGTCATTATTCTCGATGGCAATTTGTCGAAGTCACGATTCTGTAATTTCATCAAATACACCTCCTCCTGCTACTTACAATGCATTTATCGATCGATAACGATCCGTTGCGTAAACGCATTTAATAATCCCAATTCGAAATATTGATCTTGGCTATGTAATAGGTAAAGGTTGATTTATTCAACTTATCTTAATAGATAGGTGCGCATTCCATCGGTATGTAATCATTACTGGTTAAATTGACATTACTATTATAGTAATACTTTTTTTATTACTGCAAGGTTGTTACAGTTTGCGTATTTATTTAAAGACTCGTAAGGACCATTAAAAATTTTTGTAGTTGTTACGCAAGTAAATCGAAATTAAAATTCCGTTTATTACATAATTTCGATGAATTATGTGGCTGGCTAAACAACGTGGTATTTCTCGAGAGAAATTCGATACACTTTACCTTGTCAGTCACTAACTACAAGTCGTGCTTTATAGAAACATCTTCAACATTTTAAAACATCATAATCTAGTGATTGGCAGGTACGGTACGTTTAAGATAACTCGGGAATGACGTCACGACTTGTTTGAAGCGAATTCACCTAGTATATTCCAGCATTCTGGGTCTTAAATTACCCGTAACGAAAATCTCTCGGTGTTATCAAGGTGAGAGAAAAGTTGCAAAAACCTGTCTAGACCAGCGATTCCCAACCAGATATCGAACTTTCAAATGTTTATAACTTATAACATCCTGCATGAGCACAAAAGCCTTATTTATGTACTATAAAAAATTGAGTAGATATCAATTTCAGAAAATTGATGTGGTTAAAAGCCAATTAATCCATATAGAGTGGTTTTCCAATTCCGTTGCAAAACAAACCAGCGGCAATTACACTCGATAAATATTTGATTAGCTCGGCTCGAGTAAATCTCTGCTCGCGAATGATTTATGAATATTAATAGTATAGAAAAAGAATAGATACTTTTTAGCGGAAGCTAAAATGTACTTTCACATTCTCCGATCGGGCATTTAATCGAGAAGATGCTGCGATGGTCCCCGGGTGATATAACGAGAGATTTATGTAATTTACTCGAATAGTTTCGAATTTATTTCGAGATTGCGCCATGGCAAATACGCACGTACGCCGTGGGAAAATTGGAGTTATAATTCGATCTGCTACAGAAATTAATTTAATTGCATTGAAAGGGTGTATGAATATGAATTACTTTCTATAAGTGATGATGGTTTTTACACTCTCTAATTCTTTGTATAAAGATGTTTTTTGATCACTTTTTTTTCTATATTAAATTAAAAATCTATTTATTAAATTTTCTCACATTAGTTGCATCCAACATTGTTTGAATAAATTGCGAAAAAACAAATTTGCATATACGCAGGTATGTAACGTATTAATAAATTTGTGTAAGCCTAACGCAAAAAACATAATAATATTCGTGTGTATTTGCACCATTGTTGAAATATTTAATACGAAAATTATTTACAAATAATTACAATAATAGCATACTTGTGTTGTAGAAACCGAAAAGAAATTTCAGTATAACCAGCTTAAAAAACGCAACTAATAACAATAATTAACATCGCAAACGCAATTAGAAATTTTCTTTCAATTGCTCAAAATTTTCCTCACTTCCGTTGTAAAAAAACAGAAGAACCAGCACACAATTAGTATCTCAAAAGGCCTCTAATATGCGAAAAAATACAGTTAAAAATCGCTCTAATTACTACCTCAAAAGCATCAATATTTTGGTAAGATAGACAAACCTCGACTTCCTGGTACAATTTCGGACGAGCGAGCTGGCACAAGAACCGATTGGAGCACTAGGAGGCGATAAAAAAACTGACCGAACTCGAGCGGTACCGCACCAACGTGGTCGCAAAGAAGATATCAAGCTGGTGCGTCGAAGAACTGTCACTTTCGTGGGTTTTGCCCGCAGAAAGATCTCCAACCCCTCCAAGTGGAGGTACCGACGGTACCGCGGCAAACGCCCGGGCTCGACCCAGGGTCATGGCACTCGATTTTGTGGTTAATTAGGAAAATTTGGAGCGGACGCGTGTCGCATATTGATTCAATTAATTAATAATATAATTATTTAGGTACTACTATGTAGAGTATATTTTGGTATGCTGGGTTGATTCGTAGGAGTGGTTTTTGCAAGTAGGTACTACCTTGCATACATTATAATACGGTTATACAGGGTGTTTCGTTATGATTTTGTACCAAAAAAGTACCTCTAAAGTACTGCTATATTATTCAATGATTAATATATTGAAGGAACTACCTTGCATGTTTTAAAATATCGTTATACAGGGTGTTTCGTTATGATTTTGTACCAAAAAAGTACCTCTAAAGTACTGCTATATTATTCAATGATTAATATATTGAAGGAACTACCTTGCATGTTTTAAAATATCGTTATACAGGGTGTTTCATTATGATTTTGTACCAAAAAAGTACCTCTAAAGTATTGCTATATTATTCAATGATTAATATATTGAAGGAACTACCTTGCATGTTTTAAAATATCGTTATACAGGGTGTTTCGTTATGGTTTTGTACCAAAAAAGTACCTCTAAAGTATTACTATATTATTCATGAGTAATATATTGAAGGAACTACCTTGCATATTTTAAAATATCGTTATACAGGGTGTTTCGTTATGATTTTGTACCAAAAAAGTACCTCTAAAGTACTGCTATATTATTCAATGATTAATATATTGAAGGAACTACCTTGCATGTTTTAAAATATCGTTATACAGGGTGTTTAATTATGATTTTGTACCAAAAAAGTACCTCTGAAGAACTGCTATATTATTCAATGATTAATATATTGAAGGAACTACCTTGCATGTTTTAAAATATCGTTATACAGGGTGTTTCGTTATGGTTTTGTACCAAAAAAGTACCTCTAAAGTATTACTATATTATTCATGAGTAATATATTGAAGGAACTACCTTGCATATTTTAAAATATCGTTATACAGGGTGTTTCGTTATGATTTTGTACCAAAAAAGTACCTCTAAAGTATTACTATATTATTCATGAGTAATATATTGAAGGAACTACCTTGCATATTTTAAAATATCGTTATACAGGGTGTTTCGTTATGGTTTTGTACCAAAAAAGTACCTCTAAAGTATTACTATATTATTCATGAGTAATATATTGAAGGAACTACCTTGCATATTTTAAAATATCGTTATACAGGGTGTTTCGTTATGATTTTGTACCAAAAAAGTACCTCTAAAGTACTGCTATATTATTCAATGATTAATATATTGAAGGAACTACCTTGCATGTTTTAAAATATCGTTATACAGGGTGTTTAATTATGATTTTGTACCAAAAAAGTACCTCTGAAGAACTGCTATATTATTCAATGATTAATATATTGAAGGAACTACCTTGCATGTTTTAAAATATCGTTATACAGGGTGTTTCGTTATGGTTTTGTACCAAAAAAGTACCTCTAAAGTATTACTATATTATTCATGAGTAATATATTGAAGGAACTACCTTGCATATTTTAAAATATCGTTATACAGGGTGTTTCGTTATGATTTTGTACCAAAAAAGTACCTCTAAAGTATTACTATATTATTCATGAGTAATATATTGAAGGAACTACCTTGCATATTTTAAAATATCGTTATACAGGGTGTTTCGTTATGATTTTGTACCAAAAAAGTACCTCTAAAGTATTACTATATTATTCATGAGTAATATATTGAAGGAACTACCTTGCATATTTTAAAATATCGTTATACAGGGTGTTTCGTTATGATTTTGTACCAAAAAAGTACCTCTAAAGTATTGCTATATTATTCAATAAGTAATATATTGAAGGAACTACCTTGCATATTTTAAAATATCGTTATACAGGGTGTTTCATTATGATTTTGTACCAAAAAAGCACCCCAAAAGAATTGCATATAAAGAAACTTTATATGAATCTTTGTCCTGTTACTAATTCTTATTAGGTACTACCTAATTTCAAAACAGTGGCAGCATACAAATGAATACATTTAATTTTTTTTATGGGAAACGGTGAGTCGTACGAAAAAAATCAAGGGATCAAATTTGTTCTAAATTGAACGGTGAATCCGAAAATAATTTTTATTTTAAGAGAAAACAGTGGCGTACCACTTTTTCCTTCAAAAATATCTAGTCTGAGTATAGCACGTACGCCACTGATGGAAATAAAAAATTGTTTTTGAGGTCAAAAAATGCTCTTTAATGCACAAGCACCGGATGCCAAATTTCATAAAAATATTTGAAGTGATATGAAAATTGTAATAAAAAAATCGATTTTTTTCTTAAAACTTTAACACCCTGTATCTCAAAAATTAAGACCTTTACGACATAGATTCACATGAAGTTTTTGAACCCAAAAATCACCCCCTTAAATATTAGCACGTTATTAACCCACATTCATTCATCTATCAGTGACGAGTCGAAAGTTTTCGACACGAGTCTCGATTTTCAAACGAGTTAAAACCATTTGCTCGAATAAAATCGACTGCTATTGTGAAATTTCGTGGATCCGGTACAAGATATGTAGGTTGTTGTAATGGACATATATGATAGATCTCAACAACAAGGTTGGGCGTTTCAAAAGCCTATTAAACCGTATAAACAAATCGCATTGTGTTAGATAGATCTCGTGCTATAGTAACATATAATCGAAGGCGTTTAATAAATTCGTTTAAAAATTTGACATAATAATAGCTTCAGGTACCAATTTCTTTACTAATTATACCTTGGAGTTGTCGATTATTTAAATTTTAATAAGGTGAAATTGCGCGGTGGATTCGACTCGATGAATTCATCCCGTTTTCTTTCTACTTTTATTCTAACATTCTAATAACTGTTAACCTCGTTTCCCCATAAACGCGAGCTCACAAAGAGAGTTATTGCAAATGAATCATGCAGGTAATGCAACGAGAGACCTATAGGAACAAGACGGCGTTTCTGATTTGTAATTCCAAACTGGTCGATATATCTCATTACCAAATAATACCTCAGAGAAAAACGTTTGTGCAAGAATTAAACGAAACTAGTTCACCTATGCGCCCGAACGGGTTCCCTTCTAAACGGGCGATAAAAGTCGTCGAATAAATATATCTGAAGCATTTTTTTTAAATAGTAGTAAACATATCCACTTGTTGATTGTGCACAGATTGTTCCAAATTCGACAAGAGAGATGTTTAAATGAATATTTAAACGCGCAGAATAGAGAGAAACTCGACTAGAAATTTATTAGAAATTTATTAAAATCGATTTCCCATTAGTTAATGTTCAATTTAGTAGTATTAATTATCGTAATCAGTTCGAATTGGCGCTTTTTATTCGGCATCAATTTTGCTCAAATTTTAAACGAACTCATTAATGTTACAAATTACATAAAAACGACGAGGTGTAGGTAATTAATTACGTTGAGAAATTTCGTACCTTTCGATAGTTTTCGTCACGATTTTTTCGAATTTACACCTGCGAGACTCGATTTTTACGACAAGTGCGAAAACGGAGTAACCCTTGGAATAACTCGGGCTGTTGATTAATTAAAAACAAGGCGGGCGCATGACGCAACAAATATTAACAACAATATTAGCAACGTTTGTCTAAGAGATTGCATGTCGACATATTAACATGTTCTCGTTTAAACGTGCTGTTTGGTAATCGATTTCTGATGTCAAGGTTCCCTAAGCGCTCTCGGACTCCTCTTAAATGTGCCCCCGGGTGGCCCTAATAATTCGGTTGTTGAATAACCGATACACTTTCGGCCACGTTTGTAAATTTCCTGAAATTTGAAAACTCGTTTTTAAAGCGCTGTAAACTTATGAGGAAATGTCCTTACCATTTGACGAGAGACTATATATAATAATATAGAACAACTATATTGTTAGGCAACAGTTTCTAGTGACCTTTTAGGATTTATAATTCCGGAAGAGTTTATTATTATTTTTTATAAAACTAATACGTGAGATGTCGACCTCTAAAAGATTAATATTGCGATGCAAATTAGAAATTTCCCCCGCGTAAATCCCCCGTTTTTAATTTCTGCAAGATGAATACCAGCGTTAATTGAACCGGATAACCCGCTGGTAGGTTAATAAATCGCAATTGTTCGACATAATTAACCCACGCATGGGCTACATCTGCTAATCTCTCACAAAAGACCGTATATTTTTTAATTAAACGTCAACTTTTACCGCGAAAAAGAGGCCACGGCGAGCCGAAATAATTCGATCGCAGACAATGATCTGCCGTTCATTAACTCCGGTTTTCTCGACATAACTTCTTGTCAACTCGGGGAGGAATTCATTTAAAAATGCGAGGATAATTTCCACGTTGCGACAGTCGCTAGATCGATCTGGGCTGAGCCCATATCGAATTGATTTATTACAAATGCTGGACATTTTTAAATAACAACCGCGATATGTTTCTGGTGATACGAAACTGTTGAACAGCGAGTAACGTAATTGATTGCGTGGGGTTCGCCATGAAGCAATAACGAGATAATTACAAAATTTAATCGAATCCGAAATATCTCAATTCAGCGAGGAAGCTTTAATGTGTAGATTAGTAGAGGAAAAAAACGCATTTACAACACAATGCGAAGAAGTAAAAGTAAAAGCCTAATGATATAATCCAATAAGAAGACTAAAAGCCCGAGGATGCTTCAACTTTTTTCAAGAGATCTTTAATATAGATAATGTTAAAACAAATATTTATTACCCACATCGATTTTATCTCGATTTTGTAAGTCAAGGTATCGAAATAACGCAACCAATTTTTTTTAAAAACTACTTCACTTTATTTCAAACTCCAACTCAGTTGCATATAGTTCATACAAAACCAAGTTAGATGCACGTCACCGTAAAATAGACAATGTTGCCAAAGTTTACAAAATCTAAGAATCTTCTAAAATTGTCAAGAAAGATTTCTTATAGTAATTCTGCGTTTGAAAACTTTCTATCACTTCTTATTAACATTAAATCAAATTCTGCAAGCATTAAACTCAATCTGATTCATGCCACAAATTGGCCACAATATGACGACATTAATGACGCACATTTAGCACCATTTTGCCCAAACTATACTTCCTATAATAATCACTAACAATGTGCTGTGAGTACACTTCAATTCTCGAACGGATCCCGCTGAAACCAAACACACGTACAATTCAACCAGCAATCGAGAATATACCAAAAACTCACTGCTAAACCCGGAGGATTATCCATCCTCGGTGGCGCCCTCGCCGGCGGTTGGGGCGGATTCGGCGGCACCTCCAGCAGGGCCGGTACGTAGGACACCCCGCTCAGGCACTTGGAGCACTTCCTGCGCAGCGCCGGCCGCTGCCTGGAGCCGCTGCAGCGCAACGCGAAGCAGAACTCGCTCTTCATCTCCGAGCAGAGCGACTCCTGCGGCACGCTGGCCGATCTCTGAAAAGTCCCGTGCAATCTAGAGGACATCCTGTATAGAATAAAGTTAGTTACCTTTTCGTTGATGGCGTTCTTTTTGGAATTGTAGCAAAACTCGAATATGGCGATGACCACTGCAAAAGCTAGACCGCATAGTAGAACTACGAAGACGCCACCGATGTTATCAACTCCTAGTGAATTCGCTTTGGATTCCTTCCCTTTGTCGTTCCTCTGGCAGGTGTCGCCGGTGTTCTTCCACCATTTGTCGTACAAAATCTGGATCTCCCCTTTTTCCTGCAGCTCCAGAATGGCCAGGGATATTTTATCGCGCCACGGGCTACCTTTGGGAGTCGCTATCCCATATCCTATCAATAAATTATTCACTGTAACTTCACTACAAGCTATAAAAGGATCCACACCTTTGGAATCCAATGGCCCACCGATTTGGGTGAGATTACAATTCCTCTGGACGATGTAATCCAGCATCGTGGACTCCATCAAGAAGGCGTAGTTTCCATCCAGGACCTTCTGGATGCCTTCTTCATAGGTGGGAACAAATACAGAAGGCTTCCTGTTCTCCATGAAGCGCCACATTTTTTTGTACGTTTCTATCATTGAATCCTGCAAAGGCAGCCAAAACAGAAAACAATGCTGATGATTAGGCTTCATAAAACCTGGATTATTGGTTGGAAGGAAGTGTCAGGAACCAATGTAGGGTAGGGTAAATTAAAGTAGGGTAAGGTCATCAAAGAGAAGGAAGTGACGATAAAATTACATACTCTAAAGAAAGTCATGGTAGATCCGCTTTCCAGAGTGCCATAAGGAATTTCGGTTTGAGCAGCCAAATCTTCTGCATTCTCTATGGGAGTGATCATCCTTTCAACGGTCAAGAAAGCCGCCAAATTGGCTGTATACGAAGATATAATAATCAACGTGAAGAACCACCAAATACCCCCGACAATTCGAGTAGAAGTCGCCTGATGAACAAAATCAATCAACTGGTATTATCAAATCGAATTGCGAGCTTTTACCTTGGGGTTCAAATCGGATCCCTGCTGCATGAGGGTGCCGATGGTGAACCAGAAGGAATTGGCGAGCGAGAATTGGTTCTTGACCAGTTCGTTGTCGATCTCGCAGGGATGGGGGTTCTGCCATTCGCAGGGCGAGAACCTGGCCACTACAAACATGGTGATGGACACCAGGACGTAGGCAGATAGGACATACAGCCATATATTGGTAGCCAAGGGGTTCATGAAGGAGAAGAGTTTGGCTTGGCGGCTACTGGGTACCTGGAAATTGATATTTTATGGTGAACAACCGTTGGAATTCCATCGGCGTAGTTAATATGGTATAGCGTGTACGAATGGAGAATATGCGATGCGGTAGGAATAGTCCTCTTCCTTTCGGTCGAGCGCATAATACGTTCACGTATCCCATTAACATAGTGACCTAGAACCTTTATTTTCGCTTTACCTTGAAAAGAATGCTGATGCCGAGATTCATGAAGGGTTTCGTGAAGTCTATGACACTTTCCCGGGCGTAGTTGATTGTCATCGATCCGACGGCCAAATCGGCTTTCTGCAAAAAAATTTATATATACAGGGTGGCCCAAAAGTATGAATATTTTAAGGCTAATTTTTGTGAGATGTGTACAATATTTTTTGAAAAGTTGTCCATCTATATGAATTTCGACCCTCCAAAAGCAACCCTTAAAAGGGTGGAGCAGGGGGTGAATTTATAAAATTAAATGGAAATCCGTATTTTTATTGCTGATTTGGAATGCTAGGCTGGCATCAAAAATAAGCAAGTTTTGTATGAAATTTATTAATTTTTTTTCCAAATTTGATCATTATTTATTTGAAAAATATGCAAGTTTTGTAGGAAACATCTGCAATAAAAAATAAACACTAGGGGTTTCCATTTAACTTTTTAAAGTTGCTCCCAGTTCCACCCTTAAGAGAGGGTTGCCATTGGTAAATTTGCCATTGGTAAAAAATTATTGCATATTTCACAAATTTTCACAAATTTGCAATGGAGAAGACCACGACTTTCTTTTAAAATTTTTTTTTCAAAACCGTGTGTTCTAAGAAGGCGCGTAATGAAATTTTTATTTTTTTCTGTGGCCAAATAAGGCCGCAATTAATTTTTAAAAGTTTGAAAAACGTCACACAATCGTCATACACTCTGCTTCAATCAAAGCGAGAGTTGCAAAGAGAAGTCACATTTAGCAAGTTTGCCACGTTTCCTATTACTCTTCTTTACTCCGCAAAATGTGCGTTTTTTGTATATTTATTGCAATAAACATTTTCTGATTTATCCATTTCTTCCATTACCTAATGGATAATTCGATACATTAATATAGAAATAACATCTTCATCTGTATAAATTGTAACCCATTTTCGTGTTAAAAACACAAATAATGGTCCTGAAAAATTTATTTGGCAACATTCTTGTCAAATTCAATATTATCAGTAATGTGTTTTGTGCCGAACTGCAATTCGTGTAATTTGTTTTGTGCAATTTTCACAAAAATCTGACAAATGACAGTTTGATTTTTGTTCGTTTGTCTATTCTTTGTTAGTGCGTTCGAAAATTCATACTATTTACTATACAACAAGACGTGAGTGGTTTATGATTGGTTGATAAGGTATGAGTCAAAACCCGAAATTTTTAAATTTCAAAGGGCTATAACTTTTTAATTATAACACATTTTGAGCAACTGAAAACTGTTTTGAGCTCTAATAAATCATTTCTAATCGTATCTTTTGCCGAAATCCGCATATCTCACATCGTGGTCTTCTTCATTAAACTCGGTTCAACGCAGAACCACAGTTGCCTCAAAAGTGTTTTTTGATTTTACCATTAAGCATAAAATTTAACTAATATTCGAAAGTCTCCATACTTTTGGGACACCCTGTATATTATAATCACCTACAGGGGAGGATAAAAAAAACTATAATCTATAAGTACTTAAACACCTGTAGCAAATAGTACGATTGCTTTCGTCAATAGTGCGTAGATAAAATAAAATTACCATGAAATACATGCATTTTTAGATAAGCAAATCGAGGCGCAAAGTAATTACCAAACTCGTTAAGATTACAAATTGCGATAGGAGCGGAGACTTACGTGCTGCATCAACTGCAAAACCATGCCGTTCCACAACCCCGTGTTGGGATCCCGAGCGCCGTATTTCCTGTCTGGCACCAAATCAAGCAAGTAATCGAATCCGACTTCCTGCGAAATCCTGTCCAGGATGTCGATGCAGAAGCCGTAGAATCGACTGTTGCCGGTGAAATTCTTCGCCGTGTGCATCATCACGTAGGGCATTTCCTGTCCCGCGAACGTCTAGTAAATTCCAATTTTATTTTTATTTTCGTTACTCACCAGTATAGTGGTAACGACTAGAGTAACGTTCATGGTGCCTGGATCGAAAAAGGCTGCTCTATCTGTGATATTCACACCGTTGCCAGGTTGCCATTCGCCCACTTTCACTAAAGAGGGTTGCTTGAGCTTGAGCAAATCTAACTTGAATTGGATGCGGCGGCCTTCTTTGAATTCGATCGGGCCGCTCAAGCCCTTGATTTCCACCTGAAATTAATACACCCTCGTTTTTCTCTAATTAATATTTTCTTTAATAAACAGAGCGTTTCTAAAAGGGTTGATTTTCCCTAAAGAACTTACCGAATTAATGTAATTGATGAGGCTGAGTCCACCATCCCATGGTTGTTCTTTATCGCAGGATAAGTTGGATAATTTCAACGTATGGGATTGTTCTAATGTTTGCAACCCCACGGCAAAAACGTATACAGAGTCGTATATCAGGGCTGGCTCGGCCTATTTGCAATGGGGAAAATCCAAAAAATTAATAAAAAAAATGATAATATTAAAGATTAGTTTTACCTCGTGTTAATTTCATCGATTAGTGAGTACTTTACATTTTTTAACAACGTAATCAAACTTGTCTCCAAGCAATTTTTTTCATTCCAAATTTATATAAAACCAATCAATCACATTATTCTATCAATCTAATCAAGATGATGAAACTGATACTAGTTACCTTGTTCGCTATCGTTGGTAAGTAAATTTTACAATAATACAAATAAAACAAACTCGGTAAATTTCAATCGAATTTATTGCTATCTATTTAACATCGGCTTCAATCACCTTAAATTTAAACGTCGGATACGTCCTCAACCTCAGCAACTCCAATTCGGTTTGAAGCATCAAAATGTCGCTCTGGTTCTTCTGGATTTTGTTCACCAAGTCCCCACGCTTGATGATCGTAGAGAAACGTTTCTTCAACCCATCGCGCTCTATATCGTTCAATTCCGGATCCAAATTCAACTTCAAAGCGCACACATCTATATTAATCTCATGTATAGTCTGATCCAGAGCCTTGTTGTTCTCCTGGTAGGAGTACAGCTGCTTCTGCAGCTTCTTCAGCTTCTCTCTTCTGCTGCGCATGTGCGTTTCGAACGTAGTGTTCAATACTTCAATTTCTTTTTCTAAAGATTCGGTGTCTTTGCGACCCATCGCTCTTCCTCTCAAGTAAACCTAAATTATCTCCAATATATACCAAATTAACCCACAATTTTTCTACCTTACCTGCATATCTCTGAGCAACCTAGACGCGCTAATATCATTCAGCTGCTCGATCAAATCGTTGATAGTCATGCGCAGCTGCTTGTGGTACCATTCAGTTGTTATAATCTTCCTCCTAAACGCCATATTCTGTTGGATAGTTTTTATCTTCTTATTACCAGCCTTCTTAATCAACTCATTGATCTGCTCAATCTCCTTCTTGGGCACCAATATAGCATCTGTAAAGTCGTTCATGAGATCCCCGCTGAGCGGTATCTCCACCAGGCCTTTGCGCAGCACGATCTGCACCGGGATGTTGTTGATCTGATAGAGGAAGTTCTCTTTACACTTCCTGAGCTCCACAGCTAACTTCAGGTTTCGCTCTTTCTTAATAGCGTAGCATTTCTGGTGGTGAGCCACGATGGCTTCTCCATCGGTGAGCTGCATCTGGCAAGCTTTGGTCTTCAGTTCGCATTCTATCCGGATCCTGCGGTGCTTGCAGATGTTCCTGAACGTTAGCTCGTCTATAGAGGGTGGCACGCCGATGTATTCGTCCAGATGGTTGAGGGATTTGAGGAAATCGATGCAATCGTTGGGGAGTATCATCGAGACTTCTTGCGATAGTACGCACTTGGCTAGCTCTGTTAAAATGTTGTTGGAAGTGGCTTGTCGTAAATTGTACTTGGGTCTTCTTCTGTAGACTTTCAAAGCTTGCTCTTGCACTGGTGTTGACAACGATTGTATATCTTTTCTGAAAGCTTTCTCTAGAACTTTCTCCTTGGCGTTCATCGCCTCCAGGTTGGTTCTGCATTCGTTGAGCACATCATTGAGCCGCTTCACATTCTCCATCGTATCCTGGTTCAATCTCTCGTTCTCCTCCATCTTCGTTTTGATTCCCTCCTCCTTCTGGTAGAGTTTGATGCGGTTGAATTGCACCCAGCGCATCTGCAGCACCCGCAGCTGCTCCTGGTTCATCGCCGAGTCCATAAACATCTTATACTCCACCGTATCTTTGAGCTTCTGGTTGAACTTCCTGATGGTGTCGCGCAACGACAAACAAATCTTGTTGAACTCGATCTCCAGCATGTTCTTGTAGCGCTCCCGCTCGCTGTAGAGGAACACCTTCTTGTCCTCGTACTCTTTGATGTTGCGTTTATCTTCATCTGTGTATTCGTTGGGGCGTTTTTCGATCATGCATTTAGGCATTGGGATTTCTCTTTTAAGTTCGTCTTCCCATTTCACCTCCAGCACACCGCTCATCATCGCGTACAGAGCCTTCTCTCTAAAATCATCAGCTGCCATGGCCTTCTGGAGGCGCTCCTCCTCGGCCGCCTTGGCCTCCTGAATGGCCAGATCGCTAGGACTCACATACGGCACGGCGTTGATTTCGCTATCCGCTACGCTCAGGATCAAATTGATGTCCTCCTCTTGCGTCCACAGCGGGTCCTCCACGTCGAAGTCGATCTTGGTCTCGCTGAAGTAGTTGAACTCCTTGATCATGTAGCGCAGCCGGGCGTGGCGGGTGCGCACGTTGTCCATCTCGCGTATCTTGGCGTCGGCGACGTTGTTGAACAGGGCGTTGTAGTGCTGCTTCAGCTTGATCACCTCCTGGTCGGTGATGGTGCTCTGCAGGTCGCACTGGTAGAAGGACACCAGCTGGCGTTGCTTGTAGTGCCAGGGGTTGCGGTCGATGTAGTTCTGCGTGAGGCAGCCGGTGAGGGCGGCTTGGGATTCGGCCGAGAGTTGGGTGTTGCCTTCTTCGAGCATGATCTTCGATAGGAGAGTGTTGTAGTCTAATTTGGTGAATTTGGGGCGGTAGCTCAGTATGGATTTCAAAGTGTCTTTGGTCATCGGTAGCCACGGTTGGAAGAAGCAGCCCAGCAGGAGGAATTCTTCGATTTTTCGTTGCTCTTCCACCCAGGCCATGCGTTTGATGCATTCTTCGCTGGGCGGTAGCAGCACGTAGATGGAGGCCATGGTGTTTTGGGATATACCGCGAATCACTTTGCCCTTCACGTCCATAGGCTCGTGGTAGGTTTTCATTATGTACTTACTCACGTGGTTTTGAGCCTCGATTTGAGCCTTAAAGTGAGCGCTCAATCTTTTGCATTGTTCGCGATTCTCGGTTTTCTTCTTGTTGAAGTTTATGGCGTCTAAATAGAATTCCAGCTGGTCGATTCGCATCGATGGTGGCCCTTCCATGTTTTTAGTCACCAAATCTCTTATTAACACACTAATTTCTTCCAATTCCTGCAATATAGCATTACGTTCTTCTTGACACTCCAATTGTTCCCTTTGGAACTTCTCGATTTCGTACAGCTCGATCCAAGTCTTGGCCGTATCCAAACCGATAGTAGGTCGTTTGAACATCAAAGCAAACTTATCAGACTTCATTTGCTCTACCAAGTATTGCTTCACTTCGCTGTCACTTCCATCGCCAATTCTAGAGCAACAAAGGGTTTTATCATAACCGAGTGTTAGCACAAAAGTTCCTGAAGGCTCCACGTACGCCCTCTTCACCCCCAAATCGCTCCTGTGGTGCATTCTAACGCTAGCCACCAAATCTTTGAAGTACAAATCCCTGACGAAAACGGTACCGTCGTGGGCCCAACTCGTGGAGAAGTACTCGCCCAAACGCAGCTCGAAGTGCTGCAACAAATGCCCGCTACTGATCGTGGAGATCACCTTCACGTAGGGATCACCGCGTCTAGTTTCCAGCTCGTGTATCGCCCTGGAGTTGAACGGTATGGCGTACATCACCCTGTCTCTATTAGGTTTGGGAGAAGCTTTCAAATTCCTGTACAGCGCCGTTTTAGATTCGAATATGTAATGCTTCACGTTGATGTTCTCCAAGCCGGTGATGCAGTAGCGGATGATGGTGTTGCCGGCCAAGTGTTCGCAAGTGACCGGCAACACGAACAATCTATAGCAGGTTTTTGAAGCTACTACAATGTAGTCGAGCACCTGGCGATTGACGACCACGTGCCCGACGACCTTCATCTGCGTGCCCGGCAATCCTTCGATAATAAATATCTCGCCGTCGTCCAGAAAGGCGGTCACCAGGAGGCGGCCTTTCTCGAAGTACTTGATCTTCTGTATGGTGTTGTGGCTGAGGTGCATGGAGGTCATCAGGGAGAGCTTCTCGGGTTTGTAGAGGGACACCAGATCGACGTAGCCCGGTTTGGCGCAGAGGGCCAAATAGGGGAAGCAGGGGTTGGCGTTGATGGAGTTCACGGCGGTTTTGAGTTTGTATTCGGATACCAGTTCGCCGGTTTCGGTTTTGAACACGTGGAGGTGCGTGTGTTCTCTGAGAGCTACGATGTAGTCGCCCAGCGGGGCTACCAAGCAGAGGTCGTCGTAGCGGTAGGACGTGCGGCTGACGTTCCTGAAGGTGCCGTTTTCCTCGATTTCCACCACCTCCCCGTTTTCTTTCACACCGTAAATATGCCCGTTGATGATCAGCATTTTGATAATATACGCCTGGAAGTTGGTGAATTAAAACTGACTTTCTATACACAAGAAACTTACCTCGATATCCACGCTTCTATCTAAAGTGAATTCACCAGGTTGCTTCCTGATGTAGTGCCTCATCGTCTTGTCTGGGCCACACACCAAGAAACCGCTTTTGTACCACTCGAAAGCCGGAGGACTATGGCCAGAAATCTTCACATCTATAACCTTCTCCAAACCGTACTCGTTGTCCATCATGAATACGGTGCCGTATTGGTCGCAAACGCACATATTACCTTCAGGAGTCCACACCGTGGAGGTGAAGTTACCGATTTGATCGATGGCTGTGGCTTGTATTATGTTTTTAGTCATCACGAAATCCCTGCAGCACATCTGGAATTCGTACAAAGCCAGTTTCTTGGTGCCTATCCACAGGTCGATCATGTTGATGGGTTTGGTCCAGTTGCAGCGCAGCACGTGGTCGTCGCATTCGGCGTAGGTGTCCATCTAACAAGCGCCTTTTACTTAGTAGCACATCCAGGAAGGTTATTTGCATCATACTTACTGTGTAGAGTTTCTGTTGGGTCACCCAATCCCATACTGATATGGTGAACTTGGGGTAGCTACCTAGCATGATCAGCAGCGTATCGGAGAAGGTTATGTACGAGTAACCTTCTGGTGCTTCGTCTTCGGCTAAGACGAAGATGTCTTCGAAAGTGGGGTAGGTTTTGACGAAGACTCTAGGGTAGGCGCAGTTTTCTGAGTAGGCGAATATGTTCATCACTTTGTGGCCTCTCACTGCACCAATCCCATCACCGTGGCCATGTGGCGAGTTGGCCAAGAACAGCTTCTCGCTTCTGGTGTTGGTGTCGTAGAACACCAAGATGGACCCACCGCCGTAAATCAAGACATCCTTCGATAGCTGGTAGAAGAACTTGGCGTTGCCTATTTTAGTCCAAACGAACGAATCTTCCGTATTCATGTTTTTAATATCATCAACATATCACGAAATTGTCATCACTTGTTGACGTTTAACGCCACTTTCGCGAGCCGTTTTAACGATCAAACCGATCGCTTAGCGACGGAATAACGAGCTAAGGGATGCTTCAAATTTCAGCTATAGCTGTAGCATATGATAACCAACCCACGAAATGCTACCACTGCTCGTTGTTGAACGGGGAGCTTTGCAACAAGCCCGAGCTGGATAGAATTGGAGTGCAGAGCTGCGATAACATACCCACCCACAAGAACACCACTGATAAAGTTGTTTGTTATACAGTTACAGCGACTTGGCGTAAGTAAATTTGAGTTATATTAGTGGTTAATGGTGGTTAAATGGGGTTGGGTTTTAGTGGGATTCCCGATAACCGAAAGGGGTTGTTATTACCAAGAGATGGAGGGTGAAGATCTTTGCACGTACTTCAAAAGAACTGAAGCTAACGCACCGTTTACTTACGAATACACTTGTAAATTGTGCTATGATGATATGTGCAATGGTTTACCATCTAGATAAAGGAATTGTGCGATAAATAAAATTTTGTGTTGATTGAAATCGACTTTTCTTGAGTACGTGCGAACGTAATCGAGGTCCTTTCGCTTTCGATTTTCATCCTCGGACCGAGGGAAGTCCTCTCTTTGACTCGATGTTCGCCCGGAACTTGTAATTCAATATCCCCGAATGGCTCGATTAATTGAGCGAAGTTAACTGTAACACGGGAATCCCCCGCCGAAATTCATAACGCAATTTTTCTCGAATCGAAACAAAAAAGAATGTAATAAGTCGAGGGGGCGGTTCGTTAACAACCCCATTCCAATCCGATATCGCATAATTAATTTTCCAGCAGACGTTTCCGGGGCGACGCGGCGCATCCCCGCTTTTTCAATTTCCCGGCCGCGTGTTTAACGAAGCCCTATCGACTTCCGATTATACCAGTTATCGAATAATTACCGGAACTGTGGAAAAACTTCGGATGTTTCGCCAACACGTTCCCACTCCAGGGGCGTAGCAAGAAGTCCACAAATTTCCACTACGCCACTGTTTAACCAATAGAGAAAACCACGACTTTTTTTTAATTTTTTTTTCAAAACCGTGTGTTCTAAGAAGGCGCGTAATGAAATTTTTATTTTTTTCTGTGGCCAAATAAGGCCGCAATTAATTTTTAAAGTTTGAAAAACGTCACACAATCGTCATACACTCTGCTCCAATCAAAGCGAGAGTTGCAAAGAGAAGTCACATTTAGCAAGTTTGCCATGTTTCCTATTACTCTTCTTTACTCCGCAAAATGTGCGTTTTTTGTATATTTATTGCAATAAACATTTTCTGATTTATCCATTTCTTCCATTACCTAATGGATATTTCGATATATTAATATAAAAATAACATCTTCATCTGTATAAATTGTAACCGATTTTCGTGTTAAAAACACAAATAATGGTCCTGAAAAATTTATTTGGCAACATTCTTGTCAACTTCAATATTATCAGTAAAGTGTTTTGTGCCGATCTGCAATTCGTGTAATTTGTTTTGTGCATTTTTCAGAAAAATCTGACAAATGACAGTTTGATTTTTGTTCGTTTGTGTACTCTTTGTTACTGCGTTCGAAAATTCATACTATTTACTATACAACAAAACGTGAGTGGTTTATGATTGGTTGATAAGGTATGAGTCAAAACCCGAAATTTTTAAATTTCAAAGGGCTATATCTTTTAAATTATAAAACATTTTGAGCAACTGAAAACGGTTTTGAGCTCTAATAAATCATTTCTAATCGTATCATTCGCCGAAATCCGCATATCTCACATCGTGGTCTTCTCCATTCACTTACTTGAATATAAGTCCCGTTGGTAGCTCTAAGCTCCCTGTTGGGCTGGAACTTCAGCATACTCCTGATTGTCTCCTGTACAGATAAATCCTCGTTGTCCACTATACGAAAGGCAGTAATATTAACAAAATTGTATTTAAAATCCTCTAAATCGATGGCCTCCAAATCGAACGTAGTGAAGAGGTAGTGGTATTTGTAGTCATTCATTTGCAACTGTAGAATCTACATACAACCAAGTATAGCTAATTTGTGGATTATTTAAAGAGTTTACATCACCTACCCCTTTTAAAAAATGCCGCAAATTCACTGGCTTCGTATCGATAACAATATTACGAATCTCCTTATTTTTAACCTCCATCAACACCTCCTCGTAGGAATCTGGACTGGCCCTACGCAGGTAGAATTCCATACCGTTCTGCGACGATCCCACCAATTCCCTGAGCTTCAGGAGACCTGCAAACCCCACTCTAATCCACCCTTATCACATCTAATTTACCTCTCACCGTAATCCTTCTCGTAGATGACGGCTATCCTCGTCCAGTTGAGGAAGGCCATCACGTCGTGGAAGGCGTTGTTGAGCAAATACTGAGTGGGGTGGAGATTGATGGAGAACTCCCTGACGTCGGCGTCGACGTCCAGACGGGCCTCTATGTGGGGGATGTCCAGCGCGTCGCATATTGAGTGGATGTGAGCGCCCAGCAGAGGATCCGAAGGGCCGAAGATGGCGTGGACTCCGTATCGCACCAGCTGGCAAGCTGGCGGGGCATTGAGCACGGGGTTAATGGGGGAAACGGGAGTTGTTGGACTCACCTTTTTTGCTGGCGTGGAAGCTGTCGTCGCGGGGGACGTACTGGATGTCGTAGACGAGGGATGTGTAGGGGAGGAGGGTTTTGTCTTTGTTGATTTTATGGATGGCGTATTTGAAAGCCAGCTCGTTGGGGCCGTTCTTTTCCTGCTCGGTGAAGATCGCACCTGAAACGCAGAGGGCAATTCGAGGGGATTGGCGGTGACGTGGATGAGTTATGGCAAGCTTTTGCTTGCTTTACATTTCGAAAGTCAGTGTTGTTAAAAAATTAGTTCAAGTGCTTTTAATGTATTTAAATAACCGACTACTTTCCTAAGCCTAGAAACTTTATATATGTACATTTTGAAATAATTTATTCCTTCTCTACGCAGGAGAAGTTTCTGGACTTTTAGAAAATGTAATTTTTACTCTCTAGATTAAAATCTCTTTGCACTTATTGGAGACGAGATTATTTTAAATTAGAGTTAGGTAAATGCCTCGATTCGTGGAATTTTGTCATTATAAATTTTAATAATATTCTAGAAAAAATATTATGACAGAAGTCTGTAGTTAAGCCATGTCCCAACCATTTTTCGACACCCTGTATAGTATTACAATTTTCTCTTTTTACCTACTTCCTTCTTTATTTTTCTCTTCATTGATTCATTGATGGAAAACAGTTAAATACTCTAGAATAAATTGTATTTAAGCAACATTTAATTACATTTTTTAAAGTAGTTGTAATTGTATTTAACAACATCATAAAAAATGTGTTGGATAAAAAAACGGGATAAATTCTCCTGATGAGATAAACCAATTATGTACTCGAGAAGAGTGGGTATAAAGAGCGATATGGCTATTCAGAATTTAATAAACTACCGCATTAGTTATGATTTATAGTAATTTATACACCCTCTCAGAATTTTATTATGGGCATACATTACAATTTTATCGATTGGCGAATTTTTTCTTCCTCCACAGGCTATTTCGTTTCATCGAGAAGCGAGTCAAAGAAACAGAATAAATTCGATTGCTGCGAATCGGGGTCGCCTAATATAATTTCCGAAAAGCCTTTTTCTCTCCTATAGATACCCCTAATTCCTGTTATTGCCGACGTCTATTGTAATTTTTGGCGTTTTTTTCCGGCCGTATTTCCATATATCCCCGATTCCCGTGGGGATTAGCGGGATTTTCTCCCGCTCGAACGATCGCCCGCTCGCTAAGAAATCCGAGATGATTCGAAATGCGATAAAGCCGACACGTTGAGTGACACTTATAACATTTTTTCGAGTTTTGTTCACACAAAAAGGGGCGATTTGTTGTCGTTTTGGAGAAATTCGAGCGTAATTCGATTATTAGGTATCAGGAAAATCGTGTAGGTAATAATGGGGAATTGTCAAGAGTGCCATGACAGGTTTTTTTTTGACACACTCTGTATATTTTGTGCTTATGATGGTTCACCCTATATAATTATTTTTATGTTATATTTGCTTCATAATATTAAAAATTCGTTGAAATTATTATACTAAATACTAACCGGTTAGAAGGTTTTCATATAATTTTAATTCGAATTAAAAAATTAATTAATTTGACATTTTTGGAAATTCTTCTTTTTATTGTAAATGCGCTTTGTGTTTACAAAGGTTCACCTAGAATAATTATTTTTATGTTATAGTTTAATAATACTAATAATATTGGTTGAAATTATTATAATAAATACTAACCAGTTAGAATCTTTTCGCCTTTCGAATTAAAAAATTACCAAATTAAAAAAAATTGACATTTTTGACATATTCA
Source organism: Phyllotreta cruciferae (assembly GCA_917563865.1). Lineage (NCBI taxonomy): Eukaryota > Metazoa > Arthropoda > Insecta > Coleoptera > Chrysomelidae > Phyllotreta > Phyllotreta cruciferae. The sequence continues at coordinate 1,558,219 of OU830613.1, forward strand.
TCCTTTTTGTAACTAATTTCAGGCAACATGATAAACGATACTTAAACTGGCCTTTTACTTAATGAAAAACGATACAATTTTTTTGCAAAACCCCTGTCAGTTATATGACCCAGAATACACGAATTTAAGATTGATTACTACATCGATTACTAGTACTTTTTTCCTATTCTTCCCAATTTAGCAAAGCTCCCGTTCCAATTCCGCAAACAATCAAACCTTCCGCATCAAATTAATACATAAATCACTACCTACGAACTCGAGCCAGACGAGAAAAACAACTCGTAGATCACGTAAATTTGGCACGACCGGCCGGGGCGATAACGCCGAGAGAACCCCGGGCTCCTACGTACCTATTTTGACGGCGGGCGGCAGGGAAGAGGCGGCCGCTCGGACGACGGCCAGGACGCCGGCGACGAGCCCGATAGCTGCTCCCAATCGCTCCCATCTGCTGCTCATGGCGACGGGGAGCCCGCGCTCCGGCCACCTAGCATCTCACCAAAGGCGTAGCGTGACGGGCACCCGCTGCCAGCTCGCCAAACTGGAAACAAATTGCCAACAAATGGAGCTACGATTAACGGGAAAAAAACACTTTTAGAGGTTCCGATTATTCCATAAATCGTTAGGTTAATTATTCAAGAATATGCTGCAGAAATTTCGAAGCGAAATTCGCATTCGTTTGGATTTGGTGAGCACAGAACTTCTCATGATGCATGCGTTTCTCTGGTCTATTAAGACAAGCTTGCGGAGCGAGCGATGACGTTTTAAGGAAGAGGAGAGGGTAGGAAAAAGATAGTCATCGATTCGTGTTTAGTTGCACTTATACAGTCATTGAACTAGAAAGTTTGGTGAGCATAGAACTGCTCATGATGCACGCGTTTCTCTGACCTATTAAGACAAGCTTGCGGAGTGAGCGAGGACGTTTTAAGGAAGAGGAGAGGGTAGGAAAAAGATAGTCATCGATTCGTGTTTAGTTGCACTTATACAGTCATTGAACTAGAAAGTTTGGTGAGCATATAGAACTGTTCATTATGCACGCGTTTCTCTGGTCTATTAAGACGAGCTTGCGGAGCGAGCGAGAACGTTTTTAGGAAGAGGAGAGGGTAGGAAAAAGATAGCCATCGATTCGTGTTTAGTTGCACTTTTACAGTCATTGAACTAGAAAGTTTGGTGAGCACAGAACTTCTCATGATGCACGCGTTTCTCTGACCTATTAAGACAAGCTTGCGGAGTGAGCGAGGACGTTTTAAGGAAGAGGAGAGGGTAGGAAAAAGATAGTCATCGATTCGTGTTTAGTTGCACTTATACAGTCATTGAACTAGAAAGTTTGGTGAGCATATAGAACTGTTCATTATGCACGCGTTTCTCTGGTCTATTAAGACGAGCTTGCGGAGCGAGCGAGAACGTTTTTAGGAAGAGGAGAGGGTAGGAAAAAGATAGCCATCGATTCGTGTTTAGTTGCACTTTTACAGTCATTGAACTAGAAAGTTTGGTGAGCATAGAACTGCTCATAATGCACACGTTTCTCTGGTCTATTAAGACGAGCTTGCGGAGCGAGCGAGGACGACTTAAGACAGAGGAGTGGTAGAAAAAAGATGGCCATCGATTCGTGTTTAGTTGCACTTATACAGTCATTGAACTAGAAAGTTTGGTGAGCATAGAACTGCTCGTGATGCACGCTTTTCTCTGACCTATTAAGATAAGCTTGCGGAGCGAGCGAGGACGTTTTAAGGAAGAGGAGAGGGTAGGAAAAAGATAGTCATCGATTCGTGTTTAGTTGCACTTATACAGTCATTGAACTAGAAAGTTGAGGGTTGTAATAAACAGGGTGCTCATAGTCGATATAAGTGAAGCCTTAAAAATTGCCAATAATGACCTAATGCAGGAATGAATTTTTATTAATGCACATGGAGACGTGTGAGAATTTGCTGATAAAAAATCAGATATATACCTTGTTTGCGACCCCTAAAATTTGTTGACTGAACTAATATCAAATCAAAAATTGTAATACCTAAATCCTTTTATCGAATAATCTCTCCCTCCGAGAAAATCCCATCAACCCGATAAAAATATCTCCGGCAACCCTATCACAAAAACAAACACAAAACGAAGATCGCCTAAGAGGAAGAGATACTATATTAATGTAAAAGTTCCACAACAAATTACCTACTCTAATAAACTTCCAGCGAGCGATGCTAATTAAATCCCCCGCCGGTATCCCGGTAAATTTTCCACCCGTCAAACTTTTCCTCCACGGGTTTCTTTACTTTTTTTTGGTTTTTCACTGACGCGAAAACCGACGGCGACGCCGATGAACGCGACGCTGCCCAGGAAAGCGGGTGGATCGACAGGCGCCCGGAACGCTACTGATAAAGTTTCACGACTTTCGGGCAGCGTCTGGAGGCGTCGCGACGGCTACATAACAAGCGCAAAAGTTTAGGAAGCCGCCGACACGTGCTGTTCCTTGTTCCCGTCGCGCAGAGAATTCGGACTAGGTAGATGTGCAAAAAATTTGGAGCCCGGGAAACTCGCTTTTTATACAGGGAGATTCATTGATATTGAATTTTTTCTTTTATTCACATATAGTTTATGCAAATCAAAGTTGGATGTGCGTCACTTATGTCGTCATATTTGGCAAGCATTGTGGCCAACTTTTAATAATTAATACCTGCAGAATTTAATTTTGTATTAACAAGGGATTGTAGAATCATCCAAGAAAAATATATATTTTAATTTTCAATTTATTTTTGTGATTTGCCTTGTGGTTGTTACTTTATTCTTGTTATTAAACAAAACTCTTCTATAAGCAATTTTAAATGAAGTTTATTGTCTTTAAATGTTCTTCGTCTTTAGAAACCTTCCTTGACAATTTCAGAAAATTCTTAATTTTACAAAAATTTGGCAACACTGTCTATTTATGATATGACGTAGTAAATTTGTGTTGACGTGCATCTAAGTTTGTTTTGCACAAACTATATGTGATGTGTAGGGAAAAAAACGCATTTTTTACACAAACAAACGTTATATTTTCATATAAATACAAATAAACAATTTGATAATAGATATAGCACAGTGGAAAGCTAAAAGCAATTCGATTTATGTACTTGAATATAGTTTAACTTACTAAATAGAGTTCGGATTTTACGCAAAGAATTACCGCTATTTAGGCTTTTTTTTACTATTTAATTGGCTTTATGGAACAATTTGAGTCTCCCGCAAATCCAACTCTACGCTCTAATAAATAAATTACGATTCGATACAACCAGAATATTTGATGAATGTATTCGTTGGGACGTAATCAACTCAAAAAAACGTTTACATTTCGACAAAACAAAACCTTTTTTATTGTCGACATCGAGTAAAAAGCAACAGTTTATGTACAAGTAAAAAAAAATACACACACATATACAAGAAGGCCTTAGCTAGTGAAAAAATATACACCGTTACACTTTTATGGAAGCCGTCGAAGAAAGGGACCTTGCTAAAGGGTTATTTACATTAGGCACGATAATTTAAAACGTCCGGTATAAGTACGTAACACATTTCGTTACAACAAAGTACACTAAAGACTAAAAATTCCAGTACTTTTACCTGATCTTTCAGCAAACTCTTCAGGCCTGTATTCAGTGCCCCATTTTAACGTTAAACGCATGTTTAAAGTGTCTCTTTAACGTAAACAACGCTCTTAGTTACTCCATAACAACAATGTACAGCTTTAACGCGTCTTTAACTTTTAAAAAAGAGCTCTGAATACCGGCGAGTGTGTTTATAATTCGATCAATGTGTAGCCAATTCTGAAGTAAATTAACTTATCGATATTATAGGTGTATGTTACTTTGATTAAAAAAAAACGTACTGTTTTACCTTCACAATTACTTTTGGCACTGCAATCACTTCGCGCGTTTTGATTGTCTTTTGAGTTAATACAAAAATACATTACGCTACTATCACAAAAATAATTTAAACTCATCTCGAGCCCCTTCCTTCGACACTTCGCGCTTAACCTACGACACTGATATGCACAATTCCACGAAAGACAACAATGTGAAATCCACAGAGACGTGAAATTAAGTCCGCTTAAATCGATATATTGATTTGATTTATTTGAACCGATTGTAATCGTGTTTTATTTGCTAGAGAATGCGATTCGTTTCAATTCAATTTTTAATGTCCTTAAGTTCACGTCTCGATTTTCATGAGGAATGTACGCACAGTTATGGCAAAATTTTTAAAATTGACGTTTACACATTTGCCCCTTTGCAGGATGCTTGAGAGGATCACTTAACACTTTTATAATTAATAAGTATAGATTATGAACTATTAAATTAAAAAATAGAGACAAATTTCTACGCCGCAATTTAACAATTTGTAGAAAAAATATTTCTCCAGAAATTTGCCTAAACAACAAAAACATGAATTCACAGCTCAAGAAAAAATAAAATGAGCATTTAAGAGTAATAATGTTTCATGAATTTGTACGAATACTGACTTAAAATCTGTGAACTATTTACTTATTTTATAATCATGATAGTTATAGATATGTATAAAAAATAATGCTACAACCAAAATTATAGCGTAAAAAATATAATACAAATTTAGTAAAAAATAATTCATTTTTTAGATCAGAAAATTATATACAGGGAGTCCCCATAATATGCTACTAACTTGCTTAGTTGTGTTAACAGGTACATATTTAAATAATGCAAGTAGATAACATTTATCTTGCTATAATGAAGGGGATGAAAAAAATCTGACCGATCTACAAGAAGATCGGAGTGTTGAACTTGGCAATTCCAATTTATAGAAATCCATTCGATGATGCAAACGTAATACAAATTTACAGGATAGTACAAAACATATAGGAGCTACAATAAGATTGACTTCTGGTTTAACAATCTAGTGACCAACTCGAAGATACGAAAGGCAATACTATTTTAATTTTAATGCCTTTCATATCTTCCCTCATACACTTCTATCACAAAAAATATATCCTTAACTAACCGGTCACTAACCATCAACATTCATAAGCAAGTTAATCATCAACAATCTCCAATCTCAATCTTCGTTTCTGGACTGCTCCCTAAGCTGCTTCATGGCCTTGTTCCTGAACCTCCTCTTGGCCAACTCCGACATCGCCACCGGCCCCAAATGGGCCACCTGCGGCGACGTCGCTATGGCCTTGAACGTAGCAGCCACAGCTTCCTGAAAAACCACACCAAAATCAGATAAATACATTAACAACACAACAAAGTATCTACCTTCAAATGAGGCGCATTCGTATTGGCTTCAGCGTTCGCCAAATGGGGCTCCTTCTTGTGATGCTGATGGTAGAAGGCTGTAGCACGTTTCACCCACGGGTGCTTCACGATCTGGGCAGCCGTGGGCCTTCTTTCGGGCAGTATGTGCAGCATATCGGAGACCAATAGCTTGGCTTCGCCGCTGACTTCGCTCAGTTTGCCGCACTTGAACAAGATAAAATCGTTGTAGTATGATTGCATAAACTATAGTAATGTTTTAACGGGTTAAAGGACGTACAGAGAGATCGATGGAGCCGGAACTGATCCTCTGCAGGATCTTCTGCGGGCTGTCCTTGGAGGTCATGCTGAAGGGACAGCGGCCCGAGAGCATGATGTAGAGGATGACGCCCAACGACCAAATATCACAGGCGGCGTCGTAGCCTTGGCGTTTCAGGACCTCCGGCGCGGCGTAGTTGGCTGTATAGCAAGGTGTCATGAGTAGGCCGTTTTCGGCTCTCAACTGGAAATGAATACGTTTAGGATTAATAATCATAATCTGTTTCCTATTTTAATTGCGCTATTGTATCGCGTTACTAATTAGTGGATTTATCTTTTCCGGTAAATTTGATTATAACAAGACTTTTTAGAACAGTCTTCGTTAAATTTCTTTGCATAAACAAGCATAAAGATGCCACACAAACGATTCGTTTTCTTCTTAATATGCATTATTGGTGCAAAATCCTTAGATATACATATGAATCCTCAATTTAGAAGTGACGGAATTCAAACCTACTGGCCAGAAACCAAAGATACCAAAACAGTTAACGAACCGGTACAAGATAATCCAGACAATCCTAATTTAATGGTAAGTTTCTAAAGCAACAACTCATGAAGCTACAATTCTTTTTACATGTATTTCAGAGACAATTGTTGCGAAAATTCGGCGAAATGGCGAGCAAAATCGGCAACTCGGTAGGCTCAGGTGCTAGTATAATCACAAACGCTATAGACAAAGTTTGCGAAGTAGTAAAAACAGTAATTCCTTTACTAACAGCAGTATGCCACGTGGGACAGTTTAAATTTTGCGCCGCGACGACCGGCGCCCCGGAGGAGATTAAAAGAGCTGTGAATTCCGGTTACGATGAACTCAACCTCGACATACTCGATTAAACTCGTATTTGTATTAATTATAATGTAACTTTGTTTTGCATAGACTATATGCAATTATTAAAACGAACCTGTTTGGCAAAACCCATATCACAGATTGTAATACTTTCGGCGGTCAAATCTTCCGAAGCGAAAAGTATATTGGCGGGTTTCAAATCCCTGTGGACGACGCCATTTTCGTGTAAATACGCTATAGTTGAAGCCAATGTTTTCAAAATAGTAGCGGCTTCGTATTCCGATAGAGATTTCTACAAAAATATAACATAAAACAAACTATTTCTCATTCAACACACCGATTATTATGTACCCTTTTTTCCATATAATCCAACAAATCACCCCCCTTCAGCAACTGAAGCACCAAGTAGATCTTATTAGTGTCTTCATAAACGGATTTAAGCGTAACAATACCGGGATGTTTCCCGTATCTCAACAAAATCTCAACCTCCTCTCGACAATCGCACAACGATTTGTTTATTATCTGCAACGAAAAATTGTAATGTAACGTAAACCATCAATAACTACTCGTACCTTTACGGCGTATTGCTGTCCTGTAGTTTTGTGCTTAGCCAATTTACAAATACTATAACTACCTCCGCCGATTATGTCCAGCAAAATGTAATCGTCGATGAAGTTTCGATCCACCGTCCGCACCGAATTCGAAGGGGTTTCCATTTTCTTCGGCAGGTTGCCGTTCTCCAGCAAACATGGCGCTATGAAACTAAATCTAAAAACATCGCAATCATTTACATGTGTTAATTAATATATTATTATTTGTTTGTACCCTCTAAATTGCTCGTGTGCGTTAGCACTAGCCGGCATCCCGGGGGAGTCCCTAGGGGTTTTACTGGTGAACTCAGAATCGAAATAAGCATCTTCTGGACCACACACAGCCGGTTGAAACGGCGGTCTTATCTTCTTCCCCAACAAAGCATCGAAATCGATTGTAGCAAAAAACTCATGATTCTTCAGATCCTCAATACCACCTGGTCCCGAACACAATCGATTAGCTGGATTCCGTTTGAACAAGACCCTCAGAAGGCTTTGAGCTTCGGGGCTAAGGTTGGCCGGCATGCCCAGTTTGGCTTTTAGAATTTGATTCATCGTTTCCCTTCGGTTAGTACCTTGAAAAGGTAGGGTACCGGTGAGCATTTCGTACATCAGTACGCCGAACGACCACCAATCAGCAGCGAACGTGTGGCCTTTTCTGTTGACCACCTCCGGCGCCATGTACTCCACCTAATAAACCAGCAATTAATATAAAATTTAAGCTTTATTACAACACGTACTGTTCCACAAAAACTGTAAGCTTTGCCTTCTTCTAGGGGTAATTTCGATAGTCCAAAATCAGTCAAAGCTATGTGCCCGTCAGAATCTAACAAGACATTTTCGGGCTTCAAATCTCTGTAGATAATTCCTAATGTATGTAGATGATTCAAAGCCAGTGCTAGTTCGGCTAGATAAAACTTCACGTCCTCTTCGGTGAACATAACCTGTGAAACATCAGCATTATTTACATTTATTTGGCTTTATACGTAACTTACTTCTTTGCTTAATCTAGAAAACAAATCGCCCCCTCTGAGAAAATCCAATACCAGATACAGCTTGCCTTCGGTTTGGAAAGCGTAATGCAATTTTACTATAAACGGATGTTCCACATCTACCAATATGTTCCTCTCCAATTTGGTACGATGGCGGTCTCTTACTCTCAAGGTGGCTTTCTTCAACACCTTCATGGCGTAGAGAGTACCTGCATCAGCTCCCACTACCTTTCGAGCCAGGAAAACTTTACCGAACGATCCCTCTCCCAGCACTTTTAGTAACTCGAATTGAGAGGGGTCTGCTCTATCGTGACCATTTCTAACCAACTAAAAATATAAATACATTGTTAATATATTCGAGATGTTAATTTAAAATGTTAGTAAATTTCTTACTTTGCAGCCAACAATAACGGTTCTTATCCACTTTAATAACTTTAATTTACAACTCATTTTTAATATGCAACATACAACATACTCTACTACTATAGAATTTATGATTGATAACTCTCTACTAGTACTAATTCTTAAAATTGCTTGAGATAGTGCAAAAAATGTTCGATACAAGTAATTAACACACCTCGTTCCATTGTTGAAAATATTTTCAAATGGAGATTTTAAAAAATGATGATGCATGTTAAGTCACGCCAGGTGTTTTCTTTTTGTGAAAAACAATGGCTGTTTTTTGATTTAATGAAAAAATAGTGCGATTTTTACCTCTCCCAGCTCGATTTCATGTTCTCCTTCGTTAGGGCCCGTCTCATCGGTGGAATTTTGATCTTCAGCTTCCCCAGACTGGGACTGAAATTTAATACACTTATAAAATTTAATGCAACAAAAACAGTGTACGAAATTTGTTAGTTTTTCGAATGTATATGTTGTTAGTAATTTATTTATTTATCCAGTATAAGTACGTAAATTTTATTTATAAAGGAAATATTTTTTTACTACTTAATATTAGTTTAAATATGAATACAACAATCATTTTACCCTACATGCAATAAAAAACAGTGAAATTTGTGACACATTTATTCTATTGTTATACACTTAAGGTCACTTAAGAAATATTAAACCTGCAATTGCCCGTAGATTACAAATTTATTGTACAACCAGTTGTTCGTAATAATTGAGTGTTTAAAGCAAGTAACACGAATTCTTGTAAAAACCTTTCGTAAATATTTGAGCAATTTGTGAGTTGAAAAATTAAAAACCAAAAATCCCAAGCATGGAGTGTATTTAGCTTATTACAAGCACGAGCTTATATGACGATAATCATGCATAAATATCGAAAATATGTTCTTGTTCAAAGGCCACAAAAAGTTACAAAAATAAACGTTAATAGTTTACGTACAGATACAATTCTTAGGGACCTGGATACTCCAAAAGCTGCAAATGAACAAACTGGTTAAACAATTTTAAAAATGCACGTACGTGCGCTTGTATTTAAAAAAAGAATACATGAAAATATCTGTCTCTAATGCAAATTTCAGTGCAAGTTTTAACAATGTTTTCTTTCGAACTAACCTCTGTATCGGCGTGATGAATTTGCCATGGCTCGACTGAATTCGCTAACGGCATAGTATACAATATTTGGACACGACTTGTGCCTTTTTACATCACCTTTTTAGAAAAAATGGCCAACAAAAATTACTTTTCAACAAGAATCACATCACAAACATCAAATCATACATATAAAAAAACATTGACGTTTAACACTTTGACAACTATGACACTTGCTACAATTTTAATTAAATACCAACCGTATCAATGAAACCAAATTACCACACGTGATAAAAAAAGATGTCAAATAAAAATCAGCGAAGCTACCCCTCCTTTTCTATCGAAGCGACAATTGGATAGGTTGGAAAAGGATGAATATATAAGCCCCGGTATGGTTACCAACATACCTTCAGTCGATCCCTCTCTTATCTAACAAGTATTTCCGGAACGTTTCTGCTCGCTTGCTTGTTTTCGTGGAAATTTGTAAGCAAGTTTGGTCGCGTTGTAGTTGTAGGTCGCCTGCGATATTTAATTATTTAACATTTTGGTCTAGTAAAGTAAGTTATACGTGTTCATTTCGTTATATCTAGTCATAATGTCGGATACGGATTTTCTAGTCAACGTAGAAAGCAACAACGGTAAGTCATTTTGTATTTATAACAAACTTATTGTGATTGCGGGTTCATTATGGTAACCTTATGTTCGGAGATTAAATTTTTATTTACGAATATTTTATCAATTTATTATTCGTTGCGTTGATTGTGAATTAGTTTGGTACATTTTTAAGCGGTAATTAGGTTTCGGGTCTTTTTGAACTACAGTAGGTTATTTATAACAATGTAAATAAATAAAATGTCACATTTCATAACAAACCCTGATTTTTTGTTCAGTTTCTTGGAGGAAGCGCAAAAGGGAGGAAGAAACTCTGCAATTAGAATTGAAGAAACCTAGATCTTACTACTACAGATTAGCCAGCGAGAGTTCCAAAGGCTCCGAAGAAGACACCGAAAGCGTGTACAGCCTGCAGGGTAGGGAAACCGGTACGTCACAGCCACCCCGGAGTATCGGCTGTTGCTAAATAAATTCTTTTCAGACGTAGCTAAAGACACTACGGATACCGATGAGAAGTCGGACAGCGATGATGAATACGAAGTCATCGAATACGAAGTGGCAAGCTTGTCTGAAAGTGATAATGGTATTTTAGGCACAACCGAAACTGATTCGGATATCAGCGATTCGGAGGTAAGTAATATTTTTGCAGATCTTTAACCGTTTTATATCCATTTATTTAATGAATTATATTGCGTGTTATAGGTGTACATTGCTGCTATCGATGCTGTGTTCGAATCCTCCGTGGAAACCTGGATAACGGACTGCGAAGAGTCGGATAACAGTTCGCTGGACGATTCCGTGGAAACTAGGTTGGGCTTTTCGACTTGCGTACAATGCAAATTTCAAAACGATAATCCGCTCTACAGATATTGTGAAAAATGTTTCCAGGTATCTATCAGTCCAAGCGTTCCTTTAGGTTCGCATGATATCAGGTTGGCTGGTTTTTTGTTCTTATTGGCAACGCCGACTTCGATTTACCTGGGTACTAGTTTTCTGGTTGCGATTTTTGTATTGGGTTGGTTTGATGCTAATTTTTTAATCCCCAGTATTATGACTCACCCTTGCCATAAAATATTTCCCAATATGTTACTAGAATTAATGCAAGTCGAAACAAGTTTTACAGTAATTAACTGATTATATTGTTTTGTATGTATTTACTTGTTTTGTTGATATGATATCAGTCAAGTGTAAATTTCATTTATTTATTTTTAGCTTATTTGTATATCGTATTTATGCATAATAATACAGAAACCAATTCGAATTTCCCTTGTAATAAACCGTCTATTTATATCCCCTTTTCCGAGTATTATGATTCATCCCCCTTATAAATCTCATTCATGTTTAACACGATTCATTCCATTCTATTGTGAGTTTGTGACTCAATCTCTCAACAAGTCTGAACAAGCCTATAGATAATTACTCCAATTCAAATCGCTCGAATAATTGAATTGAGTATTGGATTAATTTAATACAAAAAATGCATAAGAATTGGTACATGAGTTGTCATAAAGAATACTTGTACTCCTGTCAACCGCCAAGAAACTCTCAAAACTGGCGATGAACTGTGAAAAATGAACAAAACCGGAATCATGCGAATCTAGGAGTGACGTAGAAAACTAGCATATAAGCATTAAGTGATAAGTTTTCGTGTTGTGTGATGAACTGCCTAAATATTTCTCATGAACTGGCTCGTGCTCATTCTATATAATTGGCGGTAAACACATGCATTTGGGCAACAGGTAACGCTTTATACATATCAAATAGCCGTTCCTTTATCTACAGGTAACATATTTTATATTATATACTTGTAATTTCTTCTACTAGGTGAGAGTATTGTTGGTGGTTTATGGAGTAAGATGTAAGGTGATGACAAATGTTTTCTTAACATTTGTTTTTGCCTTAATATATGTTAAAAATTGTGTAATTTTGGGATACATAACGAAAAAGATTTCATTGCATAACATTTAGGTACAATAGGCAATTTATAATTTAGTCGTCGAATGTTTCAATTTTCTACTATAATTTTTCTTTTTTAATGCTGCAGCAGACATGTAAACAATGTAAGAAGTTCAAGACTTACAAATGTTTCCCGTTGTGTATAGATTGCCATAAGGTGTGTTTCTTATCGAAAAAACAATATATCATTTCATTCATATTTACTTTGTTTGGAAAATTTAAGAAATGTGTTAAAGAAAATTGGAATTTAAGCATTTTGTAAATTTTCCCAACAAATTTTAACTACAGAATGGATTTACTGTTCAAATTTGTCTCATTATAACATATCTTTTGCTTGGAGGTAAAAGTTATTAAGTATCAAAATTTTTCTACGATGAACTATAACTTTGATGAAATTTCTCAGATAGTTAAAAGGTGAATTTACAGCATTTGTAACAGTTATTTACACTTGAGAAATGATATTTATCAACACACAATGGCCCCTATTCAGCACCTCTCTTTAAAGTTAGAATCACTCTAACATTTTTACATTGATCCTATGAAGTAACTATGGACTTAGAGTCACTCTAAACCCGTCTGTAACTTTAAAGACCGGCGCTGAACACGGGACATTGCAAAATAATTGCACTTTAGTGATTCCAAGCAGACGATATCTTCTAATCGCATTAATCTAACCCTTTCGAATACTGTTTAAAATAAACATACATAATGTGATGATTAACATTAACAGGACAGAAAGAAATTGTATCCACCGCGTCCAAGGGGCAACAAGAAATCCAAGAGGAAGCGTACAGAATCCCCGGTGAAGCTAGACACTCTACGATCCTGCCTCAGCGGTTTGTCATCGCAGGACTCCGGAATCGGCTCCAGTTCCAGCTCATCCAGCCAGGAATGCCCGCCGCTTGGCCTGGACCAAATAGTTGTGCCAGGTCAACATCTCAAATCAGGTTAGTTTGAGTACCCGCAGTAGAGGCGAGTATGATTCTATTGGTTTTCTTTGCACCAACAGGTACGTCTGATAAACTGAATAAAATCGAGGAGAACGTTTCGAGGAAGCGACAGGCTTCCGAGAGCAGCTTGTCGGATTTCGATATCAAAAAACCGAAATACTCTCGCCCCGTCGCTGCGAAAGAGCCTCAAGAAACCGATGTTAAAACGTGCACGGAAACGTCGGTTTCTTTGAGCCAAGCGTCGACGGAAACGGCCCTATCATCGAGTCAAACCTCGACGAAATCGTGCGAAATCACCAAATCGAATCGCGATATCGATCATGCGGACGTTTCGGCCGTTTCGGCGTCATCAGAGATGTGCATAATATGCAACAGCGCGCCGAAGAACAGCATATTCTTGCACACGAGGTTCGGGCATCAGTGTTGTTGTTACAAATGCGCTAAGAGGACATTGCACACGATTAAACGGTGTCCCATTTGTAATATGCCGGTTAATAAGGTGATAAAGATTTTCCAGGCCTAGCAGCCGGTTTGGTATTGTGTTAATGTTAAATTGGATATAATAGGTGTACAGTTCGAATTGGAGTTGCTGTTTAATTTATTAAAATTTAGGTTGATTGTATTTGTAGTGAAGCAGACGTTTCAGGTGTATGTTTTTTTACTCAGAGTGTTTAAGGTTTTGATTGAATTCTGGAGGTATAAGTATAGGCTGAGAGGTGTCTAGATGTCGGTTAATAGAGGTTATAAGTTGGGGGAAAACTCTGGAAATGATTCTATAAGTTGCCATTTTTTTTACTAAGATATTTGTGGAGTTTTCTTGCAGTAATAAAATTAATTTTTTGTTTGCGAAAGAGACATCTAGGTACTTCTTTTTCGGAAATTTAAGAGTGACTAAGCCAAAGAAAAATTAGAAGAGTTTTACACAAAGAAGTTGTACATAAATGTTAATAATAATGTAAAAAAGTATATGTTTGTTTATAAAAATAGAGCCTCTTAAATTTTTGAATGGTCTTCTTATTTTTTATTGGATAAATCGGGGCTTCGTTGGAGTTTAATGTCGCAAATTACAAACGAGTTGTTTCTAAGTTTTTTTTTAGAATGTCTATCGTTTGTTCACTTAATTTTTACACTAGAATTTTTTCTTATGTTAAATGTCATAAAAGAATTATCCTGGTGTATTATATTCCAAAATTGTAATGTACTATTCAGCATTCTGGTATCAGTTTCATGTGCAATAAATATATAGATTTTAATTACTAATGGTTAAATAAATAGTTTTACACAATAGGTATATACAAAAGTTTTTATTTCAAATTTAATTCGAAAAGATTATCATTCACCTAATATCCTAAAAGCGCTCGGTTAGAAGTAGGTAGAGTATTTTCGAAGATACCACACCAAATCATGCAGGAACTAGGAAGGTATAGTTTATGCAAAATAAAGTTAGAAGCACGTCACAAATAGACAGCGTTGCCGAAGTTTTATGAAGTTTACAAAAACTAGGAATTTTGTTAAAATTGACAAGGAAGGTTACTGCAGATGAAGTATGTACAATTAAAGATAATAATTTTCGTTTTAAAGTGCTTATAGAACAGATTTGTTTAATAATTTGAAATTTTAACAAAAGAAGGAATGAATAAAGAAACAACCACAAGGCAAAATGATGTCAAAAACAAATTGAAAATGGCAACAATGCCTACCAATCTACTATAAGAAAAAAATAATATATTAATTCTGCTTTATAACACTTTCTATCTTCCCTTGTTAATATTAAATTAACTTCTGCAGATATCAAACCTGTTTTATGTGTTTATTTTTAATAGTTGGCCACAATGCTTCTGACGACATTAGTGACGCACATCTTACTTTGTTTTGCATAAACCACATACAATCATCAAAATGGTCTAGTGGGCATGAACATTTCAAATCAGAATTTCTCATTAATTTTTTCCAATTCCTGTTTAAAAAATCTCCATATTTGTTAGCATACAAATATATTATCAAATTGTCCATTAACTACTTCATCCCCTAGACCATTTTGACGAGTGTATCATTGGAAAAATTACGCTAGAACAACCAAATAAAGAGCTATCCCAAACACAGCATCAAATCATCCTCCCTATCGAGATTCATCTCCCGGTAATCCCCGCGTTGATTAGCTCACCCTCATCGAGCGCCCATCACTCGCCCTCCTCGCCCATTCACCCCCTTACAAAGAACATCGAAACGGCTGGTAAAACTATAAACCTCGGTTTACGCCCGACGCGAAGGGTGAGGTCAGGCGCGCATTTCCCATTCGATTGCCAATGCTCGCTCGGTTTTGAATGAGTCAGATCCCAAACCGAATTCCCCGCCATCTCGCCAAGCGAAAATCGCCTCTATACTGCGTACACTTAGCGGTCTAGATCGAGTGCTAGGTAATGCGACGTTGACGGTTTTTGGGCACGTTTTTCCGGGAAATTGGGTGGATTTAGGCTCTAATTGGGCGCTGTATTAATAGGATTTCGAGCAGTTATGGTTATGGTTCGAGAGTTTGGTACAAACTGGCTGAGTAGTTGGTCATAACAACAGCGGAATTTTCCCGAATTGGCGCTCGGTGCAACGTGCACGAGTCGTCTTTCACTCAGTATAAATCAATTCAAGGTATTTTTCAACAATACCTCGGCGATTAAACAGGCCCCGTGTTTTGTATTTCTGGCGTACAAATAGAATAATACGGAATCCCGAGTCGCTATGCGGTGACTGCTAACGCAGCTATGCCACATGATTAATTTGAATATTATTGAAAAATTTGTTTTACACCTCCAATGATTTATCGATGGAAAATTTTTCGGGTCGCCCCATTGCCAAGTTGTTTTTTCCCAAACACGTTTTATTCTAATCCTCGCTATTTCGTGCAATATTCGCCGCAAAATCAAACTTGTAAAATTCTCGTGTAAAGTGTAGTTGCTGTCGTGCGTTCGCGTTGAAATCTCCAGTTCAAAGAAAATCGAGCGCATGTGACATCGCCGCAGGTCGTTTCATGAAATCGAACGGTCTTCTTTCAGTTGCTTCTGTTCAATTTCACCATTTCTGTTGGTGTCGGTCGACGAGCACAATCGAGTGAGAATCAGCTGTGATAGAACCGGTACATTCGATATCTCGTAGAGTTGCGATTTTTTCAGTTCTTCGGACACTAATTTATTATCAACATATCGAAGGTAGGAGGTTTTGGGAGTTTATGGTTGGCTTTATTGAATGGTTTATTTATATACGAGGGGTGTTGGGTTTATTTAGCGTTTTAATCGGATTCTTTTTGGGTGGGGTTTGACGTGTATTCGTGTGTATTTTTGCCGGTTATTATTTTTTTTGCTACGGATTTATAAAAAGCGAAACTTTCGAGTACTACTAATTGGGTAGTTCATTAAAAATTAATAAGCGTTAATGTTTGTGCGAGTTAATTTAACGACGAATTAATTCCGATTTAATTTCAATTGCACTAAGTGCAAGCGCCATTAACTCGAATTTCTCTCTGCTTTGTTTCATACTTAGCGATAATCGAAAGGAAGTCGAACGATAACAATTCGATTTTCTTATCAACGTACTGTCTACTTAACGACTTTTTTTCGAGATAAAAATGCTATTTTTCAATGTTTTGAATGGAATCGAGTTATAGGGAAAAACCTATTATAATCTCTAAAGAAATTTACCACAATTTTACTTAGTAAAACGTGCATTTAACGAGCCTCCACTACGCCTATGCGCTGCACTCGCAGGAGAACAAGGTTAACCAAGGTAGAAAAAAATTGATTAAAGTAGGTCGCTCCTCCGACAAAGCCTTATAAGTACGGCGTTAGGCATCTGAATCTCGATGGCCGAACAACAAGTGGAAGACCAGCGCATAGGCTTTCTTTTCTACGACGAATTCAGCTCTAACTAGATAAAAAGTTTCCCCGTTTAAGCCGGTGGAAAAACGAAAACGAGTTTGCCATGCAGCTCATCGAAATGCAAAGCGCACTCGTCCATCATCAGCATTCCGAATGTGTACCAGACGGCCATAAAAAACCGCAATTTCCTTCGTTTATTCGAAACATAAATATTTCATTGTGCTCCTCCAGTGATAGATTGAATTCTTAATCCAATTATACAACGAATTTCTGGCTAATTATCAGTTTTAATTGGGCGTGCAAACGGCGTAAAAGCATCGAATTTTTCCACATAACGCTGCGTAGTGGTACCATACGCGAGTACCATATGGTCGCCGAGCATGACGAGCGCCACGTCTGGCTTTCGGAAGGTGATTGACCACAGCAGCACCGCGATGGGTTCGATTTGGGCGTTGGGATTACCGGCGAATGAGCCCATTTGCAAACTAGTTTGCATTCCTAAAATTCGCTGGTTTCGTTAGATTAATAGAGACCATTGAAATGGTACTTTTGACCTTGCATTTGTTGGATAAAATTCGCCTTTTTTAGGGAGTTATAGTATATTCATAAATGAGGCAAAAACGTGATCCTTGCAAAACCAATACAGAGTGAACCATTCAAGGGATATTAGAATATTATCGTGAAGATTAATTTTATTATTCTGATTTATTATTCTGTCTCATTTATGAATAGACTATAGTGTGAAGTTAAATTCAAGTGTGTGCAATCTTGAAGAGGGATTGCGGATGGTTTTTGCGTTATATCGGCCAAATTATTTGTCGCAGTGAAAATTCGTAGAGACATTTTTTGTTGCAAATTGAATCCTCTACAACTTTAGTTATGTAACTTTTTGTCGTAGAATTGGAAATAAACGAGTTATTAACGAAAATATGTTAGATAAAAAATTTGGGACAAATTTTCTTTTTTTCACTATAACTTTTTTTCTGGTCATTTTACAAAAAAATCACATCGGAGCTTTTTGATAGAGGAGTTTTCAAGGAACAATTATCATTACTCACTTTTTCAAATTTATTAATTTATGACAGTTTTACAGTGCTGCAAAACTGTCACTATTCTCCAGTATATACTCTTGAATATACAGGGTGTCGCAAAAAGATTAGGACACTTGGGGTAGCTTACCTATATCCAAAAGTGTTTAGTAAAGAAGTTACAGGATACACAAACTTAAATTTAACTTCACACTAACTCCCTATTGTTATCAAAGTTAGAAAATTCATCCTCTAACAAATGCCCCATAAAATGTAACATTTCAATGGAGTATAAAGCGTATAGTATTTTTTGGGAATGCTTGCAGTAAATATTTTATAGTACGCTCATGCGTTTAATTGTGTTTCTCGTCCCGATCGCGTCGACTTATCCATTTATGGATAAGTAAATCGTAAATGTGTGAATAACTTTCTGATTTCGTTTTTAATATGTCTGCGTTTCGCAAGATGTAAATTCGGACTCGATTTTTCTATCGGAGCCCGATTTTTTCTTTTGAATCGAGCAATCAGTCCGGTTGGTAAATCATGCCCATAAACGAGCCAAATCGCAGATGAAATTCGTACGATTTGTCACGAACTGAAATAGATTTTTCATGGGAGTATGGCGCTAGACAATCGGTTTACAGTTGCATTAATAACTATTTCGGCTAGAAAGTTTACAAAATTTGCTTTATAATCGGGTAAATTTAATGGTGTTTTTAAACGAAATATAAAACACCCTGTATATAGGGCTATAGCTACACTTATTTAAATCCTTTCAAGCATGTTATTTTGCATCAATTAAGCGAAATGGGTGATCGCCAGACCGCAAAACGGTTTAGTAGAAAAAACTGTTTTTACTCTAATTTACTCTTAATTAATTATCTAATGTAATTAATGCAAAAAAATAGTCGCTAGACCGTATTATTCACCAAAAAATACTCCTTAATGACGTGCTAATATTTAAGGGGGTGATTCTTTGACCTATTTTAGGGAAAAAACTTTATATGAATGTACGTCCTAAACTTTTGTGATATAGGGTGTTAAAGTTTTAAGAAAAAAATGTCATTTTCATACCACTTTAAATAATTTTATAAAATTTGGTGCACGGTGCATTTAGATTAGCGCATTCTTTAGAGCATTTTTTGACCTAAAAAGCATTTTTATTTCCACCAGTGGCGCCCGTACTGGACACAGACAAGATATTTTTGAATGAAAAAAGGGTAGATTAGGTAGTGATTAGAATTAGTACCTAATAGGACACAGATTCATACGAAATTTTTTCCTTAAAATGGGTCTCCCTTAAGGAACACCTTGTATACTGTTTTTTCAATGGAATTGGGATTGGTTGTGTTTGCAGATGTCTTGCTCAGTACCAGCAGCCCCAGCTCCCCCATCCCTGAAGGACCTCCCCAAAGTGGCCGACGACCTCAAGAGCGAATTGGAGCACTTCAAGGCGAGCAATTTGAAGAACGCCGACACCCAAGAGAAAGTCATCCTGCCATCTGCGGAAGGTAAGCCGGCGCATTGCGAATATAATTCGAGTTTACAGCGAACCCCTAAGGAATTTCTATTTGCGTCGCGGTTCCTTTATTTTCCATAATTCGCCGGGGTTATTTTCGACGCGTCGGCCGACGTGTTAATGAATTTGCTTTGTTTGATGTAGATGTAGCGCAAGAGCGCAATCACAACGCTCTTATGGACGGCGTGGAAAAATTCCAAACTTCCTCGCTCAAGCGAACAGACACCAAAGAGAAGATCGTTTTACCTAACGCGCAAGGTAATTTGCAGGAATTCGCTGACAAAAAAACAAGCTAGCAAGATTAATACAAATTAAAGGAGGATGTGCATCGAATGGAGTTCGCCTAACTTTGCGAAATAATCGTATTAATATTTTGATAGTACAGGAAAATGTTGCATTTTTTTAGGCAATCAAATTTTCTTATTTTGATGTCAATATGGAGTTAGTGGGAAGTTAAATTTAATTTTGTGCATCTTGCAACTTCCTTACGAAACACTTTTGGATGTGAGCTATGTCCCAACCTATTTGGGACACCCTGTATATTGACGAGTATGTACTGGAGAATAGTGTTAGTTTTGCAGCACTGTAAAACTGTCATAAATTAACAAATTTAAGTAAGTGAGTAATGGTAATTATTCCTTGAAAACTCCTCTATCAAATTGCTCTGATGTAATTTTTTTGTAAAATGACCAGAAAAAAAGTTATAAAGCAAAAAAGAAAATTTGTCCACAAATTTTTATCTAACATATTTTCGTTAATAACTCGTTTATTATCAACTCTACGACAAAAAGTTATATAACTAAATTTGTAGAGGATTCAATTTGCAACAAAAAGTGCCTTTACAAATTTCCAGTGCGACAAGTACTTTGCCCGATGTAACCCCTTTTTCAAGATGGCGATCCCACAAACTCCCTCTTGACATCAAAAAAAAGAAAATTTCACCCCCTTATAAACGCTAGATCAAATGCAACATTTCAATGGACAACAAATAATCGTATTAATAATTTAATACAATAACAAATTCGCTTATTAATTTATTTTTTCGAAAGGTCGAACGATTGATTAACCAATTTTTTTAACGTCGCAATCGCGAATTTTCCATTGTTTACAAACATTCGTCTGCAATAAATTCGAATCGCTCGATTATATTGCGATTTTATTAGGTCAAAAAGGAGTACCTTTTAATGTTTAAACAAGCAACATTTTTATGCGGCTCGTAAACGTTACGTAAACTATGGGAAATTTCGAATTTATCCAACAAAAAAAAAATCCAATCGGAATTTCGCATTTTGCAGATGTGGCCGCGGAGAAGACGGAGAAGGCCTTGATCGAAGGCATCGAACGTTTCGATACCAGCAAATTGAAGCACACCTTGACGCAGGAGAAGAACCCCTTACCCGATAAAGAAGGTAAAAATAACGTGCATAATTTCACGTACAATCGCGTCCATCTTGTTTGCACACTCTAATTAGATTGCGAAATCGAGCTGGACACCATTGTACTTGCGATGAGTCATTCTATTGATGAGTCAACGCAATAAAATCTAGCATAAAGTTTACATGTAGGAACACTAGTCGAATTTTCGCTTGTATCGATTTCAGAAAAAAAAACTAAATCGTATGCATGAGCACCGTTAAGGCTTTTTGTTATTAATAAAATTATTCCGAGTAACGCATGTTAAATATTTATGAATAATGGTTGAGTTAACAGGTCATTAACTTTGCGCTTTAATTATAATTTATTTATTAGTCCTAGGAAGTGAGCAACTGGTTTTCAGTTTTACTGCCCTTTTAAACGATTTATTTGTATTCAATTCGGCTGGTTTTATTCGTATTATATGGAATAGGCTCGTTGATACTACATTGAGCTTCTTTCACGTAGATAAGAACAGGAAATTGATAACTTGTTTGAATTAAATGTGAATCATTACAAACAGACAAATAAGTACTTAGCGCAAAACAAAGTTGCATGCACGTCACCATAAATTTGCTACGTCACAATTGGACAATGTTGCCAAAAGTTTACAATATCTAGGAATTTTCTAAAATTGTTTAGAAAGTTTTCTAGAGATGAAGTACATTAAAAGATAATAATTCTCGTAAACCTTCATTAAAAGCTGCTTATAGAAAAATTACTGAAACCAATTAAAAATGGCAACTATGCTCTTGACAGTCAGTGCCTGCCAACCTATTTTATATACAAAAGTTGGCCACAATGCTTGACAAACATGACGACATTAGTGACGTACATCTAGCTTTGTTTTGCACAAACTATACCAACAAGTTGTCAAAATTCCCATCAAATTCACCATGTAGCCAGTCATAAAAACAAACCGAGCATTGGTAAAAAATAACCCAACATGCTGTCGGAGAATTTCAAAATTCACATCGTCCGTTTTTCGGAATCGTTCGCAAAGCTGAGCTTCTGTTTGATATTTTACACGTTCATTTTACTGCATGACGTTTTTCGCTATTGCATATTAGCTGTGCAGCAAGAGAAAACCCACCAAACCCTCTTGAACGGCGTCGAGCAATTCGACAAAGCGACCATGAAGCACACGGAAACTGCGGAGAAAGTCGTCCTTCCCGATAAGGAAGGTAGGTAGAACATATCCTTGATTATCCTGTTGTATCCCCCATCCCAATTCCTTTTGTATTTGCTAGCTATAGCGAGCAGTTTGCTATAAAAATACACAGTATTTTAGCGAGTTAATTAGTTGTTTTTTATTATCCCACGAAGCATGTTGTTGTAAATTATAATAGCCAATTATATTGAATAATTAATGAATGTTTTTTTATGTGTTTGTGTAGCAATTGAACAAGAAAAGGGCCAAAGAAAATTGATCTCGGGCATTGAAAATTTCGACAGTACCAAATTGAAACACGCCGAGACTTTAGAGAAGAACCCGCTGCCTACGAAGGAGACCATCGACCAGGAGAAGAGCGCCTAAGATAGTCCCTGGGCTCAAACAAATCGCCAACACTTTTGTATTATTTTATACTTTTATATAATATTTGATATCTATTTATACTGTAAGATAACTACGTAAGGATCGTCGCGGAGAAGTTTTTTTGCTGAAACGAATCGTTTTTTCTTTGGGACTTTGTTATTTCGCGAGAAATTCGAGCTTTTATACGTCTGGATATTCAATATATTGTATTCATTTCATACTTATGTTTAAATTTTTGAATAGATCTAGATTTATGAAAGTATTTAATTTGCATGATATAAAAAAGGTGCTTCAATAAATCAATTTAAAATTGCATTTTGTTTTCATTTACCCACCAATTCCCCAAACCCCAAATATCTCCATATTGATTTTAAATTTTTAACAAAAATTAACTGTCACAATTGTCATTAAACTACTTACTTGATTTGCAAGCGATTGGAGATTAGAAAGAGTACAAAAATACGTACTACAATAGATAGACAAAAGACAAAAACTATAAAACGCTAATTTGAATCAGTTTTAAGAAGTTTGACGCGCTGTTGTCGGTTGTCAAATTTTGTCTCCAACTTCACAATAATCAACAACTTTATTTTCGAATAAAATTAACAAATAAGCGTAAAAATTATCTACTTGGTGTTGACTACAAGTACATTCGATCGCACTTTATGGTACCTACTTGATTTCATCGATTTTGTACGCAAGATTCGCAAATAAATCACCAAATTTACTAATTAAAATTCGATCGGGCAACAGCGCTGCTTTTTGTTTTCTTTTTGAAAAAATCCCACGTGCTGTGTTAAACAAACGACGGTTTGGAACTATAAAAGTAAGTTTAAAAAATAATTTTACTCGATTGTAAATGAAATTTTAGTTCAAAATATGATGGCGACAAAAGTTGGTAAAAAAGCCAATAAAACAGTCGATGTTTGGCTGGACAAACTCGGCCTGTACAGGAAAAACATCGCCTACGATGAAACTTGTCTATTTAGAGCCATTAGTGAACAAGTAAGTGCGTTATTAATTCCATGGCTATCGGGATTTTATTAATTAATTAATTTCTTAGCTGTATAACACTCAAATTCACCACGAGAGAATTCGTGGAGAATGCGTCATATACGCCAGAGCCTACTACGAAAAATTCGTAGATAATTTCTTCTCTACGAAAGAAGATTTTTTCGATCATGTGGAAAGGCTGGAGAAACACATGGTCAATTGCGGAGACATCGAACTAAAAATAATAAGCGAAAAATACAGGTAAAACAAACCATTACGAACACATACGATAGTTACTATTAACTTATTACAGTCGCTGTATTGTAATTTACGATGCGAAAACCAACCAAGAAATATACCCGTTCTACAACAAGAACCACACCGAACTCTTTTCGCTGTGCTTAATGGACGGAGACCACTACGATGTGGTCTACCAAAAAGACCACATAGTCACCGCAGGATTCTGCCAATGTAAGTTACCCACAAACCATTTAAATCCCACACTTATATCCACAAAATTGCAGCCATAGTGTACAAAATCCTCTACGAAAACGTTTTCCACATACCCGATGTGGACGAGACCGTGCACAACATGCTCTACGACAAAGGCAACATCATCACCCAGGCTGAGTTGATGATGGAAAAGAAGAAGAATTCATGTGATTCCGAAAACGAAAGCGTAACAGACGAGAAACTTGTCGAAGAGAAAATTAATTCGAGCGTAACAGTGGCTCCGTTTCCTTATAAGATAGCCAAGGCTCTGGACCCGAACATTTACCGGAACATCGAATATGACTCCTGGAGCGAATTAAGGAGAGGTTTGTATGATTATTTAGCTGTACAAAGTTGGTAACATGTGTTTTGTTTAAGAATTTCGCTTGGGAGAATGGTACAACGGTGATGAAAGGCTGATACTGGGCACTAAGTGCATCTATCACGATGATAAAACGAACAAAAACTACGATTGCTACATACAAGAGTTCGTGAAAGAAGGTGATAAATGCATGGTGTACTTGACTACAACAGCTGAGAAACGTGTGGTGGATTACAGCACTTTGAGCCCTGAAGATGATGCTAAACCGTGGCCTTTGCCTTTTCGGTAATATATATACGAATAATTTATCCGATTAATTTCAAATTTACGGTTATTGGAGGTTTAAAAAGAGCGTGGCGATTTGCCCGGATTCTCGACCGCTGGAGAAGAACATCCCCAGGCTAAAAAAGAAGAAGGAGAAGAAACGAACGAAAAGCGAAAGCACTATTTCGTATACAGCCACTTCTAAACCGGAGGTAAAAAACGTAGATGCTTACGTTGGAGTACCATTGGTAAGCAAACAATTTCTGTAGTACATCAAACACTAATTACAATCAATTTTATTAGCAAATACAAAACGTAAATTCCTCCGAAGAGAACGCAGAAGCTTCAACCGAAACCCAATTGAATTCCGAAGCTATACCAGTAGATGGTGCCACAACCACTGAAATCGAACCTGGTTCTTATTGGTATAACAATGATTACCAATGGCAACCGTACGTACAACAACCAGCAAGTCCATTCTTATGGATTAACAATCCCCCCAACACCAGCCAGAACCCTTTCAACTTCAATTTAAAACCCATGGTGGCGTCTGCTCCGACCACTCCATCGATCATCCCATACCACGGTAAGTTCATCCACTATCAGTAGAATAAATTTATTAACATTCATTAACATTATAGATCCAAACTTTTTCTACAACCACCCAGTAGACTCCTATCAAGCGTACCCCCAATGGTCATCACCGGCTTTCGAATTGCTACCTCCTAGGAATCGGCAAGATAATTTAGTTAAACAAGAAGTGGCTAGCGAGGATGCTGAAGTAGGCCAGCAGGAGGTGGGTCGAAATACTCAGGAGAATCCGGAAATTTCGGAGTTTGATTATCGCAAAAATAAGAAGAAGTTGAACGTGAATATTGTACCGGCTACTCAGGCTCCTAATTATGAGGCTAGGTTCGATATGTACACTCCGGTTTCTCCAGCAATGCAGTACCCCCAAATCCACCCCAGTAAGTATTGTAGTATTCGCTAAATTGTGTGTAAGAGGGTGTATTTTTTAGGTACCCCAGTAGTATTCACTCCGGTACCACCACCGGAGATGATTATGCCGAGCTCTCCTGCTACTTTCATTCCTACGTTAGAAATGCCTTATATGCAGTCATCGCAGTTGGTTTACCCGCTTTCGCCGCCCCTGACCACTTGGTATCCTTACACAGGGGTGCCTCAGCAGGAGTTCGTGTTCCCCCAGAAACCCTAAATTTATTCGTCCAGTGAAATAGTACTTACAAATCTTAACTTTGTATAAATTGATCTCGTTTTTGAGACTGACATGTCGAAGTGATATTAGAGTAACAAGAATTGTATTTTTTATTTTAGTTTTTGGATATATATTTTGAGTTTATGTTGTTAAAAAAAGAATTGTATTTTTTTGTGAAAGTTGTTTAATAAATAGCAGTTTATATAATTTTTGTTTAATCTTCGCTAACGCAAGAAATAAATGCAAACAATTTTACCTACTATGGGGTAAGTATTATCGACCTTTTATTCGTTAGTTTAATTAATAAAAAAATACATCCGGGCGTTTTATTATGAAACTGTAATAATTAATATCTCTAACACATGATAATACGAGACCGAATTACAAAAGTAAGTGAAATTCAACGAACAGCAAACTGATTTCTAAGATTCATCATCGCTCCCCGGAGCCTGCCTGGGCTTGGGTCCCCCAGCCCGCTTCGCCATAATAATCTGGTCAACTCTCAAAATCGTCACGGCCGCCCCTACAGCATATTTCAACCCCCAAGCCTTAGCCGCATACAAATCCAATATATTATTGTTCAAAGCGTCGCAAACCGCGTTCTCCGAATCGATATCTACCCCGTTGTTTTTGTTACCGTTCTGATGGGCATCCAGGATTTTCTCCAGCACCGCCGTCGATTTGTGCCCGCTGTTCTCGGCCAGAGCCTTGGGGAAGCTTTCCAGCGCACTGGCGAACTTCCTCACTGCATATTGCTCCAACCCCGGAAGAGTATCGGCGTATTTGATCAACTGCACGGCCAGCTCAGCTTCCGTTGCTCCAGCACCTGGCAGGAATCTTGGATCGCGAGACAAACCCTGTACAACAAATAACATTAAATCACATTTACAATCAACTATATGACTTGTGTTATACCTTAAATGTGTTGACTCCATCGTCTATAGCTCGCTGGATATCGTCCATGTAATTATCTGTGGCTCCTCTAACAACGATTGTAGCTATTTTAGATTCTGTGCCCTCCAATCTGAATGAGACAATAGGGGTGTCTCCTAATTCTTCCACGCAAACTACGTCAGCGTAGCCAAGTTCTTGGCTGGTAGGGGCTGTTAAACGAGGCAGGCAAGTGGCTCCAATCTGTAATAAAGCATTTGAATTATTATGCTTGCGTAATTATTAAATATTAAATGCTCACAGTCTTGCAGAGCCTTCGTAAATCGAATTTGGAATTCAATCGTACGGCCATGATGCCGTACTTTTGCAGGTAGTGCATCGCCATGTCGCCAAATTTGGCGCCGGCTACTATAACTTTGGCTCCTGAATCGGCTATGGCCTTTATCTGCAACTCCAGCAAATTTTCTTCGCCTCGACTGAAGTTCATGAGTTCATCGGCTGTTTTTATCAAAACAGTACCTAAAACAACAATATTACAATAAAACAATCCAATTTTTATCACAAATAAATCATACCTTTAGTTTCCGTTTGCATAATATCTACAGCACAACTGTATACAGCCACTTTAGCTTTTTCGGCTTTGGTGATTTCCCCTTCGACTTGCCTCTTGAACACCATCCCTTGTACAACTTGCGAACTTTGCAAACCGGATCCCAAAACTTTGCAAACTCTCACATTATCAACGTTGAAAGTAGTTTCTTCAGGCATGATTGAAACGCAGGCTTTGGCGATCAAACCAGCGAGGAAATCTTCATTCCCATACTGTTTAGATTGTATAGAAGTTTTCAAAACTTTCGTAACTTCCTCCACGTTCCGGCAATCCTTGATCGTGTAACATACTAACGTAGGAAGGATTTCCAGGCATTTGTCGAGGGCTTTTTCGAATCCTTCGGCGATTTCGGTGGGGGTGACACCAAGGCGAATTAACTCCTCCGAATGCTCTGCGAAAATTCATTCAATTAATACTTCTACGATGAGGTATAACCTATATCTACCTAACAAAGCTCCGGCTAGTATAATCACGAAGTTAGTACCATCGCCTACTTCGGAATCTTGCATTTGACTGCCGAGAATGATTAATTTAGCGGCAGGGTGCTCGACGTCTAATTCCCTGATGATGGTAGCAGCATCACTGGTAACGAATTGTTTCTCGATGTGGTTGATAACCAATTTGTTCATGCCGTTTGGGCCGTAAGCGGATTTCACCGATTGTGCGAATTCTTTACAAGCTATTATGTTCCTTATGACTGCTTCTTCCAAGCCAGAATAGTGCTATAAAGGTAAATAAAAAGTACCGGTCAGTGGAGTGGTTTGAATGGTAGACCACATGTCAATTGTTAGTGAAATTTAGGGAATGTCGACTTACCCTGGCGCCTTCTTTGAGCATTTGGGCGAAGCCCGGAGCTTTAGGGACGTGTAAAGCCATTTGTGTAGATCAATCTCCTTCGAATTAATTAAATAGATCGGATTTTTGTCGGATATTCGTCGACGGTCTATCGTAAAACTTCTAGAGAATTTTTTGACAGTTGAAGTTGACGTTCAAAAATGTGACTAACAAATTTGAAGTTAGCAACAAGCTTCAACACAGCCTTAAATCGTTTATCGATAAATGAAGGTTTTGTATTAATAAATAAATAAATGATATTCACATAATAATTAAAATACGGTTAACAAAATGCTAAAAGGATCTTTAAAAGAGTAGGATCAAATTTCCGAATTACTCGTAACACGTAGGCACCCGACAAAAAAAGAAGTAGAAAAAAAAATGTGATTTTTTTTGACAGCTGACAGCTGGTAATGTATTAATATCTTAGGTTATGTAGTGGTTATTTACATTTACAAAATTTCTCTTCAAATGTATTCAGTTTTTGTGAAAGGTTTGATTAAAAATTTGAGTGAAATAATGTTCCTTACAACCAAACAGAATGGTTTACAAACCGTTCGACATCTATCATCAACTGTAAATGCTAGTCCTAAACTCGATTTAGAAGTAAACAGAATAGTTTGGATAGACATGGAAGTAAGTTAATTAAACATATGCCAGCTATACCACGTTTTGCATCACTTTTACACTTTACTTTGTTAGTATACTTTTCTTAATGTAACTATTAACTTTAGATGACCGGCCTGGAAGTCGAGAAGGATAAAATAATGGAAATCGCTTGTCTAGTTACCGATGCAGATCTGAACATAGTAGCAGAAGGTCCAGACATCATAATTCACCACCCTAAAACCATTTTAGACGACATGAACAGTTGGTGTATAAAGCAACACAAAAAAGTACGTATGGACTTGTATTTAGCTAGTTTACAGTTAAGAACTTTAATTAATTGCAGACAGGTCTGACGCAAGCTTGCCTAGATTCTACAGTAGGCATTGAAGATGCTGAAAACGAGATCATGAAGTTCATACAAGAGCACACGAGTGAGAAAATGTCTCCGTTAGCAGGAAACAGTGTTTACATGGACCGATTGTTCCTTCTGAAATACATGCCTAGAATAAGCGATTACTTACATTATAGGATAATAGATGTCTCGACAGTTAAAGAGCTTTGCAGAAGATGGAACCCCCAAATTTTCAATAAAGCTCCGAAGAAAAGCTTCTCGCATAGAGCTTTAAGTGATATAAAGGAAAGTGTGGAGGAGCTAAAGTTTTACAAAAAAACATTCTTTAAATCTTGAATACCGTTGTAAATTAGTAATAAATGATCCTGTATCCACTACATTTTATATATCTTCAGGTATAGTAAGGAAATAAGCTGGGATTAATCGTATGATTACGAATAATGTACGATAATTCAATGGGAACAATCCAGCAGCAGTAATCTCGAAGTCTTCAATATCTATTGCATTAATAGTTTTTAAAATAAAGGCTCTCATTACTGGGCCTTTGTCGTCGTTTGTCCTGATTATTTTAAACTGAAGCATTGCTAGTAATATATCATTAATACGCGATTTTTCTCTGTTTACTTTATCACAAGCTGATATTATAAGAGCTCCCATATACTACAAACAATTAAATTTAATTAATTTATACAGTAGGGGTAATTAACTTACCAAAAAAGTAAAAGCCAAAGTTATCGATGATAGGATATGCAAGCTGACTGAATTAATCGCAAATCTTCCAAATATGTGCTTCATCATTATATTAAACAAATTCAAGTTGACCAAAATAACTTCTATTAGGATATTAAGGATGTGCATTCCATAAATATCATTAAAAGCAGCGATGATTTTCAAAATATCCCAGTAAGTTTTTATGTAGAATTTCACTTCGGTATATTTGTAGTGATCTGGTGAAAAAATTATCCACAAAGGGGAGCGTTTGGTTTCGTGTGAGACTGTATCATTAAATGTTTGTAATAATTTATAAATTTTCATGATATCGAAGTAAATGTTAATGGACACTACTGATAAAAATGTCGCATTAAACGAGAACATTATCGTGCCTAAAAGAAGGATCAGCTGAGCTGAGCCAAAATTGATTGATAAAAGACAACCTGAAATAATGGTAAAGACAATGAGTAATGAGCTTCTCAAGGTGCCGATATTTTCGCTGCAGTTGATCCTAAGGCCAAAATGGTTGTTAATTCTGCGGTGTAGAATATTTAACAATCTGAAACACTCGATATGTTTTTGCCTACTGAAACAACTCGTGTCCAAATTGAAGATGTATAGTATAACAAACGCGAAAATTACTGGCAACTGATCCATAACAACCACTGAAATGTATTGATTACTTTTGAATACTATGTACCTGGAAACTGCGAAATATAAATTAAGGCAGAGGCTTGTTAACCAGAATAACCAGCAAACGGGCTGGACTTTTATCCCTGGGGATATTTTTAGGAAATTGCCCAGAAAAATTGTAAATCGGTTGATTTTTTCGAAATACTTCATTGTAACTGTTAGACTCATTTTTATTAAACTGGATAATCGAATTAAAAGAGGCCTCTTTATGCTGCTTGTGTTTGTTCGAATGATTTTATCTTTGTGATTGAACAACTGATGGATTGCCTACTGAATAAATTATGAATGTGCAGCACTTGATTGACAATAAATCAATACATTAAAATTTTAATTATTTTTTTTATTTATACTATACGGTGCTTTAGTAGCTGTTTGTTTGCTGTAAATTATTCTTTTCCTCTTCCCCTTATTCCACGGTTCTACTTCAACTCTAAAAAAATGGTACATTAGAACTAAATTTATTAATTCTACTCTCTTTAAATATTACTCTGCAACTTTTTCTTCAATTTTTCCATACGTTTTTCCAATAATTTCTTCCACAGTGCCCAGGACATTTAACAGAAGATTGTCACTAGATGTAACTAAGTTATCAAAATTAAATTTTTCAGTTGTGAGGTCACCTTAAAGTATATAATTAAAATTGTGGTTTTAATATTTACTTTAAATACCTCTCGAAATCGTTCCTTTTTCAATTCGGTATTCCTCCAATTCTCTATCTTTCTTTATTAGCAAATTTTTCATCATAGTTTGCTGTTTTTCCAATAATATCACAGTTTGAATCAATGGTACAATTAATGCTTCGCTTAACTACAAATGAGAATAAATTAATGATCTTGGAAATTATGTAAATATTCTACCAATTCAGCTTCTGCTTTTTGAAGTTCCACTTCGAATTTAATTTTAAATTTCCCATCAACACACCCCGATAATTCATTAACTATACAAAGTGTTGCCGAAGAATCAAGTACGTTGATTTTAATATCGGATTTATCTGTATCTTTTAATAATTCTGAAACTTGTTTTAAGGCTTCTTCTTCCTTTATCTCAACTATAGGATTACATTCCTGGAAATAAACATTTTATTGTCAATACATAATGATTTTTGTTGTTAAAATAAACCCACCTGAAATATTTTATAAACAACATCCCTAGACACTCTACAGCACCAGATTTTCGCGAGGTTTGTTAGGGATATTTCGTAAATATCGCCAATTTCTTTATGCTTCAACAAATAAACTTTATTATCTAATATAATTGTTTTCCACATATTTAAATTAATGTCAAAACAATTATGGGTTATGTTGTTGTTTTGACTTTGACATTTCTTCTTGACGTTTAAGGAAATTTGTGGCCTCTACTCAAATAGGTTGTTGTGCCAGGAATATGTAACAAATAGTGGCCTCTACTAAAGTAGGGCGTTTTGCCAGTAATATGTAATGAATTTTCCAAAATATTTTTGGATGTAAGTGGGTTACATGTATTAAAGTAGCTTGAAAATAGTTATTTTTAATATTATTGATAGATGTTTTATAATAACGCTATTGTGTGTAAATGAATAAAATTTCTGTGAAGTACAGGAGTGATTTTAATAATGCATGAGATAATGCGACGATTTTAAAACGAAATTCGAAAAATACAGATTAAAATCGTATAAATGAATCTCAGTAAGCAGCACGTATAGAGCTGTTTTGATATTAAACAATTTTTATTGCCCCATAAAAGGTATTATTTTTACGCGTTACTTCCCCGTGTATCCACAACGTACAGCGCTCCATCGTTTGGAAATTGTTTCATTACATTACCGGTAACACCGCGCAAATGCCGCATTAAAATAATCTGGAATAAATGACTTGTGAAAACGGAAAGGCAAAAACAATACGATTTAAACGGCGTCCAGCACAATGAACATTTTATCGATTGACACAGATTCCACAGGTAGGAAAAACAGCACTTCTCATGAAAAACAAAAACACTGCACACAAAAGCCTGTCGTGTCGACTGCGTATTAGTCTTTACTTAATTTCTACGATGAAACGCTTCGTTTAATCGACGTAAACGATATCGTAATCTTCCAGCCAAGCACAACCTCACCTTCGAACTTCGATCGTGATTATCCCTTAAAACTTTCGCGAATCCAAACTTACTAATTAAAGACTAATGTATTCGGTTACAAATTCGGTATATTGGCAACATCCTGGAAATATATACGCTACCCACTATCGCGGAAAGTTTGGAAAATTCGATGAAAAAAAGGTGAAAACGTGAGTTCGCCAAACTGATATAACTCCTTATCATGGCCAAGTCGGCTAAAAGAGCAGGAGCAGGAGAGTTCGGCAGTGTCTTATATGAGAAATTATCGCCAGTTCAAGACGATAAATCCCTTTTATTTCGTTATGTTCTTGTAATGATCCGGAAAAAAAAGTTTAAAACGATTCCGTTCTGTTCGAAGCGACGTGGAAAATCGTTTATTTCACTTAAGGGAAACGCTGCTATATGGTGTTACAACCATCACCAGAATTTTTATTTTTTATTAAAAAGTATCTATTACTTATAAAATGCTAACTTGGAATGGGTTGGCGCTTTTTGCGTTGTAAATAAATCGATTGGAGAAGAGGAATAAATCGATTACTTATATCGTTAATGTTGAATTAAAAATGGGCGATTTTAAATGGGACACCCGGTATATTTTTGCATTTTTAGATTCTACTCGATGAGCTGATTACAAAAAGGGGTCATACTTGGTATCTTGGACTTATAATAAAGGCTATACAGCAACTTAAAAATCATAAAAATTTCCATGTTCCTATTCTAACTTTCCAGAAAATTTCAGAAAAAGATACGATTAGAAATGATTTATTAGAGCTCAAAACCGTTTTCAGTTGCTCAAAATGTGTTATAATTAAAAAGATATAGCCCTTTGAAATTTAAAAATTTGGGGTTTTGACTCATACCTTATCAACCAATCATAAACCACTCACGTTTTGTTGTATAAGTAATTAGTATGAATTTTCGAACGCAGTAACAAAGAATAGACAAACGAACAAAAATCAAACTGTCATCTGTCAGATTTTTCTGAAAAATGCACAAAACAAATTACACGAATTGCATTTCGGCACAAAACACTTTACTGACAATATTGACGTTGACAAGTACGTTGCCAAATAAATTTTTCAGGACCATTATTTGTGTTTTTAACACGAAAATCGGTTACAATTTATACAGATGAAGATGTTATTTCTATATTAATATATCGAATTATCCATTAGGTAATGGAAGAAATGGATAAATCAGAAAATGTTTATTGCAATAAATATACAAAAAACGCACATTTTGCGGTATAAAGAAGAGTAATAGGAAACGTGGCAAACTTGCTAAATGTGACTTCTCTTTGCAACTCTCGCTTTGATTGGAGCAGAGTGTATGACGATTGTGTGACGTTTTTCAAACTTTAAAAATTAATTGCGGCCTTATTTGGCCACAGAAAAAAATTAAAATTTCATTACGCGCCTTCTTAGAACACACGGTTTTGAAAAAAAAAATTAAAAAAAAAGTCGTGGTCTTCTCCATTTCAAAATTTGTACCATTGCCTACCATACTCTACCCTATACCTAAATTCAAAATTTTGTGATTTTTAGTAGCTATACAGCCTTTATTATGAGACCAAGATATCATATATGATCGCCCTTCTTGTATCAGCTCATCGAGTAGATTCAAAAAACGCAAAAATATATAGGGTGTTGAATTTAAAATAAGTAAAAAAATCGATTGAAGAAGTATAAAATCGATTGCTCGTTAACATCTTCATCTGTCGTGATTTGAGCACTATACACCGAGAGGACAACGTTGAATAGCAAGCAAACTCAAAGGCGGCGGTGTTCATTTCACGATTTTCACGCAACCTGAAAAAGGGGTGTAGCCGAATGCGTCAACTTCCCTTACATCGGGACTTCCAGAGTTTCAGTTCGGCTCGGTTCAGTTCAGTACGTTGTCACCGGTCGATCCGACGCGGCGCGCTCCCCACCCGCTTTTCCTCCGCACCGAATTTCCCGAAATAAAAGCGAAAAAACCCGCCCGGAAAACTCGCACCGTCCGACGGCCCGACTCGCCGCTCCGGTGCCCGGAAGCCCCGAAACCCGCCCGCTGCGATTCTCTCGTACTTGGCGTACACGGACGTCGCTTTTCCGGGCGGACGGCGTCGCGGCGGCGAAAAAAATTCGACCGTAATTAACAACAAACTCGGTGCCACCTGAATAGTTACGCGAAAATCGATAGGGATTCAGCGCGGGGTCGATC
The DNA here is from genome assembly GCA_917563865.1 of Phyllotreta cruciferae. Taxonomy (NCBI): domain Eukaryota; kingdom Metazoa; phylum Arthropoda; class Insecta; order Coleoptera; family Chrysomelidae; genus Phyllotreta; species Phyllotreta cruciferae. Next base: position 1,592,816 of record OU830613.1, read on the forward strand.
ATGTGTGAGTTTTTTGTGTGCGAACCGTCCGAAATGCTCGCGTTGGTATGACAGGGGCTGAACGGCCGAGCAAATTCGAAAAGCACAATACGAAAAAACGAAAGGTGAGTGAAAGCGAGGCCGCTTTTCCGATATATTTCCCTTCTATTATTTCGGCCGAGGATTACATGGTGAATAATGAGTGTTTGTTTGGGTGTTGTTGCTATGGTTACGGCGACGAATCGTTTCTGATTCCTCGGCGATTCGTGGTGCATGCACAACTGCCATTCATCATTCATTTTACACGATGTTTGTTATGCAATTATCTCTGCTAATTAACCACAATATTTACTAATTGTTATCTCATTAAGCGCACTCACTCAAATCTATAAAATATTCATTACTAATCCATAATTTAGCTAGCTAAGAACCTATACTTTTGGAACTCAGAAGAATAAGAATATCTATAAGATATCTATATTAATATACCCAGAAGAGATTTTTGAATTAATCAAGTACCTTTCTTCACCATTTATTAACATTATTCCACAATTTACCCCACAAAAAAGATATTGGAGTTATACCAACAAGAATATTCATTGGCAAGAATATAACCCAGAAGAATAAGAATATCCGATAGATAGAAGCAGATAAATATATCTAGAGGATATTTTTGAATTAATCAAGTACCTTTCTTTACCATGTATTAAAATTATTACTCCACAATTTACCCCAAAAAAGATATTGGTGCTATCTAAGAAAATTCATTTTGGCCAGAATATAACCCAGAAGCCCAAGAATATAACCCAGAAGTATAAGAATATCCAATAGATAGGAAGATGAATATATGCAGAGGAGATTTGTGAATCAATTAAAGTACCTACCTTCGCCATTTATTAAAATTATTACTCTATAATTGACCCCAAAAAAGATATTGGTGCAGCTATCTAAGAACATTCATTTTGGCAAGAATAAAAGAAGAACAAGAATATAACCCCAAGAATATCCAATAGATAGAAAGATGAATATATACAGATTTGTGAATCAATTAAATACCTACCTTCACCATTTATTAAAATTATTACTCTACAATTTACCCCAAAAAAGATATTGGTGCTATCTAAGAAAATTCATTTTGGCAAGAATATAACCCAGAAGAATAAGAATATCCAATAGATAGGAAGATGAATATACACAGAGGAGATTTGTGGATCAATCAAGTACCTTTCTTCACCATTTATTAAAATTATTACCTACTCCACAAATTAACCCAAAAAAGATATTGGTGCTAAGAAAATTCATTCTGGCAAGAATATAAAACAGAAGAATAAAAATATCCAATAGATAGGAAGACAAATATACTCAGAAGAAATTTGTGAAGTACCTTTCTTCACCATTTATTAATATTTTTTACAAATCAGGTGAATCAAATACACTTTCTTCTTCAATTTTTTCCAAATTTGGCGAATCAAGTACTTTCCTTCACCATTTTTTAGATTTTTTTTAAACATTTTGTGAACATCCCGGGCTATTTTTTGACTAAACTCTGTTCGAAATTTCACTACCAAACGCAAATTATCATCGGTATCAACCGTAATTAGCGGCACCACGAACGCGTAATTAGCTAATTAGCTCGGTAATTGCGCGTAATCCGATCCCGTGATTAAAATTGGCGGGCGATCGGTATAAATTTTAAAAAGTTTCGGGCCCGATTTTCCGACGGGGTTTATTTCCTTTTAATTTCCACGAACGCGATTCGAAAAATATTTTAATTATGTTCGGCGTGCAAGGAAATTCATCCGGCGATTCGGAAAGATATTACATAGAGCTTCGTGGGGCGGTTTCAAAGGGAAATTCGATTTTCTCGCAAGCGTTTCCGGTGTATTTAATTTTAATGATTAATGCGCTTTCGGAAAAACTAATTTTTTATTATTCGACGCCGAAATATGAAGGAATTTTCGAGCGCAGATCGATTGTCATAATAGATACTAGTTTTATTAACATTGAGGTAATAATTATTGAAAAAATATTGTTGTATAAACGAGGGTATGAATTATTAAAACATCAATACACTCTCGTCTAATCAAATACCGTAATTGTAGATAAACGAATTAAATATTTACATTTGATTGAAATGTTTGAAAACAATAAATAATCAATAAATAATAAATTCGAAACATTAAAACTACTCCATTCTAATATTAATATTTCATATTAATGCATCTCCATCACCTTCGCATTTATCGAATTCCCTTATGCCGGGAACTACTTCGCAACGGAACTCATAAAATGCATTTTACGAGGACTTTAGCTCTAAAATTCCCGCGCTTTTCCACCGCACGTCGAAAGAATCAATCTCTTCGAACCCCGCTGTAATTGTGCCCTTTGTCGACAACCCGGAAAATTCGCCTAATCTACTATCTACACCGCGCCATTTCGCCCCCAGCTGCAGATAAATTCCATTATAGCTGCATATGCAGGAATATCACCGAACCATGATGCGCCTAAATAGCAAAAAGTCCTCTCTGCGGTCCAGAATCGATTTCTAACTATCCTGCTATCATGAAATCATCACTTCACTTCTTTTGCATTTTATGTACAGGGCGTTTATTAATCGAATGACGATACTTAAGGGTGCATGAGAATGGAGAAGACCACGACTTTTTTTTTTTATTTTTTTTTTCAAAACCGTGTGTTCTAAGAAGGCGCGTAATGAAATTTTTATTTTTATCTTTGGCCAAATAAGGCCGCAATTAATTTTTAAAGTTTGAGAAACGTCACACAATCGTCATACACTCTGCTCCAATCAAAGCGAGAGTTGCAAAGAGAAGTCACATTTAGCAAGTTTGCCACGTTTCCTATTACTCTTCTTTACTCCTGCAAAATGTGCGTTTTTTGTATATTTATTGCAATAAACATTTTCTGATTTATCCATTTCTTCCATCACCTAATGGATAATTCGATATATTAATATAGAAATAACATCTTCATCTATATAAATTGTAACCGATTTTCGTGTTAAAAACACAAATAATGGCCCTGAAAAATTTATTTGGCAACATTCTTGTCAACGTCAATATTATCATTAAAGTGTTTTATGCCGAACTGCAATTCGTGTAATTTGTTTTGTGCATTTTTCAGAAAAATCTGACAAATGACAGTTTGATTTTTGTTCGTTTGTGTATTCGTTGTTACTGCGTTCGAAAATTCATACTATTTACTATACAACAAGATGTGAGTGGTTTATGATTGGTTGATAAGGTATGAGTCAAAACCCGAAATTTTTAAATTTCAAAGGGCTATCACTTTTTAATTATAACACATTTTGAGCAACTGAAAACTGTTTTGAGCTCTAATAAATCATTTCTAATCGTATCTTTTTCTGAAATCCGCTTATCTCACCATTCTTAAATTCACCCAAGGATTCCACCCTGTATTTCGACGCAATATATTGAATTGATGAGGGAAATTTCGAACGAAATAACTCGCATTTCCATAGCATTTCCCTAGTATGTGCATGCATATACGTGTATTATGAAAATATAGAAAACACTGCAGAATATACACAATTTTATTCAGATTTCGAGTTGTGCAGGAAACTGTTTGTTGCAGCCTCCATTACATTAAATTCCCTCCTTATCAATTTAGCTAGCATCTTGCATAGTATGTATAGTTGCATCCAGAAAAGCGACTATTACAGGGCCGCATCTCGCCCGTAAAATCCATTATTGAAACGGAAAATCCAACCGCAGAGCGAAATTAATTAGAAAATAATTATAAAACAACAGCCGCAGGGAGCGCAGGGTTTCTAAGTTAACAGGAAGCGTCCCGACGAATGCACATGCAGGCACATGTCCTAATTGACCCGCCAGCGGAACCATCGCATCACATATTAGGCGGGTCGATGAAGTTAATACGCAAACAGATTTCGAGAAATCCGGGACCGGAATTTAATGCGACGCGAGATTTTCCTCTTCGGTGTAATTTCGTTGTGTTCCCTAAACAAGAAGAGCTTAGGCGATCGAAGGAAGACGGGGCGAATAAAAAAACGTTGCGTAAGCGAATTTCCTTTTATAATTTTTTCAGCCGACGTTTACTGGAAATTGAAAAAAATAAATATAAATCTTGCTACCGAGATTTATACATCAGAAGAATTTTAAATTTTTGTTTTAGAGTTCAACGCAGAACCACGGTTGAAAAACCGAGTTCAATGACGTAATATTGCAACGTTGCCACATCGTAATTTTGGTCTTAACCATCGAGGATTTGGCTTAGAAAAGCCGGAAAAAAACCCCTACTGAAAAATGCGGTAATAATAATTTCAATCCGGCGATAGTGTAGGTAACTCCGGAGCATTGTGTCCCCGCTCACGAACCATAAAAAGGAAATGTTTGCGTTCCGGCCGGGCTTTTATTCCTATTCTTCCAATACGTCTCTCCATTCTTATTCATAAAACCGAAGGGTATCTCGCCCGACATCCCTTGGTCCTTGGCATTTCGGAATATATTCGAGTAATCCATCCGGTATGCAATAACTTCATATATTCCCGCTAAGCGCGGATTTTTCCCAAAAGCAAAGCCCTTTCCCCAATGTATTCATCGCAAATGCCTATACATATTTCCACTCTAACCTTGCCCACCGCTCGTTTTCAATAGCATTTTATACAGCGCACCTAAAAGAAATAATTTATGTATTATACAGACCTACATGAATAGCTAGAAACTTGAAGGTTAAATGCGCAATAATAAACCACCAATGACCTTGTAAAATCGTGCTCACCATAATCCCCCAGGCCAATAAAAGCTTCCTTGTTTAACTCGCCCTACTACCTATTTAGATGGCCAGCGCCTCGAGAACGCATTGTAAAGCTGACAACATTGCTACGGCCTGGGCCAGTTGAAATCGGATGTCGTACTGTTCGTTTCGGGTCCCGTCTGCGTATATCGAAGGTATAAACAAATGGATACCCGATATACGGAGACGGGACCCGAAACGAACAGTACGACATCCGATTTCAACTGGCCCAGGCCATAGCAATGTTGCCAGCTTTACAATGCGCTCTCGAGGCGCTGGCCATCTAAATAGGTGGTAGGGCGAGTTAAACAAGGAAGCTTTTATTGGCCTGGGGGATTATGGTGAGCACGATTCTACATGTAACTAGATAACTAGATTTTCTTACGTACAGACCGATGCAAATAGCTAGAACATTGAATGTCAAATGCGCAACAATAAACCACCAATTTCCTTGTGCATATAACTAGATAATAAAAACCGTGTTGTTCCTCTTGAATTGTTCGAGAAAATCAATCAAAAAGGACGCTTTTACGAGCCTAACATCCTAAAATTTATTCGAAAATGAATCATATTTTTCTTATGTACAGACCATCACAAATAGCTAGAACCCTGAATGTCAAATGCGCAAAAATAAACCCAATGACCTTGTGCATGTAAATAGATAACTACATTTTCTTATGTACAGACCGATGCAAATAGCTAGAACTAAATAATAAAAACCGTGTTGTTCCTCTTGAATTATTCGAGAAAATCAATCAAAGAGGGCGCTTTTACACGCCTAAAACTCTAAAATTTAGTCGAAAATCAATCACATTTTTCTTATGTACAGACCTATGCAAATAGCTAGAACCTTGAATGTCAAATGCACAATAATAAACCACCAATTTCCTTGTGCATATAACTAAATAATAAAAACCGTGTTGTTCCTCTTGAATTATTCGAGAAAATCAATCAAAAAGGGAGCTTTTACACGCCTAAAACTCTAAAATTTAGTCGAAAATCAATCACATTTTCCTTATGTACAGACCGATGCAAATAGCTAGAACCTTGAATGTCAAATGCGCAATAATAAACCACCAATTTCCTTGTGCATGTAACCAGATAATAAAAACCGTGTTGTTCCTCTTGAATTATTCGAGAAAATCAATCAAAAAGGGAGCTTTTACACGCCTAAAACTCTAAAATTTAGTCGAAAATCAATCACATTTTCCTTATGTACAGACCGATGCAAATAGCTAGAACCTTGAATGTCAAATGCGCAATAATAAACCACCAATTTCCTTGTGCATGTAACCAGATAATAAAAACCGTGTTGTTCCTCTTGAATTATTCGAGAAAATCAATCAAAAAGGGAGCTTTTACACGCCTAAAACTCTAAAATTTAGTCGAAAATCAATCACATTTTTCTTATGTACAGACCTATGCAAATAGCTAGAACCTTGAATGTCAAATGCACAATAATAAACCACCAATTTCCTTGTGCATATAACTAAATAATAAAAACCGTGTTGTTCCTCTTGAATTATTCGAGAAAATCAATCAAAAAGGGAGCTTTTACACGCCTAAAACTCTAAAATTTAGTCGAAAATCAATCACATTTTCCTTATGTACAGACCGATGCAAATAGCTAGAACCTTGAATGTCAAATGCGCAATAATAAACCACCAATTTCCTTGTGCATGTAACCAGATAATAAAAACCGTGTTGTTCCTCTTGAATTATTCGAGAAAATCAATCAAAAAGGGAGCTTTTACACGCCTAAAACTCTAAAATTTAGTCGAAAATCAATCACATTTTCCTTATGTACAGACCGATGCAAATAGCTAGAACCTTGAATGTCAAATGCACAATAATAAACCACCAATTTCCTTGTGCATATAACTAAATAATAAAAACCGTGTTGTTCCTCTTGAATTATTCGAGAAAATCAATCAAAGAGGGCGCTTTTACACGCCTAAAACTCTAAAATTTAGTCGAAAATTAATCACATTATTATTATTATGTACAGACCATCACAAATATCTAGAACCCTGAGTGTCAAATGCGCAATAATAAACCACCAATTCCCCTGTGCATGTAACCAGATAATAAAAACCGTGCAGCTCCTCTTCAATTATTCGAGAAAAACAATCAAAAAGGGCGCTTTAACGCGAGTCTATTAACCCCGCAAACCCTAACGCGGGACTTCATGACGTGTGACATTCGCGCTGCCGTAAAAGCCCTGGCTACGCGGCCGGTCGCGTGAACCGGATAATTATTCTTTTATCGCGAGCGCGGGACGAGCCGGGGCGGGCCGAGGGCGCGATAAATTCTCGCCGGCGATGGGGCCGGTTTAATTTCGAGTTCGACTCCTGTTGAGCGGCCGCCTTAATAAAAAAGAAGAGGCGAATGGAGAGCAGGCAGATTCAATTTATAAGTAGAGTGATATGGAAGAGAAGAAGACCTGGTGAAATATGGTTGTCGTACGAATGGCGGTCGTTTGATAAAAATATTTCTCGGCTGTCGCCGGTGAATTACCCAATGAAGGTTTTTTTGACGTTTGGAGCCGGTGGGATTGAGACGCATGAAGTAAAAGGCCAATTTAGGGACTTTTTTCAATTTCTAATTTAGAAACTTTTAGGCCCGGTTGTAGATGTATAGAAGAACCGTTCACGTATTGAACCACAGATCAATAGTGACTGAACGTACTTTCAACACAAATATGCAATTAAACTTGGTACAGTTGAGCTGTGCATCTACAACCGGGCCTATGTGGTAATTAGTTCTTCTTTTTATGATTGAGGCCTCAACTTCTGTGGCTATTCGGCTTATTATTATTTTTTGCACGAAATGTTCTCTATTGTTATCCAGCGAATCGAGTGGTATTGACTCGTGCAGAAAATTTATGAGGAGAATAAAATTTTCAATTTCTTGCTTTAAAATCGATGTAATAATCAAAAATTGTAAGATACGAGAAATTTTTTCTACTACGTACTAAAATTGCGGTCTCTCCGGATAATTTTTCGCAACCCACAAAAGAAACTCGGGGCCCGATTTTTATTCGATTTTTTTACAACTGGCATTGATATTTTCCCGGGGCAAATCCCCCTCATAAAAGTCGTAAATTCTTTAAAGCAGATCCGCACCGGGATAAAAAATTTACGGACTTTTCCTGCCGTATTTTCCGGTTATTGTTTCCGATGTTCCAGACATCACTATATTTGCTCATATACCAGCGCTATTTAATTCGCAATGCCGCTGCAATCACGAAACTAAAATAGTCCTGGGGAATTATTTATTATGACGGAAAGAAGAATTGCATTTGGGATTTTGTTGATAGAACAAATATTGGTTAATATCGGTTATTCGCCGTGCATAATAGCGAAATTGGCGGGGTAAACAAATTCGGCTTCGGGTCTTTCGGTTTCGGGATATCGCGTTACAGGAAAACAATATTTGCCTTCGCCTCCGAAGGGAAATGGAAATGAAAAATCGAGCAATCTAATACATTACCGCGGTTTCCCAGAAAATGGCAAAATATTTACTTTCAATTTTCAGCTGTAAATCTCGAATCCCATAAATCGTCCTCGCTTCCTTTTATTTCACTCGAATATCGGATGAATTCTTCCTTTTTGACTTCGTTATTTGTATTACTTATTACATCTTCATCATTTCATCTTACAAGTAGATTCTTTCATACAATTTTTCATCTAATAATGGAAAATTTTACAATATTAGCGTTTTTTTATTGTTAACAAAATGGCATTTTTTTTAGGGCATTTTTAGTATTTTTAGTATTTTGGCATTTTGGATTTTGGCCGAGTGATTATTAGCATTAGCTAATATGTTAGAAATGGGGACGCCATGGGATGGATATTTATTTAAAACGAAAGAATTGTGAAGAATGAGGTGGAATTGGATGATATATTACTTTACTTTGTTACTTTGTTCTTGGATGTTAATAAAGAAAGACTTACAATTATTTATTTTTCGGGGTGCGTTTATAAACCTTATTTGATTTGAAGCGAACAAATTTTTGGATTTGGACGCTATTATCAAAGTTTTATTAACAATTACGGCTAATAAACTTTTGAGCTTACAATTAGTGATTTGTCATAGTGAAACAGTAGTGTATGGTTGTATAGTAGTGTATATAGTGGTAGTGATTGCCTAACTAAGTGACAAGACCATCACCAAAAGATTTAATTGCAACAATTGACGACCTGGCAACGGGTCTGATGTGACCCAAGAAAGGGCGCGTTAGCGCCCTTTCCAACCTTTTTGCGAGTCACTAGATAATAAAAACAGTGTTGTTACTCTTGAATTATTCGAGAAAAACAATCAAAAAGGGCGCTTTTACGAGCCAAAAACTCTAAAATTTAGTCGAAAATGAATCATATTTTTCTTATGTACAGACCATCACAAATAGCTAGAACCCTGAACGTCAAATGCGCAATAATAAACCACCCTTGTGCATGTAATATCGGATGAATTCTTCCTTTTTGACTTCGTTATTTGTATTACTTATTACATCTTCATTTCATCTTATACAAGTAGATTCTTTCATACAATTTTTCATCTAATAATAACGCATTTCTCCTACAAAAACACTTCAAAAGACGTCCCTTTTGTCGGGTACAAATGACGCCGTATTAATTTCATTTCCATTATTGTCTTCAGTGCTTCGTGGAGACTCTCCACTACAACCCGGAATTTTATCTTTCGTTGTGGCGTAATTATGAAACCCCTAAGAGTCCGGATTTGTTTCTACTCTCCAGCTGCAGTTTCGGTTTTAATTAGAGATTTTCCGAAATCGACTGATACAGGATGTCCCTTCTTGAGCAGGGAGCGTTCTAATTAAAAGCGCCGGAATTGAATCCTCGCAGACCAATTAACGAAGTGTAAATATTCTATTATTCCGCGAAGGTTGAATTCCAAGTACAAAGGGAATAGTCGGATTTGAATGAGTTTCGAATTCCCGCCGCTTATCCTTGGGTAAAACAATGAAAAGGCTGAGCTTTACAACGGGATGACTTGTGTACAATTCGCAGCGAAAGGGGTGCAGGTATTTGTTTTTAATTTATTGGATGCTCCGCGAATGAGACTTTTATTTAATCAATTGAGTCTTGTAAATGGTGGTTAGTTTGCAGGTAAGTTCGAGACCATCACAGGTGAGTGCAATAGACCAAATTTGCACTTATAAATTATGCTGGTAAAGTAGAATAATTGAATAAATTGTGATTAAAAAAGCTCTCCATCGACCATCAAACTATTAATATTCTTCGTAAAGGTTTGGCGAATATAAATTAATGGAAAATTTATCGAACAATAACAGTTATTATTCAATTACGAAATATAAAATAAATAGATCGCGAATTGAAATTTCATAAATTTTATTTCGTTAAAAATAATAGAACAGCAATATGGAATAATTGATGCCCGTTCGGTTAATATTTATGTAATTTCGCTAATAAAATTATGCTCTAATAATAATTTTATATTAGAGCATATGTGCTATACAAAATGGAATAATTCAACAACATAATAATGTGATTTAAGTACCTACTACATGCATTTATTCATCACAGCGAAGGTGTTTTAATCACCTACAATATAAATAAGTCAATCGAAAGATTCGCTGTATAAAAAAAGCGAATTTCCCGGCGCTTTCCACTCTCCGCGCGGCCGTTCTTTAATGCATATTTATAAGGAAAGAGGGTTGTTTGTTTATGAAAATCCACCTTTGAGACTCGCCCGATTAATTCCGAAGCGACACGACGGCTCCTCCACGCTACACAGTCCTTAATAGCCCCAGGAAGATCCACTCGCCCCTTTTCCACTAATCACGTTTGATTTAAAACAGCTTACTCAATACTCGTTACTTTTCTAGGAGCTCCCACCTCTACACTTCCAATCTATAGGTGATTCAATTTGCGGGCTTTACATAGTGCAGTTTACAATTAAGTATAAGGGCGCAGAAAAAAGCTAGTGGATGATTGACGGAGATAAATGGCGCTGGCGGTATCGACGCGAGGATTTCCAGGACGATGTTTTATCAAGGAAACATCCTGCTTGGCGATTGTACCAAGGCGTCGGGGCGGCGTTTTTCTAGCGCTCCTCGGCGCTCGCGGATCGTGATAAATGATCTCACACCTTCGGTTTTACATCGCATAATTGAAATTTATGTATTAATTTTCGCGTCGGGGCTTCCCCGCTGTCATTTCGGGTCTCAAAGCCCTAAAATGCGGCTACGTATTAGCTGCGAAATTAGCAAAACGGAAAGCTGTTGTTGATTATATTATACATGTATATACAGGGTGGTTTTTGTTGATGCAATCAAAAGGGGAAGTTGCCAGAAAAATGAAAATGGAACACACTGTGATGCATTATTGATATCTTCTCCAATTCTCTACACCTTTAAACTTCCCTAATTCATCAATGTTCTCGCGAGCGAACCAACCCCCTTCAGCAACCCCTATTTTTAGCCTGCGCATCAGCAGTCCCCAATATTTTTCTTAACATTACCCGAAGGATCTGCTGAAAAATTGGATAATAAAGAGCTCGGAATTTCCTCTATAATCGAAGAAAAATAGTTGTGCCGCGTTCGCTAGCTACCCCTAAAGGGTCCCCGGGTCCCCATTTTGGGGGTTGCTGTTCCGGGCGGTATATCGCGGGAAGCTCCGGGCTGAGCGGAGAACCGGAAAATTCACCCGTCGACATCTGACAGATTAGTTTTCTTTGCGGATTTTAATCAGCAAAGGAACGTTCGAATGATTTTTCGCCGCGGGAAAATTGAAAGAGCAGGTCGGAATATTAAAATTTATCGGCGTTCGAATTTTCTACGCTGATTTATCACGCGGAATATTCGTTCGCGCTCGATCAATGGCGAATCAATGTTGCACAAATACCGCCAGCGTTTCGTAATTCATTGCTGTACACGTTTTTCCGTACGCGCGGCGCATAAAAATTACACGCATTGCGCGTATATTTACGACTTTAATTTCGAGCGCTCAGCCGGCGAGTTTCCTTCGCCCCCCAGGAATTCCCGCTTCGAAATTCCCCAGCCCCCCCGGCGCCGCCTTGGCATGCAAATGAAGTCCGAACTTAATCAAGCCGCATCGACTCCACGACTTTATTTATCTATTTTTACAAGATCTACGACTAATTAAGTAATTGCGCTCGAGGGTAATTTATGCGCTAAAATAGAGGGTGTTGGGAAATCTTAGTGTATGGAAAAATAGGTAGAAAAGTTGTTATAAATATGTGCTTTTGGAGGTTTCTTTTGAGACCTAGAGCCATTTGAAGATGGTGTCAAAAAATTGAGTCTACGACACCATCTTCAAAGGGCTCTAGGTCTCCAAAGAAACCTCCAAAAGCACTTTGAATGCCCTTAGAAGATGGTGTCGAAAAATTGAGTCTACGACACCATCTTCAAAGGGCTCTAGGTCTCAAAAGAAACCTCCAAAAGCACTTTGAATGCCCTTTGAAGATGGTGTCAAAAAATTGAGTCTGCGACACCATCTTCAAAGGGCTCTAGGTCTCAAAAGAAACCTCCAAAAGCACTTTGAATGCCCTTTGAAGATGGTGTCAAAAAATTGAGTCTACGACACCATCTTCAAAGGGCTCTAGGTCTCCAAAGAAACCTCCAAAAGCACTTTGAATGCCCTTAGAAGATGGTGTCAAAAAATTGAGTCTACGACACCATCTTCAAAGGGCTCTAGGTCTCAAAAGAAACCTCCAAAAAGCACGTTGAATGCCCTTTTAAGATGGTGTCAAATAATTGAGTCTACGACACCATCTTCAAAGGGCTCCAGGTCCCAAACGAATCCTCCAAAGACCAACTTATTGCGACCCGTGTTCATTAACACCCTGTATATATAAGACGCCCGTAATTGAGTCTATTAAATTTCCTAAATTCGCACTGCAGGCGAAGTTTATTTAGAAATTTCGAAACGGAAATGCAAACTACAATCATCGCTCCCCGTCCAGATTGGCTTAATTAATTCGTCGGCCCTTCGCTGCCGAATTTATATCGTTTAATCGAAACTCCCTTAAAAACTCCCATTAAATAGTATTACAGAAGGCTTCATAGTGGTATAAAAAAATTATGCGACAACCGTCGATCCAATTAAGGGCCGCATGTAAATTCGCCTGGTCAGGGCGGGTGCTGGAAAGCGCGACATCTGTTCGAATCGAATCGCGTCCGTCCCGCTGGAAAACTTATCCGAGCAAAAATGTCACCTGCCGCGTCGCCCGGCTGGCAGGTGAAGTATATTGGGAAGCGGCCGATCGTAAATAAATGGGGAATCACTCCGCGGCAATAAGGGAGGAAGTTTTATTTTTGAGAAGGGTTCGATTACTCGCGGTTTCCCGTTTGATGGATCGAATCTAATAAAGTTTGTTTCCTTTATGTGCAACTGTAGCTACAACTGTTAGAGTGTACATACAGGGGTTGTTTTTTTCTCTAATATACTAGCATTTTTTTTATGGAATTGTGTAATTAAAAGTGCCTGTCTCTGAATATTTTGTTACCGGCCGTTTAATTAAATCACGTCCGGTTAATAACAGGCATAAAAGGGGCGAATGAGCTGAATTCATTGCAGTTTCGAAGTGCAGGTGCTTCATAAATCCCCCGGGATAATAGAAAGCGGCGATAAATTCCCGGCGTAGAAAAGCGTTTCTTTAATTAGAAATAATATTTCCAGGATCAGTTTCTGTCTGTCTAGTTTAACGATTGAATTCGAACGGACCTTCATTGGGTTTTCTGCTGGATAATTTGCATTTTCATAAGCGAATACGCGAAACACACTCCGCAGGAATTAGGTGCGTATGGAGATTTGGGGCGATTTTAACCCAAACCTAGGTTTAGGTATAATTGAATACAGCGTGTAATGTGCGAGTAGGTTTCATCTTATATCCCGAAAAGTACCAAAATTCGTTCCAGGGATCCCTTTGGTTTGTTAAAAACGGAAAAGCGCTTATCCAGATTTAGCCCTTACCCGGCCGAATCTGTTTTTATTGCATTCTAGTTCCGCCGTTACAACGCTTTGATAGTGGAATTTTAAACGGCAAGATTACATCCCCTTCGCCGCCATTTTTCCAAGGCCGGCGAGAATTTAATAAAATTTTTCGAGCGTTCGATTCGAGCGGCTCGCTCTCTCCGTAACGATAATAATCGAAAGAGATGTCCGCCTGATGAAAAAGCGGATAGTATTCCCGACTGCGCCAGTTCGAAAATATCTTTCTATTCGTCCCGACTATTGTGTGTTAATCACGATTTATTTTCGCGGCGTTGATTTATGGAGGACCCGAGAAAATAACATTTGTATTAAATCATTTTACCCCCGGGAACATTTTCGCGCCATCGACCGGGAGAATACGCTCGTTAATCGGCAACTATTATGAAAAACTTCCGATGCGGAAACTTTCCTAATAGGACAACTTTCTTTTCGAGCTGAAATTAAATTAGGAGGGCGGTTTTTTCGCGACGCCTGCTTCGAGCTATTCGATTACCCAGCATCTGGTACGTTTTAGTTTCTCATAAAAAATGATCACGAAATTTTACAAGTAATACAGGGTGTCGATGAACGTGGTTACAAATGGAGAAGACCACGATGTGAGATACGCGGATTTCGGCAAAAGATGCGATTAGAAATGATTTATTAGAGCTCAAAACCGTTTTAAGTTGCTCAAAATGTGTTATAATTAAAAAGTTATAGCCCTTCGAAATTTAAAAATTTCGGGTTTTGACTCATACCTTATCAACCAATCATAAACCACTCACGTTTTGTTGTATAGTAAATAATATGAATTTTCGAACGCAGTAACAAAGAATAGACAAACGAACAAAAATCAAACTGTCATTTGTCAGATTTTTTTGAAAAATACACAAAACAAATTACACGAATTGCAGATCGGCACGAAACACTTTACTGACAATATTGACGTTGACAAGAATGTTGCCAAATCAATTTTTCAGGGCCATTATTTGTGTTTTTAACACGAAAATCGGTTACAATTTATACAGATGAAGATGTTATTTCTATATTAATATATCGAATTATCCATTAGGTAATGGAAGAAATGGATAAATCAGAAAATGTTTATTGCAATAAATATACAAAGAACGCACATTTTGCGGAGTAAAAAAGAGTAATAGGAAACGTGGCAAACTTGCTAAATGTGACTTCTCTTTGCAACTCTCGCTTTGATTGGAGCAGAGTGTATGACGATTGTGTGACGTTTTTCAAACTTTAAAAATTAATTGCGGCCTTATTTGGCCACAGAAAAAAATAAAAATTTCATTAGGCGCCTTCTTAGAACACACGGTTTAAAAAAAAAAATAAAAAAAAAGTCGTGGTCTTCTCCATTATGCGGGTCTTAGGAGGTTTCGTTTGAAAGATACAGAGAAACTTACTTTTTTGAAACGTTAATAAAATCGAAACTATTACAGATATCTACATAATTCTTTTTTCTTCTTATAGATCACTTCATCAATTTCTGTTTCAAGTAGGTTTAGGTTTAGGTTTTTACTAGGTATATTGTGCATGGAAGCTGATGATGACAATGAAGCGAACTTTCTCATACATTTCAATTTCGTTGCGGCGTTGAAACTTATTCCCGGCCGAAACATAAATATTTAAGGATTCAGTTCTATGCACACCTAACTCCATAACTCGCCGGCGAAAGTTTAATGCGATATGCAAATGCCCGGCCAAGAAAAAGCCCGCCGAGCGACGTGCGTGCTCGATTTTTTCGCGTTTGGTTTACGATCGCGTTTCCCATTCGATAAATCCCTTATAAATTTATTAGCGTACGAAACGCGGAATTACGCTAACGATTGCCATGAAAATTGAAACGCCCGCCCGAGAAAATCGATTTCCCCGCACAAGAAGTTCCTCTACAAGTAATTATAATTAACATCGCATCGGCTGCGCTCCGCTCGAGTGGAATACGCTACTTTGTCTACGACAACGGCTTATGTAGCTAAATACCCGTCGAAAGGAGCAATTTTTTCGAACCCCCTCTCGATAAATCAATAGCACTTGTTGCTTTTTACGACTGGTTCGTCTATGACCCAGAAGTAGGTCATTCTCGAGGAACAAAAACCCTCTTCATATTTGCGCCATTGCCGAGCAGACGGGGGTCTTCTGCCGTATTCTACACGGCGAACTTCCAGCGTATCGATCTATCGGCGCTATACCTCAAAGTGAATGGATTAAAGATAATACACGTGATGTATTTCCAATGGAGAGGAGCTCCTTTTCATATTTTTCAGCCGGATGGGATTCGAGCAGTACGTTACTTGTTGAGCCGGGATTATGCCCCCACAACAGATTTTCTAATAATGGGGAAAGCTGCAATTAAATTTCGAAAATCTGCTGTACTAGTGTGTTTTTTTGGAGAGGATTATTTTGGGGTTATTTTTGGTGTAATCTTATATCGAAATGAAGCGAGAGCTATACAGGGTGTTCTAGGGTAGGTAGTATATGTAAAAATAGGGCGAAAAGTTCTCATAAAGTAGTGCTTTTGGAGGTTTCGTTTGGGACTTAGAGCCCTTTGAAGATGATGTGGTAGACTCATTATTTCTAGAAATTGATTGAAACCTAATCCTAAACAACTAATTGATGAAGTGATCTATAAGAAGAAAAAAGAATTGTGTAGATATCTGCTATAGTTTCGTTTTTATTAACCTTTGAAAAAAGTAAGTTTCTTTGCAGCACTTTGTATCTTTGCAATTATGTATTTTAAAACAATAAAAAACACATTTTTTTGTATCACCATGTATATCTAAATTTTGAGCACATTCCCCTTATACCCCCACGTGCATAGTACAGAAACAATAGTTCCAAATAAAGGCCCCGCTTCCAACGAAACAGACAGACACATCTTAAATCAGATAAAGACCGACCGCAATCCTAAGCACACAGACAATAAAACAAACTAACGCTGTTCGAAATAACAAAGTCCGTTAGGTCCGTTTCCCTTCAAACTTTCCACCATTTCGGTTTATTCAAAACGGCCCCGGCGTGAAATCAACAAATCACTCCGAAAGCGCCATTTATTCAGCGATATGGAAACAAGTTCGGTGCTCCAAACGTTTGATAAAAAGTAAGTGTATAACGCTCTAAATTTAACTGACAAGGCCGAAACGGAGGTGCAATTTGTTCTCTGCTGATTTACGAACGGACTATAAGAGAGTTGACTTTTTATGAATGGACTATAAACTCGGATGAGCAGCGAGAGTACTATAAATGATTAACTAAAAAGAAATGTCATACAGAGTGTAAGTAAGAAATAATCGAGCGGCGTTTAGGAGGCTCTGGATGTGTGCCAGAGTTTTCCAATTAGACGGGAAAAAAGGAAAGCCGGGCAGCGAAAACCACCTGGATAATAATGGAAGCGGGCGGCGAGGGTGGGGCGGGGGCGGTGCGGACATCGGAAGCTGCCCCCATATAAATGAAAATTGTTTCTCTAGAGAAAAGTAATCAAGGAGGCCGGGGAATTATTCAACGTGTGCGATTTGCAGGTTTAAAAAATCGGCGTTAATTCGCGAAGATTCATCCCCTCTGCAGGCGAATCGTTTCGCCTTGTTAGGGTGTTATTTCCTCGATGAAATTAGCGCATCGATTTTCTTAGACGTTCGATGCCGTTTCGCGGCGATAAATTCTAATTTTTCTTAATATTCGCGAAGCGGGGACTCGGCCGTTTGTTCGGAAAATTCGAGGTGAAATAATTACGAGTCGCGAAAAGATTTTTATTTCGATTACACGGGTTTTTACCTGGGAATAAAAGGGAATTTTCCTTGCCAAGGAAGCGCATAATTGCCGGATTTATTATTAAATTCTCGACGCTTGAACGATTTGCTTTAAGATATAATGTACTGAATAAGTCTCCTTTGTCGTTTCGATTCCTTTGATATGAAACTATAAATTTTTCTACCTGGCTAATGGGCGGACTATAACAAATTCAGTCGAGTTACGAGGGGACTATAAATTGAATAAAATTCGCAGGAGGACTTGGTTTTTTAATTAACCCCCAATTTGCTGTGTGTTTGTTTTGTATTTGGTCGATTTTAAAAAAAAGTGTTTATTTTGCACATGGTAAAAAAATGTTTTTTTATCAAACGCGAATATTTCGTTAAATAAGCATTTAAAAAGTAACAAGTACAAATTATAAATATTATTAATATATTATAAATTAGCAACAATTCACTTACTTCGCTCTTTGTCTCTCGCACGCATTGCTAAATTTCTCCTCTTTCTCTACGCATTATGATAAACATTTACTGAGTAGGCAGTAGCTGTCATCCAAACGTCAATGTCTTTTTTGACACTATCTTCATACTATAATGCGCCACAGCACCCTGTATATTATTCAACTACCCGCCGTTGATACTTTATTCCTTCTTATTTTTCACGTCCATTCCCCATAAACCCGGCTTATCAATCCGACGTCTCCCCGTCATAATCCACCCTTCCATCTTGCTCATTGCCGTAATTATTCACAGCCGCCTCTCGCCCCGGCCCCCGACGGATGGCCCCGGCAAAAATTGCGAATGTCCTTTCGGCGATATCGCGACTTAATAACACATAATTATCGCGAAAAGGCAACTGGAAGTCCTCGTCCATTGTTCCATTCGGGCCATTGTCGAATGGCGCCCCCTTCGGTGTTAAAAGGGTAAAGTGAAACTAATCTTACGCGGCCCGAAATGTGACGGGAATTTCGGATCCGCCATGATTACTTTTAACCGGAATAAAAGGTGTCGCATTGCATCGAGTTGGCGCCGTACGTCAAAATTTCCCGTCGACTGTCATTTAGCGTGAAATCCACTTTGTAAACTTTTTATTCCCCTTTTGTGCGCCGAGCATTAGGTCTTTATTTTATGAAGAAAGCAACTTAATCTGCTTACGACACTTCGTTCGCTTTGTGCTGAATATAAAGTACCTATATACTTTCGTTTTAATCATTATGATAAACTCATTTGCTCCCGAGTGCTCCGGAGTAAAGTTTCCGAGGATCACTCCGGCCGGGGCGATATCGAGCCGATATGTCGATTAATTATTTACAAGTCGCTCGGTTTTAATTGGGTAAAACGCAAAATGGCTTGTCGTTAGCGATTTTTTATCTATTTATTAGCATAATATTTATGTCTTTATTACTCTCATATGTTCTCCTCTCTTTCCATATATCATGAATGTGATTTTATTAGTATGCTGCGACTGTCATTTAAATGTCAAATTAATCATGTAACAATTTACTTATTTCGCTCTTTGTTTCTCACACGCATTCCTCCTCTTTCTATACGCATAAATAACATTTTGTGAGTAGGCCCCAGCTGTCATTCAAATGTCAAATTAATTCTACGAATGAAACCGTAGACAAAATATAATATACATTTCTTTCACTATGAACGAAACGTTCCAACAAAATGAGTTTTGCAAGTTGAACATATTTTAATGCCAAATTAATACAATTTACTTATTTCGTTCTATCTTTATCACACGCATTGCTAAATTCCCCCTCTTTATCTATGCTTTATACAACGCTTTATGAGTAGGCCCCAGCTGTCATTCAAACGTCAAATTAATTACACGAAACAAAAAGTTCCAACAAAACGAATTTTTCCATTGAAGATTTTTTTGAATACGATCCTGCGACATCCTTTAGGAACAGAATTTTCGCATCTTGGTGGGACAGCAGCTGAGTTGTTCTCAGTCGATATACTGCAGTGAAAAGCTGTTAAGCGATAAGCTAGGCCAAAGGCTTGGGTAATTACACAACGGTTTCGTTAATGGCCTCTTTCTTTTCGATTTTTGCGAGACGGCTGCGCTCCGGATCGATGCGTGAGGTTTTTTTCCCCTTTTATACCAGAGACACCTACTGTAATATTAACGTTAGCAAGCCGAGAGGGTTTCGGGTTAGTATTAAAAGTACATTAGTGGCAGTATATATAAATAGAACTCCCGGATTTAATCGAGTTGTGTACAAATATATTTGATCGCCTGGTATGTAAATAATTACGGTTAAACAAACACCATACATCAATCGATGGCTGGAGCGAACGCGGCTTACTAACGCAACGCAAAGTAATCCGGGCTGACGTAACAGATCATCAACTTCCGGATTTATTTACCCGCGTAATTACCAACAAGTCGCTGTATTTGCGTACTCCGGACTCCGGAAAAACCGCCCCCCGCGGCTGGCGAGAAGCCAGACCGGGGCCGGATTTTCTCGGATCATCTATCATCTCCCCGTGCCCGCGGAATGAAGTGTTGCGAATCAATTACGCCCGCGATTTCCGGTCGTAAACCGGCCGATTTTCCGCGGGAAAATTAATCGATTATCCGCGAATTCGATGGACAATAAATATCTGTCTGGCGCGGCGACTTTGCGGAGCAATTCGGACCGGGATGGAACCTTTTTTCCGGGCGATTAATTGCCGGGAAACTTGTTGAGTAACACACGCAACCTTCTCCCGATTATCCCTTCGTTTTTGCGCGGTTTTTGGATCTCCAGCTCGACGAGATCCGGGAGGGATATTGTCAAATCAGAAGCGGGATAAGCGATGTTTCATTAAGTGCTGCATCAAGTTGATTTACGAGGAGACGTTTGTCACTGATTTCCGTGACAGTTGGGATAATTAATTCGAGCTCCTCGCGGAAATTTAATACCTAAATAAACTAGAATTATTAGGGTTAATTCCCTACCTATGTATACCTACATTTTTCTTGTAGTATTGTAGTAATAACCGGGGATAATAGTAAATCTCTGGCCGTAAAAACCGGGGTTATAAATCAATTTTTCGTGCCATTTTTACGATCTAGTAACCGGCGAATTTGTCCTGTGTGTAATATACATGCATATATTGGAAGGGAACGCGTGAATCCCCGCCGCAACGGCTTAGCAACTCGTGCAATTAGTAATTCGGCACTGGCGTCTGCGGAACGAAATCCGGTTAATCCCGAAATTTCCGGACTTAGAGCCTCCCGTCTATTCCCGGCTCGTTCGAGATGCTCTATTCACAGATGCTCTTCAAAGGACGCGTCGAATTTACTATACAGAGTGAACATATACAGGGTATTTATACCACAAACTTGACCCATATGTAACTATATAATCGAGAAGTTTTTTCTGATTTCGTCAATAGCCAACTTGATATTGTTCATCCCCCTAACCCCTAGACACTCCTAGGCAACCCCAGATTGTCAATAATGCTCATGGGTTATTGGGTGGTCAAATTTTCGTTGAAACTCTTTAGAAGTAAAAAATTTATTGGGGCCACCCTGTATATGTTCGAAAAGGATTTACGATCCATCACTCAGAAGGTTGTATTTTTTTGGTGTTGTCTCATTAAACGATCCAGACGATTTTCTCATCAAGTAAGTGCTTGTAAATGAAAAGATAAAGCTTTTATTTCTGTTTGAAAGGGAGTAAAAAAGATTAGGGGTACTATGTAGAGCGCTGTAAATGCCCGTCGAAATGGCGATAAGTTTCGTATCTTCGGGTAGAGAGACTTATTAATTTTTTGTGGAGTGCATTTCGCGAACACAATACGCCGCGACTGGAAACTTATTAATCGAATTAATTTACAAACCGCAGTTTCTTAACGATATTCCGAGTTTCCATTAGAACGAGAAACTTTCCGCGGGGAAAAACAACGCCGAATTAGGGCTCTCACAAAGCCGGCTTCCATCGGGTTTTCAGCGCCAGCGACGCTTTTTATACTCGCCGTATTTTTTTCCCAACAAATGTTTACAAATTCGACGCGATAAATAATACAAGGGAATTTCCAATCGATCGCCCATTTCCCGTTTCCCTCCCCCCCGAAAGTTCCAAGTAAATTGGGACGTACCCGATGATTGATGAATGTATTAACGATCGGTTAATTTTTTATCCATTTCGAAACTGGTAATTAATTAATCAATTAATAATCACCCAATCAACCCTGGATTGCCTCATTACGAAATCTCTATTGCAGATACACCAATAAAAATTCGATTAAATAATACCATCCCGTTTTCTTAGTGTCGATTATGTTGTTGCTTACAAGACAGGTTAAGGATAAGATTAGCAGTATCCCCCATGGGCCACTCGGTGCCTCGATAAAGCCGAAAAGCGAGTAGGAGAAAACGGTCTAACAATATTGGTGATAAATTGGATTTTATCGGGCAATGATCGAGAAGATTGATTGTCTATTGACATGTCTATATAGGAAGATAGAATTGTATACAACACGCGACAGCATCCCATTGTTGTTTACTGTCGAGCCGTCGTAAATAAACTCCGAAATTATACCGTCTGTGCTCAACGTTTGGTGGAGATATTTCATCCAGAATTGGGGAATCTTGTACGGTGTATATTGCGCTTTTAAAAGAACAAGGCGTTAAATTCGCTAACATTGTAATCCCCGAAGTGGTTGAGTAAAGGCCGCTTGGTATGAAATCAATACCCTGTCACTCCAGTTTCAACGTCGGGCTGTTGACGCAGATCAAAAGAGTCAATCTGGCCGACGAAACTATAAACAGAATCGACGCGATTTCGCTGCGAGGGGTTCCATTAGCCGCAATGAATCGGTAATTTCGAACGTGCTACACTCAATTTAAGACATTAGTCGGTCGATTTCGCCCCTCTCGCCGCACACAAACAGATTATCGGCGATTAATTGGAACGATGACAAGTCCATGTACAATAGACCAACGCCACCGCATGTTCAACCGCAGCGGCTGGGTAGAGGATTTGATTAAAGTGTAGCCACTGCGTTCGCCCGATTTGAGCCTTGTTGATTTTCTGTTCAAGTATTAATCGAGCTTAATAATACCGGTTAATTCGTGTAAAAATTATGGTTAATTTGTACCCATCGAAAACTTTCTTCTTTTCAGATTTTTCGGTTAAATGGTGGCCACCAAATTCGCCCGATTTGAGCCATGTTGATTTTCTGTTCAAGTATTAATCGAGCTTAATAATACCGGTTAATTCGTGTAAAAATGATGGTTAATTTGTACCCATCGAAAACCTACTTCATTCCAGATATTTCGTTTAAATAGTGGCCACCAATTTCGCCCGATTTGAGCCTTGTTGATTTTCTGTTCAAGTATTAATCGAGCTTAATAATACCGGTTAATTCGTGTAAAAATGTTGGTTAATTTGTATCCATCGAAAACCTTCTTCATTCCAGATTTTTCGGTTAAATGGTGGCCACCAGGTTCGCCCGATTTGCACCCGGCAGATTTTCCGTTCAACTATTAATCGAGCTTAATAATACTGGTTAATTCGTGTAAAAATGCTGGTTAATTTGTACCCATCGAAAACCTTCTTTGTTCCAGATTTTCCAGATTTTTCGGTTAAATGGTGGCCATCAAATTCGCCCGATTTGAGCCTTGTTGATTTTCTGTTCAACTATTAAACGAGCTTAATAATACCGGTTAATTCGTGTAAAAATGCTGGTTAATTTGTACCCATCGAAAACCTTCTTCTTTCCAGATTTTTCGGTTAAATGGTGGCCACCAATTTCGCCCGATTTGAGCCTTGTTGATTTTCTGTTCAACTATTAATCGAGCTTAATAATACCGGTTAATTCGTGTAAAAATGATGGTTAATTTGTACCCATCGAAAACCTACTTCATTCCAGATATTTCGTTTAAATAGTGGCCACCAATTTCGCCCGATTTGAGCCTTGTTGATTTTCTGTTCAAGTATTAATCGAGCTTAATAATACCGGTTAATTCGTGTAAAAATGATGGTTAATTTGTACCCATCGAAAACCTACTTCATTCCAGATATTTCGTTTAAATAGTGGCCACCAATTTCGCCCGATTTGAGCCTTGTTGATTTTCTGTTCAAGTATTAATCGAGCTTAATAATACCGGTTAATTCGTGTAAAAATGTTGGTTAATTTGTATCCATCGAAAACCTTCTTCATTCCAGATTTTTCGGTTAAATGGTGGCCACCAGGTTCGCCCGATTTGCACCCGGCAG
Source organism: Phyllotreta cruciferae (assembly GCA_917563865.1). NCBI lineage: Eukaryota > Metazoa > Arthropoda > Insecta > Coleoptera > Chrysomelidae > Phyllotreta > Phyllotreta cruciferae. The sequence goes on from OU830613.1 coordinate 1,616,546, forward strand.
ATTTTCCGTTCAACTATTAATCGAGCTTAATAATACTGGTTAATTCGTGTAAAAATGCTGGTTAATTTGTACCCATCGAAAACCTTCTTTGTTCCAGATTTTCCAGATTTTTCGGTTAAATGGTGGCCATCAAATTCGCCCGATTTGAGCCTTGTTGATTTTCTGTTCAACTATTAAACGAGCTTAATAATACCGGTTAATTCGTGTAAAAATGCTGGTTAATTTGTACCCATCGAAAACCTTCTTCTTTCCAGATTTTTCGGTTAAATGGTGGCCACCAATTTCGCCCGATTTGAGCCTTGTTGATTTTCTGTTCAACTATTAATCGAGCTTAATAATACCGGTTAATTCGTGTAAAAATGCTGGTTAATTTGTACCCATCGAAAACCTTCTTCTTTCCAGATTTTTCGGTTAAATGGTGGCCACCAATTTCGCCCGATTTGAGCCTTGTTGATTTTCTGTTCAACTATTAAACGAGCTTAATAATACCGGTTAATTTGTACCCATCGCAAACCTTCTTCGTTCCAGATTTTCCAGATTTTTCGGTTAAATGGTGACCACCAATTTCGCCCGATTTGCACCCGGTAGATTTTCCGTTCGACTATTAATCGGCTAATCGCTAAGAAAAATGCCGGTTTAATTCGCATCCATCGAAAACCGCCCTTCCGGATTTTCCAGATTTTTCCAGGTTCATTAGAGACGGTCGCTTCGACCGGAAAAGTCGACGAGAGCGGAAATAAAGACGTTTTTTGCGACGGGAAACGTCCGAATTAAAATTATTCTGGATATTCCTGGAATTGATTCCGGCGAACGCGAGCCCTCGCAACAAAGTTATTTAACTTCGACATGTACGCGGGTTATTTAACTTCGTATTGATGCCATCACATTTGCTACAACATCGGAAATTCCTGCCAAACTTTGTATAGAATAATCGAAGTTTACATACGAATCATTTATATTCACCATTTATTTCATTAATATTGGGGTTGTAAAAATATTTAACTATCTGGTAATCGTCGTCGGGTAGTTAGAGGGAGTTTCGTAAAAGATTTACGGCGTCATTAGGGTTGTAGTCGAAGGTTGAAATCCGAAACAAAGTACCTATTCGGAACGGCAGCCAACATTCGAGTCTTAGAAACAATGAAATGTTTAATTGCACGCCTTTGAGGCTCAAAGTGCGCATGAAATATGCATGCGCTTTCGGCGCATCCGCACATTTGTCATACCCCTACACCAGTGGCGTGCCCTCCAATCACCAGCAACCCAAAAAATTGCTCCAAACATGCTTCATCAATCACTTCCAAGTTTTCATCGAATCTAGCCAGCTGCTTGTATTTCCTGGAAAGTTGGTTAGACTAATCTTCCTCTTACTCCTTCAGCCATTTGGGAGGATCCTGCTCCATCCAGCTAGCCATGGAAAGGCCCTTTACTCTGCAGCCCTTCAGGTGGAAATTGGCAGACACCTGCACCCGCTCTCAATAAATAAAGCGACATTTTCCATCAGAGTCTTCGAATTGGGGCTGATCGGAGCGGGAGCGCGCGAGACGTCGTCGCCGGATCGATGGGTTTACAATTCCACATTATCAAATGGGTTAATAGCGGAAGGAAATCGGGGGGATTAGGCCGGGAATCGATACGCGTCGTCGACGCATAGAAAAGGAATTTCCCGGCGAAAATAAACAACGGGAATAATTATGAGGCTGGTGGAAAATGCCGGGAATTCCGGACGAACGAATTGCGACGGTGTAAATGTGATAAGCCCGGTCCCCCAAGAGCTCCTCCATTCGGGAGTCTGAGGAATAAAATTTCGAGTGGCGGAAGTTTTTCGGGAGGGTCCGAGACCGTTTAGGGAACTTTCCCGCATACTTAAAGATGTCAAGAAGACTTTTTTTTTGTAAACATGCTAATGCCGGCCCGAGAACGCGCAGACTTTCGCGGAAGTTTGCGAATTAAAATTTCATAAATGTCGAGATTGTTGTGCACTTGATTAAATTTTTTCCTCGTTAGGAAATTTCGGCGCGTTTAACCCAGATTTATAATTGCACTACTTAAACCATCCTTTTGCAAAATTTAATACACAAGATGTTTGATGAAAGTTCCGGCTCAATAGTCAAAGGCCATCGAAGTGGTGCCCTTAGGAGGCCCTTCTGGTGAAATTTACATGAACAAAAACCTCCTTCGGCGATGTGAAGGTGTAATTTAACCCTCAACTCTTAAACTCCCCCAAAAGGCAACGATTAAATACGTGTAATTAGTGTTGCCTATACGTAGGTAATAAAAGGCCCTGTTGGAGTAATTCGGCAAGAGCTGATGAGCTCTATACAAATATTGGGTAAAAGATTGTTACAACAATCATATATCCAATATGCGATCATTAATCTATTGTACTGGAATGCTAAATAGTCGGTTTCTAGTGTGTATCGAAATTTATATCCCGCTCTATCCATCAAGTTAACAAAGAAAAGGCGGCGCAATAACCGATCGCGTTCACATAAAGTCCCATCGTAAAATCGTTTAATGGCTTTGTAATTGTTGGAAACCCTTGCACCGGAATAATGATGTTTCGGAATCGCGCCGATGGAAAGAAATCACAACGGGATTTCGAAATGCGCCAACGATGGATTTTCATTAAATTCGAATTCATATATTTGAATGGAGCGCAGCAGGCTGTGATGGAAAATTATTGCTAAAAAGAAGGATAAATCTAGTAATGAACAAATTTGTAACACATATTCATTGACACCCTGTAGATATATCTACCTCTAATTCGTTGGAAAATGAAAAAAGAAAATTCTGTATAGAGCAGACGAGTACAGAAAAAAATCCACAAAATCCGACATTTATTATAAAAAGCTAACCAAAAGTCCCTTCCACTTCACATTTTGTATACGAAACGAGAACTCGAGTAAAATTATGATAAAAGTTCCCATATATAACATAACATATCTCCAAGGGCTCTCACCAACTCGAATAATTTTAATCCCGCCACGATGGTACTCGTGGTAATTGAAGATCAATTACACGCTCATAATGATTAGTCGAGTTGAACCGCCCCCGCAAAAAAACGGGGAAAATCCCGGCATAAATTACTAACGTAAATTTCGTGCGGTAAAATTAATAAAAACCATAATAAATTCCACATCGATGAATTCCCCATCAAATTACTTTTCCAATTACACCGGCGAACGGGGTGGACTTTCGGCCCGGCACTGGATAATTTAATGCTGTCACGAATAAATTCTACGGCACATTTTTCAACGTCAACGTTCGAATAAAGTTGTACGCGAGAGGACTTTCGGGAATTCTACACCCTGTAGAATAAAATTCTAAACGCGACACACACACACTCGCCCACCTATACAGGGTGTCCCAAAACTATCTGTAAATAGCAGCCATAATAAATAGCAGTAACTTCGTTATTTTAATGGAACACCCTGTATATTAATGTATTTTTGAACTCTTCTCGATGAGCCGATTACAAAAAGGGGTTACACTTGGTACCTTGTTCTCATACAGATTAATTCTAAATTAGTCGATTTTTCAAATGAATAGTTCTAAATAGTCATTCTAAAATTGTTCTGGATAGTTCTGGTTTATCCTGGACTGTTCCAAATAGTCCTAAATTTGTTCTGAATGATTTTATACTGCTCTAAATGCATTTCAAATGGTTCTAGTGAACTCTAAAACGGTTCTAAACGATTCAGGACTGTTCTAAATGATTCTAGACAGTTCTAAAACAATTTTAGATGATTTAGGATAGTTCTAAAGCATCCTGGAGCACTTAGAACATGTTAGAGCCACCTAAATTCAAAATTTTGTTTTTTTCATAATAAAGACTATGCAGATTAATTCAAAATTAGTCGATTTTTCAAATGAATAGTTCTAAATAGTCATTCTAAAATTGTTCTGGATAGTTCTGGTTTATCCTGGACTGTTCCAAATAGCCCTAAATTTGTTCTGAATGATTTTATACTGCTCTAAATGCATTTCAAATGGTTATAGTGGCCTCTAAAATGGTTCTAAACGATTCAGCACTGTTCTAAATAATTCTAGACAGTTCTAAAATGTTCTAGGATTATCCTGAATTGATTCAAATGATCCTAGTCAGTTCTAAAACAATTCTAGATGATTTATGATAGTTCTAATGCGTCCTGGAGCACTTAGAACATGCTAGAGCCACCTAAATTCAAATTTTTTTATTGGCTGTATAGCCTTTATTATAAGACCGAGATACCAAGTGTGACCCCTTTTTGTAACCAGCTCATCGAGTAGAACCTAAAAACGCAAAAATATACAGGGTACAATTAGTTTCCAATAAACAGATAATTTTAACTTTTAGTGAGCCACCCCGTATAAAATATAACCGCGGAATACATTACGAGCTACACGTTATTTTCGAAATTGAAATCCGTCAACGGCGCCTTTTAATACGTAATTTACGAGGTGCTCGCTGAAAGCCTGTTGCAGAGAGCTGGCTCTTTATGATGTTTACGCTCCGTGTTTGCCTACCAGATCCGCATTACCTGAGACGTTCTAAACTGCTCAGTATCGAACATAACTCAGGCATTACCGCATCGCGAAATTTACAACCCCTAATGTTGAAAAAAATATATAGATATTCTAAAGTCCATTACACTATCCATGCACTCCGGCGTGGCTCCCTCTGCCGCCCGAACGGGGAACCCCCCCATCGATCGCTCGCTTACCACCCGCAAATCATCCCCTATTCTATTCTGTTACAGAAATGAATGTAGGTAACATGGACGCGGAGAACCGCGTGGTCCTCAACGTCGGCGGCATCCGGCACGAGACCTACAAGGCCACGCTGAAGAAGATCCCCGCCACCAGGCTGTCCAGGCTCACGGAGGCTCTGGCCAACTACGATCCCATATTGAACGAGTACTTCTTCGACCGGCATCCCGGCGTATTCGCGCAGGTTCTGAACTACTATAGGTGAGTGGTTACAGGAAACTGTAATCTGGAAACCAGCAGGACTCTTTTACTGCGTATTTTGCTCGCTATTTACATCCGGAATTCGATTGATACAATAATCCGGGAAAGTTTCCAAACTCCCAGGCGAAAGCCCCGCGTTTATCCGAAACCCCCCAGCTCGAATTCGCTATCCACATATAACTTTAGAATTCAATTTGGCCGGGATTCACTTGCGGTTCGAAACGCTCTAGTATTGTATGCATTGCGACACAAAGCGCATTTCCTATTCCTCGCAGCGCGCTCTCGCGTATCCCTCATACATCCCCCGTAATTCCTGTTGCAGAACGGGCAAGCTGCACTACCCCTCCGACGTCTGCGGGCCCCTCTTCGAGGAGGAGCTCGAGTTCTGGGGCCTCGACGCCAACCAGGTGGAGCCCTGCTGCTGGATGACCTACACCCAGGTAAGAACCAGCTTTTACCTGCTGATTTCCATGGAAGAGACAGTGGAAAAATTGAAGCTGGGTAAACAGCAGGTGAAGCTAGATCAGGCTGGATGAATCTGTTTGAGACAGGGCGAATCTGGACGAATCTGGTTGAATCTGGTTGATTTTGGTTGAATCTGGTTGAATCTGGTTGAGGCTGGGTGAAGCTGTGATAGGTTGGTTGAAGCTGGGGGAGCTGGAGCGATTTGTGAAAGCAGGAATGTTGGTTGCAGCACAGGGACACGCAGGAGACGCTGGCCGTGCTGGATCGCCTGGACCTGGACACGGAGAAGCCGAGCGACGAGGAGATAGCGAGGAAGTTCGGCTTCGAAGAGGACTACTTCAGGGGCACGTTGTCCTGGTGGCAGCTGATCAAACCGAAGATTTGGTCGTTGTTCGACGAGCCTTATTCCTCGACAGCGGCAAAGGTACTCTTCCGCTTCACTAATTCCCGTCTTCGGTACTATCTTTGGTTGTTCCAGGTGATAGGAGTACTTTCAGTATTTTTCATATGCGTATCGATATTATCGTTTTGTTTGAAAACACACCCCGACATGAAAGTACCATCTTTAGTTCTAATGGAAGTCCGTACGGCCACCAATGGTACCGATTACTACGTGGATAAAGTCGATACAGATGCTCACATAGCGTTCTTCTACATCGAATGCGTCTGCAACGCTTGGTTCACCTTCGAAATCCTCATCAGGTAGTACTATCCAAGCTACCTTTAACGAAGAGTTTATTGATGATTATGATGCATTGCAGGTTTATAGCCAGCCCGAACAAATGCGAGTTTATAAACTCATCAGTGAACATAATCGATTACATAGCAACAGCCAGCTTCTACATCGATTTGCTGCTGCGCCGCTTCGCCTCGCACGTGGACAACGCCGACATCATGGAGTTCTTCTCCATCATTCGCATCATGCGGCTGTTCAAGCTCACGCGGCACTCCTCCGGCCTGAAGATCCTCATCCAGACCTTCAGGGCCTCCGCCAAGGAGCTCACCCTGCTGGTGTTCTTCCTCGTGCTGGGCATCGTCATCTTCGCCAGCCTGGTGTACTACGCGGAGCGCATCCAGACCAACCCCGACAACGACTTCAAGAGCATACCGCTGGGGCTGTGGTGGGCCCTGGTCACCATGACCACTGTGGGGTACGGAGACATGGTGCCTAAGACTTATATTGGCATGTTCGTGGGTGCTTTATGCGCTTTGGCTGGTGTGCTCACCATAGCCTTGCCGGTGCCGGTCATCGTGTCCAACTTTGCTATGTACTACAGCCACACCCAGGTATTTATTAACTTGCTTGTAAGTAGTACACCAGGTTATTTTTTGTGGGTATTTTAGGCTAGAGCGAAGCTTCCTAAGAAGAGGAGAAGGGTGCTGCCGGTGGAGCCCACGAGGGGGCCTCGGATTCCCGGACAGACGAGCACCCCGGCTGGCGGGCCCCCCATGGGCCCCAACACCATGGAGCAGAACCAGCGGCTGAACGCCGCGAAATCGAACAACCCTAAAGAGAATATGATGGGGGCGCCCATGCCTAAATTGGGTGTGTATGGGTATTGATTTTTCGACCACTTTGGCATTTAATTTCCAGAGTTATAAATCATGTTTATTGCTGTAATAATCAAATTCCTGTAAGGGAGAAAAATGTGTTTGCACCTCGATTGATTTGGGGGATATGGTGATAAATCATTATCAACGCACTATTTCTATACAGGGTGTTCCAAAAATAGACGGAGGGTGAAAAAAAGTTGATACTTGATTCTCTTTATTTTTCGAACACCCTGTATGATGGTTGAAGGAAAATGTTCTCCCTACCTTTGAGTGCGACTGTAAAGGTGCTCCTTATGCAATCAAGTTGGTGTTGTTTTTTTGAATTTTATCTTGGATTTTTTGCAGATCAGAGTCGTCGTCTCTCCAATTTCAGATCAAATGGTACCAAAAGTAACGAACCGGTTGAATAGTACGAGGGGTATAAACAAACAAATACTATTAATTGTGACATTGCTCTTCCCGGTGTCGAAGTAAACTAATTTTCCGGTTACCTCGATGCTTTAATTACGGAAAATTGGTTTATTTTGAGACCGTTCCTGTGAACTTTTGACCGTTTTTGACGCATGAATAAACTGGCTCGTCGTGCTCCTGAATGTACCGTTTCGAAAAAAACAACCTTTTTAAAATGCATGTCGACTGTAACACTGTCAAGCCCCGTTTACCCTACCGATTTTCCGGAATTATTTATTCGTTGATCCACAAACAAGGCCTTTGTGATCGGCCCTCCAACCGATTGGATTTGCGAATAAACTAAATTTTTTAGTATAGATGGTTAGATTTTTTTACATACCTAGTTTTTGTAGAATGTGAAAATGAATGTTGCATTTTAATACAGAAAATTGGGTGTTAAAGAAGTGGTTTAATAAACATTTTTTTAACACTATAACACCCTGGCGATAAATTAGGAAAATTATAACTATAGACTTTATAGACAAATCCTTCTTCTACTATTTCTTTTACTATACTTGATGTTGTGGCTACACGGTGTGTTAATTTCAATTTTCCAAATTGGGTCCAAAAAAGATATTTTTGTGAATTTTTCTACTTGGATTTCAAAATCGTATCCAAAGTGCACTTTTTGATTTTTTCGCACATTCAAAAATACTGTGCTCACGATTTTTCCAAAGCTGCAAATCGCTAACCAGCTTTCAATGCACGCCAACTGGGACCCATACTGGAATAATTTACTCTTCTAAAAAAGGTATTTTTAAAGTACACTGAATATTACGTATAGTGCGTTCACTGTAACACCGCGATGACGTCATACTTTAAAAATACCGCAAATCACATACACACCGAATAAAGAGATGTAAAAGCATGTCACGTGATGCATATAGTCGCTAAAATGTCTCCAAAAGTGGGTCTTTTTCCAGGATTGATCGGAGTGACGTCGTCCCTAATAAATCCAAACGGGGTTGGTCTCGAATCAAATCCAGCGTTCTTGATGGGCAAACCAAAATTTGAGCCCGTCGCGACGTCGACGTCCCAGCCGACCCAAGTCAGCCTGGCCCAGGACTCCGGTCAATGCTACACCACCACCCTCAAAAGCGACCCCTAGGGGCGCTCTTGATAGACAATTTCGATTGATTTTTTTTTGTTTTACGACGAGAACTTTACTGCGAGTGATATACGAAATTTGTGAGTAGCAATAATGTTAGTAGTTCTAATGGCACGAGCGAACTAATTTTGAATTTCTTGTTGATCGATTTTATGGAGGTAAATCAGCAGCAGAGGCGATTTAGGGGTGTTTTTGAGATGTTTGAGATGTTTGGCAACGTTGCTTATATCTACACTCTTGATATATGGGTTTCAAAAACGCCCTGTAAGTCTGAAATTTTGCGTTTAATAGAAGCATATCATTAAAAAATATGTTTTTAATTCGCTTGAGTAATGATTTTTGCGTATACGTAGAAACATATCTAATTCGAAATAACTATTGTGGTCATATCGATGAAATTCGCCGATGCTACTGAAAGGAAAGATCGCTATATTTTAATAAAATTCATGTAAATTGTAAATACATATTAGGGATTCAGATATTAAAAGGGAACTTTCGAACATATCCGCGCTTGAACATTGTACATAAACCGAATTGTATATTTATATTGAATCCTAATTTGGACCAAGAGTAATCCACAACTAAATAATGTGATATAATTTTCAATTTAATATTCCTTCCTGTATATATTGAGCAAACGACCGCGTCAAGTTGTGTGCGAAAACTTCCAATTTAAAACCCAATTGCGAATTTTATTATCATTCATATTGTACACATTATTGACGCGGCCCTGTATAAATATAACGAGGTTGTATTGATGAAACTTATGTATTGGTAACCAATACCTATACTATAGTAATTTAGATTTTGGCCTTTCTTCTCTTTCATTCTATACTCTAGATAGGAGAAATAAATTTAATAGTACGTAAATAAATTACTGATATTTATCGTAAGGCAGAGCGACCTTTCGAAGAAGGGACCCTCAATTTTTTAAACTGTTTTTACCGGGAGCGATTCAATTCGCCAGTCCCATTGGCACGAATGACGCGAATTTCGCCAATGGGACGGGGTTTTCAAACAAAAAGGGACCGAAGAGTATTTTACTTGTTAAATATCTAGATGATGCATCGATGAGGAATTTTTATATGAACAATTAACTAACTTAATACGAAATATTTGTTATGAGTGTGTTGAAAATTTGTCAGTGGAAAAATATTTCCATTACAAGTTTGAAATGTATTTTTTTATTGGCAAATTAAAGCATGTGATAAATTCAACAATTATCCTGCAAAATATTTTATTTCAATCGTCCTTTATACAGGATGTTTCACTAACAAATAACCAAAGACAACTACTCTTAGTTATTATTAATGAAGCACCCAATATTATACTTAAATAGTCTAGAAATATTTTATTTATTTAGTAAGTAAATATAATATATTTTATTCCAACAATTTCTAATACTAAACTGTTATGGTATGCGCGAAAAAGAGATAAAACAAATTGCATACATTTACCTAAATGTTTCAACGAGTAAATTATTATATTGTAAATTTATAAAACTATTTTTACCTAAAAATTTGTTATCGAAAACTTAATCTCTATTTGAAAGTTTGTTGGAGAGTTTAGTTTTGTAATTTGGAGATTACGAATTGGCAATCGTAGAAAAAGTAAGGTGTTCGACACGTTGGAATGTAGGTACTTTTGTCACGAACAATAAGCAGAACACTCGATGAAATGATTGAAAAATTTCTTGATATTCTAGAAAAATTCAATGGAACTATCGATAACTTTTATAATTGAGTTAAGTACGAGTAGTAATGAGATATTCGCCACTTTTTTTTAGTAGAATTATTCTAGAATATGCGCGAGTTTCCGTTGTCACTTAAATTCTTGCGTAAATTAAATAGATATGCATAATTACGCTAATTAAACATTGTTAAATTCTTCCTTTTAAATTATAGTTCTATTATGTAGATAAAACGAATAAATATGTTACATTATAAGCCTTTGATTTCCTTTAAAAATTAACTCATTTGTAGAGATTTTGGAGATTTTGGGAATCTTTGGGATTTTTGTAATTTTTGGGAGAGTTGAAATGAAACAACATTATTCTCTATTCACTCGATAATTTTTACAACTATTTAATAATATAATAACAACTTAGCCCTGAATTTTTAGTAGAGATCTCAAAGAAATTCTATTACAAATTGTTCTTAGATTATTTATTTAATTACCTCTAAATATTTCTCTATTATCGCATTATTTAAAATTTTATTATAATTAATTGCAATTTTATTGAATATATATCTGCTTAAATTCTAGATATTGCACAAACATAATCCCTACAAAAACTGTACAAATCAAATTTCGCCATACTTTTTAAATACGTATTTTATTTATCACATACAATATTCCTTTTAATAATTTCACATAAAAGACATATTAATACCTAATTAAATATTATATTAAACTAATTTAATAATAAATTTTTGATGAAGTACATACAAGATGATCCCATAAATTCAATAAACTTATTATTGTCATGTATTTAAATATAAAAATAAGTTTACCCCCAAATTGAAGCCTCAAAATACCTAATACAACCCCGAAGGATAATCGGTCAATTTACCCTGGGAACTCCTGCAATCGCTCCCAACCACCTCGCGACTCCTGGAGAAATACCTGTGGTTCTCGATACTCTGCCCCGAGTACAACCCTGCATTATTGTACCCCCTATTCAGCAAAAAACTCGAAGAATTACTGCACTTCCTCTCCTGTATCCTCGGAAAATAATACAACATCTCGTTCTCATCGCCATTCGAAGGCAAAAACATTCGATGCTTATCATCAGAATAAGTACTCAGTTTCCCCTTCGCATCCTTCTGGTTGTTGATGTACACATTCGAGATACTCCTGCACAACGAATTCACCGATAAATTCCCCGAATCGCTTTTGGTGCGCTCCTCCAGCAGCCCCTCCATGCTCTTGCATTTATCGTCCACCTCCCGGTGCTGCTCCGCCTTCTCGCCAGGCCTCCTCCACACGTCAATCTCCCCTTTGGGAGGCTGCTTGAACGACTGCGACCTCTTCTTCTTCTCGTACACCTGTCTGTAATTGGACACGTCCACCACCGAGAAGGAGCTGTCGGTGGTGAGGCTCTCCGCCTCGAAGAAGATCTCCTTGGGGTTGGGCTCGTAGTCCACGGCGTTGGCGAAGAGGTGCACCAGGCTGCGGGATTTCCTCGGCGGCTCCGGCTGCAAGTTCGAAGGGATGATCTCGTAGTCGCCTCCCGGGGCGCTGAGCTTGGCGTTCTCCCTGTTGTAGGCCTCCGTTTCTTCGTTGCTGATGATGTCGCGCAGCTCCTGGATGACCTCTTCGATGGTGGTTTCCTCCTCGTCGAAGTCGTCGAGGGCTTGGGGGTCGGGCGCTGTGTACATCTCGAAGACTGGGGAGGTGGGTTGGATTTCGTTTTCGGGGCTGGGGGTGCGTTCTGAAGAGGATATTCCTTCGTCTTCTGGTGGGGATTCTGTTGTGATAGCAAATAATTAGTGAATTTGTTGTGATGATTTGTTATATTAGTATGTACCTTGATTTTTGGATGTGATTTCTATTGATTGAGCAGATTTTAATGAGTGGACTTCTTCTGTTAGTTCACTACATTTCTCCCTTAAGCATTGGTCCATAGATATCAATATTCCTTTCTCTTCTTGAAGGACCTGGTTGTAATAAAAGTTTGTTTTTAATAGTAAATTTGGTGGTTAAAAATTGCACCTACTTGAATTTTTTGCTCCAATTCATTAAGCTTGTCCTTCAATGAACCATTTTCCTTCTCAGCGTACTCAGTACGACTCCTCAAGCTTTCTATATCGATAAACTGCTTCTCAAAAGTCTCCATTTCGTCCAAAAGAGGCTCACAAACTCCCAAATTCACTCCAATATTCTGCAATTACAAACCAATTACAACTCAAAACCTCAACAATAACATTCTCTTATACCTTCCTGATGGCTGTGATATCAAACCCAGCCTGCTCCAGCTCGGCCTGCAGGTAAACACGTTTCTGCACCGACCCGGCCGTCTTCAGGAAAGCATTCAGGAACCTCAAACCTGCAGATAACAGCTCCACGCGGCTTCCAGCAGAACTTAGCATGCCCACTAAGAACCGGAACCGCACAGGCTCCCCAAACCTCAGCCTCAAAGTCGACATAGCCTCAGATACAGCAGTGTGATTGCTGGTGGGAGGCTCGCAGGCTCTGCTCAACAGCTGGAAAACATTTAAAGAATGTACACCCTTTCGTAATGAAGATATTTCGGTTGCGGGTGAGCGGTTTCATGTACCGTAATTTTCGGTTCTATTTTCGTAATTTGCATAATGAGTCGCGGGCCGCGGTTTCCACTCAACGGTCGAACGATAATCCCGCCAGCGGACTAATTAGTTACGGCAAGGAAAACGAAAGTCTCTTCTTAATCATCGACATCGTCGGTAATTTGTTAACAGAACTATTTACTTCGGTGGTTTTTCCAACGCTTCAACTACCATCAATAACAGAATTATTTGCTACACAGCTCGCCAATAATCACCATAATTTCTTACCTCCAAAGCGACTATCCTGGATTTATTCACGTTGCTCATGATGCAAACGGCCACGGCGAAGAGCCTCGCCGAGCAGCTGGTGAGCTTCCTCACGGCCTCCGAGTAGCGCGTGCAGCAGTTCTGGAGGCACTGCAGGCAGGATAGCTCGTCCAGGAGGGTCCTTCGCTGGATGGCTGGGGGTAGTTTGGGAGTGTTGGTGCCCTGTGGGGATGGCTGCAGCTGGCCGTTGTTGGTTTGATTCAATTGTATAGCGCGCAGAAGGTCCAGAAGAAGAGTGACGCCGTCCAGGGGATCCGCCACGAACTCCTGGACGAAGCTTTAAAGAGAAAATTGGTGTATTGGAGTGTTAAAAAGAGGTAGTTTGGTGAAAAAAAACTCGTTAATTCTGACTTCCCATTTTTATTGTTCACAAGAACCCTTGCGGTGAACTAAGAGACAGACAGGCTGTTGGTACAATACTGAATTATTAAAAATGTAAATGTGTGTATAGAATATTATAAATATACAAAAGTATGACAAGTTCCGCAAAAGATTTCCACATATAAATATATACGTTATATACGAGAAAAGGGACGCTAGCGCGAGTTCAGCAGGCAGCTCTAGGACAACAACATGGCATCGAACACGACGGCCCCATGCAAGCCGGCACCACACATTCATTATCTGGACAATCGATGCAATTGGGATCGCAAGGATCGCACTCGACATATTCCCCAGGTGGCGCGTAACTCAGCTTGTTGATGGTGTTGTCCTCCATGCGGAGCTTGGGGGGAATGTAGCGCGGCTTCTCCGCCCAGGGCATGCTGACCTTCTCCTGCGGCTTCCACGGCTGGTAGGACATCTTCTGCACGGTGTTGCCGCTGAACTTGCCGCACGGCGCCGGTATGGCGTTGGTGGGCCGAATGGGGGTCACCCTCGCCTTCTCCAGGTCCTGCGGCTGGAACGACATCCTGTTCACAGTCTTGTCGCTGAGCGGGCAGTCCGAGGTGAAGAGGTTCGTGGCCGGTTTCACAGGCTCGGTCTTCACCATGGGCTTGGGCACGTAGTCGTGCTTGGCCGTGGTCAGGTCCTGCATGGGGCCCTCCCCGATGAGCTTGTGCTCGCACGGGTAGATGGGGCACGTGGGCTTCACCTTGTGCGGCTGGTACGACATCCTGTTCACCGTGTTGTCGGAGATCTTGCCCTCCCCCACGCACAGGTTGTTCTCCGGGATTATTTGGGTGGGTTTCTCCGCCTCCACGGGTATGAAGGATTTCCTACAAAAATTACAAACCATTTTTAATACAGAAGGAAAAAGTCTTCTGCGACTACAACACCTCTTGTAGTACCACACCAAAACGCAACATACAGTATATAAAAGAAATAAAAATTAACATACCTGTAGATGGTGTAATCCTCCATCTTCATCTCGGGCGGTATGAACTTGCGCTGGGGGGCGTAGGACTTGGGGCGGGCCGGCTGGACGTAGCGGCACTTCTTCTTGGGCTTGGGGGGGCACGGGGGGCACACGGGCGGGTTGATGGGGATGCAGACGGGGTTGCACTCGGGGTGCTGGCCCATGCCGGGCACCGGCAGCACCGGCATCTTGGGGAGGTTGTCGGCGATGACGGGGATGGTGCAGGGCGGGCAGCACGGCGGGCACGGCGGGCACGTGATCACCGATCGGGGCATGTTGGGGTTGTTGGGGGGGCAGTTCGGCGGACAACAGGCCATCTCGAGCGACTTCGGTTTCAGCGAGTTTGGGTAGGTAAATGGAATGAGGGAATTTTGAGTCGTCCGTTTCAAAGTGTCACTGGCATGCCAAACGTTGTGATGGGCCGGACACGTCGGGGATCACTCGATTTTATTTCAGTTTTTGTTTTATTTTTTGCGAAATGTTAAGGCGCGTTCGACTAATTGGCGGTTCAATAACTCTTTTTTTTAATAGGCGAGCGTGTAACCTTCGTCTGAAGTGGCAAATATTTAAGGATGAGGACGCTTTCAAGGACTGCAAAGAAGCCATTTAACTGCTTAAAAAGGTACTCGACTCATCATCATTGACATTGTACTGTTTATTCTATTGAGCAAATATTTTAATTGTGTGCAAAGTTACTTTGTTGAAAAAACTCACACTAAAAAAATACATAATAAGTACAACAAGAATTTTTTTTATTAGTTATTTTAGTTATTAGTTACTACATTTATTAATTATTTATATTTTGGAAGGCTTCAGGAAGCATTAGAAATGGTTGAGAATAATTTAGAATGCTTCAGGATGTATTAGGACAATCCAAAATAATTTGGAATGCTTCAGGATGCATTAGAAATCGTCCAGAATAATTTATAATGTTTCAGGATGCAATAGAAGTGGTCCAGAATAATTTAGAATGCTCAGGATGAATTAGGACTGTCCAGAATAATTTTGACTGCTTCAGGATGCAATAGAAGTGGTCCAGAATAATTTATAATGCTCAGGATGAATTAGGACTGTCCAGAATAATTTTGGACTGCTTCAGGATGCATTAGAAATGGTCCAGAATAATTTATAATGCTCAGGATGAATTAGGACTGTCCAGAATAATTTGGACTGCTTCAGAATGCATTAGAAATGGTCCAGAATAATTTAGAATGCTTCAGGATGTATTGGGACTGTCCAGAAAAATTTGGACTGCTTCAGGGTGCATTAGAAATGGTCCAGAATAATTTAGAATGCTTCAGGATGCATTAGAAATGGTCCAGAATAATTTAGAATGCTTCAGGATGTATTAGGACAATCCAAAATAAATTGGAATGCTTCAGGATGCATTAGAAATCGTCCAGAATAATTTAGAATGCTTCAGGATGAATTGGGACTGTCCAGAAAAATTTGGACTGCTTCAGGATACATTAGAAATGGTCCAGAATAATTTAGAATGCTTCAGGATGAATTGGGACTGTCCAGAAAAATTTGGACTGCTTCAGGATACATTAGAAATGGTCCAGAATAATTTAGAATGTTTCAGGATGTATTAGAAATGGTCCAGAATAATTTAGAATGCTTCAGGATGAATTGGGACTGTCCAGAAAAATTTGGACTTCTTCAGGATGCATTAGAAATGGTCCAGAATATTTAGAATGTTTCAGGATGTATTAGAAATGGTCCAGAATAATTTAGAATGTTTCAGGATGAATTGGGACTGTCCAGAATAATTTAGAATGCTTCAGGATGTATTAGGACTGTCCAGAAAAATTTGGACTGCTTCAGGGTGCATTAGAAATGGTCCAGAATAATTTAGAATGCTTCAGGATGTATTGGGACTGTCCAGAAAAATTTGGACTGCTTCAGGGTGCATTAGAAATGGTCCAGAATAATTTAGAATGCTTCAGGATGCATTAGAAATGGTCCAGAATAATTTAGAATGCTTCAGGATGTATTAGGACAATCCAAAATAAATTGGAATGCTTCAGGATGCATTAGAAATCGTCCAGAATAATTTAGAATGCTTCAGGATGAATTGGGACTGTCCAGAAAAATTTGGACTGCTTCAGGATACATTAGAAATGGTCCAGAATAATTTAGAATGCTTCAGGATGAATTGGGACTGTCCAGAAAAATTTGGACTGCTTCAGGATACATTAGAAATGGTCCAGAATAATTTAGAATGTTTCAGGATGTATTAGAAATGGTCCAGAATAATTTAGAATGCTTCAGGATGAATTGGGACTGTCCAGAAAAATTTGGACTGCTTCAGGATGCATTAGAAATGGTCCAGAATATTTAGAATGTTTCAGGATGTATTAGAAATGGTCCAGAATAATTTAGAATGTTTCAGGATGAATTGGGACTGTCCAGAATAATTTAGAATGCTTCAGGATGTATTAGGACTGTCCAGAAAAATTTGGACTGCTTCAGGGTGCATTAGAAATGGTCCAGAATAATTTAGAATGCTTCAGGATGTATTGGGACTGTCCAGAAAAATTTGGACTGCTTCAGGATACATTAGAAATGGTCCAGAATAATTTAGAATGCTTCAGGATGAATTGGGACTGTCCAGAAAAATTTGGACTGCTTCAGGATACATTAGAAATGGTCCAGAATAATTTAGAATGTTTCAGGATGTATTAGAAATGGTCCAGAATAATTTAGAATGCTTCAGGATGAATTGGGACTGTCCAGAAAAATTTGGACTGCTTCAGGATGCATTAGAAATGGTCCAGAATATTTAGAATGTTTCAGGATGTATTAGAAATGGTCCAGAATAATTTAGAATGTTTCAGGATGAATTGGGACTGTCCAGAATAATTTAGAATGCTTCAGGATGTATTAGGACTGTCCAGAAAAATTTGGACTGCTTCAGGGTGCATTAGAAATGGTCCAGAATAATTTAGAATGCTTCAGGATGTATTGGGACTGTCCAGAAAAATTTGGACTGCTTCAGGGTGCATTAGAAATGGTCCAGAATAATTTAGAATGCTTCAGGATGCATTAGAAATGGTCCAGAATAATTTAGAATGCTTCAGGATGTATTAGGACAATCCAAAATAAATTGGAATGCTTCAGGATGCATTAGAAATCGTCCAGAATAATTTAGAATGCTTCAGGATGAATTGGGACTGTCCAGAAAAATTTGGACTGCTTCAGGATACATTAGAAATGGTCCAGAATAATTTAGAATGCTTCAGGATGCATTAGAAATGGTCCAGAATAATTTAGAATGTTTCAGGATGAATTGGGACTGTCCAGAATAATTTAGAATGCTTCAGGATGTATTAGGATAATCCAGAATAATTTGGAATGCTTCAGGATGCATTGGAAATGGTCCCGAATAATTTAGAATGTTTCAGGATGAATTAAAACTGGCCATAATAATTTGGAATTATTCAGGTTGCATTAGAAAATGATCCAGAATAATTTAGAATGTTTCAGGTTATAGTCCATTCATAAATAGTGATCCTTGCAAAATCAATACAGGATGAACCATATTAAAATATTATCGTGATCATTAATTGTTTTCAATTTCTGTGTAGCTTCTGTAATGGAATTTGGCCAATTGGTTGATTTATTACTCCACCTCATTTATGAATAGACTATAGATAATTCAAGTTATTCAATTTTTTTAATGATTTTCAATACTGATTTAGCATCTATTTTATACGCATCATTTATATTGAAAAATTCATTTCGTACGAAGCCATTCGCAATGAGCATCGACAATAAACCATTAAGGCACGTCGTTTTTAACGTTCCAGCGTACCCCGAAAAGCGAAAAATAAACATAACATCACGTCTTCGGGTCATTGTCGGCCGCGAGAGAGTTCAAACACACCGAATAAAAAATTCTAAATTATTAAATTTCAATTGTAAATGAACGACCGTACACGCACAAAGAATCGTACATATGTATATTGCGCATTGTTCGGCTAATTAGCCGAAGATAAGGAATGCTTCGGCTGACTCTTACCTGGGATAGGCGAGCCTGAGGTCGCTCTTGAGCTTGGCCAGCAGCTCGGAGACGGTGCCGAATTGCCTCAGAGTCATCTCCACGCTGCCTGAACTCAGCATAGGGTTCCTGTAATCCCTAAAAGTGCTCTGAGAATGGTTGCTCTCCAGGTCTGAAACGCTGGATGATGAGTAGAGCGTTAGAGCACCATGTCCGGATTTTTTGCCCCATTTCTTCAACAGGTACACGTAATCCTCCGGGTTGTAGATTGGCGGGCGTTGTTTTTCCTGGTGGAAAATTAAATTTGGGTTGTATTGCGTTTGGTTTATTTGTAATTAGTTTACTTACTCTGGTGGTGTCTTCGATTTTGGAGTATCTTTCGGTCGATTTGGGCAGTAGTTTTTCTTCTGAATCCGATAATTGTCTGTAATAAATAAATTGAGGATAATGTAGATAAATTAATGAACGGATGATGTTTAATCATCTTCACTCTATTTAACGCTTGTCGCAATTAACGATAATGCGGCCGTTAAAATAACATAAGATGGTAATAATGCGACATAAGAAATATCTAGGATTGTTTTATTCGCTACGTTGAACAACACTTAAAGTGACATATGGCGTATTATGGTTTCCTTTTTGGACTAAAACGCGATAGAATCGTGCTACTTTTTCGCGTTTTCTTTCACCTATTTTAAATGATTTTAGTGCAGCAGTAGAAGAAGCTTTGCTATTTGTGGTTTATTTAAATTTTACATAAGTCCTTGGATTTCGATTGTTTTTTAATGGATTGCTTTGCAAATTGGCTGGTAATTGGAAGCAAATGGGACGAAAAATTTCGAAATCCTTGATAGCTGTTTTAGTACAATTGAAAAAGATGCCTAAATATGGAAAAGCGTCACTTTACAAAAGGTAATTGTTCATATTGAGGTTAATTAATTCGAAACTTAATAATAAATTGAATGCAATTTTTGAGTAAATATAGCAAATTAAATTAACGCCTGTTGGACGTTTATAGCGGGAAATTTCACCCGGCCGGGCGCCATTAAAAATTCCACGTTACGCAATTAAATCTTGTTAGCTTTTTTTCGACTTAATTGTTAACACCGCATTTCACATCCATCTCCTAACTGTGGGTAAATTCTCGTTTAAGACCACTTTTGCTAAATCGTTATTACGCATTGTTCGCCAGGCCTGTAAAAATTCAATCCGCAAACGAAAAAAAACGCCAACTATTCCGTTTTAAATGCCTCATAAAACCACCGGAGCCTAACCAAAAATATACAGGACGTCCTTCAAAAATACACAATTTCTCCTACTATTCCTGCTGATCCGTAGAAAATTGACAGTTGACAGTAATTGTTCACGTCAACTGTCACCAACTGTCAGTTGTCATATGTCAACTGTCAACTGTCAAAATTGAAATCTACAGTAATTTTGGTATTGAATAAAATGTTGTAGAAGAGAATGAAGCAGTTGTTGGTTAAAGCCTTAAGACGCCGCTGGTCTTGACCGTTACTATACGAGTAGTAGCCGAATCCCGCCTATTTCCGCTCAGATATAATTCCGAAGATAATTCGTGGAGGTTGTTTATTTTTTCTTCTGCTGCTTCTTCTTCTCCTCGGACTCCTTCCATGCGGCGCGGCAGCGACTTCTCTCGCGGAAAACCGCTCTCCGGGAAGATTTTATCGAAATCATTTGACGGAATTAATGGGCGTTGGGAGCCTTATTTTATTCTGTTTTTTTCGGGCCGTCGTTTTCATCATCGGTATCGCGATAATCGGCCTGGAATAATTGACGACAAACAGGATGCCGGTGCGTGGAACTAGTTTCACAGTGGAATTAGGTGTTGCTATATCGCGATGATTAATGTAGATTAGGAAGTTTTTCCAAAGGCCTACGTGACGCTATCAACAAGAAAAATAAAGAATAAAATAGAAACTATACAAGTTTTCGCATAACCAAGTCTATAACCTAGCTCTATAGCCCCATAACCTGGCCCTATATAACACAGCTCTCTATGACCTATCTCCATTGCCTAGCTCTATAATCTATGGACTCTTTTATATACATTGATAATTTGCAATGTTAGCAATGTTTATCATAGATAATCGTAGTGGAACGCCACACTGTTTTATTTTGATGCAAATTTAGCGTTTGGAGTCGCTTTAATGTCGCATTTAAATTCTGTAAACAAGGCGATTGGCCTTCGCTGCGATTCGACCGATATATCAGCGATGGATAGAAATATATTGGCAATTTCACCGGGTGGAATTTTTCGTGCTTTCGATGCGGTTTCATTGTCTTTTTTCACGACTAACTGAACGTGGTTATTATCCAACTGGAGGCAATTAGTTTTAGTTTGGTCGGGCATTCCGAGCGGGCGGTAATTAAACCGAAAACTGATAATTAAAACGAAGAAAGTTTGATCTGATCGCGAAAAATGGCGCAGAAATTTCATAAAACACGCAACGCGTTGGGTATTATTTGTTCGCTTTCGAACTAAATAATTAATACTGTTATAGAGTTATTAATTGCCCGAAACTGAACTATTTAGCGTATAAAGCCACAGGCTATAAATTTCAGTTTCGGAGAAAATACGCCGAAATTGCTAGGAAAAGTAAACGAAAGAGAAACCGCAATTTTTGCATTATTTCTCGCCACTTTCGGTTTCGCTAAATTTTTAAATCGCATTGAACCTTAAGGGTTAACAAATAAGGAGTTCCTGATGCAAGATGATGAGCCGAGCTTAATGCGTATCATCAAAGAATCGTTGCTGAATGGTGCACGATTTTCTAATCTTTGTTATTACTATCTAATAAGTAATTGATTGCACAAATTAAGGTTACAATAAATTGTGAATAGCAATTGAAGGACCAACCGAAATTGTACCAATAGAATTTGTAAGTGATGATGTAATTTTGGTACTACTTCTACTACGTTTATTGAAAGGATTTTACTGATAATTAACCTCGAAAATTCAATAAATAATTAGGTAGTTTGAAGAGCGCTGATTGCTTGGTCAATAGGTTTGTTTTTATGTTGTAATTAATTTAGTTTTTGTTGTAGATAATTTTTCAATAGGATTTATTTTGCTGAACTTTTTGAGAAACTCCTGAAGCGATCGAGGAAACGGATAAGTGGGAATCCGTGTAATTTTAAAGAAAGTTCCGGAATTGTATGTCATTATTAGTTAATTTTCTAAGGTCATCATTACTACAAAACGGATTTTATGAAATTATCTGTAATTTTTCGATTGCGCTTATTACCCGCCTCGTTACTCTTCACATGTACTGAACTGCATTCAACTGAACTAACGTTGATCTTGCCCTCTACAACAAAAACTCGGTTCAAAGTTGACTCGCAGTTTAGCTGAACTCTACTAAATATTTAACTTTGTTTTGCACAAACTATAGAGTACCTGTTGAATAAGTACCCTAAATATTCGCTGAAAGGTCAAGTGAGCTGTACACGTACGTTCGTAAGCAGTAAAATAAAAGTCCCGTTCTTCTTTGATGCAAGTTTCTTGTAAGTACCGAGTGACAAACACTCAAGTTACCAACAAAAAATAACTATTTTATACCAATTTTCCACTAACTTCACCACTCATTTACTTGCTTTAACTCCCTAATTTTTCGGTTCTTCCCCTATACCTAGCAGTACCAATAAAGTGTCCTAAAACCGTCCCTGCAAGGCGATTGTATACCCGCTAAACATATGGCATTCGACGTAAGTACTACTACAACAGTAATTTACCGTTGGTTTCGTTCATTTCTCGAAACAATTCGTATACGCAGGAAAAAAGCGAGTGCTGCAGGAACGGCGAATCAAAATTAAATCTGGCCCGGTCGCGGGGATAATTAATATTAATTAATCTGCGATTTCCTGCGGCGCGAGGCGGACTTAATTGAATTCGAATGGTTTTGACTAACTGGTTTGAAGACGAATTTTATTTGCCTAGCGGGTACTTTACTTACTTACTTACCGGTAGGTATTCGTAAGTCGTTATGTAGGAGGTGGTTTTTTTTGTAAATACTTCATTAAGATCAGTTGTTTGAATTAGTTGGGAGAAAAGACAAATATGCAATTAAACTCGGATCAACGTAGAACCGCAGTTGAACTATGCATGTACAACCGGGGCTTAGATGCCCAGTAAATTAATTTATCGCGTTGGCTAGTACGTTATTTGAAATGTTTAATTACGTGGGGCATGTTAATGGCTATCTAGCGCTAGTATATCAAATCTTGATGGCGAGTCGCTCTCGAAACGGGACGGCGTTAATGCGAAATTAACCGCGTCCATCATATTAATTGGATCGAAAAAGAATCCTCTGGATGGAATCGTAAAATGCAAATTAGGCGAACCGATGATATCTGCACGTATTTTATGCGTTTCTCCATTTAATTGACTGCTGGGAATTTTACCGGTTGTCCACAAGAGAGTCGTCTACTGTATTTTTTCTACCACTATATCAAAATTAAATGTTATATAAAACATCGCTCTTTTTTTCCGAAATAAAGTGAAAATCCCTAGCTATTTTTATATCAAATACCAACTTAATCGAGTGAAAATTGTTTTGAGTTATAAGCAATAACATACCCACATGCTAATTGCAAAGTTTAATTTGTTTACCTGCTACTTGATTATTTGTGCTTTCTATTAATTTGATTGCTCGAACTACTTGTCGCGCTAATGTGCCGGTTTCACTTTTTCCCCGACATGTAAATTATACTTACGTTTTTATTCGTTCGATTAAATTGCCATCCGTAATAAATCCAGGCGGAAACTAAAGCGGATTCTGTGTATTTTAAAAGCAGAGGAAAGCGCAAAAACTATTTGCTAGTTTTCCTGCGCGTAGGTCGATTAGACACGGCCGAACTTCGCTGAGGTTGAGTAGACATATCCGATTTATGCGAGAAAAGTTTTTATTTGTCTAATGGAATGTACTAATTTATCTGCTACATCTAGTAATGATTAAATCTTACTTTTTAATGCATTTTTCTTCACAATTCTCTCTTATTTCACCTTTTTCATTGTAAAATTACAAAGTGTCATAATTTGACGTTTCGATCTAATGACAGCCATGACATACTAAACAAATCCTGATAACTGATAACAAACACAGAACAAAAAACATAGAAGAAACCAGTATAAAATTAATGAAAATTACATTAATACCCAATAGAATCAATAAATAAAACCTAAATCTTATTTTTAATGTATTTTTAACTATTTTTTTTTCACAATTTCACATTTTATTAATTTTTATTGCAAAGTGTCACAATTTGACGTATCGATTTAATGACAGTTGAGCCTTGATCAAATCCTGAGAACTAGAAACATGGAAGAGACAAGGATGAAATATGTTAAATGAAAATGATATATTAATATACCGAGTGTATGGAAAATATGAATTAGAAAACGTGTAAAGAGAGTAATATCATTAATGACGGCGGTATGTAGGCCGGTCACTTGATCGGTACGAACGTAACAAAAGAACAAAAACGGCAATCGGCACGGATTGCTAGATGAGTAGAAAATGCTTCGAGAGCATCCAGGTTACGGGTGTATTAGAAGCTGGTTAAAAAAAAGGCGAAGGAAAATGTTAATTTCTCTAGATTTTCTAATGTTGGCTCTTATTTTCGATTGCGGCGGATATGCGTGTCGAATGGTTTGTTTGTCTTATTGCGATTTTACGCCCTACTGAGATCGGTTTCACTCGATTCTTGGGTAAATTAATAATTTTTTTCTTTAATTAATATTGGTCATTTGTTCCAATTTGTATAGAAAAATCAAAAGGAATGTGTTTGTAAACAATTTTAAGAAAGTCACTTTGACACACATTATTTGACACATTTGACATATTTATCACATTTGACATTCTCGTTGAATCACCCTGTATATTTTCCAATTGATACACTAATAAATTTAAACATAATTTTCGATCACCTATAAACTTTCACTATAGCACATCTGTTGTTTGCCCATAAAATATTCTAATATATTTTACTAGTTTAAAGATATTTTTAACATCTTCATCGAGTGAAATAAATTCTTTCCATACGTATTTCGAATTAATTTTTATTAGTTTTCCCAAAACTAGTTCGAACCGTTCTCAAAATGTAGGTAACATTACAACGTTTTTTTCTTCTATTATAAATACGTTATTGTATAGAAATTTTTTGGTACAACATACAAATCGCCAATGTAATTGCTTCGCAACAGCTCGCAGCATTTGCGAACCGTGCATCCGTAAAATTCGATTTTCAACATCAAAAACCATACGAAATCCATCGGCTGTGGTCGGCCATTTTTTCGGTACTATTTCTAACGGTACCACTCGTGAATAAGATTTTAGTGGAGTATCATTTATTTTACTTTATACGCTAAAATACCGCATATAGTGTATGCAAAATAAAGCTAGATGCACGTCACCATAAATTTACTAAGTCACAAATATAGACAGTGTTGCCAAACTTTTATAAAGTTTGCAAAACTAGGAATTCTCTAAAATTGTCAACTTGTATGTAGAAAATTATAAACTGTTTTATGTGTATAAACTTGGGCACAATGCTTGGCAAATATGACGACATTAGTGACGTGCATCCAACTTTGTTTTGCACAAACTATAAACAAAAATCTCTTTTAGGCACTCTAGATAATTTGTAAACAATGTTACAAGTAATAAAAAATTGTATATGCGACACCTGACTATAATTTTATTCCCGATGCTACGGTTTCTATCAAGTTCAGCATAGATGTGTTTCCGCGAAGAACGGTAACTAAATAATTCATGGTTAGAGCACCTATTAAACGTTATAGACACTGACCGTACGAACGTGTGGTACTTACGAGGTACAGGGTGTTCGGAATTATTTTTTTAATTACCCACATGGTAATAATATTTCGGAGATTTTACTGTCTTGGAGCGAGTCATTCACCTTGCGTAACGATTCAAATTCGAACATTAAAAATTACATGTAGGAATTGTGTGCGAATGGCTTCCTCTCGCGTGTATAGGTACTGGTTTAATGGACTTTTGTGTGGTGAATTAAGCGCTTTATTAATTGAAACATTAATGATTGAAAGTATTCGTTTCGTCGAGGAAAAATGACACACACGAAACGATAATAAAATTTATTAGAGAACCATTCTTGTTTCTATTATTAAACCAATTTAGCGTGTAATCGCGCTAAAATAATCAATGCATTACCGTCAATAATAATGTTATTCATTTGTGTGAAGTGTTATAAGAGAAAATATTCCTCGAATGTAAACAGTTTGAGAAACGCCAAGCATGTATATTCATTTAAGACAATGCTCACCGATATACACCATTATTATTAATTACTTTAATGCCTCTATTACGTATGCGATGAATATAATTGTTTGTACATTGCAAAAAAAACCATCAACCAGATTCCTATTTATTCCTCCTCCATTATTTCAATTATACCGGATGATTCTCTTAGTTAAATAATATCTATACCCAAAAGAGTCATGTATGTACCCAGTAGAGTCATTTATCTACTGAATAGTGTCATATATGTGCCCAGAAGAGTCATTTACCTACCGAATAGAAGCATTTATGTGCCCAATAGAGTCATGTATTTACCCAATAGAGTCATTTATGTGCCAGCAAAGTCAATTATCTGTCCAATTGAATTATTTATATGCCCAATAGGTCAATAATCACCCAATAGAGTCATGTATGAGCCCAATAGAGTCATTTTTCTCTCCAATAGAATCGTTATTTACCCAATAGAGCCATTTACTGCACAATAAAGCCATTTATCTACCCAATAGGTCAATAATTTACCCAGTAGAGTCATTTATGTGCCCAAAAGAGTCATTTATGCGCCCAATAGATTCACGCATTTACTCAATAGAGTCATTTATGTGCCAGCAAAGTCAATTATCTGTCCAATTGAATTATTTATATGCCCAATAGGTCAATAATCACCCAATAGAGCCATGTATGAACCCAATAGAGTCATTTTTCTCTCCAATAGAATCGTTATTTACCCAATAGAGCCATTAATTGCACAATAAAGCCATTTATCTACCCAACAGGTCAATAATTTACCCAATAGAGTCATTTATGTGCCCAATAGAGTCAATTATCTACCCAATAGAGTAAGTTATCTATCCAATAGCCCCATTTACTACACAATACAGCCATTTATCTACCCAATAGAGTCATTTATGCACCCAATAGAGTCATTTATGTGCCAGCAGAGTCAATTATCTACCCAATAGAGTCATTTATGTGTCCAATACAGTCATTTATGCGCCCAATAGAGTCAATAATCTACCCCATAGAGTCGATTTGCCCAATTTTGCGTCAATTTTGAAGCAGGAAAAATCATTTAGGTGCTGTAAAAATGATGGAATAAGCCAGTGAAATTTTTTTTAGCGTGTATGAGGAACACGTTGTCGAACTGTGGTAAGAAGAGATAATCGAAAAGTATCAATTACGGAACCGCTAACTGGTTAAACGGCTCTAAACGCGGCCGTTAAGATCTGGCCTGTAACAAGTGCTAGTAAATTAAGGTTCGTGCGGTTTTCGCGGTGAACTGTTTACCGCTCTATACACGAACAATTTAATTTAATTTTGTAGACAGGCGTCTCGAAATTTCGGTTACCAAAACTTATTTGAGACCTATTTTGCAGCCCTAAATATGCGCAAGAAATTAGCTGTGCTCCCGTTTAGAGGAAAATTCGAGAGTTTCCTGCTGCATGCAGGAATTTCATCGGACATGTTCTCGACAATGCCGCGGATTCCCCGCGATTAACGACGATAGCCGGACGGTTACAGTTATGATATGACCGGAATTTCTGCATAGTCGTATATTTATCGATGAAAATCAGGTTGGAAAAAATCAACAATGAGCAGAAAAAGACGAACGATTCGCTATCAATGCTTTGAAATGTATACACGTGTATTTGCATAACAAGTCGTTCGTGTCTATTGTAAGAGGATTGTTTTTTTTGTATTGGGTGGAGATGTTCTATTATTAGTTATCTATCTGTGGTCTAGTTTCGTGGATGGAAATGTAATTGGTATTGTAGATGTATGTGATTATAGAGCAGGAAGTTGTGGTGTTTACTAGGCACAATTTGAAATAGTAGTAACGAAAATTTAATTAAGAATAACATGAAGAAATAATACCTAATGTATCATATAGGAAACACTTCCTCAATTAAGCTAATGAATCGGGTACATATTCCTGATGTGATTACCTACAAATTGAGCAATGAAATCGCCATTGTTGTCATCAATTAGCGGGTAATAAATTGTAAAAATCGAAATTAATGCTAATTAACTCTTCTCTATCCAAACATCCAAACGCACCAACATTGAACTTTAAAAATTTAAAATTCAAATTCGCCAAAATATTAACACTTTCATCTCATCTCCGAGTGAAATTTCCCGAAAATATCGCAAACAGCCAACACTCACCGTCTCTTCTTCATTGTGGAAATCGCAGAATCCTTGCTCGCGGAATTCCTGCTCGATCCTGCACGAACTCACATGCTCCCGATGGCCGAATAATCGTAAGAAAAGAGTCCGAGAATCGCCGGTACTCGCGCTACACTTGAGTACCAATGAGTACCAGCAACACCGACCGATCGCCGGCGGTTCTTCTCTTGCACTGGCCGAAGATGGTGCGCTCGATGGCACCTGAATAGTCGTACCGCTACCGATAGATTGATATGGTAGTGGGCATTTAATTCCAGCGGTAGTCAATAGATTTCTTTTGTATTCATATTTGAAAAATATGAAAAATATGAAAAATTTTTCGACCTACCCTACCCTAAGGGTAAAAATTGGGTAAAAAATTGGGTAAAAAATTGGGTAAAAATAGGGTAAAAATTGAGTAAAAATTGGGTTAAAAATTGGGTAAAAAATGGTTACAAATTTCTTAAAAATTGTGTAAAAATTGGGTAATTGGGTAAAAAATTGGGTAAAAATTGAGTAAAAATTGAGTAAAAATTGGGTTAAAAATTGGGTAAAAAATTGGGTAAAAAATTGGGTAAAAAATTGGGTAAAAAATTGGGTAAAAAATTGGTTAAAAAATTGGGTAAAAATGGTTACAAATTTCTTAAAAATTGTGTAATTGGGTAAAAAATTGGGCATAAATTGGGTAAAAATTGAGTAATTGGGCAAAAATTGAGTAATTGGGCAAAAATTGAGTAATTGGGCAAAAATTGGGTAAAAATTGGGTAATTGGGTAAAAAATTGGGCAAAAATTGGGGAAAAATTGGGTAATTGGGCAAAAATTGGGTAAAAATTGGGGAAAAAATATGAAAAATATGAAAAATATGAAAAATATGAAAAATATGAAAAATATGAAAAATATGAAAAATATGAAAAATATGAAAAATATGAAAAATATGAAAAATATGAAAAATATGAAAAATATGAAAAATATGAAAAATATGAAAAATATGAAAAATATGAAAAATATGAAAAATATGAAAAATATGAAAAATATGAAAAATATGAAAAATATGAAAAATATGAAAAATATGAAAAATATGAAAAATATGAAAAATATGAAAAATATGAAAAATATGAAAAATATGAAAAATATGAAAAATATGAAAAATATGAAAAATATGAAAAATATGAAAAATATGAAAAATATGAAAAATATGTAAAATATGAAAAATATGAAAAATAATTTGTGATATGGATGAAAAATTGTACTAGAATTCCTGCTGTAAGAAGGTGGTACTAGAAGTGGTAGTAAGATATGCTATGAAGCTTTAATAAGATGTTAATAAATAGTTTATATAGCGACTCGAAGTAATTCACGTGTATAGTTTATGCAAAATAAAGTTATTAGATGCACGTCACCATAAATTTAACGTCACAAATAGTACAGGAAGTACAAGAATTTTCTAAAATATATATTTTTCTTGGATGATTTAATTCTGCTTTTTAACATTCTCTATCATCTCTAGTTAATATTAAATTAAATTCTGGAGGCATTGATCTTTTAATGTGTTTATTTTTAAAAGTTGGCAACAATGCTTGTCGAATATGACGATAGTAGTGACGTGCATCTAACTTTGTTTTGCGCAAAGTGTAGGTAAATAGTGGTCTCGTCAGGGGTGGTAAATGGTAAAAGGATAGGCGAAGAATTCAGCGTATTTAAATCGAATATCGAGCAGGCATTCATGTGGAATCGAATGTGGAATTTGCGAGAACAAACTTATCTACCTGTGGTGGGTATATGCAGTAAATTGTTAAAATGCACTCACCTAAAATTTACGATTATGCTCTGTTTTCTATCCGGTCGATTCCTTCAAAGTCGTTGGGCCTTTATCGACCCGCCACTTTGCGATTTATTCGAGGGAAAATGGACTGTGAAGTATGCGAGCCCGGCTCAACGACACGGTTTTTCGTTTTACCTTTGTTCTTTTCGGTCTATCTAAAGCTCAAATAAGTACTTATTTTTAAAAGCAACCATTCACGATAACTTAGAAACCTGAAGATGGTGCATGATTAACCGAAACTAGTAATCTTCTTTCTATAATTAATACGTATATTATCTAACAGGACTTAATAAAGAGGTCTTATTTATGATTTATTGAGGCCTTTTTGATAAATTTTTGACTCTGAGGATTAGAAAATAAAACTCTTTGTAGGTAAAAGATGCACTTTATTTAAATATAACTATTTACAACACTATAAATACATTATACAAACATTCCAAAACGCATATTTCGTGTAACAACAAATAAAATTTTGCAAATTTACGAGGGTCGTGCGGAAATTTCGATTTCGTACAAATTTTTAAATTAAATACAGACAATAAAAATAAACGATTTTCCTCCTTCGCAATCGACAGTCTTTACATGTTCACTTGGCTAAAAAAAAAATAAAACAAACTTCAGGGGAAACCCCCGCTTAACTAGCGGGAGGCGCCTGCGTGAATTGCGAACAACTCTCCACGTTCTCCGGCCAATCACACACATTCTGATCTGGATTGAACACTAAATTAGCTGGACAGGGCATATGGTGCTTTCTTTCTCCTTCACACATGTAATACATCTTGCAATCTGCTTTATCTGGATGGTAACTAATATGGCCTTCTTCCTCTTCACATGTTACCTCATTCGCTAAAAAAAAAGAAGAATTTACTTATATAGAATCACACGTAGAAGCTTCAAAACTTACGATTTTTAGTAGTATATTGTCCAGAAGACACGCTAGTTTCATAAGGTCCACTGTACTCAAGCTTCACTTTATACCCCTCAAGTTCCTGCCTCATTGCGTTAATTAAAGGATACTTTCCACTACCACAAGCTCCTCTAAAATCATCCATATCAACAGACCAAATCATAATCCCGCCGAAACCTTCCTCCTTCAACCACGCCATCTACAACACAAATTATAAACACAACGAATTTCTATAGCAATCTTCCAATTACCTTCGTCTTCAAACTCCTTTCATCATCGAACCCAACCCATTGGTTTCCCCTGTAAGCGAAAGGCACCTGCTGCTCGTTGTCCCACACCAACGTGGTGTTGTCCTCGTGCAGGAAATCGCACACCTCGTAGTAGCTCATGAAGCCCGCCTCCGACGTGTACTTGCCGGGCACGCCGCCCCCGCTGGCCGGCGCTCCTATATCGAACTGCGTCTCGTTCACCAGCTCGAAGCTCCGCCCGTAGGTGGGCATCCCGATCATCAGCTTCTCCTTGGGGGCGCCCTGCTTCACCCACTCCCTCGCCGAGTAGTCCTGGCAAAAGATTTTCACCAGGTTAATACAGGAGACAGTTAATTACTTGGTGAATTGCTTACCACTGTGAGTTTCTTTTGGTACTTGGAGGCGCTCTCCAAGGGGAATAAAGGAGCGTTGTGGCCTACAGTGCGCTCCCATTGGCCGTGGAAGTCGTAGGTCATCACGTTGATGAAGTCCAGGTACTTGGATATTTCTGGCACGTCGTAGCCGGCCGCGATGGCTTCGAATGAAGCCGGTACTGCTGCTGTTAGGATTAATCTAGGTTGGCCGCTACTTTTAGCTTCTCCTGTAAAGTTACAAGTTTATAAACACTCCAATTTTAGTGTAGTACTACAAGTACCTTCGAAAGCTACTCTTAGTTCTCTCAATAGATTCACATAGGCTACACGATCATCAGCTCCTCTGGGGTACTCCCAATCGACATCCAAACCATTAAATTTGTACTCTCTCAACAACTCTATCGATTCATAAACGAATTGGTTCATCCTAAACACGTTCCCAGTGAGTTCTTTGAAGGGAGTAGAACCAAAAGCCCAACCACCTATCGCCAGTAGAACCTGCAACAATTACAACCCTTTAACATCCCTTCATAGAGCTTGTAACAATTCAATGTACCTTCAATTCTGGGTTCTTCTCGCGAAGCTCCACCACCCTCTCGTACATCTCGGGGTCTTTGCTGTTGGCTTCTGCTAGTTTGTGGTCTTTGAGGGTGGCGAAAGAGTAGACAACGTGGGTACAGAGAGCAGGGTTGACGTCTTCAGGGGTGAATTTACCGGCTCCGGGTCGTTTGTACGACCAGTTTGTCATGTAGCAGAAGACTTGTGGTTTACGAACTGTAATGTACAGAATTTGTGAGTAAATTGATTGAGGTTTGGGTTGGTTGTAGTACCTTTTTTGTTAACTCTTTTAGCAGCGTTAGATGCAATTGATTTCTTCCCGTGTGGTTTCCTCACTCGCTTCAATACCTCAGCTACTGTTATTTTCATTGGTTTTTTAACGTCTTCTTCTTCTTCATCCTCTTCTTCATCTTCATCATCTGTTTCCTCAGGTCCAGCGATTTTCTCCCAATCTACATCTTTAGTGTCTTTACCTCTGGTGATACCCCTCAATTCCTCCCTAAAAACCACAATCAAACATCACCACAAACCAACAGAAATTAAAATCAACGTACCTCATGGCTCCAATCAGCGGGTACTTCACCTCCCCGCCGCAAATGGTACCGGTGAAATCGTCCATATCGATGGTCCACACCATGGCGCCGGCGAACCCGTTCTCCTTTATCCACTTCATCTTGCGCCTGATGGACCGCTCGTCGTCGAAGCCCACCCACTGGTCGTCCTGCACCAGGTAGGGCACCTGCATCTCCTCGTCCCAGTGGTAGGTGGCGCCCCCGCTCAGCAGCATCTCGCAGATCTGCGAACATCGTTAGTGCAACCAGCGGAGTTTTCGAAACGCTATCCTCAACAACTTGAAGGTTATGAGGATGGACAGGACGATGCATAGGAATTTAAAGATGCACATGTTGTCACAGTGACAGTTTGGTTGTATGGCTTACCTCGTAGTAGGCCAGGAAGCCGCCTTCTTTCGTGTAGGTTCCCTCTTTCCCGCCAGCATTGCTCGGTGAATGCACTCCGTATTTGTTAGGGTTGGATAGAGTGAATGATCTGCCATAAGTAGGCATACCAACCACCAGTTTCTCCTTTGGAGCACCCAGTTTAGCCCATAAATTAACAGCGTGTTCAACATTTAATTGTTTCTGGTACTGGCTGTCGCTTGAGGGTGAGTATAAGGGTGCATTGTGGCCAGTTTCCTTCTCCCATTTACCGTGGAAATCGTAGGCCATGACGTTGATGAAGTCCAAGTAAGAGGCCACTGCTGGTACATCGTAGCCGCCTTTGATGTTGTCGGGTCCTACAGGAACAGCTGCTGTGAGGAGTAGGCGGTTCTTCTTGATTTCCTGCGACTCGGCTTCAAAAGCTTCCCGAAGTTCTGTGAAAAGTTAATGGAGAAATCGATTGTCAATAGTACTAGCGAGTAGAAATTAGTTGTGAATCTACTGTAGGAATAATTTTCTCTTCGGAATCAGTTGCTAGTGATTATTATGATTATCTATTATGCAAATTTATTCTTCTTGGCGCATCGTAGGCAGTTAATCTCGGTAATTGCGAACAATGCACAAACGCCAGAACAATTTCCCCGGCGCTTTCTTCGACCTCGATTAAACAAATCGATTCTCATACAATACCTTTCAATAACAGCACGAAGTTCTTCTTGTCTTCGGATCCTTTGGGGTACTCCCAGTCCAGGTCGAGCCCGTCGAAGCCGCGCTGCCTCAGGAACGGTATGGCACTGTAGATGAAGGTCTGCCTGGAGTACCTGGTGGCCGACATCTCCTTGAATTTGGCCGTGCCGAAGGACCAACCCCCTGGAATCAATCGCGTTAATTTGGTCGTTAATGGTGTTGCATTTCTTACCGATGGCGAGAAGGGTCTTGAGCTTGGGATTGGCCTTCTTGAGCTTCTGGATTCTCTCGTACAAACCGACCTTTCCGTCTTTGGTTTCGTCGTTGCTCTCGAAGGAGGACAGCTTGCCCTTCTTCAGCCAGCCGAAGGCGAAGATGATGTGGGTGCAGAGGTCGGGGAGGATGTCCTCGGGGGTGAACTTGGCGATTTTGACGCGATATTGCGACCAATTGGTGTAATAACATACGACTTTGTAGCCGTCATCTTCGTCCTTTTTGCTGGTGACCGAGTTGTCTGAAGGTTTCCTGCTGTTGGGTCTGGTTCTTCTTAGTTTTGATATGCTGGAGGATACTTCTTGGTCCTTGCTGACAGATACAGAGGATTTGGTCGGTCTGCGAAGCCTCCTTCTCGGTACTACAACAATTATTGGGAGATAAATTTGTCATGATTTTTATGTAGTTAGAAGGATAATAAAGAATTTCATAATTGCTCGTAAAAGGACGCACGTTGAGGTCGCCGGCTATTAGAAACCTTTTGTTCGGCTAAAAGCCTTTGTTAATAACACTAAGCATTTCCCAAAATATTGCATTATAATTACCTTCTTAGATATAAACAAGGTTTGTGTGTTTTGTTACTATATTTCGTAATAAATGTGTATTATGTGTGTGTGAAATAGAAGCAAACGTACCAGTACCGACCTGAAATTGTCCTGTTTGAATTTATCTTACGTATTCGTTAAGGTCAAAGTGGATGGATAATATTTGCATTGGTGTATAAATATTTATTCGAGCATAACCACTCGAATAACCGAAGGGTTATTTTACGGTGGAATAATATTTCATACGAAAAGTTTTCGTATGGTCTGTTTACTAAATTTGAATATTAATTTTCTCTTATATAATTCATGTTATCAATTGGTATTGCAATAGGTTATTAAACTAGACAATTGTGTAATGGAGTAAATGTATTTTTAAATTATAATGGCGTGTTTTTGGGTTAAAATAATAGAGGCAGTTATGCAGTTGATATTTTCATTAATATAAATTTTAAGTGTGTTAATCATGTAAAAAAAATTAAGTTTTTTACAAACATGTTTATTTTTAACTCTCTATTTTTGCATCTAACAGTGTTTTATTCATTTTATTAATTAAATATTATATGCCATATGCAAATTTGTGTAAATATTTAGATATAGCGTATAATATCTCGTATTGAAATTATCGGAGATTAAAATAATTTATTAATGAATGTCAAATTAATTTTGTAAAAACCTTCCATTTGATACAAATTACGACACTTTGAAAAAAGGAATAATTTATAAAAAAATGTCAAGGTTGTCGTTCGGTTGAATTTTTATAATTTTAGTGCAATTATCAATGGAAATTGTTTACAACAACGATAATGGATTATTCTCGTTGCAACAGCTCGATTAATAGAATAATAATTCATTATTTTTTTTTAATTTGACAGGAAAGTGAATTTATGATTTTACATATTCACTAGACAATCTTTGCATTATTATGGCAGCCCACTTTCTATTCATCCATCGAAAACGAAAGTAACCCAACAGTTTTATTAGTTTCAAGAAGTAGGTGAGGCCATAATAATGATTTTTTTATGAATATCATACAAACAGAAAAATCCATTATGGTCGATTTATTAGCTGGACATACTGAGTATTTCAAAGCACGAGTAATCAGAAAATTTAGAAGTCTCGAATTGATCTTGTGAAATTTAACAAACGAGTTCGAAAGCGCTAAAATCATAATTAATGGCAACATAATCCTCGACTCACCTCTTTCTGACGACACCACATGGATCAGCAAAATCGCTATCGCCAACACCAGCACAATGTTTCTCAGTCTACATGTCTGAAACCAAAAAATAATTTAACCAATTTATCATCTAAACTACTAGTTACATTGCACCATAACAATGTGTACAACATAGTAAAAGTTCGTTGCAACAATCGAAAATGCCAGTAAATACATAACCGTTTATCACTCGGTGCAAAAGTGAAATTGACACCGTGACAATATTTGATTAGCCCGGAGTTCGTGCGGTTAAATCCGTGCCCGGAAGAAGATTTCACACCGAGCAATTTGCCTAACAGCCCGATCACTTATTATATGAGAACATTTTTCGCGTCGATTTTTTTGCATTCACGCGGAAGCGCCGATTGTTCGAGAACTTTCTTCTATACACACGCAATAAAATTAACGAAAAAAATACCAAATCATCATCATCATCATGCAATTTCGAATCCAATACAAGGTGAACGATCACAATCAAAACAATGAGCAAACTACTGATGGCAATTTCTCAACGACTTTTGATGCTACCGATATCGAAAATTCGTGACTTAAATCTCACGATTATCATCGCGTTGACGTTATCGTGTGTTTAATTACATCGCTGATGACAACATTATTCGCTCATAAATTCATCCCAACTGTACTCATCATCAGCGATCGAGATGGATTGGTTTTTGAGCGATAAATTTGCATATAATAGTTCGTTAACAGACGATTTGAATTGAAGAAATTTATTAAAATGCGCTCGGCGACCTTGCAAAACTTCGCCTAAAGCTGTAAGGAGTGGGTTAAAATACACGGAAATGTATTTTTTTTGGTCAACTCGCGAACCAGGTATTGACCTCGTCTATTATAGCGACTTTTTCCTTTTATTTCATTGTCGATTCGAATACAGGAAAATTATTTCGCATAAACCCGCAAGGTTAATGGAGAAGACCACGATGTGAGATACGTGGATTTCGGCAAAAGATACGATTAGAAATGATTTATTAGAGCTCAAAACCGTTTTCAGTTGCTCAAAATGTGTTATAATTAAAAAGTTATAGCCCTTTGAAATTTAAAAATTTCGGGTTTTGACTCATACCTTATCAACCAATCATAAACCACTCACGTTTTGTTGTATAAGTAATTAGTATGAATTTTCGAACGCAGTAACAAAGAATAGACAAACGAACAAAAATCAAACTGTCATTTGTCAGATTTTTCAGAAAAATGCACAAAACAAATTACACGAATTGCAGTTCGGCACAAAACACTTTACTGATAATATTGAAGTTGACAAGAATGTTGCCAAATAAATTTTTCAGGACCATTATTTGTGTTTTTAACACGAAAATCGGTTACAATTTATAAAGATGAAGATGTTATTTCTATATTAATATATCGAATTATCCATTAGGTAATGGAAGAAATGGATAAATCAGAAAATGTTTATTGCAATAAATATACAAAAAAACGCACATTTTGCGGAGTAAAGAAGAGTAATAGGAAACGTGGCAAACTTGCTAAATGTGACTTCTCTTTGAAACTCTCGCTTTGATTGGAGCAGAGTGTATGACGATTGTGTGACGTTTTTTAAACTTTAAAAATTAATTGCGGCCTTATTTGGCCACAGAAAAAAATAAAAATTTCATTACGCGCCTTCTTAGAACACACGGTTTTGAACACACGGTCTTCTCCATTGTTAACACCATCCATGTGGCAACGCCGCAACGCGCGTCATACATGATTTATCGTGGACATACCATAGCAATAAATTTCATTCTAATCACGGAGTTTCGTGGTGGATTTTGAAGCTTTTTCGTATGCACTATGCAAGTTTATCTACCATCTGTATTGCGCATTCGACCGAAGAACTCCAACATTGGCTGCATGTTAAATAATTCGGTGAAATTCAAATAGTGTTAAAGCATTTTGGGAACATCATTGAGGCTCAATTAAGACGTTGTATCAATTAAAAAACCAGCTGATGGAAGACGAATTATTCGTAATTGAACGAACAATTTTCTCTCCAAAGAAACGCGCGTACAACACGAATTAAAAACCGACCTTGTTCTAGATACCCACTAAAGAATAACACAACAAACGGCGAGAAGTTATCGATACAATCGACACAAAATTATGCACTTAATGATATCTTTCGTACACCCGGAGCTACATCAATTGCATATATAATTACAATTTTAAGTGCTTTTGCTAATTAATCTACTCTATAACCCTGAAAAGCTTATACATATACTCGTTCTAACTGCTCATTGAAATCTCCTGTTATATACGCGCTTTATGGCAATTTAGGGGTGAGTGGGGCAAAATAAATAACTTACCCTATCTCCCCTAATACTTATAAGCAACGAGTAGAGCAATAAAATTGTAATTCAACGCACGTACGACCACTATACATATACAGAGGTTGCAAAAAAAAAGCGTTCTGTCGAAATCGTTTTCGAGCTAATTTTTTTCGGTCACTTGGCTGTGTAATTGGCCAGTCGCCGTTTTGCAAAGAAAGCATAGCGAAGCGTTACGCAAGCGATGCATTCGCATATAACGCGGATACAGCCGATTGAACCGGCCTCTACCTTTTCGGCATTTGGGCGTTTGTTCGCCGGCCATTTATGTAACCCAACGGAAAAATCTGGGGTATGTAAATTTCCTGCGAATTTGATAAGGTTAACTCATCCAATCTCGCCCCTTATTTGCAAACTACTATACGTCATAATTGACATATTGACAGTTGACTTATGACAGTTGACATATGACAGTTGGACAATGACAGTTGACGTATGATTATAATTATGCGGTGTTATAATTAGGTTGGTTGAAATACATGGAACATTTTTACTTTTACTCGAATTATCGAATGGTGTGTGTAAAAAATTCTATTCATTGCATAACGTATTAGTCGATATCGCTGTTTTACAATCATAACGGTATATTGAGTCATACAATCGCGTTATTTGGAATTAATTAAATTGTTGGTTGGTTATATTTTTTTTATTAAATTTTCATTGTACGCACAAATACGCACATAATGCGGAATGTAGGTGAAATTGCGGGACATTATTATTTTTGGGTTAAACGATAAAAAAACAGTATGACGCTTTCATAAATCCGTTTTTACGAACAGAAATCGCCTTGAATTAAAACTCTCTCTCGTTCGTTAACTGTCCAGTGTGATTGTTTGAATTTAAATTTCTATTTCGAAAACCGGGCGAGGTATTATAGTCTATTCATAAACGAGGCGTCCTGGTCCTTGCAAAACCAATACAGGATGAAACATCCAAGTGATATTAAAATATTATCGCTTAGCTTCTGTATAGACTTGCTTCATTTATGAATGGACTATAACAATATTTTGTCTACGGATTTAAGGCGATTTTAATTATGAATCGTTTGAGTGAAAACTGGCTGCTTGAATAATGCACGTGTCCTTTCGGTTTCCCTCCATATAGGTACTTTAAAGTGGGCTAGCTGGCACGACTGAAATTTCAAACAATCAGTTTATTATTTACGTAACGGAGCGATTACCTATTGATATATTCTTCGGCCGTTTCCTGCGATTTATCCGATGAGTATTTTCACAATATCTCGCTGTGAAAAATGTTAATCAGAGCGAAAAATTGTGTGTAAAATATGTAAAAAAATATTATTAATAGTGTGTCATGTGTTTTTCGCATATATTTCGCCTAATTATTCAAATAAATGCGACATGAACTCAATAACTTTCACCTCTCACTTTTTCGATGCACCATTAACTGGCTATTAATAATTAATTGTTTATATTTTTTGTTAATGAACAATCGTTCAAACAAGAAATTCTCTCGAGATAATTGCAGCGCGTTGTTCGAAACAATGGCGATCATTTAATCGAGTGAATAATCGGGAATAATCGAATTTTTCATCGATACCTCTGCTGCTCTAATCCACTTTCTCGCTATTCTACTCTCTAAGCAAATATGTTCACGGTTTGGTTCACTCAAATATCGCAAATTGATAGTACCTAATCATCGTAATTATCCACTGCAGGTCGTAAAATTGTCATCAAATCCACACTGAAGAAACGCTTTCTAATTAGAACTTTTGTTGTATATTCTTTACAATAATTCTTCCACTATATAGCATAGAAATAGTGAGTTAAAAGTACTAAAACAATCAGGGGGAGGATATAAAATTAGCAGATATTATAGCAAATATATACAGCAAAAAATTGTCACTCACCATTTCTCTGTGTAGCCCGAAAACTGCTGAGAAAATCCACGAGCGAATTTCCCGGGACGCTCGGCACTGTGCACAATTATACTCTCTGGCGCCGACTCGGAGGGGTTGTTTTTCGGCTCTGTGCCAGCGCGCGCTGCCGTACTATTCTCGATTTCGGTACCACCAGTACTCGTCTAGATGCCCCGGCTATCACTCACGGCCTCGTCTTGCAGCTATCTAACTACCGCAAGAAATCGAGCAATTCGCTCGACATGGGCCCCTACCAGACTTCTTGGGCTGCAGCGGCGCGTTCCACTTTCTACTAATGGGTCTCCATTTTCATTGCTTTACCTATACCTATCTTATGGTACCACCGATTCTGTGTTTTTTATGAATTTTTTAGTCCATTTGCAAGCTGAAGATTTATCTAGTATGTATCCTGTAAGCTTCCAGAAGGTGTAGAAGCTCCAGGAATGTGTTAGAAAGTGCATTTAAGTAGTAGAAATTAATAGAAGTTTCTAAAATTTATCTATATGGCTAGCAATAGCATTCTCCAAGCGATTTTAGAAGCTTCTGGAGAGGTCTGAAAGCTTTTGAAGAAGAGTTCCTGGAGGCTCTTGGAAGCTTCTAGAGAATATTGCAAGTACCTTCAGAATCTAGTTAAATAGTTGCAAATTTATAGAAGCTTCTAATATTTCTCTAGATAGCACCAAAGTACTTCAATTAAGTACTAGAAAATTGGCAGAAGCTTCTGAAATAGGTATAGTTAATAGTACTTTTTCAAGAAGTAGTTAACAAAATCATTACACTTGTGATATCTATATGGCTAGCAAGCGATTTTAGAAGCTTCAGGAAGGCCCTGGAGAGGTCTGGAAGCTTCTGAAGAAGAGTTCCTGGAGGCTCTTGGAGCTTCTAGAGAGTATTGCAATTACCTTCAGAATCCAGTTAACTAGTTGCAAATTTATATAAGCTTCTAATATTCCTCTAGATAGCACGAAAGTACTTCAATTAAGTACTAGAAAATTGGCAGAAGCTTCTGAAATAGGTATAGTTAATATAGTACTTTTCAAAGAAGTGGTTAACAAAATCATTACCCTTGTGATTTTGGAAGGTTCTTCCAATATTTTTCTGGATATGAAGCTTCCAGAAGGTGTAGAAGCTCCAGGAATGTCTTAGAAAATGTTATTAAGTAGTAGGAAATTGATCCCCAAAAGGGTTACAATATCATTCTGCAAGCGATTTTATAAGCTTCTGAAAGGCCCTGGAGAAGTCTGGAAGCTTTTGAAGAAGAGTTCCTGGATGCTCTTGGAAGCTCCTAGAGAATATTGGAAGCATCTGCAGAATCCAGTTAACTAGTTGCAAATTTATAGAAGCTTCTAATTTCTCTAGATAGCAGCAAAGTACTTCAATTAAGTACTAGAAAATTGGCAGAAGCTTCTGAAATAGGTAGTTAATAGTACCTTTCAAAGAAGTGGTTAACAAAATCATTACCCTTGTGATTTTGGAAGGTTCTTCCAATATTTTTCTGGATATGAAGCTTCCAGAAGGTGTAGAAGATCCAGGAATGTGTTAGAAAGTGCAATTAAATAGTAGAAAATCGATAGAAGTTTGTAAAATTTATCTATATGGCTAGCAAGCGATTTTAGAAGCTTCAGGAAGGCCCTGGAGAGGTCTGGAAGCTTCTGAAGAAGAGTTCCTGGAGGCTCTTGGAGCTTCTAGAGAGTATTGCAAATACCTTAAGAATCTAGTTAAATAGTTGCAAATTTATAGAAGCTTCTAATATTCCTCTAGATAGCACGAAAGTACTTCAATTAAGTACTAGAAAATTGGCAGAAGCTTCTGAAATAGGTATAGTTAATAGTACTTTTCAAAGAAGTGGTTAACAAAATCATTACCCTTGTGAT
Source organism: Phyllotreta cruciferae (assembly GCA_917563865.1). Taxonomy (NCBI): domain Eukaryota; kingdom Metazoa; phylum Arthropoda; class Insecta; order Coleoptera; family Chrysomelidae; genus Phyllotreta; species Phyllotreta cruciferae. The sequence goes on from OU830613.1 coordinate 1,658,141, forward strand.
TTTGGAAGGTTCTTCCAATATTTTTCTGGATATGAAGCTCCCAGAAGGTGTAGAAGCTCCAGGAATGTCTTAGAAAATGTTATTAAGCAGTAGAAAATTTATAGAAATTTATCTACATGGCTATCAAAAGGGTTACAATATCATTCTGCAAGCGATTTTAGAAGCTTCTGAAAGGCCCTGGAGAAGTCTGGAATCTTCTAAAGAAGAGTTCCTGGATGCTCTTGGAAGCTCCTAGAGAATATTGGAAGCATCTGCAGAATCCAGTTAACTAGCTTCAAATTTATAGAAGCTTCTTTAATACACTTTAAATAAGTACTAGACAATTGGTAGAAGAAATGGTTAACAAAATCACTATCCTCATGATTGTAGAAGCTGCTGGAAGGTTCGAGTGAGATTTCTTATGCATTATTTTGATTTCCCATGGAAGTGCTCGATGAACGCCAGTGGTTTTTCATATATTAGTGGCTCTCCTTGGTACTTACGTCTTCGTCTACTATCGACTATCAACATATAGCACGGCAAATTCGAAAGTTAAAGGCGGCTAGCGGCGTCTCTGTCGCAAGTTGGCGCTGGCTCGTTTCGATTCGAAGGACTGTCGTACCTTTCTCTTCCTAGTCTATAAGTAGTACCCCCCGAATCGGGTTTTTGGTGTGCGTATATATTACAGTTTTGAATCCTAATCTATCGGTAACTGGTCGGCCGATAAAATGGTAATAAAATCGGTTTTATAACCGGTCGAATTCGGCGGTTATGCAATTTTCGAAAATGAATGAACCTGTCCCACTTAGCGGCGGCCCCCCGGGCCGTACTACCAACGGGTACTCCCGTTATGATTCGATTCACTGGTGGGCTTCGTGAATCGATTCCAAATTTTTCGATTTTTGTACCGAGGAAACATATTCATATCGATTAATCCACAATCCGCATATGTAAAATGTACATATTGTGATAACTGTGACCTCGCTTAGTAAATCTACTAGTAATTAATACCGATAGGGGGAATAGGATAATGTATTTAAATTAGTGAAATAATCGATAAATTGTTAAAAATGATGCATATTGAATTGTTGATTAAATTGAATAGGGGAATTACAGCGCGTGGGTCTCTAACAAGGTTTTAATTCAGCCAGTTTTTGGATAATAATCTACTCCTATCGACCCTAATAGGTGTGGTTTGTAAGTAGGGCTTCCGGTGAAAGGGTGTTTAATATGAATTTTATCATAATACATAATTGTATCGGCCGATAAATAAAGCGGTATGTTGTTAAGGTAAACCGCTTTTGTCTCGTGATATCTACATGGGTGGACCATTTTTAAATCTATACAACTTACTAAAATAAACCATTCATTGCGTCAGCAGATCCTAAAAAAATATATACATATGCAGATTAAAAGTATAAATAGAGGAGTTTTATGTTTGTTACCAGCTCAATGTTATTTAGTTGCAAACTAACTAGTTATTAGTATCCTTTCTAAAGCATAAGCAATAAAATTAATTTGCTGTTTAAGAAATTGCAATTCAAATTTCCCTCTTAAATATACTTCACCTCTTCGCTCAAAGATGGCGCTTTGTATGTCGCAATTTTGCGTGTAGATGGCGCTTCAATCGGAAATGGTTCCTGCAGATTGTGCATGGATGAAGAATGAAGATTTGATGAAGAATGAATAAAGAAAGATGCAAAAGAAGAATCATTGGTATATTTAGATAATAATTAATTTTAGCTAGTAACTCAGAAAATAGAAAATGAAAACATTTTAGTATTCTTATCCAATAAGTTATGGCAATAATGGGAATAGTTTTTGTATGTTCCGTTGAGGAAAACTCTATTGGAAATCGAGCGTGTTTCCCCCCGTAGGATTTAGCGTTTTCCTGGCGTCGGTCCGACGGCGCCGCGGCGCCCCTTTTCGCCCTACTTTGTAATATTATCTAGAATAAACAGGGGTCGAAGCGTTCCTTTGTTATTGCCCTGGGGGGGAAACCCGCCCGAACGGCCGTTGACCTACTAGAAACCCGCATGTTTGTTTACCCGAACACCTCCAATTCACAACCAAGATACAGCATTATTTTTAACTCCAATTCGCCAGGTTTTTTCTACTCGCCATCAACGCTCGATGATTTTATTTTAATAAAATGTATTTCGGAATCTATACTTAGTTTCTAATTAGGGTTAGTCCGCACATGCGCCGTGGAAACCTCGAATTAAATTTATCCGTGCCATCGCACCGCAACATCGCTCAGTATTAACCAGCTGAGTTGCCAGATCTACCAAAAATCCACCACATTCAACCATCATTAACTCTCTTATCTAATCTGCCAAATAAAAAGTATAAAAACAACTTATGGGTAGATAATGTATTCGTTACACACAAATTAACTCTTCGAGTGTACATAATAAATGAGTTTTTTGTGTACCCAAATGCTTTTATTTGCTAAATAATTGACTTGGTTGATGACTCTTTGGAGGTCCATTAGCTCACCAAATGTTACTCAGATGTATTAATTACTCTTTTAAACATACCATTGACTCTTTTAGATGCTTATTCAATAAAGAAATAAAGATATTTCTCTTATTATTAGTTATTTTAGTTTATTTTAATCTTCATTTGGACCAACATGGACCTATGTGGACCTCTTTAGATCCAAACCTACCCCATTTGGAGTTCCATATAACAAAATTGGCTACCAATACACGAACTTTCCCATCGAAATTTCCACGTACAGACGATTTTCCGAGCCGGCAACCCGGTTGTCCGGTGATCTTCCGCGGAAAGCGAAGGCGATCCGGCAACGCCGCGCCCGTTCAACCAACCAGTTTTTAACGGATCCTTCGCCTTCCCATTCCCAACACCAATTCCAACGAAACTATCCGCGAAGAAGCACCAACTTTTCCACTTTTCCTCCGGCCAAAGTTCCAGAAGCAGTGAGACAATGAAGTACCTCGTCCTGTTGGGTTGCCTGGCCCTTTTCCACGCCGGTAAGTGCGCTTTATGGCGAATTTAATTTTGTCGTGGTCGAAAGATCAAGTAGGTCGTTTGGACGCGTATTTTTAGTTTTTGAATTAGTAGGCGTAGACGTGGAGATTTTAGAATTATATAGGGTGGAGTATATTGCGTCATTCGCACTGTATATTTTAGTAATTTAGAAGTAATATTTGTATTGTATTGTAATTAGCGTTAACTTAAACCGGTTTGCTTCTAATAAGTTGAGGAATTTTTGGTAGAAAAACAGTTTATTGTAGATATGTACAGGAAAAACTGGCACGAACCGGTTCGATAAAGCGTGAATTCACGCTGTGTAGAACAACAAATTGCATCGCCCTTGTAAGTTTTAATAAAGTTTTATGAAGTTTTTGCGCTTCGTGTAGGTAGCAACGATTTCGTTGAGTACCGGCCTTGATGGAGAGCCGATTTTTTTGCGATTTGGCGCAAAAAATCGAGCAGATTCGGGCGCGTCGGCGGGTTTTTTACGGCCCATTCTTCTAATTGAAACGAGCGAAATGTTTTAAAAAGTAAATTTGAATTTTTCGAGCGATAACGCTCGCGTTGAATAAATGGAACCGGTGACGGTTTTTTCCAACCAGAATGAGTCATGTTCGTATTAATATACCATGAATTTATAATGTTTTTTTTATCGAAAAGAGCGTGTAATAATCGACATATTAAAAAACATATTTTTAATGAACTAGTTAAAAACATATTTTTATACTAAAGTGTTTTTCGCGTCGGTTATTTTCAATATTAAATTCGCGTGTATTAGGCAATATTTTTCGAAATTATACATTCATGAGCTAAAATTTCGTACACCAAATTTAAATAATTCTAATTTTTCAGTAAATTCCACTCTATTTACATTTTTTTTAAATTTGTAACTACCTGCATTATCGCATATTCTATTCCAACTTATAATGGTAATTATTTCTCATTATTTTCACGGTCAAACGGTTCTTGTTTTTTCCGGTTTTGTAAAATGTACTTAGTACCTACTTTGATGAAAACTTACTAAAAATGTACTTTCAAATTAAAACTTACGAGGGTGTGTCGAAAATTCGAGCGCTTCCTGTGCCATTATTTTATTTAAAATGACCACAGGATGTCGTCATTATTATTTATTCTATTTCACAATTCTGTCTGTTTCTATCCAGTTTAATTCAAAACTTCTCTAAGACTCGTGTGTGGGAAAAATACTTGAGTTTATTAAAATTCTTACTACTTAAAAGGCCATCTGAAAGGCCATCGTTAGTTATGTGGGCATTTATACAGAGCGTACCAAAACCAAAATTCGATAAACAGTTAACCACATCAATAATAGATAAATAAATACAGCGAGTTGCTGTCATTGTCAGTTAATTAGCAGTCCGTGTAATGATACTGGTATGTGGCATGTCTGAAATAACAATAGCCTAATAATTGATTTCACCGGATTTGATGATTCGTTACGTATATATCGCGTTACGACAGCAAATTGTAATTGTTTAAACATTGGCCGGGGCCAACGGCGCATTAGCTCGATTATTCGCCCGTTCGTGCGGGGCTGGAAATGCGAAAAAGTCACGCAATTCGAAAACTGCACCCTCTTCCGCCGGCCCGAAAATCGATGGGATTCCTTCCGCGCCGCGGGGACGCCGGACGTCGCGGCGCCAGCTCGACCCATCCAGCCCGCTTGATGATGATGGTGGATATATTTACGCGCCCTTCCCTCTTCCACCCTTTCACCGATATAGCGGGTGAACTTTCGCTTTTAAAGGCTATTCCTGGCTCGAATGCATCAGATTAGAAATCGCGTAGGCATAGGTCATTTAATTAGGCGTAGTTTGTACAGGGTGTTTGCATTATTAAAGAAAAATATTTGGGACGCTCTGTATATAGTTTTTCTATGGGATTGGAGAAACATTTTTATTGTTCATTTTACGATAAAAAGTCATTCTTTATTAAAATTTCTGTTTGTTTTGAAAATGAGAATAGCATTGGAAAATCTTAGATAAGGTGTACAGGGCGTTAGTAAATTAAGGAAACGTGAAAATTTTTTACACCAAAATTGGAATTTTAAATTGAAAATTTGTATTTAGGCTTCATTTTAGATTACAAACAACTTTCTCTTATAAAAATTTTGTGTAATATAAAAAATAATGGCACTTCTCTCTTGTGGTAATTTCATGTTTACTTAATTTGCCAACACCCTGTAGAACCAATCTAAGATTTTCCAATGCTATCCCCATTTTCAAAAGAAGCTGAATTTTTTAAAAAGAATGACTTTTTGTCCTAAAATGAATAATAAAATTTTCCCCTATAAGGACACACTGTATACAAAATTAGATTCGTCCTGTATGCGGTTTATTTGTACAAAATTGTTTTTCTGGGTTATTTTAGGATCGGATTCCCGGAAAATTTTTCATTTAAAAATACTTTCCAAGTGCCTACAGAGTGAATGTATACGAGGGGGTATCGAATAGTTTAGTAAAATGTAGCGAATATACGGGTGTAGTTTGAATAGTTCCGTAAATTAGGATTATTTTTATGTAATAAAAAAAATGTACTTTCAGCCAGCGCACTTGAATGCTACTCCTGCGACACCGAGACCTGCAAAAACGACATGAAAGAGTGGGGCAAGAACAAGTGCGGGGGCAGCGCTGACGCGAACCAGGACCCTGTCTGCCAGAAAATTACCTACAAAGGTAAAATTACCCTACCCTACATATGTTCGAATTAAATTAAATTAATGTTTGTTTTGTGCAGACAAAGACGGCAAAGAGGTGGTGAACAGAAGGTGCTCCACCGCCCCCAAGACGGGCGAAGTCACCTGCCCCACCACCCCCCAGGGCGCCACCGACGTCAAGTGCCCCGTGTGCAAGACGGACCTCTGCAACACAGCTGCATCGGTGCAGTACAGCTTCGCAGCTGCGGCTACCGTATTTTTCGCGTTTTTGTTCATGTAAGCTGGCCGCAATCGAAGCGTAATTGTAATAAATAAAAACTAGGTGTTTAGAGACGAAATAATGTACTTTTTGGTATTTGCGTATAATGCGCGAAATCCCAATAAAATTACCGTATGAAAAATTTCTATTACCTCAGAGAATTTGTTGGGAATTCGCCATAGTAATTGTGGAAATTAGCGTAGCAATCATTACCGTTAAATGTTTTAAGTACTTTTATTATGTGTTTGAAATTTCATTTTGTAAGTTTACCTATCATGTTGTAAGTCCGTGTATTTGATATTAAATAATATTTAACGACAATGTGTGTTCCATTGAAATAGCCTCACGGATTTTTTTATCGCTCCATAATGGCGCCTCAAATTACACTTCTACTATTCTACATTTGGAAATAATTAGTTCATTCGAATGCGCCGTTGTGACTCATTTAAATCGACAATAATAATCGATTTTTGTTGCCTTTACAAACACCCATTACTTCACACAATTTTCACCTATAATTTGATAAATCGTTTTCTATTATCACACTTCGTTTTTCTTTGCTTTCCAATCGTGAATAGATTTGCTGCCTGAATAATAAATTCGTTACTATTAAATCGATCATTCATCGCCATCGATTTGCAATTACCGGCGACATATTTCATCGGAGCCATCATACAGGGTGCGGCAGAGAAATTCACTTTTTTTGAAGGTTAATACAAACGAAACTATTGTAGATATCGGTGTAATTCTTTTTTCCACTTGTAGATCACATCTTCAATTTTTTTTCATGAAGTTTTGAAAATTGTGTCTATCAAATGACAGCCGCCACAGTCTATTAATTATTCCTATTTATTATCTATTTCTAGTTATTACAGGGTGCAGCAGAGGAACTTACTTTTTTTAAAGGTTAATAAAAACGAAACTATTGTAGATATCGGTAAAATTCTTTTTTCCACTTATAGATCACTTTATCAATTTTTTTTCAAGCAATTTTGAAAATTGTATCTATCAAATAACACCGCTATTGTCTATTATTTATTCCTATTTATTATCTATTCCTCTTTATTACGAGGGGCGGCAGAGAAACTTACTTTTTTTAAAGGTTAATACAAACGAAACTATTGTAGATATCAGTATAATTCTTTTTTCCACTTGTAGATCACATCTTCAATTTTTTTTAATGAAGTTTTGAAAATTTTATCTATCAAATGACAGCCGCCATTATCTATTATTTATTCCTATTTATTATCTATTCCCCGTTATTACAGGGTGCGCCAGGGAAACTTACTTTTTTGAATGGTTAATAAAAACGAAACTATTGCAGATATCGGTAAAATTATTTTTTCCACTTATAGATCACTTTATCTACTTTTTTTTCAAGCAATTTTGAATATTGTATCTATCAAATGACGCTCGCCATTGTCTATTATTTATTCCTATTTATTATCTATTCCTCGTTGAAAAATCTATCTATTCCTCCTTTGAAAGGTTAATACAAACGAAACTATTGCAGATATCGGTGCAATTCTTTTTTCCACTTGCAGATCAAATCTTCAATTTTTTTTCATGAAGTTTTGAAAATTGTATCTATCAAAACACGGCCGCAATTGTCTATGAACTGATGACAATCACTCTGAAGCACAGGTTTCGTTTTTATTAACTTTTCAAAAAAGTAAGTTTCTTTGCCACACCCTGTATTTAATGAGCCATGCATTTGGCTTTTATTGAGCCATTTGTTGAGTACCAAGATTTTTTCCAAGAAAAACAGCACTATAATAATAAAAGTGATGAGAAACTTGTTTGATTAAGCAGCTAATATTCTCCAAAATGATCATAAATAATGATAAAAAACAAACAACCTGCTGATAAAACACGAATCAACAAAACAAATTCGCGTTTCCCGGTATGTTTTCGTTAATCAACCGGCACAATCGATGAAAAATAAGCACGCAACCAGCGCAAAAAAACCATCTCCGTGTGGAACCCCACGGCGTAGGCAACGCCGTAGAGCCCCCTGCACCGGCTCCGACGGCTTCCTCCTCGCCTCTTCGCCTTCGCTGCTTCAGCGCCCATCCTAGCTCCCTTCCATTCTGTCCCCATTCATTGGCTGGCACCGTTTCAGCCGTAAAATCGTTACGAACACCCGAAATCTCTTCCGACTGTCGAGCTGAAAAGGTCTCAGGTTTCAGGTTTCAGTTCCACAATGGCTTCCTATCTGACTGGTGTCCTGGCGATTTTGTTCGCTGTGAACGCAGGTATGTTAATTACTCGATTATTTTGTATCTGGCGGAGGTTTAATTCACCTAGGGGAAGTCCCCCAGGACCTGCGGGTGAGGATTTGATTCATGGAGGTTGCTTGGGGAATACATTTTGTTGATTTGTAATGAGTAATTTATTATTTGTGCATGTGTGAGTCATTTTTGAATTTAGTCATGACCCCTACAAGTGCTCATCAGTGACTTTTGAACTACTTGTGATATAGACTTAACTAACATTATAAAAATTTGCAGTGGCTCATTGAGGGTTATCAACAAATATTTTTAGTAACATCTTACATATAATTTAATTTGTATACCAAGAAGAAGCCTTACATACCCTCGCTAAACTAGTTAGTATCATTAGTTTATGCTGAAATATTCAAAAAATCTAAACGTATGAATAACACAGTGTGAGTTACACAATAAATTCGCTATTATTTCTTTTGGTTTACAGTCGACCTTGTGTAGAATAAACATCCTTTTAAACCATTAAAAACACTTAGGTATTCAAATAACGTGCACGATATTTTTCAACGATTTCGTTCAATTGGCATTGCAGGAAAGTTTCGCTTTATTATCAAACTTGTTTTGGCTACGACAGTGCAACAGAAGATAAATCTTAGCTGAGTGTTCCTTTGGCTCTAATAACTAAGATTATCGCAATACCTATTTTTATTTGTTACGTAAAGTTTTATAGGTGTATTTGTTGGCGAAGAATAAACAAGTTTTAACCCATACCCGTTTGCTTTATTATGTAATTCAGGTCAGAATATTTACTGTTTCAACTGTTGCTACAAACTGATTATTATTCAAAATAATAAGATAAAAGTGTAGTAAAAATTTCAAAAGTACACAAATAATTCCAAGAAATAATCTATTATTTGTTACGAATTATGCTATTGGGTAAAAAATTCTACCGGTGACAAATCAGGTCGATTTGCAGGCCATCGTACACCCTGGAACTGATGAACTATTTTTTTACTAATTTTTAGCGAATGGTTTGACTTGCTACAGCTGCAACTCCAAAGACAGCACCTCCTGCAAATGGGGCTTAGCCTCTTTCACTTACAACACTCAAGAGTGCACCAGTGCTGGTGTATTTGACTCCGTCATCTCTCCCAAATGCTACAAAATCACCGGGCAAAGTGAGTACAAACAAACTCTTTTCCCATCAATTTTCATTCCCTAGTCGAAATAATTTGAATAACAAGACCACAAATTAATTAATAGAAACGTTGGGAAGTGCTACAAGGTCGTCAAGTCCACTCTTATAATTATTACACACAAAGTATATCTTGTTGTAACAACAATAATTTATTATTGCGTGTTTCTTCTGTGTGATGCCCAATTAAAATGCTGGGCAATTTCTCGAACTTTGCGATTTATCATTACTAAATAATTGAGGAAGATGGCTTTATTCAAGGTTCATCATAACACAAAAAAATATGAGTAATAACTATTTCTTACATACTTGAGAAATTCAATTTAACCAAACCCACGGTTCGAATTACCAGCCTATAAATTCTCAATGCCGCAGTTAAACGACACCAGAGGACGATAAGGGAGCTCGTTTTCCAATTAAATTAACCTATAATACACGCGCGTTGGAAGATAATAAGTTGATTAATAATTTCCAGACAAAGATGGTAAGGAGTATATAGCCAGGGGTTGCCTCCCTCCAGCCACAGTGGGCTGCTCGGCCATCTCCAAAGCCGTGGGGTGGCTGTCTTCGCAGACCAGCGGGGAGCCCGACAGCTTGCAGAACTTGAGCTGCGAGACTTGCGAAACTGACAAGTGCAACTCTGCAACCAGGCTTGCAGGATTCACCATCGTCGGGGTGCTGCTGTCTGCAGTGGCGTTCGCTCTCTAAGCGCCCCCCAAGCTTCCTTTTTAAGATAGTTCTAGATGTAAACGTGAAGAGCGACCTAAATGTTAGACGTGTTAAGTTGGTTGGGTAAGTTGCAGGGCTTTTGTGAGGCGTAGAATTGCGATTTTGGAGAACTACATTCTGCGTAGCTTGCCGGTGAATCGATTCGAAGTTTATTAAAAAGCAATTATATGCGAATTATCGTGCGAATCGCTTTTCTGGGAAGTTCGATCATTAATTCGCTGACGTGGAAATGCCATTTTAAAGCACTTTTCGCTTGGTATTCACTGCTAAATTCGAAAATAAAATTTTTACTAGTGTTGCAAATTTTAACGAATCGGCCTCGTATAAAACTTACGGGGTTCGATTAATATTTTTATGGAAGATTCACCAGATTTATTTTTATGGGAACAGATACTGTTACGGGTTTTACTGACGACAAATATTTTTCCTGTTGATATTAGTGGGATCATAGAAATATAGTTTTGATAAATATGAAAATACTGTTTTTGATCTATATAGAAAGTTTTATAAAAGTTTTGAATTTTATTGTTTTGTCGGTCTAAATATGAACATTCCGCGCTTTAGATGGTACTGTTAACAAACACGTGTATCTAGAAATATATTTTAGGTGATAAGTGCATTAAATTTTAATCATCAATTCATTAACTTTTCGAAACATCACATTATATTATTTTCCTAACAGGATGTTTGATAAAAAGTGTTCGATATTATTATGAATTCGATAATTTTTACTATTGTTACTTACCATTTTATACATTTTTATTATCTTATTTTTGTTGAGCTTTATCGCTGTGAATGTGAAAATAAATAATTTTTAAAAAAACCAACCTTGTTTTTGTTCAAATTTAAATTTATTAATATGACAAGTATTAAATAAATATTGACTAGAAACTTCAATATAAACAATATGGCCCGCAATAAACGAATACTGCTTGATATTATCACGAAGAAATAAATATAATAGTGTGGAAATTTATACAATTTATTCATTATAAAATACTTTCGGCTGGTTTTCCCACAGCGAATAAATCGAGTCGCCCGATCAATCACAATCGAACTAAATTGCAGAATTTATTCCAGTTCTGAACTATCCAGAACGGTACTGAACAGTTCAATACATCAAACGTATTTTATTCTGAGTGGGTAAAACCAGGCCGATACTTATTCCATTTAAATTCCTACCGAAAAACCCGAACAAGATCTACAAAACTACAAGTTATTCGAATAACCGAGTATTTTTATAGACCCACAAGTATCACAATTGCGTGTAGAAGTTGCAAATAAATATAAATCAGCGGTCGCTTTGTTTTTTCGGTAAGAACTTCGAGTACTAAAATAGGTCTAAATCTAGGTATATCACACTGTATATCATCTTATTTAATAGTATTTAAGTGCATAGAAAACGATGAGATAAGATACTATGGGTAGATATGTATTAAGTTTAATTTGCTTTCGTTTGTGATGTTGAAAGTACATTGCATATAGAATGGCACAAACTCATAAACCACAAATAATAAAAAATATATAAAAATACAAATAGGCAAGGTTGAATGTAATTGAAGCTTTGAATCATTTTTTTTTTCTCGACCCAAGACAGTTTAAATAAGGTATTTAAGTACAACAATTTCAATATACGGGGGTAAATACACAAAACTTAATTGTGTAATGAAACACCCTTATAAAAACAAAAAAAAAACAACAAATATATATACAAACATAATAAACAAAATAAACAACCTCAACAGATTTAAAAATTATAAATTGAGCAATTCAATTGAGTAATCATCCACGATTTAAATTGAGCAATCAGCGCGTTTTAGAGGAGCATGGAAAACAACAAATTTCCTTTCCAGATACCTAATTAATAGCAGATTCTGTAATGAAGTAATTTCCAAATAAATCCAAACAAATCATAAATATGAGGTAAGATACAGCAATTCGCAAAACCTAAGGTGATGATCTTTATATTTATAAAACGCAACTCGCAGAAACTACGAGTGGTATTCGCAAAGTTTATGTACACAACACAATGCATACTAACTCGAATTCTACCTTACGCAGAACTTAACTTGGCCGAAGAAAGGATTCTATAATACAAAAAAAACACCTCATATTGAGCATCAAACGTTAAACTATCCAGATATGCCATTACGATATGATTACACAGCGTCCCATAATTAACCCAACAAACTTTCAATGGTGTTAGTACCATCGTTGATTGCACAATCTAACATCACCGAAAGTTTGCTAGTACAATTACAGCACGCCCGGTATATTACCTTCAGTGGTGGAGTTCAATTCGAGCCGCTTGAGCAATTTATCCGCCTCGTTCAACGGCATTATATCGAAATAACCGCTGGAGTTGTCATAACACGTGTATACACCACCATCTTGTTTGAACAGCAGCCCCAAAACCACGTTCAAAGCTGAAGCGTCGTAGCCGTGACAGCCCGAGTACCTGTACTGGGGCTTCTTGTCGAACTTGCAGCCGGCCGATTGGGCCCCCACGGGGAAGATGCAGTCCTGCGTGAGGGCGCACTGCGCCCAGGGCAGCATGACTTGTCGGTGGATCGTGGGGGTGTTTACGATGAGCAGTGCATCCGATTTCACCTGGATAATGAGCGATTTTGTGGTATAGTTTGTGCAAAATAAAGGCAGATGCACGTCACTAATGCCACTGGTGACGTACATCTAGCTTTGTTTTGTGTAGACTATACCATTTCGAGGAAAAGGAAGTTATCGGCATCCGTGTGGAAATATTCGAACATCTTCTTGTGCGTGAGGCTGGAGACTGGATTTTTCAGGTTCAACGGCCAGGCGAGCACGCCGGACTTCAACGCCCTCTCTTCGAATAGTTTGGTTATCACGTTGTGGGAGAGCCGGTAGTTCGATTCCAGGAAGAAAATTGCTCCGGTGTGTTGCAGGGCATCCTGGATGATTAATTAATGTTAATATGTAATTGTGTGGTGCGGGTTGTTGTATACCTGAATGATAAGAGGCCGATATGCGTGCAAATTCTCCAGGAGTACGTGCGGTGGGAATTGATTTAAATCGAAATCGATTACTCGACATCTCGAGCTGTTGCAGAAATTCGTGAGCTAAAAAAGCAATTTTGAATAAATCATAATTTCTACTAATAAACTACTAACCAATTTCGAACCCTGCTCGTCCAAACCCAAATTATATATCAAAACAGTATTATTCGGCAACACTTTAGCCATGTTGATTACGAAACCGATCGCTTGGCTTTCCCGGCCTTCTCTTATGTAGGTCACAACCACCGGTAGTGACGTATTAGTCCACACATCTTTAGGATAAGTCCTCGGCTCATCTACGAACCCTAATATTTTCAAGTACTTTTCGTCCGCATTTAAGGTCTTCGTTTCAGCATCTCTCAGGTTCTCCTACAACACAGAACAATATCAATAAGGGAATTGAGTTAGTATATATGATAAGAGTTACTTGAAAATTCCTTATTTGTTCGTTGGTTGTCGATACGATATCATGGATGCTCTCCGGCTTCTCCTGCCCGAACAGCACGAACATCAAGCTCAACGTTACGATTACGCTTACCGTCACGAAGAAGTTCTTCGTCCTCATTTGTGGACGTTTTTTGCGTCTTTGCAGCTCCTTTTCAGCGATACTCGGCCCTTAACCTAACCACAAAAAACCGTACGGAAAACAAACTGGCGTTGGAATGTCACATTTCTTGGCGTAATTGGAATTGCACGGCGAACTTAATTCGATTTGGTTTATTAATTTGATCCTGTAGACGGCGAATTTAATTTAAATGGAACATTTTGAGTAATATCAGTGTCAAAACAACTGTCAAATAGGTGTCATTTATGTCAATTTTTCTTCTTTTTGAATATGTCAGTGTCAATACTGTCATTTGTCTGTCATTCATTTTGCAATATTTCGCATTGTGTTTGTGTCAAAAATTTACTCGTCAAAATTGTGTTAAAATATCGCAAATTTCGTCCAGGTGTTGACCCCATAGCATAATTGTTATTGATTGAAGAGTACAAAATAACAAATAGAGCAAAATTAAGCGAATTAACAGTTCAAAATACCTGAAGAAACCTCCGAGTGCTCAATCAACGACGACCTTGTGGGTGAAGTAGAGAAAGAAAAGTGAGGAAATTACCATCAAACATCAAACAGTAAAGTATTCCATATACCATTTTAGCCAGATTACGAACCAACGGAGACATGTAGAGCGTACTAACCGGGAGTAAACAAACAACATTAGTTAAATTATGCATTTAACTCTACTATGTCGTCACTGCTATGACTGAGGACACCGCCAGGCCTCCCAAACAGTACGATTATCTGCTCAAGTTTCTCCTAGTAGGCGACAGCGATGTGGGAAAACAAGAAATCCTATCCGACTTGGACGACGGATCATCGGAGAGTCCATTTTGCGGACACAGCGGTAAGTGTACGTATTTCTTAAGGATATCCACAAGAAAGTAACAATCCTAATCGTGCATATTTACAGCTTATAAGACCACCACGATTCTCTTGGACGGGAAAAGGGTGAGGCTGCAGCTATGGGACACGTCCGGCCAGGGGCGGTTTTGTACAATTATTCGCAGCTATTCCAGAGGAGCGCAGGGTCAGTTTGATTAAATATTAATCACACAATAATATGTGGCTGTTGTACCACTCACTCATTCGTTTTATACAGGCGTACTTCTCGTGTACGACATAACAAATCGATGGTCGTTCGACGGGCTGGATCGTTGGCTAAAGGAGGTGGACGAGCACGCGCCCGGGGTCCCCAAAGTCCTGGTGGGCAACCGGCTGCACCTGGCGTTCAATCGCAAGGTGCTGCAACGCGACGCCGACGCCTACGCCAGCAAGCACGGCATGGCCTTCTTCGAGGTGTCCCCGTTGTGCAACTTCAACATACACGAGAGCTTCTGCGAGCTGTCGCGCATGGCCCTGCACCGCAACGGCATGGAACGACTGTGGAGATCTAACAAAGGTAGTACCGTCTCCTACATACTCGCATGTACTACAATTCGTATTTGTTTTCGCAGTTTTGAGTCTACAAGAGTTGTGCTGTAGGGCTATAGTGGCTCGAACGACTGTGTACTCGATTGAGCAGCTACCGTTGCCCGGTGTAGTGAAGTCGCATTTGAAGTCGTACGCGTTGACTTCGACTTCTACGCAATGGCGTTACGCGAACGGGCATGCGAGGAAGAAGAACGGAGGGGGTTCGAATAGGAAGAAGCGCTTCACTAGCACGCCGACGACGCCGGGTTCGATGGTTGATGATAGGACGAGTTGCGTGCCGAGGAATTCGTGCACGATTTCGTAGCGAATCGTGTGTGTTTGGTTTTGCGTCCCTTTATTCGTTGTGTTGTTCGGTTTTCTTGGTTTTTATTGACGTTATGTGTTTCGTTTGGTCGTGAATAAGCATTAAGTAAAGGGTGTGCCTGTCTCTCAGTGCTGCTGTTACCACCTAAAATTTCATCTGATATAAAGAGAATGAAGATTACCTGTTTTTACCCAGTCCAATGTTTTGAATATGATGTGGTGGAGGGGGCATTGTGGAAGTTGTAGCCCTGAATTAATAATTAATCTTAAGTATTAAAATAACTGACAAGATAAAATCGATTGTATTGTGTATATATTTAAATGTATATTTTATCCGCTTCGGTTTTGTTTTTTTTAAACAATTCTTTACGAATTAACGTGTTTTTAACGAATCGATTGTACTAATAAAAAATGTAAATTATATAGTTTTTGATAAACGTTGTTTTAATTTTTACCCTACCCTTTTATTTACAAGCAAAAATTGATTATTTGGGTACTTTACTCAAATATCTGCATAATTATCAAAAACTTCCTTTTAATAAAAAATTCAATTTTATTTTTTATTATATCAAATACGAAAAACACGAACAAATTCAATCACTGTTTTTTTATGATTAATTCAATCAATTCAACTATCACTGGATTATTTACGAGTAGTAGAAATAGATATATACACAAAAAAAAATGTGAAAAAGTTAATTTTTAACATATGAAACATTTAAAACAAGTCAATTGAAACATTGCAGTAGAAATTAATAATAATAATTTAATAATAAAAACACTTTTATTATTTTTTACCCAAGGCCTTCTTCGTTTGAGCCGTTTTCTCTTTGGCAGCATTCTCTTTTTCTGAAAAATACAGTTGATATTAATCCTACAGATCAAATCCCTTCGTCATTTTAAATGGGATATATACCCTGTATATTTTTGCAATTTTAGATTCTACTCGATGAGCTGATTACAAAAAGGGGTAATATTTGGTCTCATAATAAAGGCTATGCAGCCACAAGTAACTTTAGTGGGGTCTCTAGAGGACCCTACACAGGCATTTAAGCTTGTCTCATTTAAGAGTTAAATAGAACCTTTTTTACCTCGTTGTTCTTCTTCTCTACGTTTCTTGGCCTCTTCCCGTTGTTGTTTGATGATGGCCAATCGAGCCAGATCGGCCCTAGCTTGTTCCGTCTTGCCTTCGGCGTGCAATTTTTGATAGTGAGCTTGGGCCTTTTGCTTTTCGATTTCCTCGCGCTCCCGCCTCGACAGTTGCGGTTTTCCGTCCAGTTCGGCCACGTCGAGGTCGTTGGTTATTTTCTTGGTTTTCTTCTGCACCCTGTTGGGATTCTCGATTTCTATGAGATTCGATACACCCTTGGCTTTGACCTTGAACCAAAATTAAGTCAAATAATTCTTCTATAATTGCATCATTATTACCTCCGTGTCGTCATCACTCGAACCTTCTGAATCGGAACCCGAACCCGATGCTTCTTCTTCGCTAATTTTTTTATCACCAGCCGCTTCATCTTCGTCTGACTCGCCGCCGCTGCTTTCTCCCTTCTTCCGCCTCCATTTCTTCTGCTGCTCTTCCTTCCTTCGTTCCTCCTCGAGCTCTTCGGGATTGGTAAACCTTCGGTTCCTGCCTTTGTGGTTGGTGAATTTACCTGCGATTGCGACAAATTGGGTTTAGGACGTGTCAAATCGACGTAAATTAATTGGCGAACGTGACGAATTGAGGAAAATTCGCATAATGGGGGATCCGTACATAACGCATGTGTAATTTAGTATTTTTTTTTAGGTACTCACCTCGTGGCATTTTTGCTTTGATGGCGGCGTTTAAGCTGGTTTGAACTTGTGCGATTCGAACGGTCGCTGGTCGGTAAAAACTAATTTATAAATCAAAATTAATTAACAAAATTCAACAAAAATTTTCGTCCTTGCCCTAACCAATTGACAGCGACAGCTGACAGACAGTTTTGACAATATACTGTCAATGTCAACCATGTCAGAGAAAAAAGAGAGGAGGCCGGTAGGCTTTTTAAAGTAGACATTTTGTTATTTAATTAAAAAGAAGAATATTTAAATTTTCAAAAAATATTCGGTTTTTTATAAATTTGTAGTGTTTTTTAGGGAAATTTTGATATTGTGATCATTTGTAGTAAGTGATAGTAGGTAATTTAATACAGGTAATTATTACTTCGAATAATGTAGTACCTAGTTTTGCGTATAGATGGCTACAAAATTATAATCATAATTTTATCAAATATTTCTTGTAATGATACAAATATGGACTTAAATTGTTCTCAATATATCGATTTGAACTGTGTGCAATTATTACAATATTGTGCACACAAATTTATACTATCAATATTAATTTGACTACAATAACCCCCTGTGAATCCCCCATGTAAACAACTCCTGCTGTAGTTATTTTACCTTAAGCATCAACTTCTCCAGATTTCCAGACTTTTTTCGAATAAATTACGACTCAAATTACGCAATTGAATTTATTTACATCACGCCACGCCAACTATACAGATCCACTCAGATAGATGCGTGGCGCAGCATCCGCATAATAAGAGACAGGTAAACGCACCGCATCAGCACCTGCTGGTCATTCCCACGACTCGCCGGAAGTCCAATTATCCATAGCCACCTCATCGAGCAGTAACGATGCCTTTTTTCCCCGCAAGTTTTTTATAAGACTATACCGATATAATTAAATACCTCTACCTCTATAGCGAGCTTTTCATGCTTTTCCCGCAGCACTTGTGAATTTTTGAGTTTAAGTATTACATAATGCACGACGTGTGTTATGCTAGAGGTGTATTTTATGGGCAATTGACGCCTCGTCCATTCGAATGAACGATCGTGTGACCGATGGTTATCTAGTATTCCATCGCTGTGCTGGGTACCCTGCGAGTAAATATTAAAAAGTCCTTGCAAAGGACGCATTCTGTCAGGTCTGCGTTTTACTATAACGAACAATAAATGCGTTTGTGCGCCTCGTGCATGCCGATTAAGAGGCGTAGAGGTAATTGATATGCCTCGAATGCACCCAGCAGTATTTTTTCCGAGTAATCGTACGTGCTCGTTCGGGGTGAACTTTTCAAATAAAAGTTTGTTTTAATTTCGAGCCCGACGGAGCGGTAGCGTCTCACAATTATTATAATAAAAGGATGCGGCGAGAGATAATTCGAAGTTTAATAGTTTTTCGATGCTTCGCTGTGGGTATTTTTTCCGATTCTCTCACGGTAGTTTCGCTTTCCCGGCCTCTTGCGTGGCGAGAGCGAATCTGGTCGAGAACCAGTCACGAATCCGTCGGGATAATTATAAACTGGGCTCTCGAATCGCCGGATTAACGAGAGGAGCAAAAAATGAGGCTCCGGAATTTTCACTGTAGTATATACCACAAGATTTTGTTGCTACTATACAGAAAATAATGGGTAATTTTATGCTGTATCTTATGAAGGGGAGCCACAATAAGGAGGTTGATTTTTCAGAATTTTTTTGGGTGGGTAGGGTTAATTGGAATTCAATCAAATTTTGGCATCATTTTATTTATATTTCAAACAATTTTTGTGAATTTTTTTGATTAATTTCAGCCAAAAATAACAAAGTTATGCTGTGATGAATTAAAAATATTGTGGACTTTGGAACAATTTCCTTCGATTTGCAGCATGATTTTTTCTCTATTATGCAAAGAAAAACCCTTAAAATCGCAATATCATCTCACAAATTGGTTCATATAATTCCTAATTTTATAAAGAATCAACTATCAATTTTTATAAATATCAGTTAATTACATTAGAGTTAAACTACATTCAAAAAAAGGCATTTCGAGATTGAAAAATAAATTACCTATAGCCTCATCTACTCGCTGGGCACTCATAAAATCTAAACAAATGCGAATGGAGAAGACCACGACTTTTTTTTTAATTTTTTTTTTCAAAACCGTATGTTCTAGGAAGGCGCGTAATGAAATTTTTATTTTTTTCTGTGGCCAAATAAGGCCGCAATTAATTTTTAAAGTTTGAAAAACGTCACACAATCGTCATACACTCTGCTCCAATCAAAGCGAGAGTTGCAAAGAGAAGTCACATTTAGCAAGTTTGCCACGTTTCCTATTACTCTTCTTTACTCCGCAAAATGTGCGTTTTTTGTATATTTATTGCAATAAACATTTTCTGATTTATCCATTTCTTCCATCACCTAATGGATAATTCGATATATTAATATAGAAATAACATCTTCATCTGTATAAATTGTAACCGATTTTCGTGTTAAAAACACAAATAATGGCCCTGAAAAATTTATTTGGCAACATTCTTGTCAACTTCAATATTATCAGTAAAGTGTTTTGTGCCGAAATGCAATTCGTGTAATTTGTTTTGTGCATTTTTCAGAAAAATCTGACAAATGACAGTTTGATTTTTGTTCGTTTGTGCATTCTTTGTTACTGCGTTCGAAAATTCATACTATTTACTATACAACAAGACGTGAGTGGTTTATGATTGGTTGATAAGGTACGAGTCAAAACCAGAAATTTTTAAATTTCGAAGGGCTATATCTTTTTAATTATAACACATTTTGAGCAACTGAAAACGGTTTTGAGCTCTAATAAATCATTTCTAATCGTAACTTTTGCCGAAATCCGCGTATCTCACATCGTGGTCTTCTCCATTTCACTTTGAAATTTCTACAGCCTATTCTTGAATAATTAAACTAACTATTTATGTAATAAAAAATCGGATTTTATGCGCTATCCCTCTTTAAGCTATTCTTACATAGAATACAGGTAGGCCTATTATTAGAACACAATAAGGAGATACCTACGCGTATATACCCTTCACCGCGCATAGAATAATAACAAAAAGAGCCCCACAATAGACCTTACTCGCAACATAAACATCACCCCCGTTATACGCGACGAATTTATTAATCTGTATAATGATCGAATTTCCTCCGTAATTATCAATCATCCTCCCATTCGGTTCGTGCGATAGTTTTGCGTCGAAATCCCCGCGCTCTTCATTTACAATCCCAAATAAACTACGCAATAACCACAGAAAAAACCACGATGCCAGCTCCAGGATTCGAACCCAGAACCAACCAAACTGAATTCAAGAGTGCCGGGAGACTCTAAAGAAGAGTTCCAGTAGGGTTAAATCTGGTGCATACGGGTGGTGGTTGTTGTAGGATTGAATTAGGATTAGATTATTTTTTTTTGAGGTACTTGTGGAGCAGTGCTGTTGCAGTAAACGACAACGCCGCCTCGATGCGAATCGTGAATTACCGTGGGGCATGGATGAAGAGAACGACCGGACACTGCTCAATCAGTTAACGGAAGCGGCAATCAAGGCGGCCGCGGCTCTCGCCGCGATCGTTCTCACGATATGCACGAGCCCCGCGCCTTCTGCGCCATTAAATCCACGCAATGGAGACCAGAGAAAAAATCGAACACAAAAAAAGAATCAGCTTCTTCGAGGAAGATATACCTAAAGAACCATCACCGCCACTACCCCGAAAAAAACCTGTACACGAAGAAGAAATAGAAGAAGCAGAAGAAGCGGAGGACTAGATAGAAGCGAGCGAAAGACACGAAGTGTGTCGGCACGTCGGTTTTTGGGAAGATCTCCGGCCCGGCGTTCCCACGCTTCTGGGGCGTGCACGGTCGCCCGGGGGGCCGGGAAGGGGCTCCGCTGGCTCGGCGGCGCGCGATCGCCACCTGCTCGCCCGCGTTTTCCTTCTACCACGTGCTGACGCCGCGTTCCCACACACAACAAGAAACCGATCCTCCATCTAGCTCGCTTAGACTGCGCGTAAGGAGAGAGGATACGTGATAATGATGATAACGGCGGGCATGCATTAATTATAAGTTGTAAGCGAGTTGATGGTGGATCTAGTTACTTGTATACGGGGCCGCGGGAAAGGCGAGGGGATTGCAAAAGGTTGCGGGGAGGCTATGAAGAAGATTTCCAGTAGAGCTAAATCTGGTTCATATGAGTAGTGTTGTAGAAATGAAACCCTTTAGAATTTTTTGAACTGCACTCGTATAATGTAGGTGCATTACCTATTTAATTACACCTCGTTTTTCAAATATCTAAGTAAGCAGCAAATAATTTACCTACTCTATTCCGTATAGGTATGTAGGTAAAACCAATTCACGTGAAATTATTAAAATGAACCCGTTTCGTATACCAACTCGCCCAACTCTGTATAAGTTACAATACGTGTAAACTCACTAATATTTACTCAATCATAAGATATCTCGGCTTCTGATGGGCATATAGTCTCGGAGGTACTATCACTAGGTACTCGAATAGCGTATTGAAATAATTATTATTTAGGAATTGTTGAAATTTTTATTAATATTGTAACAAAACAAGAATTCATCCATTTAGCAATAATCTCTATACAGTGGGATAATTATTTGACTAGCTAGATTACCCTTCTCAATTTTATAGTACTGCTGCTCTACCCTACTCTTTAGTACTACTCTGTTCTACCCTACTTTACTGTGCTCTACTCTGCAGTAAAATTTTCTACTCTACTTAAAAATGAATCATCCGAATCTACACTATACTATACTTTATATGGTGCTTTATTTCTCTACTCTACTCTACACTATTTTACTCTACTATGCTCTACTCTACTCTGATCTACACTATTTTATTTTACTACTTACTCTATATATTCTAATCTACTCTCATCTGCACTATTCTAATTTACTACTACTCTATTCTACTCTACTCTACTCTACTCTGATCTACACTATTCTACTTTACTACTATTCTATTCTACTCTACTCTGCTCTACTCTACACTATTTTACTCTACTATGCTCTACTCTACTCTGATCTACACTATTTTATTTTACTACTTACTCTATATATTCTAATCTACTCTCATCTGCACTATTCTAATTTACTACTACTCTATTCTACTCTACTCTACTCTACTCTGATCTACACTATTCTACTTTACTACTATTCTATTCTACTCTACTCTGCTCTACTCTACACTATTTTACTCTACTATGCTCTACTCTACTCTGATCTACACTATTTTATTTTACTACTTACTCTATATATTCTAATCTACTCTCATCTGCACTATTCTAATTTACTACTACTCTATTCTACTCTACTCTACTCTACTCTGATCTACACTATTCTACTTTACTACTATTCTATTCTACTCTACTCTGCTCTGCTCTACACTATTTTACTCTACTATGCTTTACTCTACTCTGATCTACACTATTTTATTTTACTACTACTCTATTCTACTCTACTCTCATCTGCACTATTCTAATTTACTACTACTCTATTCTACTCTACTCTACTCTGATCTACACTATTTTATTTTACTACAACTCTATTCTACTCTGCTCTGCTCTACACTATTTTACTCTACTATGCTTTACTCTACTCTGATCTACACTATTTTATTTTACTACTACTCTATTCTACTCTACTCTCATCTGCACTATTCTAATTTACTACTACTCTATTCTACTCTACTCTACTCTGATCTACACTATTTTATTTTACTACAACTCTATTCTACTCTGCTCTGCTCTACACTATTTTACTCTACTATGCTTTACTCTACTCTGATCTACACTATTTTATTTTACTACTACTCTATTCTACTCTACTCTCATCTGCACTATTCTAATTTACTACTACTCTATTCTACTCTACTCTACTCTGATCTACACTATTTTATTTTACTACAACTCTATTCTACTCTGCTCTGCTCTACACTATTTTACTCTACTATGCTTTACTCTACTCTGATCTACACTATTTTATTTTACTACTACTCAATTCTACTCTACTCTCATCTGCACTATTCTAATTTACTGCTACTCTATTTTACTCTACTCTACTCTACTCTGATCTACACTATTCTACTTTACTCTTTTTATAATTTTGTAAACTCCGGGGAGTACCAGAAACAGTTTATAAAGTGAAGTGTGTACTCAATAGAAATAGACTAGTTGTAGTTTGGTGTTGGAATCGCCGAGACTATTAGAAAAATTTTAGGCGAATCGAGAAGGAAGAAGAAGAAGAAGAAGAGGCTACCGTGCAGCGCGATTTTAGCGTCTGTCTCCGTCGGGCCAGGTGCCCGCGTGTGTTAAGGCATCTGTAAATAGAAGCGCTCGTGGGAACGTTCTCGATCTCGAGTCCCACGACAAGAGCCCGCGTCGCCGCCGCTCGTCGTCGGGCCGGCCGTGCGTCACGGCTCGTGTTTTCTTTCTTGCGGGTACCGCTTTATCTCCGGTTGGCTCGGGCCGGACGCTCGACCGACGGACGACCCAAGAAATCCGGATTATTTACGAGGGTACAAGAAATTGTACCTATATATTTTTCTTTTTTCATTTTTTTTGGGGTGAATGGGAAATTTTATTTTAGAGAATTTACTTAATCTTATGAAGGAGTTATCATGATGATACTAATTATAGTACTACAATTGGATAAGTTTAATAGAGAGTGCATTGATTTTTTGACTTCTTTGCTAACTAAAAAAAAAAAAATAAAGAGGCACTTATAGTTAAAAAAAATAATAATTGGTGCATTAATGTTTTGATTTTATTGCAAACTAAAAAAAAATAAAGAGGCACTTATAGTTAAAAAATTTTAATAATTGGTGCATTAATGTTTTGATTTTTTTGCAAACTAAAAAAAAATAAAGAGGCACTTATAGTTAAAAAATTTTAATAATTGGTGCATTAATGTTTTGATTTTTTTGCAAACTAAAAAAAAATTAAGGAGGCACTTATAGTTAAAAAAGTTTAATAATTGGTGCATTAATGTTTTGATTTTTTTGCAAACTAAAAAAAAATAAAGAGGCACTTATAGTTAAAAAATTTTAATAATTGGTTCATTATTTTTTTGACTTTTTTGCAAACAAAAAAAAATAAAGTAGGCACTTATACCTATTAAAAAAAAAAACTGATTCTAATATGTACAAAAAGTTCAGTCTATGCAAAAAAAATCTATGCCCTTTTCACAACAAATCAGGTCTGCGCTATTTTCTTCAAAATAAGTCCAGATTAAAAAATATTCTCGCTCGCTTATAAAGAAGAAAAAAACGAGAAATTCCTTTACCGCGGTCGCATGCTGGGCACCCTTATAATAATGCACCCTTAACACCGCCATCAAAAAAAAGGTATACAAAAAAAGAGGGTTAGGTAGAATTTCACATCAAGTGCATGAAACAGACCCGGCTTCAAAAACTCTTATTTAACGAGATTTTTGTGAAAAAATTTCCATATTTTTTAGACACATATAGTTTACGCAAAACAAACTTAGAAGCACGTCAGTAATGTCGTCATATTTACGGGAATTATTATCTTTAAATGTACATACCTCATCTCTAGAAATCTTTCTTGACATTTTTAGCAAATTATTAGATTTTCCAAACTTCATAAAACTTCAGCAACACTGTCTAATTGTGATGTAGCAAATTTATAGTGACGTACATCCAACTTTGTTCTGCATAAACTATATACTATTTTTCTTCATCTCATAAGAGTTTTTGTATCAGATTTTTTTTTAAATTCGAGTGTGTTATTATTCTGCATGACACAGGGTGGTTTTTTTATACAAATACCCATTTTTTGTACTAAAATTGTGGATACATAATTTAAACTAATCCCACCGATTTACTAATCTAAAACCCCCTGTAACAATCGTCCAATAAATCCCCGAAATCAATTTACAAACGCATCAAAAAACCGCACCGGTATCCACCGGACACCGGCTCTGCCCCTGTCCCATACGCGCCCATTCATAACCGCCGCCCCACCACCATCACCACCATCACCTCCATCCCGTATAAAACCAAAAAATTCCTCTACCACGCCATCATTCCGACGCAGAAACCACCGCTCGAGAATCGTCCGCAGCGCTCTTAGTGCGCAACGTGTGCTAAACAAACCGCGTACGATGGCGCCCCCGTACAGCACGGACCCCAACGAGGAGCCCATATCCCGCACCTACCAGTACAGGAAGGTGATGAAGCCCATGCTGGAGAGGAAGCGCCGAGCCAGGATCAACCGCTGCCTGGACGAGCTCAAGGAGCTGATGGTCACGGCCCTGCAGAACGAGGGCGAGAACGTCTCCAAGCTGGAGAAGGCCGACATCCTGGAGCTGACTGTGAGGCACCTGCACACGCTGAAGAACCACAGGCAGCTGGTGGCGCAGCCGGAGCAGGGGTACGCGGATCGGTTCCGGGCGGGGTTCGCGCAGTGCGCCCAGGAGGTGACGCATTTCGTGGCGACGCCGACGGATGGGGTTGATCCCACGGCGGGGAGGAAGTTGCTGCAGCACCTGGGGGCGTGCGTGAGGCAGTTGGATTACGCGTCGCGGGGTTGTGAGGGGAAGGGCGCCGGGACGCCGACGCCGGTGTGGCGGCCTTGGTCTGTTTAGTTTGTGGATTGTTTCATGTGCCCATTTGGTTTGAAGATACTTTGGCTCTTTTGATTGAGCAGCGAAGGATATTTTATCTTGGGGTCCACAGGGGTATTGATACGCCACTGGAGTGTTTCGAATCGACGTCTTCCTTGTAATTATCGTTTTAATTTCGAATTTTCGTAGCTTTAATTCTGTGATAGTAGAATTAGGTATAAAGGAGTAATCGAAATAGGGAGTTTAGTTATTTTTTTTGTATTGATTGTATTCACAAATTGATCTGATGTGTTTTTTATTTTGTTAACTAAATTGCAATATAATTAATAAGGCTTTAATGAACCCTTTTTTATTTAATGTTAGCGGTTAAAATTTGTGATTAAATGATTTTATATTTATTGTCGTAACTTGGTTCAAAAGTTTTCGTGCGAAATTGTACTAATACCTAACGATATATTTTTAAACAATGTTATAAGTTTTTGCAAAAGAAATGACTGTAAAAAATTTATTTTATTAGATAATAATTGAATTATGTTTGAGTTTTTTTTATTTTTACAACTATTAGGTAATTTGGATATAAATGTGTGGCTTTAATGAAATCATTTTTAAGTTAAGTAATATGTTAGCAGTTAAATTTTGTGAATAAATAATATTATAAAATGGCTTGTTTTATTGACGTAATAAATTACCACCTGTAAGATTTTCAAAATTTTTGCAAAATATTTTAAAAACAATAAATTTCACTAAATAATATTCTTTTATTATTAATTGAATTAGATAAGAGACATTCTACATTTTACCATTTCTTAAAAATGTAATTACATATAATTCACTTCACTAAATCAACAATAATTCTATGAAAATAATACAAAATTTAAATGAACACACTTTTTTTTTAATCTATTCTTTCATATTTCATTATTACTACCATTTATTTTACTTTTTTCATCCCACATTCTTCTACCTCCTTTACCTCCTCTTCTCCCTTCTTTACCTCCAACATTTTCATCTTCCTCTTTCTTATCGCGACTTCCTCCTTTCTCACTTTCTCCAAACTCAAACCCACCATCTTTCTCTTTCCTTTTTACTGGCTCTTCAGGTCGATATCTCTCCTCATCATCATAATGTCCACTGAACTCATCATAATCATCATCATCATCCATGGAAGAGTCTCCGCTATTCGAAAAATTTTCATCATCTCCGTAATTTCCACTACCTTCATCATTCTCTCCTAGTTCAGTGCTTTGGTTTATTTTTGGAGTATTTGTTGTACTGGTAGTTTCTGTTTTTGTACTTTTATTAATATTATAATCAGATGCGTAATTTGTTGAGTTATTGAATTCTATAATATCGGTGCTATTAAATGTAGTATCTAGTGATTGGTGATCCTCAGTATACGATGTAGGTACTATAATTGTAGTGCTTGATTGTTCTAGTGTAGATTTTTCTATATTGGAAGATTCTGTGGATTTCAATTTGAGTTCTTCGGGAGGTGCTCGAGTAGTGTTTGGTATTTTATATAGATTTTCTGTAGTTGTTTCTGTAACAATTTCTTCCGTGGCATTTTGATTGTCTTCAGGGATAATTTCGTTAAAATCTTTTGTAACATCTGATGTAAAAGATTGATCAGATGTAACATCTGATTCTTCAGCAGGTGCCGTCGTTTCTGTTTCTTCTGTATCATTTTTCGTTAAATTATCTGCGTTAATATTACTTCGAGAATTTTCGATCTCTTCTGTTGTGTTATATAATTCTGTTGTTGCTGATTTGTTTTGCTCTGTAGTAGTTTCTTCGAATACATCAGTTTCTGTTGCATTTTCTTCTGCATTTATACTTATTTCTGATGTCGTTGCATATAATTCTGTACTAGATTCTTCTTGCATTGATGTTGTAGTTTCATTTTCTTCAAATATAGATTCACTTGGTTCGGTTGTTGTTGAATTTTTATCTACAGTGGCATTTTGTGTTGATGTTTCATATAATTCTGATGTAGTTTCATTTTGTTCTACTCTCGTTGAAGTTTCTTCAACAGTTGTATTTTGATATTCTGATGAAGTTTCGTAAGAATCTGTCGTGGATTCTTCTCGCTCTGATAGTGTGGTATTATTTTCTTCTAATGAGGTTTCAGTTTGTTCCAATGCTGTAGTTTGATTTTCTTCTTCTGGTGTATTAGTTTCAAATTCCACTGTATTTGGTAATTCTGAATTAGTAGTTCTTTGTTCTAATTGAACAGGGGGCTCACCAGTATCTACTGTACTATCTATATCAGTTGTAATATCTGTATAATCTGTCGCATTTTCCGTATAATCAGTTGAAAAATCTGTTGTTTTTGTTGTCTCAACTGAATCACCTGTGTAATCTGTTGTAAAATCTGTGTAATTTGTTGTTTCCTCTAAGTCTTCTGTCGTACTTTCTGTGAAATTGGTTGTAACATCTGTGGAATCTGAAGATTCATTTGTGGAATCTGTTGAATTTTCGGTGTAATTTGTGGCTTCATCTGTATCTTCTGTTGAAATTACGGTGTAATTTGTGGTTTCATCTGTATCTTCTGTTGAAATTTCGGTGTAATTTGTGGTTTCATTTGTATCTACTGTTGTATTTTCAGTGTAATTTGTGGTTTCATTTGTATCTTCTGTTGTATTTTCGGTGTAATTTGTGGTTTCATTTGTGGCATCTTCTGTTGTATTTTCAGTGTAATTTGTGGTTTCATCTGTATAATCAGTAGAAATTTCGGTGTAATTTGTGGTTTCATTTGTATCTTCTGTTGAAATGTCGGTGTAATTTGTGGTTTCATTTGTATCTACTGTTGTATTTTCAGTGTAATTTGTGGTTTCATTTGTATCTTCTGTTGTATTTTCGGTGTAATTTGTGGTTTCATTTGTGGCATCTTCTGTTGTATTTTCAGTGTAATTTGTGGTTTCATCTGTATAATCAGTAGAAATTTCGGTGTAATTTGTGGTTTCATTTGTATCTTCTGTTGAAATGTCGGTGTAATTTGTGGTTTCATCTGTGGCATCTTCTGTTGTATTTTCAGTGTAATTTGTGGTTTCATCTGTATAATCTGTTGAAATTTCGGTGTAATTTGTGGCTTCATCTGTATAATCTGTTGAAATTTCGGTGTAATTTGTAGTTTCATCTGCATAATCATCAGTAGAAATTTCATTGTAGTCTGTGGTTTCATCTGTGTAATCTGTTGAAATTTCGGTGTTATTTGTGGTTTCATTTGTATCTTTTGTTGTATTTTCAGTGTAATTTGTGGCTTCATCTGTATAATCTGTTGAAATTTCGGTGTAATTTGTGGTTTCATTTGTATCTTCTGTTGTATTTTCAGTGTAATTTGTAGTTTCATCTGCATAATCAGTAGAAATTTCATTGTAGTCTGTGGTTTCATCTGTATAATCTGTTGAAATTTCGGTGTAATTTGTGGCTTCATCTATATAATCAGTAGAAATTTCATTGTAATCTGTGGTTTCATTTGTACCTTCTGTTGTACTTTCAGTGTACCCGGCCAATTGGCATACTTTATGCACAAAACAATTAATTTTGCAACATTTGAAAAAACTTGGACACTGGAAATCGGTAGCGCATTCGAATTGATAAGTTTCACTTGTAGGAAAAGGGCTTTCGCATTCGAACTCCCATTCAGAACAAGTCCCAGGTCGTTCTATAACCAATTTAGAAAATTATATGAATACTTAAAAAAATTATTGGAACAATAGGAGGATTATACTTATAGATTTTTTGCAAAAAAAAACTTACCTCCTCTATGGGAGTGTTGCACTTTGAAACTTTTAGGCGGTGGTATCTCCTCGAACCCTTTGTAGAGGTGGTTGCTGTAAACTATATCGAACGAGTCCCCGTTCCATTTGTAGTAGTACTTCTGCAATTGCGCTTCGGCGATGGTCCCCAAAAGGCACAAATACACCACCACAAACATCGCTCGATTTTTACTAAACTTGTTATCTTCGATTTCGCTTTATGATTAACCGATTTTCCCAGCAACTATGCCCGTTTATATAATCTTATCGAAAAAAATCAAACGGGCGCGAAGGCTCTTTCGACGAAATCCTTGAAAATATAGTTTTATCTCCTTGCCAATACAAAAAGTTCTTTGTCCAAATTCCTATCATCTTTATTTATACTCCAGTTGATATACTTAATATAAATTTATCTCGAGGAATTTTCATCCTGTGAAGGATAATGAAAACAAACAAGGCGCAATCGAAGATTGTACCTTTTCATTATCGCTTTCATGCATATGTAAATAACAATATCAAGGATTCGCTTTTGCACAATGCGAAATATTTTCGATAGGTGCAAGTCAATAAAAAAAATGAATAATAAATCTGAATAATCTGTTGAAATTTCGGTGTAATTTGTGGCTTCATCTGAATAATCTGTTGAAATTTCGGTGTAATTTGTGGCTTCATCTGTATAATCTGTTGAAATTTCGGTGTAATTTGTGGCTTCATCTGAATAATCTGTTGAAATTTCGGTGTAATTTGTGGCTTCATCTGTATAATCTGTTGAAATTTCGGTGTTATTTGTGGTTTCATCTGCATAATCAGTAGAAATTTCATCAAATTTCATCAAATCCTTGAAAAATTATAAAATTATAGTTTTATCTCCTTGCCAATACAAAAAGTTCTTTGTCCAAATTCCTATCATCTTTATTTATACTCTAGTTGATATACTTAATATAAATTTATCTCGAGGAATTTTCATCCTGTGAAGGATAATGAAAACAAACAAGGCGCAATCGAAGATTGTACCTTTTCATTATCGCTTTCATGCATATGTAAATAACAATATCAAGGATTCGCTTTTGCACAATGCGAAATATTTTCGATAGGTGCAAGTCAATAAAAAAAATGAATAATAAATTACGTAGGAATAAGGATAAGAACGAAAACACACGATAATAGCAACGAATTCGAACGCTCATTCGCGTTGTAAAATCGAGGTGAAAAACTGCAAAATTCGACTAGTTTTCAGTGGAAAAAAAACAAACAACGAAACTCCTGAATTTATCCTGAATTCGATTCGCAACCAGTTCGCAGGAAAATAAACAAAAATCGCATTTGTGCGCACTGGTAATTCAATATTTAATGCACAACAAATTCGTAGACGGTTAACCGTGCAATTCAGCACGTGTGCTTTCTCAAACATTCGATAAAACACCGATAAGGGAGAAAAGATTCGCTAAACCGCTCAGTCGATTGGGAGAGTTTGATTTGTAATTTACAAATATACCAATAATTTTTCAGTGAGAATACAGGTAAGTTATCTACTCAATTTGCTTGTAACTTGTACCATTTTTGAGACTAATCTCATCGCTAATTCCAGCCTCTAAAATGAGACTCCTCGCCACCATCATCTTCCTGCTAATCCAACACGAAACCGCATCGCCGCTCCCATGGAACACCTTCGACGACCAGGACTTCTTCGAAGGCAGCGCGGAAGGAAGCGCAGAAGGAAGCGCCGAAGGCTCCGCTGAAGACGACGCCGAGGAAGGCAGCGGGCCGGCCTACCCCACGGCATATTTCGACTACACCTCCAAGAACTACGAGACCACCACCGAGGAGCCCGTCACCGCGGCTCCCCCGGGAGGCGACGTCTCCAACGAGGACTTCTACTTGACTTACGATAAGTATTTCAACAGGACGGTGAACAAGAGGACTTCGTCCACCAAGGCGGCGCCGGTGGCGCCGGCTGGTGGTGCCCATGGGGATGCTGCTGCTGATGATTTAGTGAGGGGTAGGTTGAATTCGGATATTATAAATTTGATTCGATCGATGCGGAAGCCCTGTGAACTGTTTTTTTCTTCGGTGGAGGAGCATTTTATAGTTTATTGTTGAAACTGGACTAATTTTTTAGCGAAATAATAGTGCAGGGAATAATTTTATTGGTTTTTAGGTACACTTTATTAAAACATTTGTAATAGCAAAAGTTTGTAGTATATTTTTATAAAGAACTAGTGTTACAAAAGTAAGATAATTATAGTGTTATTAAACCATTAAATCGTCATCTATCTTCTTCCTCTTGATTCTCATAAGGATAATCGCTGTCTTCATAATTATACTCACCATAATCAGGATCTATCGCATTCGAATCCACCGTTTCACCCTCCACCGGCGAACTGGTACTGGCCTCCTCCACCCTTTTTATAAAATTCTCCTTCAACGTTTCGGATATCCCAGTCACATCCTCACCTTTAGCACCCCTGCTCGACTTCACGCCATCCTCCTTAATCGCAGCCACAACAGTAGTACTCTCCCTCACCTCCCCGGCAGCCATGACGGTCCTAGAGCAGATCTTGTGGCTGAAGCACCGCTGTGGACAGCACATCAGCCCTTCTGGGCACTGCTCGTCCGCTGTACACTTGAATTTCCTCGTCGCCCTCATGGGGAACCTCTTGGTGCACACGTAGGGCCACTCGGCGCACTTGAGGGCGCCGGAGGATTTGCGGGCCTTGGCCAATCCGGCGGGGTTGCGGGCCAGCCCCTCGGTGCACACCTTGTGGAGGAAGCAGCGCTGCGGGCAGCAGATGTAAGAGGCCGGGCAGTTGCTGTCGTCCTTGCACTCGAATTGGTAGGTGGATTGGTAGGCGAAGGGCTTGGGGCAGGTGAAGCCCATGTCCTTGCAGTAGAGCCCTCTGGTGAATATATCTGGAAGTTCGTGGTTGTATTTTAATAGGAATATAAAGGGTTTGTGGTACCTTTTTTTAGTGATAGAGTTTTTGGTGGTTGGATGATCTTGTATCCTTTGGGCACGTTTAGGACATCACTGGTTAACACTCGATTGTAGTCGGCGTTGTAGAAGTAGTATGATGATGCTTGTTGTATTAGTAGGTAGTAGAAGATTGATTTGAGCATCTTGAGATTCGCTGTTGTGGGAATTGTTGGGGAATTGAATGGTTTCGGTTGGATTTATATCGACGAATTTATATCGTTTATGATCAAATATTGACAGAAAAAAAGCGTATGAGTCGATTTGGGACAGTGAAATCATTGAAAAATCGACGTTTGCTAAATATTTGCGGTTGATAAGAGGGTATAGGATTGATTAGATGGGTTTTTGTAGGTCGAATTGAATTTTTTTTTATTTATTATATATTTATTTATCCACATATACAATTATACAGTTCTGTACAAGTCCCAACCCAGCGAATGTAGAGCGTTCCTCGAATGGCAAGAACGGAAGAAATAAAAACAAAAATATATAAAAAATATAACAAATATAAAAGTAATAATACAAAATCACAATATAAATGACTGGACGTGTCACGAAATAATATCGTACTAAAATTAATATACTACATTATTAGCTAATCGAATTGTATGTTATATTCGAAAAATAATTTAAGTATGTATTTTTCGAATTTACATACATTTCTCAACAAAAATAAATACAATAAAAATTACCTATACCTCTGAATTATTACTCCTAAAAAATAATTCATGCAATGATGTTCACAACAAAAAACTCCTATTTTTTCAACCTTGTGATTCATTAATGGAATAAATTAATTTTATCATTAATTTTCGATAAACTTTTTTTAGGAATAATTATGATACAAACAATTATTTATAGCAACATCTAATTACTATAGGTAATGATATTACTAGATTTGATTTACTTAGAAACTACTCCTGTATATTCCCTCCCGGAATGTAGGGGTAAAAAATAACATAAACTGGATACATTTTATCATGAAATACAACTAAAGCATGTATAATAATAATTATAGTTTTACATATAACTCCAATTAAATGAAATACATGTTAAGAATGGTATAAATTTCCTCCCATCCAAGCTCGATTTATTACCTACATTAATCATTAACTTACTCCAGCAAATTCAACTTGCTGTTCGTCTTCCTCAGCTGCGCCCTCCAGGGTATCAAATTGGGGGGCTCCTCATCCGATTGATCCCCTTCGTTCTCCAACCTGAAGCTCTCCTCTTCCTCCTCGTTGTTGCCATTGTTGTTGTAGTTGTTTTCTTCATCAGGCTGAAGAAGCTCCTTCTTCGCAGCTGCGGCCTCCAGCTCCTGGACCTTCGTTATCTTGTGCTCATCAACCACTTTCGGCGTATATAACGTAGATCTGCGGGAAATGCTCGTTTAGTGTCTGGAAGAGTAACTGGAAAAAAGGTGCGGGTGCGGCAGAAACTTGGTGGGGAGGTGCTGGCGATTGGAGAAGAATTTTAGCGGTGTGTGAAAATAGCAACGAACAACTACATGAAGCTAAAAGCAGCTAAAGAGTTACTTTATCCGATTCTCGGCTTCCTCTTTCTTTTGCAGCAATTGCCGCTTCCACTGCGGTATGGCTTTCAGCCGCTTCTCCTCGGCCTCCCGCAGCAGCTGCTCTTCCAGCTCCTTCCTGGCCTTTTCGGCCGCCTTCTTGGCCAGCATTTGCCGCTTCCACGCCGGTATGATATTACCAGTGTTATCCTTCTCGGGCACCTGAAACCCACCAATTATTACACCCATCCACCGCGCTCGTTCGAACCACCTACAACCTTCTCTACGAACTTCGACGTGGTGAACTGCTTGGTGATCTCGGTGAAGATCTCCTTCTCCTTGCACTCCTCGGTCTTGGCGCGTTCGATCTTCATCTTCTTGATGCCTGTTATGTCCCTGGACATCTTCAGCTCGGCGATGAGGTCGGTTTTTTGGGCCAGGAAGGGCTCGCTTTGCAGACATTGCAAGCTGACGCTGCGAGTCGGCGCCGAGAAGGTTTTGGACGCCGCCGTCTTCTCCGTGCGCTTCAGCTGCACCGAGTTCAAGTCCTGGATGCTGATCGCAGACAGCGGCTGGTGCTGCTTCTTCACCATCTCACCACCACACTGCTCCTGCCATAAACAAAACAATTATGCATTAAGAATGTAAAGTTAGTGGTGGAAACTCACCTCCTTCTGGAAGAAATTGGCGGGCAGAGGAGGCGGTGGCGGGCCTTCACCAGAGTGCGGTTTCTTCTCCTCGTAGAGCTTGTCTTGGTCTAGATCTCCGCTCTCCGAGTAGCTCCTGGTGGACGCGGGCTTGGAGCCGCCGATGCTGCGCAGGTACTCCGAGGGTTTGATGAGGCGGTTGGAGGCGGCGGCGCCGGCGAAGGTGGGCGGCACGAAGGGCAGCACGCGGTGCTTGTTCACCAGGTGGTGGGCGGCCTTGTCCGGCTCGTCGCCGTCCAAGCTGACGATGGTGAGGTCCGAGCAGGAGGAGTTCAGGCGTCTGGCGGCTGGTGAAATTGTTAATACTTTTACTTAATGTTTATTTATGGGGTTTATGAGATGCGGAGCGGTGGCGGTGGAGCGAGACTAATGGTAGTTTCTTTATTTAGTTTCTTTAATTGCGATTTGAACGATTCGAATCTATACAGGGTGTTTCTATAACATCCTATTTGTGATAAGCTAACTTTGATTGGTATCTATAACACTCCTGTAAATCCCCGAAAACAGAGGTACTAAAAAAATTAATTGTGTCTACTTACGTGATGAGAGTACTCAAAAAACTAATTGCAATCAACGTTTAATTTGCACTACTAATAGCATGTAAAGATGTAAGTGAACTAAAGAAATACCGAAGAGCTCGACTTTTACTTCTTGGGTAGATGCGAGATGGACGATCTCGGAGATCTGATTGAAGTAAAACGGAGTATTTTTTCGTTCAGAACGCCGGTTATACAGCTGTATAACGTATGTGCATATGTTGAGATGAATTTCTCCAATTACGGCATCGAAATCGATCGAGGTCAATGGTTTCGGGAAAAGTAGTACAAAAACGCATTTAATTATTTACGCGGCAAATGGACGGAAAGTATTATACCAGAAGAGTACTACCCCCATTTCGGTACAATTCTTTATTCATGAATATTCAGCGAACAATTACTCTTTAATTATCAGAGGATACTATACTGAAGTACCACCATTATATGTATATGAGTACCTGGTATATGAGTATCTGGTATATGGTACCCATTTCTTCATCTTCCCCTATCGTATAGCCTCTTCCCTAAGCCCCCATATTATATTCCCTTTCCCCTACATTATATCTTCTTCCCCTGCAAAATATCTTCTTCCCCTACATTATATCTTCTTCCCCTACATTATATCTTCTTCCCCTGCAAAATATCTTCTTCCCCTACACTATATTCCCTTCCCCTGCAAAATATCCTCTTCCCCTACACTATATTCCCTTCCCCTGCAAAATATCTTCTTCCCCTACATTATATCTTCTTCGCCTACATTATATCTTCTTCCCCTGCAAAATATCTTCTTCCCCTACACTATATCTTCTTCCCCTGCAAAATATCCTCTTCCCCTACATTATATCTTCTTCCCCTGCAAAATATCCTCTTCCCCTGCACTATATTCCCTTCCCCTGCAAAATATCTTCTTCCCCTACATTATATCTTCTTCCCCTGCAAAATATCCTCTTCCCCTACATTATATCTTCTTCCCCTACACTATATCTTCTTCCCCTGCACTATCCTCTTCCCCTGCAAAATATCCCCTTCCCCTACACTATATCTTCTTTCCCTACACTATATTCTCTTCCTAAACCAATGCTTATGTACTAGGTAGTACTTACATAAAGCAGACATGCTTCTGCACATCCCTTTGACGATATCAGAAGGCCTCAGGGTGGGTTCCTCGACGATTTCGACGATTTCTGCACCGCGGGGTTCGTCATATTCGACTTCTCCGTATGGTGGAGGCGGTGGAGGTGGTGGAGGCGGCGATAATGACGATTTCCCAATGGGTACAGAGGTGACGCGTTTTAGTAGCTTGCCGTTCATGGCGGCATCTGGTGGTTTCCCTGGTAGGGATCGTCTTAGAGCTAGCTTGGTCTTCTCCGGTTCCCCCTCCGAGGAGCCGGAAGATACGCCGGATTCCTATTGGAAATTACAGTTTATTAATACGTGAGGTTAGCGGTGTGGTTAGTGGTGCTTACGATGTTGGATTCCTTGTCTTCGGCGATGGTTTTGGTGGCGTCGTCGGCGGTGTAGTGGACCACCACGTTGCTGCAGGAGTTGGAGGAGCTGACGGAGCCGGAGCGGCTGTGCGAGCCGGAGTCCCTGGAGTCGGAGCGGGCGGGTTTCTTGGGGGTTTTGTTCTCCTCCCTGAGCAGGTAGATGTCCTCGTAGTCGTGCTCGTGCTCGCCGGAGCGCTCCGAGAGGTCGGAGGAGGAGAGGTTCTCGTCGGAGCCGGCGCCGCTGCTGCTCGAATGCACTTCCACTTTTACTGCAATTTTGTTTCAGATTTTGTATCGTGAGCACGTGTGTCAAGTACTTGCGAGAGTATCTTGCAGCAAGTTACTGTCCGCAAGTAATTGCGAGAGGTATGTGAAGAAATTTAACTTTGCAGGTTCAGCTCTCAAACGTGTTGCGACACGTTAATATCGCAAAAACTGTCGCAAGTTACTTGCTAATCGATACGAGACTTATCAGAAGTGTGAATTTAGAAAGTGCCTATAGGGTAATTAATACAGATTAAATGATAAACTGATTATTGTGCACCATAAATCATTTTTTATTCCTATATTACATAGCGCGTTAATGCTCAACAGATGTTGGATATATTCATTAATTATTACCTATTGCATGTTTTTCCGCTGGAAAATTAACAATTTTTCTCGGGAATTTCATAAAAACTTGATAGTACACTCCGATAGTAACCAAACTGTACTGAACAACATAATAGCTACTGCTTACTTAATAAAAAATTAATCAACCGATTCAGGAAATTTATTCATAACATAAGTGGGGCTATTGTTTCTACATGAATTTCAAACTCCAATTGAGCGTGAAGCACTAATTTCCTATCATTAATTATTGCAATGATAGTCAACTTTAAACTAGGCACTCAACAATAATAACACATTATTATAATAATTTGTTGCGTATAAAACTCTTTGAATTATTCACCTGTTACAGCCTGTCCTCGAGTGGAGCTCTCGAACAGATCTTTGACTCTGTTATAAATCACCTCCTGGGGATTGTGCAGATAAAACGACTCACCATTGCTGCTCACGCTGCTCTCCGAGCTGCTCGAAGCGCTGCAATCAGCAATG
The DNA here is from genome assembly GCA_917563865.1 of Phyllotreta cruciferae. Taxonomy (NCBI): domain Eukaryota; kingdom Metazoa; phylum Arthropoda; class Insecta; order Coleoptera; family Chrysomelidae; genus Phyllotreta; species Phyllotreta cruciferae. Next base: position 1,696,008 of record OU830613.1, read on the forward strand.
ATAAAATTTACTATACATATAAATCCAATTATCAGATAAAAAAGTATCTATTATTCGATTAATATACAGCGTTTTGTGCATTACCTGTGCCTGTGTTTGCTCATGGGATTAATGTAAAGCCCGTTCTCCGGGGCGTGGGCCGGCTCTATTGAGCGATCGCTCAAAGGCGGGTGGAGATAGAAGGGCTCATTATTGGTATTGTGCTTCATTGAGCTAGTATTGGTGCTAATGGATTTCGGTTTGCAATTGGAACAATCGCTCGCCACGCTATTACCCTGCAATTAGTAAATATGTAGTAGAGGAAATTGGTGTAAGAATCAACTCACTCTTCTTAGTTTTTCTGGTTTTCTAGTACACCCGCAGGATTTCCCATTACTGGTCAGCTTCTCCGGCTTCTCTTGGTAATCGGGAGTCGTCCCGTGTTGCACCAGCACGTTCAAACACTGCAAAAAACGCATATTTTATCCACCAAACAATTCTCCCTACTTCTACGCATTAATCTACCTCCACTTGCTGGTTCTCCGCAGCGTCGTTGATCGGACTCTTACCGAACTTGTCCAAAGACAGCCGAGCCCCGTGCTTCAACAACCACCGCACGGTGTCCAAGTGCCCCCTGGAGGAGGCGAAGTGCAGCGGCGTCGCCCCGTCGCCGTCCCTCAAGTTCGGGTCCACCCCTTGGTCTTGAATCTGCAACACAAACAACCCTCAACAGGCAACAAACTCCTCCAAAAGGTCTACTAGATTCATGATTATAGTCCGGAAGAAGATGAAGATGTTGATAATGTTGTGGAAGAGGCAAGGGTAGAACATTTGTAGGTAGAACAAGAGAGTTTGCACTAGCCAAATTTATGACCTGGTGAAGGTTTATGAACTGGTGAAGGGGATAAACAGAACAGTTATCAAGAATCTGATGAAAGTCCACCAAAAGGTCTACTAGATTCATGATTATAGTCCAGAAGAAGATGAAGATGTTGATACTATAGAATAACAAAGTTTGCACTAGCTAAAGTTATGATCTGGTGAAGGTTTATGAACTGGTGAAGGGGATAAATAGAACAGTTATCAAGAATCTGATGAAAGTCCACCAAAAGGTCTACTAGAATGATGATTATAGTCGAGAAGAAGATGAAGATGTTGATACTATAGAATAACAAAGTTTGCACTAGCTAAAGTTATGATCTGGTGAAGGTTTATGAACTGGTGAAGGGGATAAATAGAACAGTTATCAAGAATCTGATGAAAGTCCACCAAAAGGTCTACTAGAATGATGATTATAGGGAGAAGAAGATGAAGATGTTGATACTATAGAATAACAAAGTTTGCACTAGCTAAAGTTATGATCTGGTGAAGGTTTATGAACTGGTGAAGGGGATAAACAGAACAGTTATCAAGAATCTGATGAAAGTCCACCAAAAGGTCTACTAGATTCATGATTATAGTCCAGAAGAAGATGAAGATGTTGATACTATAGAATAACAAAGTTTGCACTAGCTAAAGTTATGATCTGGTGAAGGTTTATGAACTGGTGAAGGGGATAAATAGAACAGTTATCAAGAATCTGATGAAAGTCCACCAAAAGGTCTACTAGAATGATGATTATAGGGAGAAGAAGATGAAGATGTTGATACTATAGAATAACAAAGTTTGCACTAGCTAAAGTTATGATCTGGTGAAGGTTTATGAACTGGTGAAGGGGATAAATAGAACAGTTATCAAGAATCTGATGAAAGTCCACCAAAAGGTCTACTAGATTCATGATTATAGTCCAGAAGAAGATGAAGATGTTGATACTATAGAATAACAAAGTTTGCACTAGCTAAAGTTATGATCTGGTGAAGGTTTATGAACTGGTGAAGGGGATAAATAGAACAGTTATCAAGAATCTGATGAAAGTCCACCAAAAGGTCTACTAGATTCATGATTATAGTCCAGAAGAAGATGAAGATGTTGATACTATAGAATAACAAAGTTTGCACTAGCTAAAGTTATGATCTGGTGAAGGTTTATGAACTGGTGAAGGGGATAAACAGAACAGTTATCAAGAATCTGATGAAAGTCCACCAAAAGGTCTACTAGATTCATGATTATAGTCCAGAAGAAGATGAAGATGTTGATACTATAGAATAACAAAGTTTGCACTAGCTAAAGTTATGATCTGGTGAAGGTTTATGAACTGGTGAAGGGGATAAATAGAACAGTTATCAAGAATCTGATGAAAGTCCACCAAAAGGTCTACTAGAATGATGATTATAGTCGAGAAGAAGATGAAGATGTTGATACTATAGAATAACAAAGTTTGCACTAGCTAAAGTTATGATCTGGTGAAGGTTTATGAACTGGTGAAGGGGATAAATAGAACAGTTATCAAGAATCTGATGAAAGTCCACCAAAAGGTCTACTAGAATGATGATTATAGGGAGAAGAAGATGAAGATGTTGATACTATAGAATAACAAAGTTTGCACTAGCTAAAGTTATGATCTGGTGAAGGTTTATGAACTGGTGAAGGGGATAAACAGAACAGTTATCAAGAATCTGATGAAAGTCCACCAAAAGGTCTACTAGATTCATGATTATAGTCCAGAAGAAGATGAAGATGTTGATACTATAGAATAACAAAGTTTGCACTAGCTAAAGTTATGATCTGGTGAAGGTTTATGAACTGGTGAAGGGGATAAATAGAACAGTTATCAAGAATCTGATGAAAGTCCACCAAAAGGTCTACTAGAATGATGATTATAGGGAGAAGAAGATGAAGATGTTGATACTATAGAATAACAAAGTTTGCACTAGCTAAAGTTATGATCTGGTGAAGGTTTATGAACTGGTGAAGGGGATAAATAGAACAGTTATCAAGAATCTGATGAAAGTCCACCAAAAGGTCTACTAGATTCATGATTATAGTCCAGAAGAAGATGAAGATGTTGATACTATAGAATAACAAAGTTTGCACTAGCTAAAGTTATGATCTGGTGAAGGTTTATGAACTGGTGAAGGGGATAAATAGAACAGTTATCAAGAATCTGATGAAAGTCCACCAAAAGGTCTACTAGATTCATGATTATAGTCCAGAAGAAGATGAAGATGTTGATACTATAGAATAACAAAGTTTGCACTAGCTAAAGTTATGATCTGGTGAAGGTTTATGAACTGGTGAAGGGGATAAACAGAACAGTTATCAAGAATCTGATGAAAGTCCACCAAAAGGTCTACTAGATTCATGATTATAGTCCAGAAGAAGATGAAGATGTTGATACTATAGAATAACAAAGTTTGCACTAGCTAAAGTTATGATCTGGTGAAGGTTTATGAACTGGTGAAGGGGATAAATAGAACAGTTATCAAGAATCTGATGAAAGTCCACCAAAAGGTCTACTAGAATGATGATTATAGTCGAGAAGAAGATGAAGATGTTGATACTATAGAATAACAAAGTTTGCACTAGCTAAAGTTATGATCTGGTGAAGGTTTATGAACTGGTGAAGGGGATAAATAGAACAGTTATCAAGAATCTGATGAAAGTCCACCAAAAGGTCTACTAGAATGATGATTATAGGGAGAAGAAGATGAAGATGTTGATACTATAGAATAACAAAGTTTGCACTAGCTAAAGTTATGATCTGGTGAAGGTTTATGAACTGGTGAAGGGGATAAACAGAACAGTTATCAAGAATCTGATGAAAGTCCACCAAAAGGTCTACTAGATTCATGATTATAGTCCAGAAGAAGATGAAGATGTTGATACTATAGAATAACAAAGTTTGCACTAGCTAAAGTTATGATCTGGTGAAGGTTTATGAACTGGTGAAGGGGATAAATAGAACAGTTATCAAGAATCTGATGAAAGTCCACCAAAAGGTCTACTAGAATGATGATTATAGGGAGAAGAAGATGAAGATGTTGATACTATAGAATAACAAAGTTTGCACTAGCTAAAGTTATGATCTGGTGAAGGTTTATGAACTGGTGAAGGGGATAAATAGAACAGTTATCAAGAATCTGATGAAAGTCCACCAAAAGGTCTACTAGATTCATGATTATAGTCCAGAAGAAGATGAAGATGTTGATACTATAGAATAACAAAGTTTGCACTAGCTAAAGTTATGATCTGGTGAAGGTTTATGAACTGGTGAAGGGGATAAATAGAACAGTTATCAAGAATCTGATGAAAGTCCACCAAAAGGTCTACTAGATTCATGATTATAGTCCAGAAGAAGATGAAGATGTTGATACTATAGAATAACAAAGTTTGCACTAGCTAAAGTTATGATCTGGTGAAGGTTTATGAACTGGTGAAGGGGATAAACAGAACAGTTATCAAGAATCTGATGAAAGTCCACCAAAAGGTCTACTAGATTCATGATTATAGTCCAGAAGAAGATGAAGATGTTGATACTATAGAATAACAAAGTTTGCACTAGCTAAAGTTATGATCTGGTGAAGGTTTATGAACTGGTGAAGGGGATAAATAGAACAGTTATCAAGAATCTGATGAAAGTCCACCAAAAGGTCTACTAGAATGATGATTATAGGGAGAAGAAGATGAAGATGTTGATACTATAGAATAACAAAGTTTGCACTAGCTAAAGTTATGACCTGGTGAAGTTATTAAATGGTGAGCTTACCATCCATTTGACGCAATTGAGGCATCCCATTTGACTAGCGGCGTGTATGGGGGCCATGCCGTCTTTGGCCCTGACGTAGAGGGAGCCGCCGGCCTCTAGGACGAGGAATTTGAGCACCTCCAGGTGGCCCTCCTGGGCGGCGAGGTACACCGGGGTGACGTCGTTGTCCATTTGGGTGTTGGCGCTGCGAGTTAGTAAATTCATTCGTGGTGTCAAACGTCAGTTTTTGTTGCAAGTTCGTGATGGTAGTGATTTAATTAGAGTGGAGTGCATTTACCTCTGTGGTTGGCGTGCCGGTGGCAATTATCATATATTGTTGCGCTTTGAGCGCATTTTTACAGTTAGAAGAGTAAATCGCGATCGAGGAAAATGCGATCGACACACGTATAATGAAAATTCACATTATTATTATACAGGGGATCATCAGAAAGTTCAATTTAAATATAAGGGAAAGCGCAGATGTTAAATTTTTGTTAATTCTAATTTTCATTGTTATCGTTTTCGTTTGTAACGATTCATCAAAATGTTGCGAATTCACTTCCGAATTTTGGCAGGTCCATAAATTAAAATCTTAACGCAAAGATGCGCTTAAATTGCGCTCATTGAAACCTTTTACTATACGAATGTACGAAGGCAAAAAGAGAAAACAACTAAAAAAAATAAGTAGAATGAGACCGTAAAACGACCGTTTGAGATCGCTGAGGTTATGGTTAATTACGAATTAAGTAAACAATTAAAATTTAATGGTTTCGATGCTTCGTTGATTTTTATGAAGTTTATATTGTATGTAGTACCTGTGTACAGTTTCGTGGCTTTCGCAGCGTTTCTTTTAATTGATACACGAGAATTTCAATCCCGATTGAACAGTAATTTTTTTTTTCAAGAAAAACGCAGTTTTATTTTCGATTCAACTCGATTGATCAATTTTCTAGTACTAAATTAATTCCATTAGAACCATTCCAATTTAGCGAGCTCGTTATGTTTAGTGATTATCCAAACATAACGAGCGAAAGTGTCTTTATTATCACCACAGTTATCATCATCATCAGGTCTTATTTAGTTCCTAAACGCTCGCATTCGATCAGCACATTTCAGAGAAAGTTTCAAAATTTAAATCGAGCTATTTGTTTAATAAATTAATAATGTTACGGTGAAAATAGTACCCACTTTTAATGGCCGTTCATTCAATCAATTAATTGCAGATCAAATAATGTTCTGGTGAAAATTGTACCTACTTTTAATGATCATCATAGAAAATTTCTGAGCAAAACTATAGGTACTCAAATTAACTTTAAATTGCGAAACTTTGAACCATCACTAAACAATCTTAAACCACAGGTGTTTGATGGCTCAATATTTAACGAGCTGGGCACTACAAAAAGCACATTTGCACCAAACAATTAATTCATAAACTCATTTACCTGATCCTAATGGAAGTTCCATTCTTATGTCTGCGCTTGTTGCTGTGTATCCTGCCGAAAATCGCGGACATCCTGGTGCACTAGGTACCACCGAATCGGCGCATTTCTAGCATCGACAGTACGCGGAAAATCAGTATCTAATACTCGCACATGTCGCGCGGCCCGATTTGTACATGCCGAGTGGTACCGGAGCACTTGCCTGACACGGTACGGTTATGCGAACGGTACCAGCCGGAGTAGGTATTGCGAGGAAAGTAAGAAGATGCGTTCCGCGAAGAAGAACGCCAGGCGAGAGGGGATTGTTTGCGGAAACGGAATTGCCGCTTAAAAATAGAGTACTATACAAGTACTTTCAATACTACATTTAATCGTCGATATAATCGAGCACCCCTCGTACATTTTTTTGATTAAAATGTACACTCATTACCCAATGGGATTGTTTGAGATGCTCAAACAAAACCCACCAGGCAAACACCCCGGTGCTATACCGCAAATTAGTTTCTTCTGTTCATAATGGAACTAATTCCATTACGTTTCGCATGTTTTCCGTACATATATACAGTATGTTTGCAGCGTACGTGAGCGATACATGCACCTTGAAGGTGATTTTCAAAGTGCTCTGCGCCATGGGGATATTCCCCACGGGGGAGAAATCGAGCATGAGGAACGTGCAATTGGCGGTTTTCTCCATCTTCAACATGGTGAATTTGGTCTGCATGCCCTGGGAGTTCGTGAAAATAATGGGATTGTTCAGAGCGACGAGTCGAGAGATACTGGCTTTCTGCACCAATCAAGGAATCTTAACAGTACTGAATTTGGTTTGCTTGCATGGTATCCTCACTAAAAGGAAATCGTGGAAGTTGTTTTTCGAATCAATGGATGAGTTGAGCAAAGGGGAGTACTCCAGCGATGTTCGAGTGGTAAATAAAGTTGCTGTGTATTCCTTAATATTGTTTATAACAACCTCGATTTATTTTTGCGAACTTATTATGCTCCCTTCTGGAATTCTATGGGCTCCTACCACCGTGATGTTTTATTTCACTTGGATATTTACCTACTTGCAAGCTCTGAGTATCATTTTGTTCACCATAGAAGTACAGGATGTATTCAAAAATCGCTACATTTCGTTGAACATAAACATTGCGAGTATTTTCTCTTCGAAAACGTTGAATCAAACGCAGATTAACAGCAAAATCCAGAGCGCTAATAACACCATCATTCGTCTGCACCAGAACATCAAGTTGCTGGGGGAGATTTTGGGTAAAATGGTGTTTCTGTTGTTCGTCTGGACCTTCTTCAGCATACTCACGTTCTTCAATTTCTTCTTGTTCCTTTCGCAAAACGAATTGTACCGCAGCATGATAAAAGGGGTCATTTTTAGCAGCGTCTTGTGTGTGGAACTAGCAGTAAGTGTACTTAGTAGAATCTACATATTAGGGGGTGCATAATAAATTATTTTATTCCAGATATTCGCTGTGATCTTGATATTTTCGTGCGATAAAGTGGAGAAGCAAGGGGAGGATTTGATAAGAACTTGCGTGTATATTCAGGCGAAAACTGGCGATGAAAATGCTGTGATGTTGGTTAGATTAGTGAAAGAATTGAAACCGAAATTTTCTGCTGCAGGATTTTTCGATGTTAATCAAAAAATTATACCCACATTGTTTTCCAATCTATCCACTTATTTGATTATTATACTGCAATTTAAATTTTCTTCATCTTAAATGTGCGTTAATAAATTTTATTATCTTTATCCTCCAGGTGGCTCTGAATGATTTTTCGTGTATGTGTTGAACAAAGAAAGATTATTGAAATAACAGTGGTTGGAGTGAGAAAATTGCAATGACAAATTGTAAGTCTTTCTTTTTCCTTTATCATGAGACTAATGGAAGTTGTCTTTGTTGCACTTGTCTGTATATTAATGTTGCTATAAAAGAATCTACTTCCTTTATAATATAGGTAATTAAAGAGCTTATGAAAGCTTACGTAAATCGATTGTATCAATTCGGTTGTAATATTTGTAAAAACAGGTATTTAATAAATTGCGCCTGTAATTACTGGTATAAACAGGAAAGTTAAAGGACTGTGATTTATTGCTTTCTCTCTCCGTATAAAATTATGTATGAAATTCGAGCTATTCCGAAAAACATATAGATAAAACGAAGGTATTTGAAGCAAAATATTGATAAGCAACTTTCGCTCGCCAGCGTTTTATTTGTATCGAAAATATTCATGATGATCGCGAGCCGTGACTTTTAAATACTTTTTAAAAAACAACGCCCGAAAGTGAGAAGTGCGAATTTCTCCTAATTAACGGCTGGTCTCGACTCGACTTCCTTTCTATGCGTTTCCCAACCGAATTAACATCTACCATTTCTTTTTGTTTATTTTAAACGTGCACGTTTAATTACCTGCATACGCGCCGAACGGAACGGATACTTCTCGACCTACCCCCGTATGCGGTATTTTCGAATTACCAATATTATTATCGATTGCGATGAATATTTCGTCATAATTTGCACGATATTTCTATTACAAATGTATTAGAAATCATCCGAAATCATCGAACTTTCAAAATTACCTATGTATAACGTAATTGCCTGGGCATAAGGAATTTTATTGCAAAATTTAGTCTCAAAGAAGTAAGGTAAGATTGCAAATATTTGCTCCAAACATCCTTATCGCAGTAAGCTAGATGATTGACATTGACAGATACATGTCATTCAAATATCTAATTTGCTCATAATTTTGAATAAATCTGCCTCTTAAATCGCAGTAAGCCAGATATTCGAAAAATTGATATTGACAGATATTCATGTCATTTGTATCAAAAATTGTAGAATATTTTAAATGTAGTGAAGTAATCAGTGATTCAAGAAGATTAAATCCAGACAATAGTACCTTCTTTCAAATTAGTCATTCAAATAATATCTAATTTGCTTATAATGATAATAATTTGATTATAATGAATCGCAGTAGGTAACTAGATTTTCGAAAAATTGACATTGACAAATATTCGTGTCATTTGTATCAAAAATTCTAGAATATTTTAATATAGTAAAGTAATTAGTGATTCGAGAAGATTAAATGGAGACAATAGTACCTTTTTTCAAATTCGTCATTCAAATAATATCTATTGCTTATAATTTTGAATGATTCTGCCTTAAAATCGCAGTAGGTACTAGATTTTCGAAAAATTGACATTGACAGATATTCTTGTCATTCGCATAAAAAAATCTAGAATGTAGTGAAGTAATTAGTGATTCAAGAAGATTAAATCGAGACAATAGCACCTTCTTTGGCGATTACAACGCGACAATGAACGTCTAATCAGACAATACGTCGATTGTTCGACCTACCTCAATTCCGGAGAGGAGTCCACCAGCAGCCTGACGCAATCGAGACATCCTCTTGCGGCCGCGTAATGCAAAGCCAGCGTCGTATTGTTGGCTCCTGCTTTCTCCAACGCCGGCATGTCTTCTCGAGATTCCGCCTCCCAGAGGAGCCAGCGTAGCACGTTGAGTCTACCGTATCTGCAATCGAGAAGGTGAATGTTTACTGTAAGGTAGGCAACCAGTTTTACGTATGCATGAGGTTTAGATATAGTTTGTGCAGAATAAAGTTAGAGGCGCGTCACTAATGTCATATTTGACAAGCATTGTGACCAACTTTTAAAAATAAATTTAATGCATAAATATCTGCAGAATTTACTTCAATTATAGAAAAAGTTGAAAAGCAGAATTGAATCATCCAAAAGGAGTATATATTATAAAAATTCAACGTTTGTACATACATTTTTTCGAATTATTATCATTAAATGTACTTCATCTTTAGAAATATTTCTTGACAATTTTAGAAAAATCTTAGATTTTATAAAAATTCGACAACACTGTCTATTTGTGACGCAGTAAATTAATAGTGACGGGCATCTAACTTTGTTTTGCATAAACTGTACATATTTTTTGTATTGAAATTGTGGTTACATAGATTTCGTTCAGTTTTTAAACTAAAAGGTGGATTATTAGAGGTTTATTATTATTATATTTTCGTGATTTTTCCCATAACTGAGCCCAATTAACCGGATGATTAGAAGTGAAAGTCAATTATCGCCGATTCGCAGTTTGTGCAACAATTTTCTGTTATCCACAAATAAAAATTAATCCGTTTATTGCATGGAAAGTGGCGTTTTTTTCCATCTTGAAATGGTCTTCGGATGCTGTTCTATGCACAGCAGTTAAATACTTTCCATTTTAGCTAAAGCCAAGCAATTTAAATCGCCATAAATTTATAGATGTAACCCATTAGTTTTGGTTTTTTTGCTAGCCAACTTGGCACATCATAAATTTAAATAGTATTTATTTAATTACATAATTTTTATTTGCGAATTGCCAGTATACTTTCAATTCTTTACAGTTGTATAATGTCACAGTTCAAGTGGGCTATAAGTTTTATTAATTGTATTATATTTTTTGGAGCAATTTCGCATACATTTAACTTTTTAATTATACAATCGAAATTCGTGTAATTGAGAAAGCGGCCGCGCCGCAATTTCGAATTAAAAATTCGACGTGTATAAAAAATAGAAAAACTCGTCGATTAGCCGCACAGATGGTCTCCAAATAGCAAATAAATGTTACTATAACTCTATTAGAAAGTGGTTTTACATCGAGATGTGCGTAGAAATATTAACATTAAACTTTGTAATCAACGGGATGAGCGTTGCCATTTTTACATAAAAAATGTTTAGTGCATATAAAAAACCACAAAATAGGAGCAATAACACTTCATTTATCCATCAATTTACACAAGCTATATCTGTACAGAAAATGCTGACCAACAGGAATTTCTGTATGCAGATTCATTAAACGGTAAAAGCAATCTTCCGACATTTCTACAATACCGGAATAGAAAACGATTTTTACTTTTTTTTTAACTTTCCATCCAATCCAAACCACTCCACATCCACGTACCGTTCGCCTTAGGAATTTCCTTAGTTACTACACCAGCGAGTGCTCTAACTAATAGACGAGGCAACGAAAGCGTAGGAAAACCACAACATAATTCATTTAAAAAAATAGTTTTGAATCGCGGATTAATTAGAAACAATACACACCGTTCGTTAACCTTGATAAAGGAAATAAAATCACCTAAAAGATTAATTTAGATAACGAACAAGTTAACTATTGATTGCTCTAAAAAATGCTGAGTTATTAATTATTGTTATGGCGTTAATAAATGGATTACTAATGATCTATTTAATAGGATAACATACTTCTTATTTTGTCTATATTAACAATTTACGGATAATTATTGCTATAGGAGAGATTGTAAGTTGCAATTTGTGCAAAATTATGCGATTATCACCGAAAATTTTAATGTTGATTGAGTAGACAATAAGTACCCGATGGTGCCAGACTGCATAAGGTCGTACCAACGGGACTTCCTGCGTTCGCCAAGCGGAAAGGAAAAATTATTGCGCATGGTTCCGTCGAAAAAGGTTAAATTTTCAATCGAGCGCGAGATTCTAATCTAATAATTAATATTTCGAAAGATTAAAGTAAATAAATGTTGAATAACTAAATGGAGTAGGTACTTACAGAAGGTATTATAACTTCTTGATTTGTAGCCGAAAAGTGTGGTAGTTTTATGAAGAAACGCGATACTTATTAATGAACATATAAAAATATAATGATTGGTTTTCTGCATAAGCTTGCAACAATGTTAATTACTTTACGTAATTATCATGTAGAGCAGGGAAGTTATTTGTGTATGTATATACTTACAAAGTGATTCTTTAAAGAAGCGATTAAAGAATAGAAATATGCAACATTTTAGCATTATATTTTGCATAATTAATACATCAATTAATTGAAACAAAAATTTATAAGATATCTAGAAGACTTTTTCTGCTACAACAATAATATAAAAATCAACAATTTCCTTTCTTGTATCCTCCTGTATAAGGATGAAAACACATCGCGTGTTCAACGACCATTCGCCATTAAAGAAAAATCTGAAATTAGCGAGTTCCTAAGCGTTATTAAAAACAATATCATAATTTCTAGCTGAATTATCGATAATTAATTGCCCGGTAATATTGCACGTACGAAGGCACGTCAAACAGATCGTAAAGATAAACACTTTTTCTTGCATTATCTTGGCCATTACACCCGGAATAAAACGCTCATTATGCCCGGTTCGGTATGATTGCATTGAAGCCAATCCATTAAGCGCGTGTTAAAAGTTTCGCTGAAATTAATTTATTGATATTGATAGGTTTCCAATATTGTATGTGTATCAGTTAGTTTAATGATGCGATTTTATAGTACAAATAAACGCTTGTGCCGTTAGTAGTGCATACAGAAACGATAGCGATCTGTTATAGAAGAATAGATTTTTCAATCGAACTGTTATTTCTAACAGCGCATACGATGCAGATGGCGGAAGATTAGAAGATAAAAAAAACTCGGACGTTATTAAGTAATTTCGACGAAATTGTCGGTAATTTTCGCTATTTGTTACACCTGCAAACCGCTGAGAATCGATTTTTCGGTTAGAATTTAATTCGTTTTTGCACTTTCTTCCAATAAACTAACATTTACATTCGAAAATGAATCGTAGCGAAACAACCAACGAAATTTGTATCAATTAAAAGCGATGATTCTCGAATATTCATCAGACGCTTCAATTTACATTTTTTTGCAATATCATCTCTCACCTCATGTTCTGAATCTTCACCGAAGTCTTCCCGTTACCAATTTTCCTTTGCTCATCGTGAATTTCAGCAATCTTCCTCTTCAAACGCACATCATTCTCTTCCCTCTGATGGCACTTCTTCCCCCTGAATTTTCTTTTCTCAGGCTTCCTTTTGCCCACCTTCAAAAACCTCCCCAATCGCAACGACAGCACAAACCTGATCTTGATGTGCCTGATAACGAATTTCTCGCGCTTCTCCAGAGACCTTAGATTCTCTCTGTAGTTGTGCACCGTGATGGCCCTCCTTTCCAGCATTTCCAGGCGATCGAACGCGTTTTCCAGAGGCGATCGCGAGTAAATGGGGTTGAAGTAAATGTTGGTCAGCGAGTTGTAGTTGCTGTTTTCGTCTGAACATTCGTATATTACGTCTTCATGGAGGTTGGTTTTGGCGTTCATTTCGTTGTAAATGGCTATGTTCTTGCCTAAATTGTTCTTTTTGAGGACGGGCTGTAGTGTTTTATTCGATGGGAATTTTGGTAGAAGACACGGGAAATTGTTCCTGTAATTCTTGCAAGCTTCCTGGAACGCGCTGGATTCTTGTATAGAGGAATACGAACAAGAATCCTCTTCACCTGTGCTTCTAATCGATATCAATTCATCGATGTTTTCTAGCGAAATCGAACTGGTTTCTGATAACTCTTCCATAGCTGGTAGAGATTTATTGTGCACCCAGCCCTTACTTATCGTCCAATCTCTCAACTTCTTGTTACTACTTCTTTTCACTTTGTTTTTCGCAACAATTATTCGTTCATTAGGGTACCAAGTACCTTTTTTGATCACTAAACACATGCACAAATACCGCAAAATGCTCCTAAAAACTGACATTTTCCAGGCTACATTTTTAGAGAGACTGATGATACACACGAATTTCAAAACGAATATGGGATGTTTTTACGCCAAAAACCGGATATCTATTATCGATGTCGGTTTTGTTTAGAGTTGTTCAGTGTGACCGGTTATCTATTGTTGCCGGTTATGTACCTGTGTTATGATTAATTGCATTTTGAATATACAGGATGTCTCTAGTAAATGCTATAAAAAATATAATTTTCTGATGCATGATGCTGCAAACTCAGTGATAATTTTTCTCTCTACTTGTAAAGCTTTCTTACATGAATGAAATAAATGAGTTTCATCGAGAATTAAAAGAATTCAGTTATTTATTCGCTGTAAATAATTGAGGAAAAAATCAGGCACAAACCACATCCTTTTAAAGGATTTTTCAACTGATACATGCGATGTAGGTATATTAATAATTTATGGAATTCGCGATTGACCGGTTGATTGCAATTTTTTGCGCGATAGTGCGACAGGCCGCCGTATTTTTAAAATTCCTGTCGATAATAAAGAACGAAAAAAAAATGTTCAATAGCGCGTAATTTTCAGTCTTCTCGGATGAATATTTGATTTGAAGCTCGGTCAGTAGGTCGAATAAGTTAGCTTTTTTCTTAGCAATTCTACTGCAATTTATTATGTAAGCACAAATTCCTTTGGTACTTTTTTTTTGATCAAATTTCTTATTTGGACGCAATAAAATCGTAAGTGATAGGAACTTTTGTCACGGTTGTACCGTTACCCGATGAGCATCGAATTTATCGAAGATTGTTCCTCGGTCTTTCTATAATACTTTCATCGAAATTTCTCTTTTCGGCTGTCGTTGTAGGTCTGTCGGAGCCTCGGGTGGTGTAACACGTCGAATTAAATCGGTTTCCAACGCATCATTTTTCCCTATCGCTCACGAATTTTTCCTATCGGCAACAACTTTCAATCGCACGAAAAAATAGCGATGAAAGAATCAATAGAAAACGAGAAAAGCCAGTCCGTTCGGCTTTCACAGAGTCGATATTTGCCATTTCGAGCCATCGGTAAAAGTTGCTAATTATCGGTTATACTACTGTTGAGCGAGTTGTTTGCTTATATCGAGTGAAAGCATTTTAATTTACTTAATACACCATTAGATAAATGCTTCTTTTTCTGTAGTGTAGTACATAAATTTTCACCCTCAGTTTCAACTCTCTGTTATTAAGTTACACTCAATACAATAACATAACGTTTCCTTATTAAATTCTTCTCGTATAAGATAATTAATCTACTATTGTTTGGTAGTCATTTTTAAGAATTTACAACAAAATTATAACTGTATAAACTATAAATTAGTAGGTAAATTAGTAGTGAAAGACCCTTGAAAAAGCATCCTTTAAATTCTGTACACTCTATGAATTGAACTAGGTCAAAATCAATTTTCTATCTCAATCCACCGAAAATTATTAACATCCTCTGTATAAATGTAAATTAGATGTACAACAATTAAATCTACCAGCGAAATCTGGTGTATTTCAGGGACGGTTCCAGCTAAATATACACAAATTTAGCCTTCTTTTTTATATAAATATAAATATAACTTCCTCATGTAGACTTCCTTCATCTTCAACGAGTCGAATCCTTGAAGATTCCTTAATGCGTAACAAATACAATCCCAATTCCTAGTAGAAAAATATGTAGCGAATGAAAAACTGACCTGGATTAGGAATGGAGCAAAATCCCAAAAAGTGGATCACTTTCGATGCCGCGACGACCACCGAAAACGAAATAAAAAAACCCACCAGGACACGCTCGTTACTCTCGCGCACTTTTCGCAGCGATTAATTCACCTGGTGCACCCGTTAGAACGGTTGATGAGCGTCTATCAGGCGAAAGAAGAGGAACGCGCCGGACTCATATGAAGATGTTTTCGCCAAACCGACGATGCGAGGAAGGAGTGGATCGCCGGATCCTCGAATCGCTGTTGTTAATTCTCCCGTACGCACACCTATCGATGCGTTATTACCCGCTGCAGCGGTGCAAAATGCGCTCGATTGCAGCCGGCGTACTGTGAAGACATGCCGTTTGATTAATTGGATTTTTGCTGCATTTCTAATAACCCAACAGTCCATTGAAATGTTGCATTTGCTAGGGGATGTTACAGGGCTAGGGCTAATTAGATGGTGATGTTTAAAAGTGCAAGTTATTGTTTCAATTACTCCAGTTCCTCGACCATTCTTCAGGTATACTTTTCGTGGTAATAATAAAAAATTGCAGCTGCGTACGTGATGCGCATAACCCGCTTGTACTAATTAGTTAATAAGCGAAGATACGTGGTCGGGTTAATGATAAGGATTTAATTGGCGTTCGCCCCACTTGGTGCAGTCTTTAACCTACTTTTGCCAATGTCAATGGCACCGCGAGAGGAGAAGAAGCACGTCCGCTGGCGTGCGTTTGCCTTCTAGAAGGCGAGAGAAAAAGAAAGTACTGGATCGGTGGATGGCGGTGAAAATGCTAAATACACACGGGTTTTGTCTGCATGATTTACGATGCAAAAATTCGGAACGTTTCCTTTGCTCTGGTACTCGCTGCTCACGTTATACAATAGCTGTTTGAATTAATTCACAGTTGATTAGTAATTACCTAAATTTTGTATCTAAAGCAGTATGTTAAAAAAAGTGTCTATACGTAAGAATAAGCACCTAACCAACGATGACTTAGGTTTGTTTTTGTCAAAAAGAAGTATTGTACAATAAATTGAATTCATTAAAGCTAGAAACCTCAATAAATTACCTAACGAGCCTAATTGCATCTCTGTATAAGAACCAAAAAACAAATCTTGATTTTAAAAATGATGCAATTGAGAGGAATCGTTGTAGTCTATTGAAATTTTACATTTTTTCGGTCTAAATGGTGCATTTCTTACACCCTGTATACTGTATATTTTGTTGAGATACTTTTTGTTGCAAATTGAATCATCTATACAACTTTAGTTAACTTTTTAACATATATTTTTCGAACACCCTGTATACTATATAAACCAGCAAACGAGTTGTAAACGCATTTCGCGTCTAATTACAGCAAATTTTAATCGATCAGCACTTTCTATCCTCACATATTGATTTCGAATCCTTCAAAAAACCAATGAGGTACATTAAGCCAACGATTTGCGAGAAAATTGCGCTTAATAACCGCAATGATGGCACCGATGCTCGCACGGGCATGATAGTTAACGAGCTAATCGAGCAGATTTTAATTGGGACTTACTTGGAGAACATGTCTGTAAGAGTGAACACCGACTGGTCCTTTTCGAAGAGGAACCAATTGGAGGTTTCGATGAAGTACTGGAACACCTCGGGCTGCCTCAGCGGCCTGTCGAGCGTGGTGATCTTGGTGAAGCCGCACTCTGTCTTGGAAAACCCCAAGCACCCGGTGGTGCTGGAAACTCGCAGATGCTCGGAGTTGTATTTCAGCTTTTTGGAAAACATTTCCACGCTGAACGGCCGTTCATGGTGAACTGATAGCGAGTCGATGAGGTCTCGATTTCCTCGTATTTTGCGAAACGCGGTGTTTTGTTAAATAATACGTGCACCGGGTGCTTGAATTACACGTGAGTGTCGTAATCAATTTTTTGCGTCAAAGATGGTATATAATTTTTCTTATTAGGGGGTTTGGAGACGATTCGATTCGATGATTTCGTGTCATGGGTATATTTCACCTACATACATCCATTTCCTATTGATGACACCAGAATTCATATAAACACCTCAATAAGCCACCTTATTCAGAACACACTGTATAAGTAAATACAAAATTACCTTTCCTCGGTTTCTCTGAGCTTCTCGTGGAAGGTCTCGCAGTCGCAGACGTTCCCTTTGAACACAAAATCCGAGCACATGGAATCAATGAGGCTGGTGGCCAACGTTTCGGCGTCTTCGACATCATCGGAGTCGATTTCGCGGGAGGGAAACGCGAACTGGGCGCGAAACGGCGTCCTGGTGAAGTTGACGTAATCGTTGGCGACGCCGAGGAGGCGTCCGGACGCGTGGCGTCGGTACTTGTCGTGCACGTGGAGCCGGAGCAGCTTCAGAATGCACATGGTGCCGATTTAGCATTAGAAATCGAACGTGATTTCTAAGATTGCTCGGTAGAAAGTGAGGTGTAGTTTGCGGTAATAGGAGCGATTGACGGTTTGAGTGCGACTGCGACAAATAAAAAGAATTGTATCACAACTCGAGCAGCGTTTACGCACGGCGAAGCCGACGTTTTGAATGTAATTGGTAATTTGTTCATCGCTTCAATCGAAACAAAATTTTTAACAGTTTCGTGTGCACTAAAGTGTGAACATCTCGAGCGATGCGAACATTAAATTAACACGTTTAGGGCGGATTCGTGAAATGAAACACAAGCTTAAATTATTCGTTTAATTTTAGCCCAATAACTTATAAATATTAAATAGTTCTTATCGATATCAAAATATACAACAATAAAAATTAAATAAAAACAATGATTTCATAAGTAACAATTTCTGAATGGCCGAAGCGAGTGACACAATAAAAAAATTACATACACAGATAATTAATAAATTCATCAGCTCCAACGATTAGATACAATCGTACTAATAAGGGAAACCCAAAATTTTATTTTAAGTATGAGATTTTACATCAAAGTGATCAGTTTACTGAATCAGTTAACCTTCAACTTTCAACTAAAACCTATCAGCTAATTAGTAATCAAAATCCGTCGAAGTCCGCGAAATAAATTACATATCGTAGTGTGAACAGATCTATGTTCGAAAACTAAAGAGAACTATTTAATCACCATCTTTGGAAAGTGAAGTACAAATCAAAACGCAAACAATTTTAATAGTATCATTAGTTGAACCGCGTTCAATAAAAGTACAGCGAAGAGCCTCACTTTTGGTGTCTCCTGTTAGATATCTACTGTTAGATACATGTATAAACTTACATTAAACTGCAATGAAAAACTAAGTGCACAAATTAAATTAGTAGTTCTATAAGGCACTATATAATTTTTATATTTTATGACGTTATGAAATTAATTAGCAAAAAAAGTGATTATATTCCTATTGTAATCAGTAATCACAGAATCTTTCAAGTAAATTGGTGTTTCGGTTTGTTAAAATTAGTATTTAAATTCCATGGCAAATTATTACATACAAACACGTTTATATATAAATGAATAGGTCACTTTGTATGGTTCTCGAGGAGTTTATTCTCCAAGCGAAAATGAAGATTTGATTGCAAAAATAATACATTTATTGATTTGCGCAATTCCTATTTTAGTATAGACACGTAAAAGATGCTCTAAATAAAATTACAAATCCTATACTCTCGAACATGGTTCAACGAAAAATTGTCTTTATCATCGTTATACCTACGACATAGCTTTACGAAATATTGGATTAAACTTTATGTACATTATTGTTTTCCTTAATATTTTACAGTGAACATATTATGTACAAATTTTTATGCTGGTCACACATCACAATTCCGATTCAACGATACCAACCAATAAATTTTAATATAAAAATTTATCACAGACTAAAAATGAATCAAAAGACATGTTAATCAAAAAATTAGTCTCCGCTAAAACAACCGATAAAAATAAAACTACACATAACTCGAAGGAGGAGAAAATAAAAACGAAATTGCGACAAACAATAACCAGCAAACCGTTCACATCCAATAATTTCAACAATACTCCCTATTTCACATATACCGCGGCCGCTTGTGCTGGGTGGGACTGCCCATGGTCACGTCCGATGGGCTGGCCGGTCTCTTCGTATGGCGAGCCATTTCCCCCGTTATAAAAGCGCACAGGGGAGACGTCACCAAAGCCTCCCTGAACGTGCGAAGATTCGGATCGATTATCTCGGTAGCCGCCACGTTCGGGGGCGGCGATATATTGCGCGGCCTCGGCGACAACCTGCAAACAGCCAACCAAAAATTATGAGATAATCGAGTGGGTAGTTAATTTTAATTTACCTATGATGAGAATGATGGTGGTGGGTCTGCCGGCTCGGTGGCGGCGGGTGCTTCCCAGACAAGTAAGCTAGCAAATCTTCTCTTCTTATCAAACGTCTTTTCCTTTTGGCCCAGTTGAATATTTCATTGTTTCGTTTCTGGTAGCCGCTTTGTTTGGCTAGCTCGTTCGTTCTTCTCAGGCTTTCGCTCGATTCTAAAGAGCAATTATTACAAATATATCGATACTAATAGCGTGATTAATTTGTTTACCTCTATATAAGGATGTCACTGTCCCTGCAGCGGTTTGAAATTGCAACCAAATGGCAGCTGGTTCGCCTGAGTATCTGTCTATGTATACAAAATAAATATAATTAGTTTTAAAGTAGAAAAAAATAGTGAGCAGTTGTGGTATAGGAGAGGTATGTGGGTGGGGCAATAATCCAATTGTTTCCAATCATTGAACATTCCGATGGTACAAAAGGTCTTATTTTTGGGATAATCCCAACACAACAATAGGCCAGGTAGTAGTTTGAAAATCATTACCCTAGTATTTGGGGTACAAGAATATTGCACGCAGGTAGTGATAGTACGCCTACTTGATATAGATTTTTATTAGGAAAACTGATTAAAAAAACCTACATATTTTAACAGTAGGAGTAGAAAGAATGGTATATCTATATTTCTATAAAATTGATAATACTCTAGTAATAATAATAATAAAAAGAAAATTCTGGTGGGTTTGAGGAGTAAGTTTGAATATATGTAGTTAAATAATATGCATAATTTCAGATTGTATGCAAGGTCAAATTCCTCTAAAGACTAACCTAATAAACGTACTTAAAATCTATATTTCCGAAATAAATTGTACTAAACGCTTTAATCAAGTTGGCTGGAAAGTTCCTCAACTATCATGAACATACTATATGAATATGACAAAAAGCAAAATGTCGGTGGGGCATGTTTCAATAGAAATAAAAAATATTGTTGTAGAAAATGTACGTACCTCTGTAGAGTTGTGCTACTGCGGTGGCGGAGTCTTGAAAGGAAGACCATAGTCTGGTTTGGTAATTATTAGATTCGGTTATCAGATTCTGTTCGTAATTGGGCTGTTCGTCCAACGAATCGGCGCATTGTTGCTCCCAACTGTTTAGCCAAATGTCCTCACCATCGTTACCGTTCATTTTGCGACGATTTTATTGACAAAGATCGTCGGATACGCCGGATAAATGCCCACGAAATACGCGACTTTTCAGCTGAGAGTATCTACGTCTGACATGTTGCTAGCTTTGTGTTGCACACGGAGGTTGCCAGATTTTCCGTCGGGCACGAATCAATAAACTGGCTTTGTGCGAACCTACACCGACGTAGATTCCGGGATGACGGTTAGTGTGAACGCTAAATTGTTCGGTTAGTCGATTAAAAATGGTTTTTCGTGGAAATTGTTGGCGAATTTAACGAAATTTGAGGCTTGATTTGCGTTTTCGACCACACACCTGCGACGTCGAATGAAAAAATGACGTTGACGTTGACATTGATGACAGGCGCATCGCAAAAAATGTTTGTCTATGCAACGAAAGGAGTTCGCAATGTTGCCAGATTTATCTTCTTTTTTGTTAAGTAGAGTGTTAAATGGGTTGCATAAGTAGTAGTAAGATAAAAATTAAATATATCTTATATTCAGAGATTTTCTTAAGTCGATTACTTTTGAACTAATAAGAACTAATAAGACTCGAAATGAAATATTTTATCTAAAATTAGTATCCTCTCAGAAAATAAACTTCATCTAAGCAGAATTTAATATCGCAAGATATTTATTTACTTTTTATTATTAATTTTCTGGTGAGTCTGGTCTTACTTTACTCGATGATTCTTGAATCAAACATTTCAACAACAAATATCTCCCGAAGCTTTGATTGATGAAATATAAATCGTAAATATTTGTTTCCTTTCCTGCATCAAATCGTTGAAATATGTAAGTGTGTAAGTAACTTTCTACTGAACTATTAACCAGCACCGTACCAGCACATCCAACTAAATTCCCTCAACAATACCTCACAAACTCCCTCTTTGATCACAACGTACAAAAATATTTAATTATTGCAATAAATACTCGAAAAAGTCGTGTAAAATAAAATTTATTAATGGGTAAATAATGCAATATTGTGTGGGATTGGGGGCCATTGGAGCCCGGTCCTGCGCCATCCTTGCGCAGGTAGGTACTCGAGCAAACGTACTCGCACCGTAAAAACCTGTTCTGCGGCTTGCGGCTTGGAGTGTCATCTAAAATCCGAATCCCAAGAACTACTTTTCGAACAGTCGAGTCGATTCGAGCGCAACGTTCGCGTACCGTGCCTTTCAGTGGACGTCATCTTCAGAGCGGTGTATACCTATGATGCCCCCGGGCCCACCCTTAGCCCCCATACAGTTCGCCCGATCGTCCTAGTGCCGGTTGCTTTTTTCCACCTGTGATTTCGCGTTCAATTCGAAGATGCCCTGTTCAGCTGTTACGTTAAGTTTGGCCACGATTACCTCCATCATCGCCGTGGCTCTTCTCGCCATCGCCTTCACCACGGATAATTGGCTGTACATCGAAGTAAAGAGGTCACAAATTCAGGTAAGCACCAAGATATTGTTGTAGTTTATTTTAAATATTTTTTACCTGTCTACCTAGATGGTTTTTTTTGGTGTTGCTTTCTTCACCTGGCGTTAATATTTCCATAAACAGTTAGGAATTTTTTATGCATATTTATTGGCGAAATGAATCGATTTGTATACTCGAAATAATGGGTGAAAAGTAGGTGAATTGAAAGACTGCAAAATTGACAAAAGAACTTTATTATGTTACACACGTTCATCTTTTCACTTACATTTCTAGATAACGCCAATTTATATATAATTTAGCTGCATTTTGGAATCAACCGCATTTGAACAGAACGATGCCCAAGTCGCCGATGAAGAAATGTATGTAATAGGAGGTTTCGTGCGACAGATACGATCCGTATTCCTTTCCCACGGTGCAATGCCAATTGGGGTTGTACTTCTTGTCGAATTCCTTCTTAATGTACGCCGCTATGTCTTTCTCGATGGAGTACAAGGACACGGCGTAGGACGCTATTTGTATGGCCTCCTGTTGCATGCACTCGAACATATCGGTGTTCTTTACCACGGCGCAGCAGCTCATCTTCGGTTATTCTATCGAAATTCGTCGCCTTCGGTGATAGCGGGGACCACTTGAATTTTGAATTTTTGGGAATTTTTGACAAAAATTAGTTGTGCCTTTTTCCTGTCACAATATTGTGTACATTTTTTATACCAAAGAGGAGTATCTCAACATTTTTGGGTTACTATGGTAATTTATTTTTTTCTATATAAATTGTACTTCAGGGTGTATAAGCTTGATATAAATTATTTAGGAGTGTCGTCTGATGAGTGTAGTAAAGTTTAGGATTGTTGAGTTAATTAGAAGTTCTGGGAATATTTTTGATGCATATTAAATGTGTGCAAATTTGAGGTATTTTTTTTTTCATTGAAAATTTTTAAGAGCCTTTTTTTAGCACTTATACCTAAAGCAAACCACTTGAAAAATCTGCAAGTTTAGTCTCTGGAAAGCACTTAAAATACTTATTTAGTCATCTGAGTAGTAGATTATTGAGTTAAATTTGAACTTCTGTGGAATGTTTTTGATGATTTTAAATGTGCTTTTCCTTGTTTTTTAGTGCTTATGGGCAAATTTTTAAGAGGGTTTTTGAATTACTGTTTCGTGTATACATTCTTTTGCTCGATAATTCCTTTTTTTCGATTGATTTTTCGGTTTTAATACCTACACTAAACCTAAAGCAAACCACTTAATCAAAAAGTGCATCAGAATCTTGAATAATCTTGAAAAAACTTCAACTAAAATACCTAAGCCAAGGTCTATATAAAAAAAGTGTATTTAATTATTTGTACTTATGTAAATGCTTTTACAGTTAATTATACAAACCATTAATAATAAAACAAATTAGTTCAAAAACTTTTTAATAACTTTCTTCTATCGTACATTTCATCTGTATAATAATAACAAGAAATCACTGACATATCTCCATCGTCAAGACTCTCATACGCAGATTCATCTCACTTTTCCTGACATAGTCCCTTCAGGACGAGGCCAAACAACTCTGGCTCAGCCGCTTTTGTAAAGCAAAATCGCCGTCTGCCCGACGTAGAAATAGATGAAGTTCCTAGTCTCGTGGGTCACGTAGGAGCCGAAGTTCTTCCCTACCACGCAGTGCCACGTGGGCTGGTACTTTTTGTCGAAGTCCTTCTTGATGTAGGCGGCGATGTCCTTCTCCACCTGGTACAGCTCCGTCGCCTGGACGCCGCAGTTCAGCGCGTCCTTCTGCATTTCTTCGCTCATGTCGGCGTTCTTCACGCACGCCTGATTACTCATTTTCCCTTCGATTTTGTACGATGTATCGCTGAAATTTTTCGGTTTTTGCGTTTCTATTAGATTTTATGCTTTGTATAGACACTTGTAATTTTGATTGGGTTTTGGGGCCGAAAATTTGGATGATGTTTACTGGATGAACGTTGATTACTCAATGAGGATTTAGTATCGAATAAATAAAATTCATTTTTTTTTATACCGCTCTCTTAGTTACGCATAATTTCTCGTATAGGCTGTGTACAAATACACTTGCAAATACACTACAATTGCAAATTTGTGCCAGTCAATATTGATCCGCGGTTCAGAGAGAAGTTTAAGCGAACAGTCCGTATTTCCTATACATTTTTATATTCAATTAGCGATCAATTATGCCAAGGATAAGTTGCATCTAACTGTTTTTCGAATCGTCACACACTGTAGGCAGCAGCGTTGTTACGACACGAAGCTCTTTACTTAGCCGATGCCTATGCAAAATTAACGAACGATCGCCGGGATAATTTCGCATTGAAGTGCGTTCGTAACGTCCGGCGTTAAATT
Organism: Phyllotreta cruciferae; assembly: GCA_917563865.1. Taxonomy (NCBI): domain Eukaryota; kingdom Metazoa; phylum Arthropoda; class Insecta; order Coleoptera; family Chrysomelidae; genus Phyllotreta; species Phyllotreta cruciferae. The sequence continues at coordinate 1,720,560 of OU830613.1, forward strand.
AAAAATTATATAACGCGGCTGTGTTGTAGAATGCGGCATCGAGCGAGGCGCGGTGCTCAATATGTACAGGAAAATGTCGAGCAAAATGACCTTAAAATGGTTTTATTCAATACCTTAAACAGGTGGTTTATATAAGAAATTCTATCTACTGTATATGTGAGAAGAAAACTTACTTCTTCCCATCGTATTTATTGACTCAAAAATACTTATGAGGTGATGTCTTTTATGTACCTTTACAGTAGAGTATTAGTAGTTAAGGAATCAATTTTTTATTTCTGCAATTATAATCGATAATTATTGTATGATTATTCTTTCGAGCGTACACACCTTGATTAAATCGAGTAATTTCCTAATCGTCGTATGCATGTGTGTATTAGAAATACAATTATAATTATTTATCGCATTTGCATATATGCTGAAGCCTTGAATTAATGAGTTTTCGTGGTTTTCTTTAGATAGAAATGAACCGTAATGGGCTAAAATCGTTCGCGGGATTGCGTGGTAGCGAGAGAAATTACCGTAAATTTTAATGTACTTATTACCAATAAAAAAAGTGAAAATATTCATGTTAGATTATACGTTTTCAACGAAAGTTTTTACACATTTCGACTGTACAACTGGTGCTGTTTCCTTTTACCCGCATGGACTTGGGATAATGACTTCCTTGTTCATGATGAAACATATGTGAATTTTGCCTTACTTACACCAATAATAAATTGTACTTAACATTGAAATTTCACCAAAAAATAATTCAATAATTTTCAGCTTGTGTCAGCTTTTAAAAATATGTCTTATCTATTTCTTTTATTTCTAATCAAATTAGATGGATTAAAGCTGGCAAATTATTCTAATTATATACGAGAAATGCAAACAAAAAAGAACCAAATTTAATTAATTCTTTATGAAACCGATGCTAATTAGCTACAATTCTTGTCGAGTCGACAATAATAAGGAGCATTAATTGACAAAAGAGATAATTTCGATATAGCTTTCGTTGAAAAACCATTCGAGCGAAATGAAATAACGAGGCATCGCCGATATTATCTATATGTAGGTTAGTGGAATGAATAATCGCGTATTATAATTTATTTTGCATTTTCGAAGTGAAATTATTAATAATTCATAATATTTTTGTTAATTTATACGCTCTCGACATTGTAAATTTTCTTAAAATCTTCAATTTCTTCGGCGCTATTCCAAGCAGCGCATTCAACTAGGAAACGAAGAGTCTATCGGCGGTACGTGCTCTGCCGCCTATTTCCCGCATGATTCGAATATAATTCTTTTTGTAGGGGTCACGTTCAGTTTAAGCTTCACAGCTTTACTGGAGAGCAATGAAACGCCTTCACAAAAACGCCCTGTATATTCGAGAGACGGCTCAAAAATTATCTCACGTTACAAGATCCTGTTTTTGATGAGCAGCGCACGACTTTAATATTAATCGTTTTACTTTCAATGGAAAAGTGGAGCTTTCTATCAACGATAAATTATTTGTATTTTTACTCCAATCGATTAAATTAGACAGCTATTGCAGCAAATAAACACATAAATATAAGGAGAAAGAGTGCAATTTTACTCCTATTTATAAATTCGGTAGCTTACCTGTTTCGAGGGGAACCCACATGACAAAAACGAGGAATTTAATATTTAACAGATGGTTAGTTGTTGTGGTTTACAAGCGGATGTTCATAATCTTTACTTAAGCGAGCGGATATGATAAAAAAACGAGTAAACTCGAAGAAATCGAAGACAACAGACTTTAAAAGCTCACAAAATAAATATACAGACCTATACAAATAGCAGAAGACGTTACCTGCGCTACTTTCAAAATGATACATCTTCAGCACTGTACTTAATAATTTTTTTTCTTGAGGTATGTTAATTTTTTTAATTGCTCAATTAACAGGATGTCAACTGACTTCCTGCCGAAAATTATGCGTTTATATTTCGACGTGTCGAGTAGATTTAAAGCAGGCACACGTGCATATTTTCAACCGAAATTCAATGTTATGATTTATAAATTAATCTTGGGGCTACGTCAATGATCAAACGATATAAAAGCTGAGGTATTCGAAGAGAAGGCAGCCAAGGTCGGTCATCAGCGAACCGTTCTTGCTGATTATTATGCTGGGAATACATCTACAGAATTTTCGCAATAACCTTTGGGTTTCTTTGCGCTATACAGAGAGCACAAAAGGCGCATTCCGGACGATTCTTTGTCCAATTTTGATTTATTTCCACTACCATTTTGAGCAGGTATTTATTGATTTATCGCCGTTTATTCAGCAGGAATAATAAAATTAATCACCCAAAGTTGGTACGCGTAAAAATCTAGTAGAATCAAAACGTGCAATTCGAACTATTCGAAAAATTCGTATTAAGTGTGCTTAAAAATTACTTTCGAATCCGAGCTCGTATTCCGCAAGCCGACATTCCTTTCTACTGAGCAACTCCGCGCCAACTAAGGACAATGTTAAACTCAATTAGAGAGTAAGTACAATCGATTTTGCGTTGCGAAGTTCATCTACAAAAATCGAATACCAACCAACTATTTTTTTAATTGCCAGCGATTAAAAAGTGCAAGTACGAAATTGCTTCTTCCAAAACTAACGATCGGCATACTAATGGAGCAAACGATACTGATACAGGCAATCGTAAATGGATATGCGTCGTGAATTTGTGACCATATAACTGTTTCACCTACTTACAATGCCACATAGCAGTCAACAACCTCCTTCACATGTATATAACAGTGATTTTGATTGATTGTGTTCGTACAAGAAATTCGATACACGATGGGTATTGTATCAACACCCTGTAGAAGAAGTTACTTTTGAGTCATCTAGATCTAGTGAGGATTAGGAGCATAGCACTAGAAGAATAGGAATTACTTAAATAAGAACAGTTTGGTGAAATTAGTATTGCTATACAATGGTGCAATTTGATTGGTTCTAATCGTAGAAACGACCTTACAATCAACTGTTTACAAAACAACAACCATTCCCTCGTGCCAAAATCGCAGTCAATCAAACCAAATAAACCAATAATTTTCGCATTTGGAGCCGCAAAATTCCAGTGAACACCATCAGCAATGTGCTCGCCGTGCCCTTCCAACCCCTGCTCGCCGCTGGGGCCGCCGTGCGGGCCCATCTGCGCCACGCCGCCGCCCATCAACACCAACCCCTACTGCCCGGCCTGCGTGAAGAACACCGACATGAGCGAGTGCATGCAGAAGGAGGCCATCGACTGCGCCCAGTGCGCCCTCACCATGTACCAGCACGAGAAGGACGTGGCCACCTACATCAAGAAGGAGTTCGACAAGAGGTACTGCCCCAGCTGGCACTGCTTCGTGGGGAAGAACTTCGGAACCTACATCTCGCACGAAGCCACCTCTTATATCTATTTTTTCATCGGGCAGAACGCTTTTATTTTATTTAAGAGCGGCTGAGGGGGTTGGTTTGCTCTGAGGGGTCGCTATATAGGATGTTATGTTGATTTTTTTTCTTAATAAAATTGTATCAGAAGTGTTGAAGTTTTTCTTTGCTTTAAACTTTCTCATTTTTTGGAGTACTAATTAATGATTGTTTTTGTTGGTTTCAGAACTACCTGAGCAAACATTCGGATGTACAAAGTCAAGGCCTTTTAGATAATGTTAATTCTAAGTACTACTATTTTACGAGGACTAAAGGATTGTTTAGGATATGTTATCCGAAGGAGCGACCACCAACAGGTAAAAAATTTGTATTATTAAACATTCAGTACTAACAAGATTATAGTCTATTCATAAATGAGGCATAATCCGCCGTTGTGATCAACAAATGAAGCAATTGCCTCATTTATGAATAGACTATACTCTTTGATAAATTTTTGTAACATTTGCGTTTAGTAAAAATCTCATTCGAACGTGAAATTTGCTTATTTAATTTTCGATTTGTACATACACACTAAAAATAATTTTCCAGCTAATAATGTATCATTAAAGATATCTATTATCCGTTCCTTTTGAAAATTACATTCAATAGGAGAAGATCTCGCAGGAACGTATCATTTAGTTGCTGCCAGTTCTTTTTTACTGTAACAGGTAATTTGCCTGATCAAACAGCGTGGCGAAATTTTAATTCATTTACGCCGGCCTGTGCTAAATATACCAGTGCTTATAGCGTTCATTCATCGTCGATAATTGCCTGTAATACTTACGAATTCAGCTCTATTAGAATAAATTTTTAATGTATCTTGCATCTAACAATAACATTTGCATTTGGATTTTTTTTGTACTGTTACCAATCATGTTAGGAGCCATTCCGGGAAACTTTCCTTTTAACAACCAGCATTAAAGATGCTATCTGCAGTTTAGAAAATGAGATTATATATTTATTAAACGTTTTATTAAGCGAGTGAACGCCGAAATACCAGCCGCATTGTGTTAGGAAACAATTAAACAGTGGTATTTTTTTCATTTGCGAGAAGAAAAGTGTCTTCACAATCGGCTCCGTATTAATTGCGACAAGAGAACGTGTGAAAAACGCCATCACAATTGGATTTGTGTGCCAATTTGCGTCGCATATACCTACATAGATACGTTTCTGGCACTTTAATTATACAATTTAACCAACTTTGATCCGATTAGAATTATATAAAGAACGGCCGAAAGTTTTGCGCAATTTCTCTTCTCACAAACTCACCACTTTTGCATTAATTATTGCAGTTAAAACGTATCTGAGCCCATTGGAGACGCATTGCAACAACATCAACTACTACATTCCCGACGAAAACAACGACACCAGGGACTTCACCGAAGACGCTTGGACCAGATTACGTACAGTCTTCCCCTTCACTGGCCTTTTACATGAATAATTCATCCGGTTTTTTTAGATATGGGAAGATCTATGATAGCGCTCTTCATCATAGCTTTCATCGCCGTCTTCGCAGCCTTCTGCACCGGCGTGACGGGATGTTGGAAACGATCGCCCGGTAACATCACCGCTACTGCTATACTCATGCTACTTGCTTGTAAGTATATTAATTTCACCAACGTTAGGTAATACTTAAACCGGATTTGGGAGGCCCTAAGTACAATTTGCGTTTCACCATGCTCTAGTAGTAATTAAAGGTGATAGGATAGCTCACTGGGCTTGTCTAAAGCGTTTAGGAAATGCTTATCTTTGGCAAGCTTTAAATGAAAATCTAACTTGAGATTAGTAGATTTTATTGTATTATTTGTTGATAGTTAAATGAATTTTTAACTACCTCCTACCTTAGGAATTGTTTAGATAGGGTACCTAAGCAAGTTGGTGGAATCGTGCATACCATACAGATGAACTAAATTTGAAAATGTTGCTGAGAAATTTTCTACGAATTAACCTGCAAATTACATCCTTCGATAAGCTCGTTGTGCGGAGGAAAAGAATGGATAGAAAGTGTCGACTTCGACTGGTTTATTATTTAATTTGGTGTTTCGCCTAGATTCCTATACAGGAAAAAGCGCTTTCATTGTTATACTAAATTGCTCACAACGCAAGCCAGAAAAAATAGACAAGAGGGAAAATTCGTAAATTCGTTAATTTCACTTTGTGGTTACCCATCGAATTTCTATTAATACAATATTGACTGGAAAAATTAATCGCTCGATTACATCTTAATTAAGTACTTTACGTAATTATTTTGACCACTAAAGTGCCACTTTTTTAACGCATTTTTCATTCAATGCTAATGTAATAGAATAGCCAAGTTTCTTTCAGATTTCTCTCTGAATGTAAACATTTATTTCGCCACTCCTTTTTTAAATTAGCTGATTAATAGCTTGGTAATTTTACAGTTTGTTTAAGTGGTGTTTTTAATAATTTTAGGCCTCATGAGTGCCGGGGCGATGGGTCTCTGGCACGGCGTGGAGTACTACGAAAAAGAAAAGCAAGTTGGGGAAGAATTTTACCAACAATGGAACACGGTAAATTTTTATTAATTTTCCTTCATTTTTTGCACGTTTACGAAACGAACTAATTTCGCAATTAATCAATATTGTAATCCCAACCTACCTAAAAAAATCATTGTGCAATTTTCATTCAGAATATAAATAAAAGAAGGCCAACACGTAGGAACGAATCCTATTGTTAAATTAGTTCGTATTTGGCAACTCGAATTACTAACGTGACGTCTCTATTAAAATCCGCGTCTAATACAGCACCCCCGGACTATTTTCTCTTTTTTTACTCTCCCCCGAACAGATCCTCCAGGAAAACACCGACGTCTATTACGACTGGAGCTTCATCCTGAGCTGGCTGGGCGTGTTCAGCGCCCTGGGCGCCGCGTTGCTCTTCTTCTTCGCCTCCTGTTGTCTGGGCAACGAAAAGGAGAAGGAAGACCTCAACAATATTCAGTACCTCATGCCAGGTTGGTGGTTGTTTAAATAGCCGTTTTCTTTGGCATTCTAGGCGCTGCGCGACAACACCCGCGTCAACTACGACTGGAGTTACATGGTGGCGTGGGTGGGCGTCGGGTGGTCGCTGGTGGCGGCGATTTTGTTTTCCGGAGCGGCGATGTGCCTGCGAGGGGAGCGGGAGCGCGAGGAGGCTATCAACATGCAGTACTTAATGCCTGGTAACTTAATCTCCGGCCGGCTAACAATAAATTAATTCGGTGTATTATTGACTTTAATAAGACTTTAACAAGTCTTTGGGTGTCTTTGGGTGTTTGGGTAAAAGTAGGGAGAATGCTGGTGTGTTGCTTAACTGCACGTAAATTATTTATGCTTGGAGGCGGAGGCGGGTTTTTGGGAATTCAATGAGTTAACTAGCTATTTTTGTATAATTGCATGGTGTGATAAATATTTACTAATACAAAAACAGCTTTTAATTTAATCATTAAATTTATTACATACTATTTTCTATTATTAAAAATTACGATTTTTAGATTTGTTGTTAAAACAAGCATTCTTACAATCTCATTAGCACAAATAAATAATAACACAGGCCTGCAAGTAAAAAACTGCATGTGTTTTTTTTTACATTTTTTTGTAGATTTCAACTTTGTAAAAATTATTGAATTTTATTATTTTTTTTAGTTAGTATAAAATTACTAATTAACTAATTAACCTATTCTGTTTTTTATCTAAAAAATATCCTTATAACTGAGCTTTCTCACAATCTCACATGAATACTATCAAATACAGATGAATTTGGGAATAAATTAAAAAAACATTAATTAAGGGTTACAACGAATACTAGTAGGGGGTGGTGGATAAAGTTACTTTAGTTACTAGCTAGATATTGACTAATATTACTGATTTGTTATCTGTGGTACAGAAGCACAGAAGCATCTGAATCTACTAGAAAAATAAGTATTTTTATTAAATTTGATTGTGTTTTACACAGTATGTTATGGAAATAATTTTTAGAATCGCCTTTAAAACATACAATTCAGCAAAAATAACTCATGCAGCTGAAAAAAATTGTTTGTATTATTTTACTGAGCTAATTAGCAACTGGCTATTAATTCCAATTCTCTTATCATTATTAAATGCACATAAATTCTGCGAAATCTGATATGACTTTCTATTCAATTGGAATTAAATTAGGTAGTGCATAAAAATTTCTTTCCGCAAATGCAAGTGCTTGTATTTATTTGCTAATGACTGTTACGCAAGCGACATTTATAAATATATTTTAAATGCAAGAAATCCTTGAGTGGCCGTGTTATGTGAACACATAATTAATACACTTATTAATGTGTATATTCGTGTCTTTGTTAATTTGATAGATCGGGTGTAACTGTACATATTTTATCGTTACATAAAGCTCGATTATTTGTTCCTGATTCTAAAATATTTGCAACAATTTTAGCTTATCTATTTTGCATTTTTTACTCTTACTAATATTAGTGCAACAAATTATTTTGTTTATTTTTTTTGTAGTTTATCCACAGAAGCAACAATACGCTTATGGGGGCTACCCAGTGCCGCAGCCCTACGCTGGGCCTTACTACACAACGGGATCTGCCTACGGGCCTTACAATTACTAAGAAGTGAAATTTGTAGGAAGAAAACAACTCGAAGAGACTGCCTTTTCAATTACCTGTTGCTGTTAAATGATTTTAATTTAAACAAATATTGCTCCCAACCACTATTAATGAAGAAAAAAGGAAAAATGCTCAGGGTAAAAAATATTTTTACCACTTAGGTGATTTTTTTTAATAGTTTTTTTGTATGTTTTATTAAAGTAATTAAGTTAAAAAAACGTACAAATTAAATTACTTATTAAGATATTTCGGTTTTTTTGGTAGGTAATTGTCAATATTAATTTATTGCCAATTTTCGTTTACTGTAAGTTTAGAGAAAACTTGTAAATACTTTATAGGATAAATTAAGTATGATTTAAAGCATTATGTATAAAAAGCGACTTTAGAGGTAAAAACAACGAACAATTTAATATTAACAGTTATTATTTATATTGATATTTTTGTTTTTGTATTTTTTACATATAATTATTTTTAACTTTGTATAAGTAAGGTACCTTATATTAAAATAAATATTTATGCCATCTATTTTTTACTTATTACAAATAATAAAACCAGTGAACCCCTCAATTAATTTTTACTAACCTTTTATTATCATAAAAAAAGAAGAATTAAACCGGCAACACCGCATGGAATATTCCTGTAAGTAGCTATTTCTTTTTGACATTTCTGCATGTCACGTCATTTGTTGTGGCCATTTTGGTGTATTTAATTCTACGCCATAAAAAAGCAAAAAACAGTTTTTTTAATGAAACCTCGTAGGGTGTAACGTCGAATATACGTTTTGAAGAGACAATTGACTTAGTGATACATGAAGTTTCCTTAATCCTCAGTGCAGCGCAAGTTCCTACGAAACATTTGCCTTATTTTGCGAACAAAATGATCGAATTGACCGTAAAGACTTTGGATTCCCAAAACCACCAATTTTCCGTCGAAGATGATGTAAGTTCTCGTTCGCTAACACCCAAACACATTCATAATCACCGAACTTTCTAGATAACAGTCGAGCAATTCAAAATCAAAATAGCAGACACAGTCAACATTCCTGCAGAAACCCAACGCATAATCTACTGCGGAAGAGTCCTACAAGACAGTTCCAAACTATCCGATTACGGTACGTAAACCCCCCAATTACCCAATACTTCGTAACCCGAACCATTCTCGTTGAATAGATGTCCACGGTAAAGTGGTCCACTTGGTGCAAAGACCACCACCAGGCGCTCGAACCACCCCATTACCCAACAGCAGATCCACCTCTCCCCAACCCCAGAGAAGAGGATTCAGAGGCTTCAGAGGCTTCAGGGACCTGGAGCAAGGTAACGCCATGTACTTGGGATCCATGGCTTTCCCCGGCAATCTGATGGAGTCCCAAGGCATCGTTCCACCGCCTCCTACACACAGCCTATCCGGAAGCCGATTAAACGTAGCCAGAAGGTAATAAATCTACTCATATAAAGTAGAGGGAATATAATTGATTTATTTGTTTATAGAATGCTGAATAGAGCCGAAGCAGTGATACGTTTATTGGAGAACCCGAATGCCAGGCAACAAGAGCAATCGGCTACTAACGAAAACCAAGAGGAGGAAGAGGTGACTCCTGTGATCGAAGCTCGTGTTATCCTACCCAGCAATTTCGATACAATCGAGAATTTGAATGCGGAAATTAACGCTGTGGAGAATTCTTTGAACAACACACCAAGGTCCTAATTTACTCGCACATAACAGCTTTATATTGATTGTACTTATTTGAGTAGGAACGCAAACGCTTCCAGCACCAGCTCAGCGAATGCTACCCCGTTGGGCAACGCTTCGAGATCGTCTTCTTCGGAGAATTTGAACGCTGAGCAAAGACCAGCTGCTAGCAACGGTTTACCAGAGTAAGATGCTTCAAAATTTCTACTATTATTTATCTAAAAAGTATCGTTTGTATAGGAATGCTTCGAGAACAACAGAAATGTCGGATTTGCTGACCTTATTGGGGCAATTGCAGGGTAGACTAGCGCCCTTCCTGGAAAGATACCAAACGTTCATGAGAGATGACCCAGAAGTGCCTGCTGATGTACGTTAGTTAGAAATTACGTAAATGTTGTGGTAATGCGATTGTAATTGCAGAATCAAAGGGAAACTCAAATAATGCTGAACAGAGTATCGGAGGTGATGCATTTCTTGGGACACGCTTATCACTCCCTCAGCGATATTATAGTGAGGGTTCGAACGCCGCCGCCTAGACCTTTATTGTGTAGACCGATTCTCATTCAACATTCGGCCGTAGTGCAAACCGGCATTCCCATACAAGTCGAGGTAATTATGGTTAGTTCTTTCGCTTGCATGCAAAGATATGGGCTTGTTAAAGGAAGTGTTTAAATCCAATTTTATTACATATATCACAGAAGATTGTTTAACCTATTGTGATTTATGACAGCTCTTTTAACAATCAACTGTATCTACATGATATTTGTATCGAACTATACAAGAATTTTGTGATTCAGGCTCAAATAGGTATATCAGCCGATCGCGTGAATCCTCCGGCTACCACCACTGCTAACTCCAATTCCGAAGAATCTACTACCACTACCACCACAACGGCATCTTCTAACACTTCATCGACTACTCCTAGTAGACAGGGCATATCCGTACAACCAGGATTCGTGAGTTTACCGTTCTTGCCCAGCACTGCCATGAGAGTGCAATCGTTCCCCGTCGAGATCAGGAGCGTCAGACCGCTGTCTCAGCTCAGAAACCCCCCCACCCAACCTCCCGCTTCCTCCGAAGCCTCCAATACTACCGCAGCTCCCGCCGAAAACGCTTCCAATGCTACCAACAACAACAACTCGAACGCCAATACGCAGGACAACCAGCCACAAGGCGGCTTCAACTTCAACCCCAACGTCGACATCTTCATGGAAGTCACCCCTGAAGGTATTACAATTGATTCTTTGGAGACTACGCTTGTCGGTTCCTCTAATCAAGCAAACGATTGTAAGTGTTGTGGTTGTCTCGTTTTCGGTACGCTTGTGCGCAAACCCAGTCGCATGATCCTACCGGTTCCATCGATACTTCGATACTAAACGGTTTATGTTTGTTGCAGTGTTGAGAGGCGCTCTAAACGGCCCTACGCCCGAATTCCTGCAGTCTCTTATGCAGATGGCCGGGCAGATAATAAACAGGAACGTTCAAACTACCGGTAATCCCGCCGGCGATACTACTACGCAAGCTCAATCGACTCAAAGCAGCACGGCCGCTGGGCAGGCTCAAACGCCTAGCGGGCAGAATTCCCAAGCCAGGGGCAACACTCAAACTCATCCTACTACTTCTACCTACACCAGGTCGACTCCTAGACCTCACGTTCACTTGGCTCAGCAAGCTATGCAAGGTTAATTGGGTGATCGAATTGTAGTTTGCATATGCTCTGATTCGGGTATGATTTTAGGCGGTTTCGATCCGTTCCTGCCGTGTAATTCCCATCACATTTCGAGGCGCAATAGGACCCAGCAGCAGCAGCAGCAGCCGGCGACTTCGAGCGCCGCGACCGGTCAATCGGCCGGGCAGCGGAGAGAGGAGAGTGCGGCTTCGGGGGATCAGAGGAGCTCGAGGGAGAATCCGAATATATTGAATTTCATAAATCGCATCAACGAGGTGTTGTCGGATCAGAGGAGGGGCGGCGAGAACGTGCCGTGGGCGAGTTCGACTCCGAACGCTTCGAATAGCTCAGCGAACGGTGATGGTGGTTTGGGGGGGTTGAATATGGGTGCTATTGGATCGCTGTTTAGCGGTTTGCAGGGGAGTTTGGTGAGTATTTTGTTGTGGAGGGTTAGGAGATTTGATTTGAAAATTATTTGTGTATATCCTAGAATTTGCCAGACCTGCTGGGTCAAGGGCCGACACTCGAGCAACTGTTGCAACAATTCCAGCAGGACGATCAATACGTACCGGGCGAAAGCATTATTATCGATTTGATTATGCTAATTGTTAGAAACCTCACGATTATGTAGGTGGTTTTTGTTTGATATTTTATATATTTTACATGTTTTTTTACATCTGTTTTTAGCGACATATGTTCGTTGTACAGCGGTAACGCCGAGCCGATAAATAGGAATATCAACGATATTCAAAACTTCTTCAGAACTAGGATCTGCGAAGAAGATACATCACCGGCTGGAGTCGAAAGAGCCGTGGAGAAACTTATTAGAGAATTGCAATCGTTTTTGGAAAATTTCGTAAGTAAAACTAACCCACTTGTACCCATTTATCACTACATATTCGTTTTATTAGGCGAGTTTGCCTGTACGCAACAACATAGACATAGTCAGATCGTCTGAGCAATTATTCAGACAAAGATTGCCCAACATAATCGTTGTTGCGCTAAATTTAAATTCAAACACTACAAGTATATTAATCGATCAGTGTATTACCACTGCGAAGCAACTCCTAGCACTCACATTATTGGCCAGTTCGTCGGGTCAAAGAGGCGTCGAGCAAGTATTCGAACGTATAATGGTAAGCCGATTTAATACGAAAATTTCCACTCTAATTTAATTTTTTTCAGACTAACATTATGAGGGATATTCCACAAGATGTTATAAATTGGACGGTAGTAACGAGTCGCATGCAATTGCGACAGATTCTGTCGGGGCTGAATATACCGGAGAGTGCTTTGCAAGCTTTTATTGTTCATAAACAGGCCCAACCGCCGCAAGAGCCGCCCCAATCGTTGTCGAGCGATTCCCAAACCGTTGCGCAGGTGTATAATGAAGTAGAGGTAAATTATATTAATTTGAGATCGCAAATTTCTATGTAAACTCATTTCAGTTAATGGATGTTGATGTACAAGACGTACGGACTGATTTAGTTGTAGCAGACAGTGAGCCATTGCCAAATGTAGTTATAGGATCCGAATCATGGCATGGACAAGTTCCAGAGGTATGCAATTTGTAAATAAATACAGTAAAAATCACAATTTAAAAATAAAAATCGACCCGTTTCGGGATTTGTCTCCAAAGTCGCCTATTCTCGAAAAAAAAATGAATTTATTTCCATAACGAAAATATTTATAAAATGGATTTCTTTTCGATGTATTGTGGTTATTTTTCAGGATTGGGTACCTATTATAACAAAGGACGCGCAGAAACAGAGGAGACAGAACCCCCAAGCTGCCTTTAGCGATGCTTACCTATCCGGTATGCCTAGTAAACGAAGAAAAATCATCAATAGCAGCAAGCCTCACGGCAGCCTTTCTCAAGTTATTTCTGGTAAGTTGCGTAACATAAAATTGCTACAAAATTAACTAATTGAAATATACTTTCAGAGAGCGTTCGCCAAGCTGTTACGGCTAGTGGTTTAACTTCCGTGGCTCCGTTGGAAGTCGTAGCGCAGGCGGCTGGCGCATCTTCGGATATCCAGAATTCTTACAGGAATCTTCTTCGATCCACCGTTCAAAACAATTTGAAGGACAACGAAGACTTCCATCCCGATCGCTATCCGAACGTTTCTAATTATTTCAACAGCAATCCGCAATGATGTCTAAGTATATGCTTTAAATAACACTATCATTGTTTATGTAAAAAATAAATTATCACTATCTTTTTAGTCGAAGAGTAATTCGTGTAATTTTTATTTATAAAATTAAAATAAATCTAAATAATTATGTTAATTTAAATTGTACTTGAAACTAAAATAAATACTTATAAATAAGTGATCTTTTTGAATAGCTAATGCTCAGAAACTTCCTCTGTTTGCTCCTCGTCCACCTCTGAATCCTCCCCTAAAACCGCCTCTGAAACCACCGCCGAAACCACCGCCAAATCCACCTCCTCCGCCACTGAAATTACCACCACGATTGTTGTAATAACCACCTCCGTTATTTCCTCTGAAACCTGCAAAGATAAATTAGACATTCAATTCGGATCTATTAGCTAGTTTCAGGAATAGTCTATCAGAATAATTAATTACCTCCTCTTCCTCTACTGAACTTGGGCGGAGGCCCACTATAACCTCCGATACTGTGTCCCCTTGGCGGTCTTTTCGAAGTCAACAAACTCGGCTTGGCCCGTTCAATTTCAAAACTACCGGCGTGTAGTTTACACAATTCCTTTATCGTAGAAACGACCTAAACAAATATTAAATTAGCAACCAAAATAACAATTAAAATTAACCGACTAACTTTTAGATCGAGTTCGCCCATTTCCAAGATTCCCTCTGGTTCCTGCGACGTTCTAATCACGAGACTTTCCAATGCGGGTCTCAGGGCGACAATCATCGATGCCACCTCAGGATCCATGTCTAAATTGATCCAATTATCCAATCTAACCACGTTATCTATCCAATCGACTTTACGCGAACCAAACAATAATAAATGCAAAGGAGTCACCATAGTCATCTGTTTGCAAGACACGGCCCTCGTTCGAATTTTCTCGCCGAAAACGAAAAACGGATAAGAAAATCCTTGATCCTGATTACTGCAATTGACGGACGTTTTGTGTATCAACGCCGCCTTGCTTTCAGTAGTCAAAACCTTCCTCTTATCCTTGTGATAACAAACATTGGGGTATAAACCATAACACATCAGCGACATAACGACATCCAATTTCGGATCGGGCCCCATAGTTTCCATGGGAATCGGCGCCAGCGATTCCTCGGGGAATCCCACGTTGTTCAAAATCTGCTGGAGTTGGTGTTTGGCTTCCCACGTTACCCGCATAGTAGGCATACTGATGCCTTTGAATTCGCAAAATCTCAATTCGGCATCTTCCCCACCTTCTCTAGCTTGATCCCAAAGCTGTAAAGAACGAATACAACGTTTTTAATGATGTTAATTAATGTTAAATGTGGTGTGTATTGTTACGTTTTTAATCAGTAAATGGGTAGTGGTAAAATTAGAGTCATCAAATTAGGCTCAGCCAATTATAAAGCATCATGTAAGACCATTAAATTTGTACGATTGTGTTACGTATAAACCAGAACTTACTTCGAATGCAGCCAACATAGCAACGTGATCCGAATGCCTATCGCCCGCCAAGGCCTTCTGATGGTAACTCAACCGTCTCTGTCCCATATCCAGCACGAATATTTCCGGAAAAGTCGACGAATTGGCGGCCATGGTAGCCAAAGGCCCGCCGCACATAAACACGCAACCCAACACCATCATTTTACCCAATCTCGGTTCTATGGGCAACTTCGCTATAATCCTACCCAACGGAGTCAGCTCGTCGTTTCTATCCAAACATTTCATTTCTCTCAGCAGTACTTCAGCTTCGATTACTGCGTCCAACGGAGGCGGCTCGATCGCCTTACTCAGAAAGTGCCCGATCGAACCCAACCTCAGCAATTTTATGCTCAGAGCCAGCTCGTGCAGAGGCGTTCGAAACATCTCGGGCGTCATGTGCTCGTCTAATTTGTCATATCTCAACTTCGAACACAAATGGAAGCAGATGCCAGGTCTTACTCTACCAGCTCGCCCTTTCCTCTGCTCTAGATTAGTTTTCGAAGCCCATACTGTAGCATAACTGGTCATATTGTTGTGTGAAGTAAACATCTTCATTTTAGCTTTACAGCTATCTATTACAAATACAACATCGTCGATTGTAATGGACGTTTCGGCTATGTTCGTGGCTAAAATGACCTTAGTAACGTGATCGGGAACGGGCTGGAATACCCTCCGTTGGTCCTCTCGCGGTATTTGCGAATGCAATGGTAATATGCTGTATTGAGAGCTGCCGTATACAGGGTGGTTTTGAAGATGTTTCAACATGGCGAATATCAAATTCCAACCGGGTAGGAAGACTAATACAGCGCCTGGTATATTCTGGCCTTTGATGTAATCTAATATGGCTTCGAGGAGTTCGAAGCTTACTTCTTTTTCGTTCAATCTCGATATGACAGTCTTGGTGGCTTCGGAGTAGTTTCCGCTTTCAATCTGAAATTAGAAACACAAAATTCATAAATACTGCAACAATTACACATATTTTTTATTAGTGTGGTTAATTTTATCAGTAAATGGGTAGTGGTAAAATTATAGTCATCAAATTAGGCTCAGCCAATTCGTATAAAACATCATGTGAAGTAAATAAAATATAATTACTAGTTACTTTTTATATATTTTTACCTTATTCAAATTCTCGTCAGGATCTTCGATTCCCACGCCATCTTCCTCATCATCGTTGCCACCTTTGCTCTTTCTTTTCCTCGAATTCATAGGCGGCACGAATTTCGTCAATTCTATAGCATCTTCCAAGAAATAATTCTTTACAGGAAATGCGCGACCCTGTATTTCTAATACAGGACAATTGTTGAAATACTTCGAAAACAAACTCGTATCGATTGTCGCAGACATGAGTATCACCCTCAAATCCGGATAAGTGTGTATCATATCTCTCAAAACCACCATTATAAAATCGCTATTAACATCTCGCTCGTGAATCTCATCGACTATAACGTGGCTGACGCCTCTGAGACCGTTCTCCAGTTTCTTCAGCAGTACTCCGACGGTACAGAACATGATAGAACCGTACGGTTTGGGTAGAGCAGATTCGAAACGAACCGAATAACCTACAGATTGTCCCAGGTTTTCGCAACGCTCACTAGCCACTCTCTCAGATACAGATACAGCTGATATACGCCTTGGTTGAGTAACGCAAATGTTACACCAAGCTCCTTGCCCTGACATTACATAATCTTCCAAAATAAACTGGCAAACTTGTGTAGTTTTACCACAACCAGTATTACCCCTGATTATTATAACAGGGTGTTCGTTAATAGCTTCCATTATAGCGCTTTTCATGTTATACACCGGTAGATTTTGCCTGTCTTTAATGCTATTATTCAAACTAGAATCTCCTGCTAATCGAGTCTTCCATTCGGTCAGCATGTGTTCGCTCAATTCGTCCAATGATGCATTTGCTAAATAACCTTCGTCGATGTTACAGCCGGTCCAGCAGTTCCAATTTTGCTGCGGTGGAGACCACGGGACCACTCCCGCTTCGGTGGGCTTGGAGGGATAGAAATCGTCTAAGACATGGTGGCTCAACAGCGACACCGGAACCGAATCGCCTTGTTCATCTTTGGCAACGTCGCGAACGGGCGTTGGAGTTATGTTTAAATCGTTCAGGCAGCTTTGAATCGAAGCTTTCAGTTGCGGAGAGATTCTGACTTGGAAAGGAGGCATTTCATCGGAGGCTTTCCTCTCCTTTTTTAAAGTACCTGTGGAGTTTGTTGTTTATAGTAAAGGAGTAAAATTAAAGTGGATTAGGTGTGTACCTGAGAAGGGTTCGATAACGCCTAAATGAAATAATTGTCTCACGATGGACAATGCGCAAGACTTGCTGGCTGTTTGTTTGTTCGAACCGGTGTCACGTCCGTGAATTGTTCTTGCTAGGGATTTAACGTAGAAGCTCATTTCAGCCACGAATGTTCTAGAATAAGTAGTAAAATTGAATTACTAGAAGCGAATCAACGTTCGTGTGTAATACTTACATTGCTCATATTATTCTCATCAAAATTTCACCAGAACCTGTATAAAAACAAACCGAAAGCAATTAATATGTTTTCTTTAAAGTTCGATTATTTATTAACTACACATCTTTATAGAAGTATGGTTAATAAAAATACACTAGAGGATATTATAAATGACAGTAATAATATCCTCGAGTGTTGTGATTAGGTGTTTTTTTACTGCTTTCGATAGTTTTCATACAGATCGGGTATGCAATAAGTTTTATGGCAAGAAATATTTGAAATAATTCTTCAAATATTCCTTGCAAATTACTCAAAAATAACTACTAATAACCTATTAAAAAAAAGAAGAAAATCAAGTTTAACCGAAGCTAATAAACTTAAAATGGAGAGTATTTCTACTACTTTAAATATAGCAATACCTAGCATGATCAGGACCTATTTGAGTATATTTGTAATCAGCATGTATCTTATTCGTTTGAATAAACTGATGCAATTTGGACTTGGCGTTCTCAACAGTCCAATTTCCATGAATTTGTGCATTAACATCCAGATCCTCAGCCTCTTCCATACGTTTCTGCTCCTGAGCTCTATCCATATAATGCCATTGGTTGTCTTCACGACCACGTGGGCGATAAGCCTCGCCGAAATTCGAAGGCCCCATACCTTGGCTGAATACCTTATGCTCGGAACTGAAAGCCGGAGGTGTCTCCTGTTGTCCATCTGTAAGGTTTATTCGTTAGGATTGTGTGAGAAATTAGGAGAATGTGAACGTACGGTGGATTAGTGGGGCATCTACAGCCACATCGGCTGGGACGTCGTTTTTGTTCACAAGACCTTCCCGGACTAAATAGGAAACGAAATCTTTGGCTGCGTTGCTTTGGGCGTCTTTTTTGTTGGTGGAATTCCCGGCGCCCACGTAATTGTAGCCTTTTATACGCAATTCGCATAGGAACCTCTGGCGAGATTTCGGACCTGGAAACCCACAATTTTTATCAGAAGTTACCCTAATAATAATTAAAGGGCAACTTACCTGTAGGTCTCACTTCAAACTGGGTTTCTAGCTTGTTCTTTTGGCAATATTGGTGAAGAAACGACTTCACGTTGTCGCCCATTTTGTCGTTAAATGATGAATCAAAATGAGCGTGTGAAAAATATTACACGCAAGGTGTAACTCTCTATTAATTAACCGGTTCAATTATTTAATTTAATGTATGATACGTGAAACATTATAATAAAAACGAGACTCGACTCACCACATTTACCGTGTATTCGCCAATACAAAATGGATGGTTGGTGGCAAATGCAAAGGAAACGGAAATTGCCATGTCAACTGTCATATCTTCTGTCAATAAGAAAAAAGAAGTAGACTCTGCTTATTAGGTAAAACAGCCAATTTTAAAGGAAACCAGCCACATAAACTCGCAGCAGATTCGCATCCATTTTTATTAAATCTACTAATTCTACCTGTACGTAACAATTGTATAAAAAAATTAAACACATCGAATTTACTCAACATAATTTATTATATAATCTTACGGATTACACCATTCTTCTGAGAAGTTCGTTAATTTTATCTTCTCTATTACCAAAGTCACCACCTTCAACGTAGTGATTGGTCTTCTTGCGCCACCCACCAGTAGGTGTGTTTAGCTAAAAACAAACAAACAATATACCATCAAAACATCACTAATTAACCCCAAAACTCACCTTAAACGGCCACAAGAAGTTAGAGGCGTACTTAAACTTAGGTCCAACAGTAAAAATTTCATGAATCAAATCTTCCATGCAAATAATTCCAGATTTGCCTAATCTGTCTTCGATGATTTGATTGCTCGTAATGGGCACTCTCTGTCCGTTCACTTTAGCGAAACCTCTCTTGTAGATCAGCTCCCTGACCGATTTCAAGTTGGGGTAACCCCAGGTAATGTAAGGTTCGCATATTCTAAGCATGTTGATGGTAGCCTTGTTGAGCTGGACGAACACTCCGTTGTTGATTTGGAGCAGCCTGAACAGTTGGAGGACTTTGCGAACTTTCGGGGCAACCTTGTTGATACTAAAAAATGAATTATAGTTAACTAAAAGAGTTCGATTTACTGTAGGATAATGAACCTGTCTACTGTAATAAACGAGTACCTACCCCTTAATACGCATTACGAAAGCTAATTTAGCTTCCGCTGGAACGTAGAAGTTTCCCTTGTTTTTAGCTTGGCGGATCAACCTAATTTCATCTCGTTCCTTCAGCCTGTACTCTTTAATGTATTGTTCGGCCCTCTTGAAAATATCTTTCCTCTTCTTGATGTGCTCGGATTTTCTCTTCACGATAGATTGGAGCCTCTTAGCTCTGGAAGCCTCGCGCCTTTTGCGGTGCTTCAGCACAGACTCGGGGACCGCGGGCAATCCCTTCACTGTTTTCGTTTTCTTCTCGGCTCTAAAATAATAAAGTTTCATTAGGTGTATGCAAATAACAACATGAGATCAAAACATAGGTTAATTACTCGAACCGGACATAATGGGCGTAAATACGTTATTAGGAGGAATAGTTTTGTTGAGAAAATTCATCGGGTGGTGAAAATGCTGGGAAATTGATTCATTTATTGACGATGTAAGCGGATTTTTAAATAAATTTTACTTACGTCGGTGCCATATTTGACGGTATGACAGAAAAAGAACTTGCGAGCTGTCAAATGTCACAATAATTCAAGAAGTGACTGTATAGGGAATTTATTTTTTAGTCAATGTTCTTTGGTGATATCTTCTTTTTCGCTCAATAAATGTTAAATTTTTAACATTAGCTAACATAGTCAAAGGCCACAAAAACAACGTGCTATTTTGAGGTTATATTTTTATTTATGTTGTAAAATTTTAAGAATTAGTTTAATTCTAATTAAGTACTAAAATGACTTTAGAAGAAGGTAAGTAGTATTATCACGATGTAGTATAAATTACGTACATATAATTTGTTTTAGAATTATTAATTCACTTGAACAACAATGAAGAAGAGTTTACAACGAAACTGCAACATGTAGAAAACTTTTTCAAATCCTCCGAGTTGCCTGCTCGATGTAAAATCATCCTAATAAAATGGATTTTAGATCAAAATGAAGCTGAGTCGATGTGGAAGTGTCTGGAGAATTTGGCTTCTTCGACTCATTTTAAGGGAATCACAAGAAACGAAATAGACAGTCAAAGTATAAAGCATATCGTGGAAGTATGTAAAAGAAATTACTTGTAAAATCATTGGTTAATTATGGTTATTTTTTAGGGTATAATTCACAAAGTTGCAGTTCAACCAGACATTGGGAAAGATGAATATCTCATCGTGAATCATCTAATAAATCACAAAGTGTTCGAACAATACTTCAAATTCGATTTGGAGCTTTATTTAAATTTAATCAACAGTATATTGATAAATTTAAACACCCAGGAATATTTGCTAGATTTTTTAAATCCAAATTTATTCTACAAAAGTTTACTAAACATAGAAGTTTTCATAAAGAATTTTATGAACATTATATTCCCGTCTTTAAATAAGTGCATAAGAAAATTCGAAGATAAGAATGTTTTTCTACATGTATCAAAAGTAGTACAAAAGGTGGGTGATCAAAAACCTGCATAAACATGTTTTATTTTAATATTTTTTTGTAGTGTTTATTTCATAACAATCGGAAGAATTTTGAGAATTTTGTGGACGAAATCTTTAAACC
The DNA here is from genome assembly GCA_917563865.1 of Phyllotreta cruciferae. Lineage (NCBI taxonomy): Eukaryota > Metazoa > Arthropoda > Insecta > Coleoptera > Chrysomelidae > Phyllotreta > Phyllotreta cruciferae. Next base: position 1,741,721 of record OU830613.1, read on the forward strand.
AACTGGTGTGGAGTACTCGGGATTTAATTTTATATTAGAACATCTCAAAACTACCATGGAATCCAACAAGAAATCATCCGAAAATCAATTTAAACTCCTATTTCACGCTTGCTTGGTTTCCTACGGAAATGATCCTTTATTGACATACAAATTTTTTATAATTCTAAATCATATAATAGGATTTCGGTACGAAATAATACCTTTAACAAACAATTTAATTACCAACGACCAGAGAGAAACTAAAAAATCCTACAAGATATTACTCGACTTACTGGATGTTTTAGAAGAGACAAAATTAGAAACGAATTGCAAAATCAACGAAATCAACATCACCGAAGTGTTGAAAACAATTTTAACCGAATCGATCATTCCCAACAAACCGTCAAAAACGAATTATCAAATCATCGAAAAAACCATCCTGTTAGATCCTGCTATAACACACACGTTAACTGAACAAATCCTGAATTACTCGCTGCTGGTGGATAATTCCAACCATATCGAACAATACGAAGGATTGATTTTAACTATATTCGAACTCTTTTCGAAACTACACAGAACCGAGAATTTAATCTCGAAAATAGTTAACAATTTTTTCGATAATGTGAGCAATGCGGATTGTGGAAGTCTGGCTGTTGAGAATATTTTTACTAAGAATATTCTGGTATCGTTTACGAAAAGTATACAAACTTTAGCCAGTTGGCAGGTGATAAACGTATTCAAAACGTTCTTATTTGAATTCAACAAACAGCTAGAGAAGGAAACTAGTGAGGATGGTGAATATATTATTTTCCTAATTTAACGGTTAATTATATAGATTTATTTTTTAGCGTATTGCATACATATGGAGCTTCTCAGCGAGTTGTTTTGCACATTTTTGTCCAGCATAAGAGTAGCAGAGCACACAGTGACTTCGAATGTAGTCGAGAAAACTAAAAAATGCCTACAGGAATTGCAGGATATTCTGAAAACGTTCGGAAAATCGCTACTAAACAAAACCCATGTAAATATGAATTACCTTTAGAATACAATTTAATGATGTATTTATTAGAATTGCAGCTTAATGAGGTCCTTCTTAAAAATAGCCTTCCACTGGGCTGAAATGGGCATCATACTGAAATATTACTCGAGCCCTCAAGATTGTACACAGAAAAAAGCATTAGAATACAATTGCATGGCTAGCAACATTACTTATTTACATCCATACTTAACCCACGAAGATTGGTGTTCCATTTCAGAGAGAATTAACAACTTCGGAGAAGTACCTTGCAAGCAATTATTGGTAACTTTACTCGATATTTTTTCGAATTTTTATTTATTTATGTTATTTTCAGTACAAATTGTACACACAGAAAGTTCGTGCGTTGTGCATATTCGAACAAAAACTCACCAACGAAGTGTTAGTGGATTTATCGAGGTATCTAACATCAGATTTGGAGAATAACTGGAAGGATATCCTGCAGGATAAATTCTTAACTAACAATTTAATGCATACATTAGATCCGGAAACTAGGATTATTTTAGCTGAGAAAATCGTTTCGAACATCGATGATTTTGGAAATGTTTATCAATATGCTCACATTTTTAACAATTCTTCGATTTTGAAGGCGGTAATTTATTATACGATTACAAAATGCGATAAAATATTGGTGAAGAGGAAAAGGAAGTCTGATGAAAATTTGAGCATGTCGAAATTACTTAGTACAAAAGTTTGCGAATGTTTGGATGTTGTTCGATTTCATGATGAAAATATTTTGAACGATTCTATTAGTAAAATGAGCGAAATATATAAATCAAATAATAATTCGGATGGTGAAGTAAAATTCAATGAAGAGAAAATTTTGGAATTGGTGAAAATTCTGAAACAATTTCCAGTAATCTTCTGTGAAGCAAATGTGCAGAATTTCTTCATCTTATATTTTTTTTCGCTACACAAAGACCTTAGTAATTGCTTTTCAAAAGGACAATTCGTTGAATTAAGAAGAGTTTTAGAGGATTTAATCGTTGGTATGTTCATTCTATATTTAATGATGCATTTTTATGTTTAAAAATATGTTTTTTTAGGTACATTACAACAGTACAAGTACAAATTATCCACCATATTCGCCATAAAACCGCTCTGTTTGGAAATTTTAAACAATTTCAACGAATGGGAAGAACTGTTTGTTCTCATAATCGACAATATATTTAAATATAATGATTCAATCGCTAGTTATGATTCACTCATTAAGCATATTACAAATAACTTGCGAAATCCTGTCTACTTGCAATGCGGAATTATAATTATAAATGCCGTTAACAAGGTGGGTGTATTTTGAATTATTACTACAAGCTAACTATACAGGATGTCCCAAAATATATTCGTTATGTTTTCCAGTTAAAAAAAATGAAAATCCCCAAAGAAATCAAAAACCACACAGAAAATTACAAATCGTCGATTTGCAATGGAATTTGCGATTTAGTATTAACGAGTGAACCTAACAATCATTTAGTATGCGGGTATGCTTACGCCTTGAAAATATTATTTGTTCAAAACGAAGACGAGAAGCTTTCGAAGATGTTGAATGTATTGGATTCTTATGTTAATTTCGCCTTGGAGAAGAAGGACGATTTCGACAAAACCGGGTACTTATTGCTGTTCAATACAGTATTAAACAACAAAACTAAAATCAACGATTTCGACGATGAGCTGTACTTGAAAATTTGGAATTTATGCAAAAGCAACGATAAAGTTTTTGCTAGAATCGAGGAGTATTCGCAATTGGTGTTCCTGATGGTTTGTTTGATGTCCAACGAACAATTCAATTGCATCATCGTAGATCTAGCCATTCTGTCCAATAAGGCACTTAAAGAGAATAATTGTAAAAATTATATAAGCTTGCTCAAAACGTGGGAGTCCATTATAACTGCTAATATCAATCCTGTGAAAACTAACTGTTTGCAACGAGGAGTGGAAAGTTTGCTGAGCAATTCCCTCGTACATTTAGAATTATCCCAATATGATCAGGAGTTGTTCGAAAATATCCTGCAGTTTGAGATACTACTCGTCCAAACGAAGCACGTGAGTGTATAAATAAACTCAAAAATCGTTTAATTCCAATACTAAATTCGTTTTTAGTTTCATCTTACCTCTCCTACGATGGATTTGCTGATACTAAGCGTAACTACTTTGCTGGAAAAAGAGCCCATTTCATTCCCTTCATTTTACAATTTGTTAGTTTCTTTGCTATCGAATTTACTCAAATTCAGGAAAGCTTTAGTTATGGATAGATTGCCGCCTTATTTGCAACAATACAGGGCTTTGTTGAGAGTGTTGTGTCTGAAGGGGGATTCCAACAAAGAACGAAACGAGCATTTTATCAGCGATTTGTCTGATTGTGCTTACCAGTTGGAGAAATTAACGAAGAGTTTGGTGGATCATCAGAAGGACATGTCCAGAATTGCTATGTATTTAGTTGCTGATATTTTGGCGCAGTATGAGAAAGTTACGATTTATCCCAATATCAAAGTAAGCGATTTATAGGAAATTTGGATTTTTGTATATTTAATTTTTTATATTTTAGATGCATCTGAACAACTGCATTTATAGTTTGATAACAATCTGTGATCAGCATGCTGTTTCGTATTTGATGAGGGTTTTGTCTAGTGCTTCAACAGAAATTTTCAAAGTAATGTATGAGAATTATAAGAAATACTACAGGTTCACTGGAAAAGCTTAGGGAATAAAAATGCTTTGTTAATATTGATAATAAAATGTATTATTACAATTACAAATTAAAACAGACTTACAAAAATAGTGCATATACACCAAAAAAAAAAACAGCTGAGATTCGAAATTAAATAAATAAACAAAAAAAAAACTTCCTCTACTACTAACAATATATAAACATGAACAGAATGTTAATTATACTTTAACAGTACGTAAAAATAAAATATATAAATCCTAGTATAATCGGAAGGCACCTATAGAAGCCATTATACATATTATAATAATTCTTTCGAAATGCTGTAGTTGCTCTTTTTATATATATTTTTCTGAACGAGTATATTATGTTTCAACATTCAAAGCTCCCCCATTTACTGCACCAGCACCTCGTAGTCGGGGAACGACAGCTCCTGCCCCCCGTAAGGGATGTAGCACACCCCGTGGCTCTGCTGCACCTTCCCCACGGTCAAAGCCCCATCGTGCACTACCCTTCCAATGTACAAGGGCTCTCCATCCTCAGATTGCCCGGCAGTCAAAGCGTTGGGCGGAATATTTCCTGCAACAAACCACCCAATTTAACACCCAATCGATTGTAATACACCTAGTGCACTCACCTCGCGAAGTAGCTATCCACTGGCCGGGGAAATCGCAGAGTACTTCATACTCCGGTACAGCGTTCTCGTTGCCTCCCCAGGCCACGTAGCCGGTACCATGGCTGGGCACCAGCTTTCCTGGAATGAGGGCCCCGTTGAATTGGGCTCTGATTACATACAGAGGCTCCCCGTTGTCTTCACCGCCAGCGAAAGCCCTGGGAGGTACTTGGCCTCCTCTGCTGGGGGCCCAGCACACTGACGAGAAGTTAGAGCTGGGTTGTTGGGTGTAGTTAGAAGGAGCGTTGCCACCGAAACCTGTGGAAGAAATACAATAGAGCTGGTGCTAGGTGGGGTTTTAGGAATTAATAGGTTACCTCCAGCTCCACCTCTTGGCGGCTCGATCACCCACGAACCGTTGGCGCCCCAGCCGGTGCAGACGCCCACGTACTCGATGTTGAAGGGCTGGTAGTCGTTCCAGGAGAGGAACGGCGGCACCTCGTTCTCCCTGCCGACGGAGATGTTGCCGTTCTGCCAGCGGATCCAGAAGCCGCGGAACTCGTTGGGGTTGAGGATGCCCGGCGTGGGGACCTCGGCGACGTCGGGCTTGGTGCGGTTCTTGCGGATGATGGACTTGGAGTTGCCCCAGCCGCCGATGAAGATCTCGTACATGGGCTCGCACTCGGCGGCTTGGGTGGTGAGGGCGATGTGGGCGTCGTTGGCCGCCCGGACCCTGAATTGGAGGAAGCCCACGTTGTTGGGGACGAAGTTATATTCGAGCCGGTCCTCGGTTTCTAATTCTGCAATGGGAAATTTTATGTTAGAATGTTGGTCGAAATAGTTTGGACGTTCTTTATGTATAGTTTGTGCAAAGCTAATATGAATGCACGTCACCATAAATTTAGTACGTCACAAATAGACAGTGTTGCCGAACTTTTATAAAGTTTACAAAAATCTTGTGTTATGTATAGTTTGTGCAAAATGAATGTGAATGCACGTCACCATAAATTTAGTACGTCATAAATATACAGTGTTGCCGAACTTTTATAAAGTTTACAAAAATCTTGTGTTATGTATAGTTTGTGCAAAATGAATGTGAATGCACGTCACCATAAATTTAGTACGTCATAAATATACAGTGTTGCCGAACTTTTATAAAGTTTACAAAAATCTTGTGTTATGTATAGTTTGTGCAAAATGAATGTGAATGCACGTCACCATAAATTTAGTACGTCATAAATATACAGTGTTGCCGAACTTTTATAAAGTTTACAAAAATCTTGTGTTATGTATAGTTTGTGCAAAATGAATGTGAATGCACGTCACCATAAATTTAGTACATCATAAATATACAGTGTTGCCGAACTTTTATAAAGTTTACAAAAATCTTGTGTTATGTATAGTTTGTGCAAAATGAATGTGAATGCACGTCACCATAAATTTAGTACATCATAAATATACAGTGTTGCCGAACTTTTGTAAAGTTTACAAAAATCTTAGAATTTGTGTTATGTATAGTTTGTGCAAAATGAATATGAATGCACGTCACCATAAATTTAGAACGTCACAAATAGACAGTGTTGCCGAACTTTTATAAAGTTTACAAAAATCTTGTGTTATGTATAGTTTGTGCAAAGCAAATATGAATGCACGTCACCATAAATTTAGTACGTCACAAATAGACAGTGTTGCCGAACTTTTGTAAAGTTTACAAAAATCTCAGAATTTGTGTTATGTACAGTTTGTGCAAAATGAACATGAATGCACGTCACCATAAATTTAGTACGTCACAAATAGACAGTGTTGCCGAAAGTTTACAAAATCTAAGAATTTTATAAAATTGTCAAATGGCAACGATTTAATTCTGTTTTTGAACATTTTCTATCTCGTTTATATTAAATTAAACTCTGTATTAATCTGTTATATGTGATTATTTTTAAAAGTTGGGCAGAATGACTGTGACGACATTAGTGACGTGGATTCATCTTTGTTTTGCACAAGGTATAGGTGATTTGTGTAAATTTAGGATGTATTTAATCAATGATGGTTGTTTAAGTGAAGAACGCCTTGTTAATGACATCAGTGTAGATATTTTTTTGATTATTTAATTGGCTTCAAGGACCCGTTTAGCTTAAATTAGATAGAATTTACATTTCTTGGACCTCTGCGCTATTTTTAAATTGGTATTTAACCGTCTCGATATCGGTTTATTTTTGTTGTAAACAATTTGGTGAAAAAATAAATTGCACATTTTTCGTGCTGTATTCAATTACATGAAGAACATGTTTGCCGTTTCGTTCGAAAAATGCCGGTTTTGAGAGATTTGACTAATGCAATAAACCCGCATGCGATGCACGATCATGCAACGGCGAGTTAATAGCATATTGCAATCTAGTTTCTTAAAATAAAAGTTTTATCGACTTAAATCGCGACCACACAAACATTCATTTTATTCTCGGAATGTATTAGGATTATTAAAAAAAGTGTTTACGGCAGAAAAATGTAGTTTGAAAACGCTCTTCGGGATGAACTATTTTAACTGCACCTATTTATAAACGCCATGATAAAAATGCCGCTAGAGAAATTTGAACATTTGGCCGGCTAAATATAAATGTTTGAAATTATTCATATGTAATTTACTCCGAAATCGATGAGAGCTTAAGTATTTTTACATTTACATTTTTTTAAACAAGAACTCGCTAAAATTGGAAACCTATTAAATTAATGGAAAATAACGTACACTTTGAAAATTCATACACTCATCAAGAGAATTAAGTTATTTGTGTGATAAAAGTGTATTAATTACTACAAAATCCTGCTCTATTTAAACCACAGATAATTGATAAAAAAAGAGCCCAGTGCAAACTTTTTGAGCACCCATTGCGTGTTAAAGCGCAATTCGTTTCAACTACTCCCCATTCATCCATTCTTTTACGCATTACAATAGATTTTTCAACGTTACCCCATAGGTAAATCCCCGGAGAAAAATCAATGTTAGCTATCTTAATTAACGTGTCGTTAATACCAGATGTTCGAATACCTATTAATCCCTCATATCTGTAGGTAAACATTTGTTTTCGATATTAAAATTCGGATTCCAAAGTCGCGTGATGCGCTGTCGTTTGAAGTTAAACAGTGTGCATACATTTGTAATTAAAATCGTAAAAAATCCTCCGGATTTCTCGCAATTGTGTCGCTCGTTAGGGCGTCGCGACGCCTTTATAGAGTTTTAGTTTTAGGTCAAATGGTGGCCTGGTTCGTATAAGCAGTGGGCACCGGCGTGTCTGTCCTTCCTTATCCTTACGATACGTTAACATAGAAGAATAACATAATCGATATAAAATCCTTGTCGCGTTACATCATCGCTATATTTCGTTCGTGACTTGGAGGCGCCCAAACCGGCGCAGCGGCGGAGGCGATTTTTTTCGAAATTAACGAAAAAAACGTTGATAATGCGCTCAAGGTTCACAGGAAATTCTATTCAACAAATTGTTGTAAAATTACCAGCCAGAACTCGACAAATATTGCACCTCTTTGGCGATTAAAATGTCGTACAAAACTCATTTGTGCTGGAAATGTTTTTGTAATCTATTAATTTTTAAGTAATTTACTTAATTGTATTCGTAAAGTCAATAACAAAGCGATAATTTTTATTCTACTGTAATGAGTAAATATCTAAATTAAAATACAACCTTAGAAAGAAGCAAATTAGGAACCTTGTGGATTTATTCATGGGAAAACGGATCTCAAAAATAATATATGTCGAGTATTAAAGGGAAATTTCGTAACATTAAATTGTTTTTAATTGGGGAATTTTTTCTAAACGAGTAACCCAATTAGAATGTTGTTAATAAATAAGTAGGTGGTCATGAATAAACACCTACTCGTGTAATTATGAAGAAAATAGGTCTGAAAAGGTGCGAATTTTGTATGAAATTCTTGGTTATTTTTGGGAGTGCTATTTTATTTTTTAATTATCAATTTCTTGATAATTAAACCACCAAATATTTTCATCTAATCGATAGCATATTAGGTATTTTGCGGACTTAATAAGAACTTGTTTTGAACCCCATTCTAAAAGCTTTAGGGGAATCACAAATCAAAATGGCCAAGGCCTTCACCTGCTCCTCTATACAGCAACCCTCTTAACTCGTAAAGAGTAAGTTAAAAAAAATATATATCTACTGTCCAAAGTGTATGACAACGATTCTAAAAATAGAATTGTTTGTGATTACACCATCAACATCGTAATACCCACTGTGTAATACATATAACACAACAGATTGAAATGGTCAAATGATCTTGGAGGTCGCAGCCATGGGCGTGACACCGATTCCCATTAAATAAAAAATAATCGATGCATATTTGGCGGATATTCTACGTGTAACTGCGTGACTGAAATATTTTATTTGCTACACAATAGGGTGGATGTTTGTTTAGGGAAAATCAGGAAATTCAAGTGCCGTTTGTTTGAATTGTTTCGAGGTGCTTTTTTTTATAAATTCATTTATTTACTGCACGTAAAATTTAATATTTTTTAAATAAATGTGCATGTACTTGAAATGAATAGTCTTAAATTTGAAGCCGGTGACTTCATAACATTAATATTTATAGCGCAATTGTATTATAGCAGCAATAAAATCCAATGATTTTAGATAAGTATTTTAACAAAGCGGTCTTCAATGGAATTTTTTTATTACATATACGAAATGCAAGTTAAACTACAAACGAAACTGTTAACGAATTAATTGGGTCAGCAGTAAAAACTACTAGTACAGAAAAACCGGTATAATCATTCAACTTTTACACTACAATATCAATTTGCTCAAAATTCGAACGCAAATAAAACTCTTTGAAAACTTTCGAAAGGCTCAAGAAAATGTACAAGAAATAGTTTACTTACGGATTACACTCATGATGATTATTTATTGTAAAATATCCACCTGCCTATCACAAAACACCTCAATTTTCAAACTGGAAACGTCGACACCACAAGTTGCTATAAATGTTCCACGATTGCGCACTTTTACCCAGGACCGTACTCAGACCAATCTGCCTCTAAAATACGCATAAATCTCTAACAAAACTTTACCATTTCTAATCCAAACGATCTTTTTTGCACTACCTCTTCTAATTATCAACGTCTATTAATTATTTCATACGAATAAATGTGCTGTATTCCTCTGCGTAGTCATAAAATTGTGTTGTAATTGGGGAAGTTCGGCCCTGTAAGATGACCTATAGGGGGGACGAAAATCTTAACGCAGCACTCTCGTCATTTCTAAAACAATTTGACCAAATTCCAGAAGTAAATGGTGACTCATACGCATTTATTAATCGAAACTATAAATAGTTGTTATTAAATGTATTGTTAATAATTAATTTACGAGTAAATAACGTAAATCGAACGATCTAGACTGTTGGATTCGGTGTCAGATTTTTTAATAGGTTCTTACTTATTGCCAGAAACTACTCATATCATTTAGTCACTTTATTATTCATTACAAAAATATTTAAAAACAAATTAAGTTGTACTTCGTTCTAATAATAACTTTGAATAATCTTCTTCGGTTATTAAATGGTGATTGTGGTTCAATAAATTGGATTCCTGTAAAGGGCCTTTCGGCATTATTATAGCTAAGAATCCGTTGCATTTTGGATCATTTTTGAGTAAATTAGGGTCGCTTTTGATCAATTCGTTGATTTCTATGAGGTAGCCATTTACGCCTGCTCTGATATTTCGCAATTCTTCTTCACCTTCGAGCTTTACTTTACACACTACGGTCTCTGGGTGCATTTGTTTCGCACCATGTTTTCGTTTACCTTTCAAGTTAATCCTAGATCTATCACCTGAAGAAAACAATATTAATTACTTATATTTTATATCATTAATTGTGTAAAAGTACCTTTGTTGACAACAAAATCTATCTCGGTTATATTTTTATCGGATTTAACTATATTGTTACCGTAAGCTAAGGTTATCAAGAGCAATTTGTTAGTGTGTACTCTTATGCACATGTCCTCGTATTGTTTTTCTTTATTACAGTATGAGGAATAATACTCCACGTAATGTCTCTCATTGAAGAACTTGAAATTTTCAATGTGTTGTTTCGAAACAGATTCTACTATAGGTACACTTAGTTGTTTAATTTTTTCTTCTAGTGATAGGGTTGGAGGTTTTTCATCTGGGCTTTTCTCTTCTTTAATTGCTATTTCTTTTATATCATTTGAAGACATGCTTATTAAAGAATTATAAATGTTTATTTACTACTTTTATAACCTCAATTTTACTTCTTTTTTGTTAGTAGTAACCATTTTGAATCACGTGTTTTTGTTACTATTACGTAACTCTTACCTAATGTGCTAGTGGTTACTACATAAAAATGGCGAATAATACTAACAGTAAAAGGCCAATAAATCTTCACATGTAGAGTACACAAATGTTAGGTAAAAAATAAAAGTTATAAATTCAGAATATATCTCACTCCTCATATTTTATTTAATAACTTCCAAGAATATAAAATAAAAATCAACAAATTAAACATGTACATTTACAAGTACGTAATATTTATGTACATAGGATAACTTTTGGAAAAACAAAATATATTTAAACAAAAACTTTCAATATTTTTTCAAAGAAAATTAGAAACAATATTCAACTTTTCTAAATATTTTCGAAATTCGGGGAACAACATTATAAGAAACGCCTAATTATTGAGAAAATCGATTTTTTGCGTACGGAGGTGTTTCAGAATTTGAGTGATTTTTAAAAGGGCTCATCACAGATCGAAGAAACGATTAAAATACATTTCAATGAGAGGTGTCCGAAGTTAAAAGAATTTTTAGATTTTTTTTACAGATGACCTACGAGTATTAAAACGTTTTAAGTAAAAAAATTAAGTAGATTCAGTACCAAAAAATATAAAAACATGCCGACATAATGAAAACTTTGTATAAGCTCGAATGAGATTAATTCTGAAAAAATCAGCTACACTTAAACTAATAAAAATTCTCGGAATTCAAAACGTTTTGTATTCTAAACAAATACAATCAACTCTATATTACAAATATTAAAAGCGATCAGAAGCATTGATTAGTCGTTCACTCAATTTCCATCCCACCTGCGCACAATCCTTATCGGGACCATTAAAAAATATATTTCCTAATTAGAGAAAATACTAACATTAACCATGTCTGACGATTCTACATCGAATTGTGTGATTCTTATTAAATTCCTTCATTATTTTATAGCTTCAAAATTTATATTAACTTTTATTCCTTCAATTAAAGCACAGTAAAATCGCTGACCGACGGCGGAATTTTATTCCGTCTCGAACTTGATCTGATCGACTCTCGGTCTCTTCGCCTCGACCTCGGCCTCCGCGTTGTCGCCCCCGCCGCTGGACGGGCTCTCCACGCTCTGCTCCTCCACGTGCCTCTTCAAATCCAAACCCACGTTGGCGTAATTGCTGCTGCTACAACAACCACATCGTCAAAATAAATTATCAGAATTAAAAAAGAAGAATTGCTTTACCTGTAGGCATAGTTTGCTGCTTGAACTATTACTGGTTGTGATGAAAATCCACCCGGAGACAACGAGCTTTCTTCGATATTGTATTTTTCTGCACAGAAAAATATATTAAAATACATACAAATAATAGCATATAGTGTTTATAAAACAAAGTTAGATGCACGTCACTAATGCCATGTGGCCAACTTTGAATGAACCATAAATATAAATGTATTACCTTCTCTGTACTCCTGTCCGTTGGAATTATTATCGGTGTTAACTGGGCAATGAGACAGGGATATGGGCTTGGAAGTGCCCACGAGCGCTGTCATTTGTTGATGGCCTATCAAGCCCCCTGAACCGGCGTACACGGTGACAGGATTGCCGGGACTGCCGGGGGCCGATTGGCTCATATCCACGATTTGTTCCATCGTCGGGGATCCTTCTCTGGATAAACAATCCGGCGTCATTATGTCAGACATGCTGACGTGCGATGGGGAAGCGGGAGCGCTCCTGCAAAATTACAAAATTCATAAAAAAATTGAGCATTTGGTATTTCAAAAAGAAGTATTTTGAGCGATGGAATAGACCTGATGCATAGACAACCCACTATGGTCCAAAGATTGTTGTTTTTGACTGGTTAAAAGTGGAGGAGATTCTTACAGATTAGTACAGAAGGTTCTTAAATAGTTTCCAACTATCAAAATGATTTTTAGTGTGTATAAATTAATGATAGTCTACCTGGAACTTAAACCGAACGGTGCTCTAAAACACGAAACGCCCCTCTGCCGCCTCCGTCTGAAGGCTTGCTCTATTAATTTAGACTCCGATTGGGGATCTATTCTCCAAAACGAACCCTTGCCGGGCTCCTCCTGGCTCCTAGGTACCTGCAAAACACAACGCTCAAAAATTACGTTACAAGAGAGCAACGGAATCGGTGAATACCTTGATGAAATATCGGTTGAGGCTGAGGTTGTGCCTGATGGAGTTCTGCCAGCCCTTGTCGGCGGTCCTGTAATACGGGTAGTTTTTCGTTATATAACTGTAGATTCCGGATAGGGTTAGCTGCTTATCCGAAGCGCTAGCTATGGCTTGAACTATGAGTTGCGCGTAGGAGTATGGCGGTTTGGAATCGTCTTTGCTACCGCCGGCTCCGTATGAACTATCCACAACCACTGGTTGTACCTGTAAAAGATTGCTACAATTATAAATTGCATCGAGATTGTAGATCCACCAAAGATCAATACGCATTTACAACCGGGCCTAACTCTCGATTAATTATCACAGCAATTATATCCTGTCGTACACATAACTATTTCGGGACAACACAAAACGCAGGATCAATATTTACAAAACACAACGTTAAATATTAATAACTAAGGAATTCTGTAAATAACAAAATCAATATCTATCAAGCTATGTTTATCCAATGGTTAGGCTGTTCGAACGCCACTCTCGGGTCAAGTTTAGACGCCTCCATCTATAGTTTATGCAAAATAAAGTTAGATGCACGTCACTAATGTCTCATAGTCATTGTGCCCAACTTTTAAAAAGTATATAACAGATTAAGTAATTTAATGTTGACAAGGGATGATAGATTATCTTTAAATATACTTCATCTTTACAAAATCTTTATACCAGTTCGGCAACACTGTCTATTTGTGTAGTACAATTATGATGACGTCCATCTAACTTTGTTTTGCATACACTATATGCAATAATCGATTTGGAATGAAATTCGTCTTGTTTGGATCTTGGTAATGCACTTACTGCATTCCCGTTAGACGTAGGCTGTCTGTACTCAGGACTATGGCTAGAAGGAACGTGGTGGCTGTCGTCTCGATGGGCCACTTGGGAGGCGTAATGGGCCACCATTTGCAGATCGGCTTGAACGTTTCTTTTGTTGCCGTGGTTGATGATGTGCGAGCCGCCATGTCCCCCTAAAAACAATTCAAAATTAGGTCCTCGGTAGTTGCGTTTAGGTAGGTAAAATAGTGGAATAGTTGGAGCAAAAACCACCGTGTTAAATGTAAATACTGGTTTATTTAAGGCGACTATTTCGGGTTCGTTTTATTTTCGTTTTGTTCTATATTTACGAGCGGTTCGAACACGAAAAGCGCTAACGCCGATAGATTTTTTTTCTCTTTTCTGTTACGAACAGACGCGAAAATAAAAATGCAAAAAATAGAGTGTAAATTACGCTCGAATTGGAGCGCAAAAACGACAGGACAAAGAGAACATTCGCCGTATCGAATCAAGGACCTCAGAAAAGTATAAAATAGGATCCGAGATGCGAAACTTTTTCGTATATAAATTTAATTAACGAAAAACGGAGGGTAGGCTCCCGAGAAATCAGGTGTACTCTACCCTACGTGCCTCCTCGTAACTTGTGGGTCAAGGCCGCAGCCGTTTTAATCAATATGGTTCACAGTTTGCGCATTCTCCGGCACATTTATAAGCAGGAAATTCCTCCGAATCAAAAATTCCGAACGTCTGGCATCGAATCGCAAACTCGATTGAAATTTTTAATTTCCTCCTCCAACTAAACCTCGCCCGAGGAATATCCCACCTAAGGGAGATTCCTTTTGCCTATTTTAAGTGGGGCTCTAACCAACCAATTCTTAAAATTAGGTAATACTTAAACAGGATTTAAGAAGTCTTAAATACAATCTGCGTGTCACCATGACTCTAAGTAATATTTAAAGGTGTTTGCAATTACCTAGGTAAGAAATTGGTGGGCTGTGGGGTGGCTTACCTCTTGGACTAGCTGGACAACTGTTGGCGGCGCTGATGGTGCCGGTGGGCGACGGGAAAGGGCTACCGTAATCTATGCCGTCGGGTATATTAATCCTTAGGGGATGCAAGGCGGAGGCGGCGCCGCCGCCCGATCTGTCTCTTATCCTACTGGGCGATACCTCCCTGACTTGGGGGGGCGGCTCGGCGTTGTCGTCCACCATTGATTGAAATGATAGTCGGATATTTGTACTTGGGAATCTAAAAGTGCACCTGCAACAACAATCCCGCATGAGAATTATTTTAAAGGGTTGTTTTTATTCATTTCATTGCTAATAAAATACGCACATCAAAATGGCCTACTAAGGGACATGTTAAGACAAATTTGTTAGATTTCAATATTTTCCAAATAAATCTATAGAGCTCCTAGACAATTTTGATGTGTGTATTTGATTTATAGGGTGATTCTGAACGTAGAAAAACATACTTTTTACCGCTCTCACGATAATAATTTATTTCGATTAAAGCGTTTTATCAGTAAAAATGTTATTTTTGACGACTTTATCGTTTTAATTATTAATATTTTTAAACTAAAACCTGAAGTCGCCTTGAAGCGAAACGTTATCTCGTTCTAGTAAATAAAAGCGCCATTGTTTACAAGCGAGAAGCGGCGTTTCGAGCAAGAAATCGATGCACTTGTTAGTTTATTTATTCCCGATTTACATACGCTCGTGTGTGTGTGTGTGTAACTGCACACATACACACGTAAAAAAATATGTTTACGAAATACGATTGAAAATAACTTATATATTCCGCCATTTCGTAAACAATTGTAATTTGCAATTCATAAACAGGTTTAGGTTTAATAAAAAAATCGGTACTGAAATCTATTCAAAGCGCATAAAATCGCAATCGCAAGGTTGAGTTTCTGGTCAAATTCTACTAAATCAAATCTCTTAAGGCCCGTTTTACAAACTGGCAAATTAACTGTAACTTTAACTCACGCTCACTCAAATGTACTCGCAAATTCTCCTCGATAAATCAAGTATTTTGCAAACACCCTTGTATCTATTTGAATGTCTGGTCTAGGTACTGTATAGGTAAAGCGAGAACGAGTTTCGTATTGTAAATACATATCGGGTCATGCGGTTTAATCGACGTGTTTTTACAGCGAGATTTCTTTTCTTGTTTCTACATAGAAAGTAAACAAACAAACAGAATATTATCATGATTTAACGTCCGGCGCGGCGCGGGGACTCGAGTGGCCTCTAAAAATTACAAATCAATTATTTTATCTATAAACGCGCGGCGCAGAGAGGACATAAAATCGAAACGATAAACGCGAAATTAATTCAAATTGTTACGTTGACAAACAAATACCGAAATTTTGCTCCTATCCAGCGAATTAATATTAATAAAAATTCTAATAATTCCAGAATTTGACAGCTGCAAACGTCAAAATTCGAGGTTGCTATGGTTACTCGATAAGTAAAATTATTTAATGACAGCTGTAAATGTCAAAATTCGAGGTTGCTATGGTTACTCGATAAGTAAAATTATTTAATGACAGCTGTAAATGTCAAAATTCGAGGTTGCTGTGATTACTCGATAAGTAAAATTATTTAATGACAGCTGCAAATGTCAAAATTCGAGGTTGCTATGGTTACTCGATAAGTAAAATTATTTAATGACAGCTGTAAATGTCAAAATTTGAGGTTGCTATGGTTACTCAATAGGAAGAATTTATCTAGTGTGCTGAAAATAATTAAGGTTTTTGTTGGTATGAACTGG
The DNA here is from genome assembly GCA_917563865.1 of Phyllotreta cruciferae. Lineage (NCBI taxonomy): Eukaryota > Metazoa > Arthropoda > Insecta > Coleoptera > Chrysomelidae > Phyllotreta > Phyllotreta cruciferae. Next base: position 1,758,048 of record OU830613.1, read on the forward strand.
TTTAGTTATAGAGGACATGCTGTATACGTAAGAGTAGTGAGCTTGCCAACTAGTACTGTTAAATTTACTCGATCGCTGGTTACGAATTCAAGAACAAACAACGTTTGATTGAAAATAAAAAAGTAATATTATATTGGGTCAAGCGAGCTGAGCGCACGAAGCGCGTTCTCTCGCTATTTCGAAAAGCGATTTTAGATTTTGTACCGTTTCGCAGACGGTTCTCGCGTCAATACTTCGCATGTATTTGTATTTGTATTTATTTACAGTGCTATTCAAACATACGCGATGAAGTAGTGGCAATGGAACATTGATCTGTTTGGTTTCTAAAGCCCCCCATACATAGAGACAGGAACACGATCTGACGTCAGCTGCTCAATAAATACATTTTATAACAACACGACAATGACTCGGCCGTATTTATTTGAGAGAACGTTTAGGTTAGCCCAATTGGCCTCGAGGAAATAACGAAAAAAAATAAGGGAATTATCGATTTTCGATTCGGGCACGAAAAGCGGAAAAGCCGTGTGGAGAGAACGAAACGAAAAAAGAACACGTGATCAGCACACCATGTGTAAATTTTAACCTCTCAAGGCCTCCTAGGATAAACATGCAGGCGAATTATGAGAGCGGCATTTGTTTACATAACATTAGTTAAAAACGAAACTTACGTCCTGGGTAACTTGATTGAAGGGGCTCCTTTCCTCTGGAAAACTCCATCGATGAAGACGCCGTTCTTTCCATTGCACAGCATGTAAAAATACGGATGTTCGAAGAAAACTTCTAAATGCCTCCGCGATATAAAACTAGAATGTCCCATATTTACATCTACATCACCACGTGAACTATTTCTACCTATGATTATGCGATTTTGCCGGACGAAATATTCGAAATCGCGGCCCTCTATTCGAGCGATCGGCTCCCCCTTGACGTCGGGGCTCCATTGCACCTTCGACGGGCTGGCCGGGGCCGATTTCAGGGCGAGCAGGGCCCATGCATCGCTTTCCGGAGTCATCGAGTATGATGTGGACATGGTGATTCACGCACTTCGCGACACTTTTTTAACCACACTCTTCCGAATGCCTCGCTTCGATGTTTACTTTAACGGATCGCTGCGAACGTGGGAGTCACCTGTGCTGCGAATCGCTGCGAATATTGTTTTCATGCCGTCCCAGTACGAAGAAATGTTGGTAAACACGTGAGATTAGCGCAAAAAACAATCACTCTACCACAGACACATCTAGTTATTTTAGACGGAATATTTTGTATTTTGCAGTTTATAGAGTAGGTCTTGACAGACGACAGCTAAATATGCTGTATTAAAATATGCGTTTTCCTTACTACTGCCACCTACATATTATTATAAATAACTACTCCATTTTACAAATAAAACCAAGGTGTTTATACATCTGTCAATTATTACTTCCATAAATCACCAACAGATGACACCCTAAATGTACGTTCGTTTGCACTTTAGTTCGCTTCTACTACTCTAAACAATTCCACATGTCAAACGTCAAAAGTCACTCACCACTCATTATTTTTTAGCGTCGATCCTGCACTCTTCACTTCCTGCTAACAAAGTTTTTTTTTAATGGGTCGAGAACGGTTTATATTTACATATTGTATTACACCTATTGGTTTTTGATGGCTTTTCCACAGTCCAACGCGCAGAGAGGTAAACTACCCGCGATACGCTTAATACAAACGATTTTTCTGTGGCATTTTGTAGAATTGGAAAACCGAAAAATTTTAGAAGAATTGCAAAAAAAGAAACAGTTACTTCTCAAGCAAGGCGTCGCTTCAACGTTGAACTCCTCGTCGATTATTGGTTCAACGACGGTTCAATCGTCCGATGGGCATTCGATGAATTCGCACCAACGGAGCGCTTTGCAGACGGCCAATGCCCAATCGAACGGTTATTTCATCAGCCAAGACTCCTCGTTCGGTAATTTAATACTGCCGGTGCTGCCCCGTTTCGAAGCGAAGCCCTAATGTTTCCCTGCTTAAAGCTCAGACTCCTCGAAGAAAGATTACAGTGCATTTCTGATTTCCAGAAACCTAAAATATTATTGGAACAGTATGTTACACCTTCTCATCTGGGTTCTCACATGTTATATACAATTCAGGTACCAGTAGGATCGCATTTTTCTATTTTACCATCGAATTATTGTATTATTGAACAATTAAAGAAATTGTTAATTTGTTTGGTTGGCTTACTTGACTGTCAACGTCAGTCTGTCAGATTTGTTTTTGTAGGTTAGAAAAGCGTCTTATGATTACATTTACGCTTTAATCAGTACAATTTTTTTAATTTGCGATCAAATTTCACCGCAAATCTCACCATAATTAATTATTTCAGTCGCAATACGGAGATATTTCTGGTAAATTAGTGGCCGATCTAGGCAGCGGTTGCGGAGCCCTAACTATAGGAGCAGCTGTTTTGGACGCCTCCCTTGTAGTTGGATTCGAAGTTGATGAAGATGCAATAAAAGTTTGCCAAGAGAACATTATCGAACAAGAAATTAGTAATATAGATATAGTGCAGTGCGATATATTAAAATATGCTCCATCGAGGTAATTGTAATGTTGTTTCCATACGATTTTTAGTACTAACAACATTTTGTTGTAGATTTGATGGCTGTTTTGATACGGTGTTGATGAATCCTCCATTCGGAACGAAACATAATGCTGGTGTTGATATGAAATTTTTGGAAATTGCCTTAAATTTGTCTCATAACTCTGTTTATTCGTTACATAAAACGTCCACAAGGTATTACTCATAACCCCACTATATATCTAAATCTCACGTAAACTTCTGTTTTAGAAAATTCATTTTGAAACGGGCTGAATCCTTAGGAGTAAAGGCCGAAGTTCTGGCAGAGTTGGTGTACGATATACCAACAACTTACAAATTCCACAAGAAGAAATCCGTTGATATCGAAGTTGATTTCTACAGATTCACCAAAAATGAGTAACTCATTCGCTCGGGATCATTGCAAAATCGCAATGTCGAAGATTTTGCAAACGATCGGATGGCACTCGATCAATTCGACTCCTCTCGAGGTGCTCACCGATTTGCTGGTTACCTACTTGAAGCAAGTCACTCAGCTTACGAGTGAATATGCTACTGAATTCGGTAACACCGAAGCGAATCTGGATCATCTCGGTCTGGCATTTAGAGTGAGTTACCTTTATTAATAATAAATTTTGTAACAAACTAATTGTTTGTTTGTAGGAAATGGGAATAAACTTGGCCGATCTCGATGAATATGTAACATATGTTAATTTTTGCCCTTCGGCATTGCCAGTTCCGAAATTTCCAGTTCACAAAGAAGATAACCTGAATTTTTTGAAGCCTGGGAGCCAGGAAGTTGTGATGAGACCGGTGCATATCCATGAGCATCTGCCCCCGATGCATCCATTATTGGAAACTGGTAATAAATGCTTGATACCCAAAAATTGTATATAAATAAAATGCAGATTTTTCGTTGTAGAAAACGAATCCAAAGTGGAAGAAAAGGAGCAGATTAAGGAAGAAATTATAGATGAAACTCCAGCTCCGAGTTTGCACCAATTCAAAAAACCCTCCGATATATCGCCAGAATTCAGACGCTTGAAGCGTGATGATGAAAGTTCCCGTCCAACCCGAGAAATAAGCAGCGTAATGATGACAACTTCGGGCTTCTTATCCCCGGCTCGTGAAGGCAAACTCCCCGAAGCTAAAGCTCCTTTACCACCACCACCTCCCGAACCAATACTACCCCCGATATCGCAGACTCCTCTACTGGCCACCCCTTCGGCTTCGCAATCGGAGCCTGTGGTTAAAAAGAAAGCCGAGAAACGCGAGAGGAAGACCAACAAAGATTTGTTCAAGCCCACCGCGGAGGAGAAACTGCTGAAGAAGAACGCCATGAAGGAGGTGGCGAAGATGAAGCAAAAGGCCGCCGCTGCTGCAGCTGCTGCAGCAGCCCATAACGATGTGAATTTACCACAGAATTTGTCTTCGCAATTACCATTATCGTTCCTGCAGCCTTCTAAAATGAACGAATTGAAAGTTAGCCCTGTAATGCCTTATAAAATTCTACACGATAGCTCTGATAAAGTTTTGGCTGCAGCTAAAGCTAAAACAGAGAAGCTGAATACTACTATAACGCCTATACCTTCGAAATCACAGAATTTATCTGCTCTACCGATGCCTCCGCAGCACGTCGAGAAGTTGTATAACGAACCGGATAGGCAAAAAATTAATATACTGAGGAAAATTTCGAACGTTAAAGAGAACAAGAAGAAGGAACAACGGCCTGGTTCTAGTAATATGGTTATAGACGAGTCTACTGATATTGTGAATAAAATAAACCTACCTAGTGATATAACTATCGAGCCGTTGTACTTCGATGATGGTTCTCCTCCGGGTACTCCTTCGACGCCGAGAACTCCGGAGATAACGATGCACCAAAGCCCGCCGATTCAAAAGGAAAAGAGGAAACGGAAGGAAAATAAAAACAAAGTGAAACGCCCGAAGAAAAACCAACAGCCTCCATTGAATTTCACTCAATCGGAAGTGTTGGACATCATTGCGAATAGACCGAAAACTCCAGAACCCCATTTGAATCACATAAGACCGCAAATGCCTCCTCACATGGGGTTACCCTTTCCGTTTCTACCGAATTTCGGAGGTCCTGGGTTGATTCCTTCGCAAATTAACCCGATGTTTCCCTTTGCACATTTGGGTAATTTACCAAATTTCGGGAAGAATCCTTATTTCCCTTCAGGATTACCCAACATGCCCCCACAAATGGACGCCATCCCACCAACCCCTAAGATAAAAGAACCGAAGGAGGTTTCTCCGGCTGAAGTTAAACTGGTTGATGTGGCTGCACAACCATCTAACGAACCGAACGCGCCACTACCAGACGAGCTATTCAGCCCCTCGAATTTACAAACCAAAATGTCCATTCCCATCGATGTTACTCCGAAGAAAAGTAAAGAGCACAAGAAGGAAAAGAAGGATAAAATTAAGAAGAAGAATAAGAAAGATAAGGTGAAGGAAAAGGGCGAGAAGAAGAAGCTAAAAGAACCCAAAAAAGAGGGTAAAGAGAAAATTAAAAAAGAAAAGAAGATCAAAAAGAAAGATAAGCTTGATAAAGAGGAGAGGTTGCCGGATAATCCTGTTATACCGAAGATTCTACTAAAAGTCAACTCACCCTCTCCCAGACCCGAAACGCCTGATATAAACAGAAAATTAAACATCAAACCAATAGTCAAAAAAGACGAAGAAGAAGACACCAGGGAGAGAAAACGCGACCCTTCGCCGGGAGGCCTAGCGAAATTCTCCCCATTAGTAACGGGCCCGCCGAAAACCAAAACCCTTTCACCCCTTCCCCCAGCTGACAAACACCCTTCCGAAGATTCCCCACCGGTGCAGCAGGCGCCCCGCACCCCCGGCCGCCCCCGACTTCACCCCTTGAAGCCCAAGGCGCCGCCCAAGCCCAAAAAAGTGGAGCAGCAGCCCTTCAAGAAGATTGATGAGCAGGGCAATGAAGTATGGATATGTCCTTCGTGTGGGGTGCAGGATGATGGCAGGCCGATGATAGGGTGCGATGGGTGCGACGCGTGGTACCACTGGGTGTGCGTGGGGATCCAGGTGCCCCCGGATGAGAACGAGAACTGGTACTGCAAGCCGTGCTTGGCCAGGAAGAATGAGGATTTGCAGTCGGATAAGAAGAGGAAGAGGAAGCGGAAGGAGAAGAAGGAGCATTGAGGGGGTTGGGGAGTGTATATTGTGTGTATATGGACGTTGTTATAAAGACTTGACTAAGTTTAAATGATAGAATGTTGGATACTTATTTGGGTAGTGTAATGAGTGTGCGGAATGATACATTTCGGAATTGAAATTCTGTTTTTAAAAAGATTTTATCGATTTGGAGTTAGGTTAAGATATTCTGTAAATATAGTAAATTTGTCTTTATTAAATTCTTTAATCTATAGGGTTGTTTGTTTTTTAACACTTCCCTTTTTGCTAGTGATTTTTGAAGTTTCATATTAATTTTTATTTGGCAAACAATTCATAAAACTTGTGGAAGTGTCAGTTAAATTTTCAGCTTGTAGGTGAAATAAATAAAAAAACAATTTTTGCCTGAAACAATTAAAAGCGGCTATTAATTTAGCTTTCAGCATTCAACCCAGTATGCATTCATAAAATATTTAATAACGATTTTTATTACTTTATTCAAGTTAAAAATTAGTCCAGTTCTATCAATTTCCTCCTATTTAAACACAAAATTTAATGTTTCTACTTCTGATTAAAAACGCTTACAACTCGCCCCTCTGCAGGTATCTAAATCCCCTTTTAATTGCCCCAAATTAATTACAAAATCGTAAAATATCAACCAATTGTTAACTGGCCTAAAGGCACTACAGTAAATTTTTGAAATACGGAATAGCCGGGAACGCAGTCGATTAATGTTTCGTTGGATGTGTTTTTGATTTTCCGAATGATAAATCAGCCAGGAAAATCGGTTATTACCGTCCCGGATTCGTTCGAATGCTCAAAAACTTTAATTGGCCCGCTCCACTATACAAAAGATCGTTTGTTTACCGTGATGTATTATTTTAATCAGAGCCATGCGAAAGGGTTGGTGAATTTTTGGCTGCGTAACTGACAAGTGCTATATTTCACCCGCATTTTCCTAGCCCCACTCGCGCTGTTTCAATTGAAATCCTGTTTAAAATTCTCCTTTTTTTACAGGAATCTGTTAATTGAAGGCTTCATTTGCATAGTGAAATTGTATGTAATTTGTATGCACTTCTACGAAACAATAATTCGTATCATTTACAGAAGTTTGATGTAGATTTTTATTATGCAATGTACATTCTTGTTACACGACGGTCGCTAAATAACTATCATTAGTGTAGTAAATTGCGATTAATAGCCAATTATTTTAAAAGAACGTTAATAGCGACTTTTCCACACACTTCACGTAATCGCTTTTTATTTTTCCTTCATAAGTACCCACCTACTGAATCTTCCTTAATGCGAAAAATTTATGGCCTTTATGTGTAATGGGAGAATATGACTCAACAGGGACCTAGTTTGTGGATTGTAAATTTTTCTTACGAAAATATTATTTTAGAGATAGAAATGCGTTATTGTAAAAATACTAAATGGAGAAGACCACAATGTGAGGTGGCGGATTTCAGCAAAAGATACGATTAGAAATGATTTATTAGAGCTCAAAAACGTTTTCAGTTGCTCAAAATGTGTTATAATTAAAAAGATATAGCCCTTTGAAATTTAAAAATTTCGAGTTTTGACTCATACCTTATCAACCAATCATAAACCACTCACGTTTTGTTGTATAGTAAATAGTATGAATTTTCGAACGCAGTAACAAAGAATAGACAAACGAACAAAAATCAAACTGTCATTTGTCAGATTTTTCTGAAAAATGCACAGAACAAATTACACGAATTGCAGTTCTGCACAAAACACTTTACTGATAATATTGACGATGACAAGAATGTTGCCAAATAAATTTTTCTGGACCATTATTTGTGTTTTTAACACGAAAATCGGTTACAATTTATACAGATGAAGATGTTATTTCAATATTAATATATCGAATTATCCATTAGATAATGGAAGAAATGGATAAATCAGAAAATGTTTATTGCAATAAATATACAAAAAACGCACATTTTGCGGAGTAAAGAAGAGTAATAGGAAACGTGGCAAACTTGCTAAATGTGAATTCTCTTTGCAACTCTCGCTTTGATTGGAGCAGAGTGTATGACGATTGTGTGACGTTTTTCAAATTTTAAAAATTAATTGCGGCCTTATTTGGCCACAGAAAAAAATAAAAATTTCATTACGCGCCTTCTTAGAACACACGGTTTTGAAAAAAAAGTAAAGAAAAAGTCGTGGTCTTCTCCATTGTATATTTGATATCAAATTTCTCAACAACAATGAGTTTTTTATGTAATTCCCCAGATTTCTCTGTATACAGCGTTTGTAAACATGGGTCCGGAAATGCAGAGTTTTCAAGATACAGGATGTTCAATTCATGTGATTCCCCGTGCAGATTCTTCTGTATATTTATTTTCCATCAGCGATCTCTTCTTATCATTGAATACAGCCAACAGTAGCGAAATTGAGTATCGCTTGGTGCATCTTTTTTACAACACGCAAATACACCATCATTCTCCCTTTGTAATCTTCTCTTCTTACTGCCATTTTCCGTCCTGTCACCATCTAAAAACACTTCTCGTCCGCTCGCCGGCCATTAAACCGAACTCATCATTTATCCATTAGTAAAAAAGGAGTCCCTCCGTCGCACTCCCAAAAAAACGCATCCGAAACCGCCCAGCACGCAATACAGGGGGACCCCCCGACCTCTTGCCAGCGCCATCTGCGGTCGAAGTGACGGACGACGTGACGAGAGCCCGCCGGACGGGTCATTACGGCGGTCACTTCGGCCGGCCCCCGGGGCCCGTCCCCGGGGCGCCGCCTCGCATCCATCACTTTCGGCTTTTGTCTTCGCTCGTTCGTCACGCGGCCGGTTTATTATTTGGGAATTTTCGGGAAAAATTCCCGCGAATCCCGGCGGGGAAATTACGCCATGCAAATGCGCCAGATCGGCGCGTCATTGTTGCCAAACCGGCCGGAAGATGCGGATGATTTCCAGCGGTGAAAAGGAGTATTATTCCTCGAAACAAAAGATGTTGATGTCCTAGTAAGGAAGGTTCCTAAATTCATCCTGCCTCCTAATCACATCCACACCACTTACCAAACTTTTTTTCTATCCAGTTTACAGCTACTTCTTTTGTACCATCACCAGTAATTATTGGTTAACAGTAGACTTTAGTAATCCAGGGAAATAATAAAGTGATAAGGGGTAAATTGTGGTATACCCCGCGAGCTATAGCCAGACACAAAAGCCTTGGCAGGCGGCCTACTTGCGCTGGAGAGCTGTCGGTTCGCAAGGGGCGCTCCACAAAGACGTTTTATTATATCTATGATGAAGTGCGTATGTTTCTGTTTTTACCGCCGCGACTTGATAAATGTTGAGATTAGGGATACGGGAAAGAACGTGAGAGCTGTAAATTTCAGGCGGCGGGTTGTTGACGTTTCCAGAAAACGTCTCAATACGACCTCGGATATTTTTGTGCCAGGAAATACGGGATACAATACAATTTTATTGCATTTATGATTATCATGGTAAAACAGTTTGTCGAGCCCCCTAATATTAGATAAAAACGACAGCCCCTTGCAAAATGTTTCCCCACAGGTCCTGCGACGTTTCGGGTCATAAATTCACCGAGCTTTTAATTTTGTAATTGCCGGGCGAAATCATTTACATACGAATATTAGTTTCGGGGGGAGATAACGTATAGGTATTTCATAAAAACCAATCTACACAAGAGAGATAAATAGGACGCCCTGTATGTAGCCAGAATGCAGGAATCCCCGTCCCCTTTTGTTAGCAAAATTTACCGTATCGCCCACGTCAAAGAGCCATGCCATTCTAACTCGCATGCGGTCAGGACTGCAAGCTGCAGGAATACATTTTGAAAGGGGAAATGGTTTATCCGGCCGCGATATAAATCGACCTGAATCTTTTTTTATATTTCTCCTTTACTTCAATGCGATCATTGCGTAAAATATAACTCCCTCTAAACGACTATCGGAATGCCTATCCAGGAGCTGTAAGCTGCTTCCCCACCGAAGGGACGATCTGAGAGGGACCGTTTCTATTGAGGGAGCAATTATTGCAAGTAGGAAGACGCGCCGAGATCATCTAGTCCTTCGCAGGATTGCATTCAGGACCTCTGCAATCTTCTACTATATTCACTACATGTCTAATATTCTCCCAGAAGAATCTGCAACGAAGACAACAGCCATTAGTCCCATATAAAGGAAAAAGAAAGAGCGATAACTCATTGAATTGATATTTGGAATACAGGGTGTTATTTAATAACATGCTAATACTTAAGGGGGTGATTCTTGGACCCATTTTAAGAAAAAAACTTCATATAAACCTATGGCCTAAACTTCTTAACTTTTGAGATAGGGGGTATTAAAGTTTTAAGAAAAAAAAACAATTTTTTACAGTCATTTTCATACCACTTTAAATATTTTTATGAAATTTGGTGTACGGCGTTTATGCATTAAAGAGCATTTTTGACCCAAAAATCTATTTTTTTATTTCTAACAGTGGCGTCCCTACTGGACTCAGACTAGATATTTTTGAATAAAAAAGTGATACGCCACTGCATCTCTTAAAATCAAAATTATTTTTCGAATTCTCGTTCAATTTAGAACAAATTCGATTTCTTCACTTTTTTTCGTACAACTCACCGTTTCGCTAAAAAAAAATTAAATTCATTCATTTGCATCTCCCTGGACGAATGACGACCAAAACCGATTTATCTAACTCTGAACAAAAATTTATTTAAGCGGATAACTTTTAAGTTGAAATTATGAAATTAAAGTAAAATAAAGAAATAATTTAAATCAGGTGTTGGAAATGTCCGCCGAAAGTGGTATGAAAATGACAGTAAAAAAGTTTTTTTTTTCTTAAAACTTTAATACCCCGTATCTCAAAAGTTAAGAAGTTTAGGACATAGGTTTATATGAAGTTTTTTTCTTAAAATGGGTCCAAGAATCACCCCTTAAGTATTAGCATGTTATTAAATAACACCCTGTATAAAGGAATTTCTTAGGGGTTTATTTAGTGTGTGTGAGAGGGCGAGGCCGGTGCTGCTTCAGGAAGGCTTAATGATCAAGGGGCTGGGGCCCTCCTTGGGCGAAAGAAAATTGTCCGGTTGCTCTTGAAATGTGACGTCGCCCCGGCACCCTAGAAATCTCTTTTAATTTACGAATTAGGGTTCATGCAAACGGCAATCCGGCCCGTCACGGTGCGAAATTTCCTGCTGCAGTCGATGGAATTGATTCCGATGGAAGCAATATAAAAATAACGACGATTTCTAATAATTCATTTCCTATAATACTCGTGTTTTGATTTTCGCATATCGAAATTTTAGCAGGAATTTGCTTGGTGTATTGATTCCTTATCTGATATACAAGTTTCTTTTAAGAGTTAAAAAGTTGATTGGAAATATCGCTCGATTCCCACTATTCTGGGTATCTAAAACACTTAAATAGCAGGTCATTTAATTTCTATTATCTAAATTCGTTTCCGATTTACTGCCAGTATAAATACTCCACGATAACTCCGGAATTACATCTACAGCTACAGTCTATACAAATTATCATCAAGATGATTTTGGTGAGTTACTATTTTATTACTATTTATAAACGCATGTTCCTGCGACATTTCGCGCCGCCTCGGGAGCGGATTTAATTCCCCAGAAGGTGCACCGGATAAATCCCCGGATAGAAAAATTTGCATAGATTTTATCATTCCTCGCAGCGACATTCCGGGGCGACAGACGCAGGTCGGACGTGTTACTTGTCTCGAAATAATCCGGAGATGTTTGCGACCCTTATTAAATCCCGACCGAACGGGGTGCGTCGCCATCGCGAAGGGACAACGAAGGATCCCTCGCCGGATATTACGACGCTCCGAATTCCACATATTCCCATTAATAATAACGACTAGCTAATCGTTTTTTAGTACTCGTTCTCGATAATTAGTATCGTTTAATCGTTATTTTATTAATAGATTCCGATGTTGGCTTTAATAAGCTTGACTCACGCCAGCCCGAAGGCAGGAATTGTCGGTGACGCACTCTCCGGGCAAGATTACGGCGGCAATTACGGGGGAAATTACGCCCAGTTGCCCTACGAACTGCTCATACAACAATATGGACTCTCACCAAGAGATCTCGAGTATTTCGGTAAATATTTTACCCCAATTACCACCTATTATTACCACTCATTTATCCACTTTCACCAGGTCGCATGGGGATCTACCCGCTCTCCAACGGAGGCTGCTCCTGTCCCAGGTCCCTCATCCCCAAAATCATGGGAGGCGGCTTCACCGGAGAATACCCCAACAACCGCCCCCACGGAAGCGGCCACCACTCCAGCAAACACCAATACCAGCACCATATGAACGATCACCACATGGACATGGACAATCCCCATATGGACATGAACAATCACCATTTGGACATGGACGATCACCATTTGGACATGAACAATCACCATTTGGACATGGACGATCACCATTTGGACCATGATGATCACCACATTTTCGAGCATCTTTTGGACGAGCACCACGCGGGGGAGCACTACGGGGGCGAGCAACATATGGGGGGTTATGGGAAAGGGCGCAATGAGATGGGGAATTCGCCGTATTTGACCGGTAGAGGGAACTTCGAGGAGGATCCGAAAGTTGGTGATGTTAAAATCGAGCCGGTAGAACCAGTAAAAGAGGCTGTGTAATATTTTTTAGTGTGTCTACTTATTTTAATGTGTTGATTTTTACATGTAAAACTTGAAATAAAGCTGTTTATAACGAACTAATCGATTTGCTGTGTACGAAAAAATCGCCAATTTAAATTCCATTTCGAATTTAATCGCCGCGCTGGTAATTGATTGTTATATTAGTCCGATGAATCTAATTAATTAGGATTCGCGAATCCGCAATTTATTTACGTGTAAATTACTCGATAATTTCGAATAAACGCAATATTATTATCGTTTACAAATACGATACTAAATTATATCTCTATGGGCCTATTTATAGTAGCGATATTAATTCAATCAACAGCGCAAAACTCAAAAGCGATATCCACCAATTACCCAAATTAATCAATCGAATATTAATTTAATAAATACATTAATAACTTTACATTATTTGCACAACAATTTTCTTTCATTAAATTACCACGACTCTTTACATTTCTAAAAACCTCCTGTCGATTAGCAAATAACTTGCGACACTTAGAGCTCACTGAGAGCTCAACCTGCAAGTTAAATTTCCTGCAGCATTCGCTTTCTGATAGCACTCTCAACTTTCCAGAAGGTATTGGAATTTTTTTCTGAGAGCAGGACAAAAAGTGTACACAATTTTGGAAGTCACTCTCGCAAGTACTTTCGCAATTTGATTGCTGGCCGATACAAGCCGGGGAGCGCAAGTTTGAGAAATTAATTAATGCAGTAACAAGGAGAGTAGCCCGAGATTGGCCCGTTACTGGTACGCCTAATTTTATTAGCGGAAACTGCTTGTATGGAGGCGAAATTGTTATCCTAGCATACATACTGGGAGTTTATGGTGGTTTCGAGGCCCCAAATGCCGTTTCGTTCTAATAGGGGACACCGTAAAACGCGTTCGGGCTGTTGTAATTAATTCGCCGGGCGAGTAGGATAAAAAATAAATGAGCGTGGTATTTGCATGAATGCGGGAATAAACAGCTCCACTCCGAGGTTCTTTGAGCATAAATTAGTAGGTTGTAGATTTAGGTAACGATTGCGAATTTAAGGAAGCTCGTGCTATAATTCACAGTTTATTATACTCCAAACTCTTAAGACAGCAAGAAAAAGTCTACTGCAAACTTTCCTGACAACCGGAGGTGTGTTAGAATAATGGAGCAAGTTTCTCTAATAACCGCAACAAAAAATCCCCTACACTTTTTTTGCCACTAGAAGCTTCAGAAACGGCAACAAATGGTTTGAATTTTGGGTACTTATCCTCGATTGCACCAACCTGTTTTTAGGTACTTCTTACCTAAGTAATTCCTAAGGTAGGAAGTACTTACCTTACCGAATTTCACCAACATAAAAATGGAGAAGACCATGACTTTTTTTAATTTTTTTTTCAAAACCTTGTGTTCTAAGAAGGCGCGTTTATTTTTTCTGTGGCCAAATAAGGCCGCAATTAATTTTTAAAGTTTGAAAAACGTCACACAATCGTCATACACTCTGCTCCAATCAAAGCGAGAGTTGCAAAGAGAAGTCACATTTAGCAAGTTTGCCACGTTTCCTATTAATCTTTTTTACTACGCAAAATGTGCGTTTTTTTGTATATTTATTGCAATAAACATTTTCTGATTTATCCATTTCTTCCATTACCTAATGGATAATTCGATATATTAATATAGAATTAACATCTTCATCTGTATAAATTGTAACCGATTTTCGTGTTAAAAACACAAATAATGGTCCTGAAAAATTTATTTGGCAACATTCTTGTCAACTTCAATATTATCATTAAAGTGTTTTGTGCCGAAATGCAATTCGTGTAATTTGTTTTGTGCAATTTTCAGAAAAATCTGACAAATGACAGTTTGATTTTTGTTCGTTTGTGTATTCTTTGTTACTGCGTTCGAAAATTCATACTATTTACTATACAACAAAACGTGAGTGGTTTATGATTGGTTGATAAGGTATGAGTCAAAACCCGAAATTTTTAAATTTCGACGGGCTATATCTTTTTAATTATAACACATTTTGAGCAACTGAAAACGGTTTTGAGCTCTAATAAATCATTTCTAATCGTATCTTTTGCTGAAATCCGCGTATCTCACATCGTGGTCTTCTCCATTCCCATTAATCGAGTTTGCGATTCTACGCCAGAGAGACGCGCTCGAAGCGAATTTTTGATACGATAAGAACTTCCTAAATCAGGTTTAGGTATTACCTAAGCTTGTGGTGAATAATTGCAGTTATTTTGGGTATTTTTTTTAGCGAGGAAAACGCTCTAATCGTACGGGAAAAAGGGAAAACAGGCGCGTTGTGCGCGCACGACGGCGTCTCGACGGCCGGCGTCTCGACGCCGGTATAGCGTAGAGACGCTCATTCCGGATTGCGACGCGCTCGCGTTTTCGTTCCTCTCCATCCCGTCACCCCGCGGCTCGCGTACGATTTTTTTCACGACCCCGGAACTGCGTAAGGGTAGTTTTCGAAACCCGGAAGAATTTTCGCGACATGTTCCGCGATTGTTTGTGAAAGTTTTAGAATAATTATTTAGCGGTAAATTTATGTAAGTGTTTTTTTGTACACATTTTTATCAGCTTGCTGCAACTCATAACTCAATTAATTAGGATTTAAGCATTATGCGGGGTATTAAGTTTTTTTATTGTAATGGTTGGAAAATTGGAGCAGATAACATTGAAGCCATTATTTCCATTATGGAAATTTCGAAACAATTCCCGGAGCATAATCGAGCCGTTTGAATGCGATTATTCTCTTATATTGTTATTGGTCTAGGCGGCGTTACAATATCTATCCAATACGTTTAAATCCCGAATTACAATTCGTTCGATAAGCCGAAACGATGTGAAAATGCCCATATGGGCGCTTTATATTTTTTAATGGTGTTTTATTCCAGGATTACATTATCAATCAGTAACCGAAATTTCATCCATATCCAAGACATATCCTGTACTGGTTGATCCTCCACTCAAGACTGGCAAATTAATTCGTCCACTAGGAAAGTCTCCAAAAGGAAGCGCACGTAAGTTTTTCGTTTTATCGCGGCGAATTTAAATTTCGAACTGTCTTTTTAAAAAGACGGTGTTTCGCGTGTGTGCTCTTCGGGCGGCATTTTGAATAATACAAATGCTTCGGGGTGTTTTATTGGTTAACCTGCTCGGTCGGAGACTGCTCTTTCTGAAATATTCATCCGGGCAGAGGAAGGAAACGGGGAATTTTCGATGGTAAAACATTTAGCGGTTTCTCATTTTCCACTTTTCTAATGCGAAAGTTCATATTCATGTATGCGGTCTCTTACTTCATACGAAAAGGGTACGTTTTTCCTTCGCTAAACCACTCTAAAAGAAATCTTCTGTAGCGGTTATCTCGCGTATGTTTGTTCTATTGTTGGCTTCGGAAATTTCGACTTTTTCCATTTCCCTTGTGTTCTTTTTGACGCCCAACAGCCGCACAATAATCCCCGAAAAGTTATTAAAAACTTCCCGCTAACTTTTCCCCCTCCGAAGTCGCCTCAAAACTCCCCAAAAATTCCGTATAAATATTAAAAAGGTTTCTTTTTGTAAGACACGTCAACAAAGGGAAGTTCAACTTGACCTGAACGCCGTTCAACCAAACTAACGTTGATCTCGCACTCTGCAACAAAAACAACACGGCTTAAAGTTGACTCGTGAACCGACGTTCACCTACAGGTTTGGAGTTTTAATAACAGCAAGAAATGAGCGATAAATCTTTTCCTGGGTAGGTAACCGCGAACGCTGCGAACAATGCAACTATATTAGTATGCATCTCGTAATCCTGCAACATTACTGCGGGGGCTAATCTAGAGGGCCGTAGAGCCCGTTTTCTATTCGCTAACGATACAGCTCGCAGGAGTAACGTTTGTTTGCGGAATCGGTGCGAATTTCCCGAAAAATAATGAATTAAAATAACGCTCCTGCGAATTAATTAATACCTATTCTCGTCATTTGCATTTCGCCACATTTATTCCTGCCGCTGAATATTTATAGAATATTTTCAGTCTGCAGCAGCGCGGTTTTAATCTCGAGGAAATATTAAAAGTGAAAAATACTATTACACAAAATTCCCGTTTTCTTGCACCTTCACTAAGATAAATTAAAAGCGCTGATAATAAGAAGTTTTATTAATACTTTGAGGAAATAGATTCTATAATTCGCAGGGGGTGCAAATCCCTCTCGAGCATCGGGAAAAAGTGCCGGCTTAGCGCCGAGCAGGAAATTCCTTCGAGTGCGTTCGCGAACAACAGGAAAAAAGTGTACAAGTAGGGTGAAGTTTAATCAATTCGATTTCGAGGATGAACTCTTTTTCGATCCCGAATCGGAACGGCAGCGCGACGGGAACAAGAGGGGATATAAAATATTCAAAATATTCGCAGGAATAGTCGGGCTATATTTCGAGGATTGTTCGTAAATATTTAGCAGTTTGTTTTACGATTCGGGCGGCACTTGTGTGCGATATATGGGGGTTTATTAGGTGTCAAAATTTCGCCTTATACAGTGTGTCCACTTAAGTTCGCACCATATGGGAAACTTTTTTATTGTTAATATTACGAAAAAAAGTTATTCTTCATAAAAAGTTCTGCATTGTGTAAAAACTAAAATACAACCATCAGATATTAAAAATTTTCAGTCGTATACGAGGTTTGTCAAAAAATGTGATTTTTGTTCAAGAGTAAAGTACCTTTATTTTTGACAATATCGAAAATTATTACAAAGAAAAAATGTTTAGAATTGAAAATAACTTTCAAATATTCAATATTGTTTATTTATAAAAATATTTATTTTTGTCGACATTTTTTCTTGAAAAAATTTCGTGAAAATGTTGAAAATTTAAGTTTGCACTTTTTTGCATAATTAATTTAGGATGCACCAACATTTTTTAAAAGTAGTACCGAACTTCACATTTCATTTTCCAAAGTTTTCACAGAGAAAATGCAAAAAAAATATTTTTATAAATAAACAATATTGAATATTTGAAAGTTATTTTTACTTCTAAACATTTTTTCTTTATAATAATTTTTGATTTTTTCAAAAATAAAGGTACTTTACTCTTGGACAAAAATCACAATTTTTGACAAACCTCGTACACGGCTGAAAATTTTTAATATCTTATGATTGCATTTTAGGTTTTGGACAATGCAGAACTTTTTTTCGTAATATTAACAATAAAAAAGTTTCCCATATGGTGCGAACTTAAGTAGACACACTGTATACACCGTTCACGTTAACTTCCCTCTGAACCACAGTTCAACTACTTTAAATTTTGCAGGAATGCGATGATCATCACCAACGAATCGACCTAATAACGACTATATACAACTTTGATACAAGAAACCAATTTTTTTCGAGCCGACTTTACACCGATCAAGTGCCAAGATGTCGGAGAGCGCCTACAACTCGCCGCTGCTCTCCCGCCGACTGACCGACTCCTGCTGCAGCTCGCCGGCCCGCAGCATCCGCAGCCACCACGCGGACGAGCTCACCGACTCCGACGGCGAGGGCGAGCCCCTCTTCACCGAGGTGCCCGGCGCCCCCGAGCAGACCGTCATCTCCGGCTGGCTCAAGTTCCGCGACAACAAGAAGGTCGGTCGAATTGATGATTTTTTTGGGGTTTAGTTTGGTCGTGAAGGGGATGAATATATGTAAAATCTAAACACTCTTTCGTTGTTATCAGGGGGTTTGTTCTCTGTACAAAGAGTAGTGTATGCTAACGATGTTGCGGTCAAACTAGCAAACAAGATTTCCTGGGAAAGGACACTTCGCAGCCAGTTTCAAACGACATATTTAACATACCTAACTACTTAACTAAATATAACGTCGCGTTAATATTTATCGAGTTATTAAGTGTTGCACTTTGTGTTTGAAATTCGCAACAAAGTCGGGCCGCCGAAAACGAATCAACTAGTAGGCGAGAGTTCGTTGTTCTGTATTAAATTAAAAGCGATTTCGACTTTAATTACGAGTTCGCTAATAAGGTTTATATTTTTCTCGCCTTTAAGTACCGAAAGCGGCTTAATTACGAATCTAATTAATGGAATTATTTCGCCGAAAAACGAACCCGCGGCGATGATTAATCGTTTATTATAATAAGTTGTATTAAAAAGTAAAAAAGAAGAGTTGAACTTCGCCGCTTTGCCTAAACGCGAAAGAATAACTCCCGATAAAAGGAAAAAAAAAATGGTAATCATTCTCTATCATGCAAGAGTCGAGGAAACAACGGCCGGCTCAATAACTTTTGATAAATGAACTCGAGTATGGCGAGAAAAGGAGTGCGGCGCAAGTCGAACGACCAAAGCTATTAGTTTTATACGCGGGACGTCATTAAACTTTAACAACTCCTAACTCGCGCTCGAGGAGCTCGCCCGCCGCGGCATCGACGAGGAGCTTCATCAGCGAAACCATCGATAAAACCGTTACACGACGGCCCCCCTTTGATTTATGAATAAATTTATTCGCGGCGTTTGTTATTCATTACGAATTTTCGATTCATTATTCGCGCCCGGTGCACTCCAAGCCCGCTATTAGGAAGTTCTTACGGCGTAAATTTCAAATACAGGAGATCTGGCACTTCTGGCAGGCCATCAAATCGGACAATTCATCTCTTTTGCGGCATTTGTGTGTGAGAAATGGAGAAGACCACGACTTTTTTTTTTTTCAAAACCGTGTGTTCTAAGAAGGTGCGTAATGAAATTTTTATTTTTTTCTGTGGCCAAATAAGGCCGCAATTAATTTTTAAAGTTTGAAAAACGTCACACAATCGTCATACACTCTGCTCCAATCAAAGCGAGAGTTTCAAAGAGAAGTCACATTTAGCAAGTTTGCCACGTTTCCTATTAATCTTTTTTACTACGCAAAATGTGCGTTTTTTTGTATATTTATTGCAATAAACATTTTCTGATTTATCCATTTCTTCCATTACCTAATGGATAATTCGATATATTAATATAGAAATAACTTCTTCATCTGTATAAATTGTAACCGATTTTCGTGTTAAAAACACAAATAATGGTCCTGAAAAATTTATTTGGCAACATTCTTGTCAACGTCAATATTATCATTAAAGTGTTTTGTGCCGAAATGCAATTCGTGTAATTTGTTTTGTGCATTTTTCAGAAAAATCTGACAAATGACAGTTTGATTTTTGTTCGTTTGTGTATTCTTTGTTACTGCGTTCGAAAATTCTTACTATTTACAATACAACAAGACGTGAGTGATTTATGATTGGTTGATAAGGTATGAGTCAAAACCCGAAATTTTTAAATGCCAAAGGGCTATATCTTTTTAATTATAACACATTTTGAGCAACTGAAAACGGTTTTGAGCTCTAATAAATCATTTCTAATCGCATCTTTTTCCGAAATCCGCATATCTCACATCGTGGTCTTCTCCATTGAGGTTTTTCCCCATAAACCCAAAGTCGATTATCGTACTAAAAGAGTCACTTTTATCTATCTAACTGAACTATTTATATACCTAATAGAGTTCATTATCTAACTAAAAGAGTTGTCTATATACATATGTCTATATACAACTTTTCTTCTTAAAATCACGCAAGGATTCACACCCTGCTTAAGCATCTCCATTCATTTAACAAACACTCTGTATAATAGAGTGTTCGAAATTTATATAAAGTTCGTTGAAGAGAACAATGAATTTTAAATTTAAAGAAAACATAAAACAATCGTAAAAGCGGAATTATCCGGCTATATTTTCCGGCGGTGAAAAAACAACCAACAGCGGCGCGAAATCTGCATACGCTCGGTTTTCTCCGGCGGAGTTTCCAAACAGATTTCCCGGGAACCGTCCTTTTGCGACGCATTATACATACTGAAACACTAATTCGTTATGCTTGTCCGATTACCGCAACGTTTTTACCAGTTTTTCCATTGTTACCAACCCGACGCGAGACAACGCCAAGCACCCTTCGATTTTAGGTAGCTAATTAACAGCATTTTTTCCCGTTGAAAACCTGTTGTGCGACAGTATATACGCACAGTCCCGATCCGTCCCGACGATAATAGAAGAAAAACTCCGGAAACAATTCCCCACGCGACGTTCCGACGCTCTATTAGGAATATCTTTTGTTCCAGACGTCAGGATTATCGTGCTAATTCCGGAGAAAGGACTTACGTTGAATGGTGGAAAGATGTACGATCTAAAAGGAGATTATTTGTGGAAGACTAATTGCTAAATGGCTTAGAGGGAGTTGTCCACTTTAATGATGTATCTACTCGATAAATGGGATAGATTCGAGGGTTTCTCATATATCTACATATTGCTCTTTTGTGTAAGATAATTGACTCTATGGGTACACAAATAGTTCACTTAGATAGACAGGCGACTCTCTAAGGTAGATAATTGACTCTCTTGGGTTCAAAAAGACTCTTTTGGGTATATAAATAGTTCTCTTAGATAGACAGGCGACTCTCTACGTCAGATAATTGACTCTCTTGGGTTCAAAAAGACTCTTTTAGGCACATAAATAGTTCTCTTAGATAGATAAGTTACTCCTTTTGTTAGATAATTGATTCTCTTGGGTTCAAAATGACTCTTTTGAGTACATAAATAGTTCTCTTAGATAGACAGGCGACTCTCTATGTTAGATAATCGACTCTATTGGGTTCAAAAATGACTCTTTTGGACCATAAATAGTTCTCTTAGCTAGTCTCTTAGCTAGACCTAGCCTTAGACTCTTAGCTAGACTCTTAGCTCTTAGAATGACTCTTTTGTTGGATAATTGACTCGATTGTGTTCAAAAATGACTCTATTGGGCACTCACATATTTCTCTTAGATAAGCAAGTAACTCTCTAAGATAAGGTAATCAACTCAATTGGGTTCAAAAATGACTCTCTCGGGTTCAAAAAGACCCTTTTGAGCTCATAAAAAGTTCTCTTAGATATACAGGCGACTCTCTAAGGTAGATAATCGACTCTCTTGGGTTCAAAAATGACTCTTTTGGACCATAAATAGTTCTCTTAGCTACACAAATGATTCTCCTGTTGGATAATTGACTCGATTGTGTTCAAAAATGACTCTATTGGGCACTCACATATTTCTCTTAGATATGCAAGTGACTCTCTAAGATAAGGTAATCGACTCAATTGGGTTCAAAAATGACTCTTTTGGGTTCAAAAAGACCGTTTTGAGCTCATAAATAGTTCTCTGAGATAGACAGGCGACTCTCTATGTTAGATAATCGACTCTCTTGGGTTCAAAAATGACTCTTTTGGACCATAAATAGTTCTCTTAGCTAGACAAATGACTCTTTTGTTGGATAATTGACTCGATTGTGTTCAAAAATGACTTTAATGGACACTTACATATTTCTCTTAGATATGCAAGTGACTCTCTAAGATAAGGTAATCGACTCAATTGGGATCAAAAATTACTCGCTTGGGTTTAAAAAGACCCTTTTGAGCTCATAAATAGTTCTCTGAGATAGACAGGCGACTCTCTATGTTAGATAATCGACTCTCTTGGGTTCAAAAATGACTCTTTTGGGCCATAAATAGTTCTCTTAGCTAGACAAATGACTCTCTTGTTAGATAATTGAATCAATTGGGTTCAAAAATGACTCTATTGGGCACTCACATATTTCTCTTAGATATGCAAGTGACTCTCTAAGATAAGGTAATCGACTCAATTCGGTTCAAAAATGACTCTCTTGGGTTCAAAAAGACCCTTTTGAGCTCATAAGTACTTCTCTTAGATAGACAGGGACTCTCTAAGGTAGATTATTGACTCAATTGGGTTCAAAAATGACTCTCTTGGGCACAGAAAGAGTTTTTAAGTGCCCCCTACATTCAGATAATTGCCTCTTGAAAGATTGTATGAGGAACAATATAATGCTTTCCTGGTTGATTAAAATACTCAATTCACGATAGATTATGGCCCGAAAATTCGTGATTCGTTAACAAATTTCGCGTTCAACGTCGGGGCAGACCGTTTTAGCGGGATACAAAGCGGTCTCGTGAATTTTTAAACTGTAAATTACCGGCGATATCGTGATAGACTGGAATCGCGTGCTGCAAGTAGCTCCCCGGCTTCGGTCGCGAATGTTTTATGTTTTCGGTCGTCGCGATGCGGTTAGCTCGCTTTTAAATTTGTTTGCGTATTTTATCTGGAAGCGGTAATTGGCCGTGGATAAATCGGGAGATGCGCAATGGTGATTAAGTTTGTAGTGTATGCACAAACAGTACATGAATGTATGACAATTTATTCGAAATTGTGGAGAGAAAAAGTAGATATGGTTTGTGCAAAATAAAGGTAGATGCACGTCACTAATGTCGTCATAAAAAGAAGTGGTATAGTGACGTGCATATAACTTTGTTTTGCACAAACTATAAATGATGTATGAAAAGTATAGAGTGAAATTTAAATTTTCAACTAATAAATTCGCTGGAAATTAATCAAAATCATCTTTTTGTTTCGATTTTTTCGCATAATTGTTCGCGAATTGAACGAACTTTTCGCTGCGCCGTCTATTTTAATAGGAATATTCGAAATAACTGGGATGTAGATGGTGCTCGTTTCGCAACCCTTCTTCGGTTTATTTCGAATTAATTAAGTCGGACTTATCTAATTTATAAATCGGTCGGAAAGGAATCCAATTTACAGTGTATATTCCTCAGAATCCCGAACCGCACCGCCGGAGAATCGTCCGTTTGAAGTCTCTTTTCGCGAAAAGGGGATGCTATAAATTATGTTTTTTTTATCAACGCGAACTTCTACTATCGAAATTTTCCAAATTTTCTAATTTAGGCGCGTTTAAGGCGAAATTTCTCCCGAATTAAAGCGCCGGTAACGAGGACAGTAAGGATATAAAAAGCGAACTTTATTTAATTAACAACGCACCAGCTCTAACTTAATTGCGTAATTAGATAATTCTAGACAGTTTTACGATAAAAAGCCGGCCGTTTAAAAAAATTAGTGTAATATATTGCTACAAAAAAAAAAAAATAGATTCGAACTCTCCACGTGCCTCAAAATTTATTATTAATTCCATTTCAAAAATCTTCCTCATCGAAAGGTCGTCGCTCCAAATCGATTCTATCTATAAAATAGGTATAAACGGTACAAGAGAATTAATGAATAAATAATAGATAATATATAATTTACTCCTTCAGTTAGATAATGAGTTCTAAAAGACTCTTTTGGGCACATAAATAGTTCTCTTAGATAGAGAGGCGACTCTCTAAGGTAGATTATTGACTCTCTTGGGTTCAAAAAGATTCCTTTAGGCACATAAATAGTTCTCTTAGATAATCAGGCGACTCTCTAAGTTAGATAATTGACTCAATTGGGTTCAAAAAGACACTTTTGGGCACATAAATAGTTCTTTTAGATAATCAGGCGACTCTCTAAGTTAGATAATTGGCTCAATTGGGTTCAAAAAGACTCTTTTGGGTATATAAATAGTTCTTTTAGACAGTCAGGCGACTCTCTAAGTTAGATAATTGACTCAATTGGGTTCAAAAAGACACTTTTGGGCACATAAATAGTTCTTTTAGATAATCAGGCGACTCTCTAAGTTAGATAATTGGCTCAATTGGGTTCAAAACGACTCTTTTGGGTATATAAATAGTTCTTTTAGACAGTCAGGCGACTCTCTAAGTTAGATAATTGACTCAATTGGGTTCAAAAAGACACTTTTGGGCACATAAATAGTTCTTTTAGATAATCAGGCGACTCTCTAAGTTAGATAATTGGCTCAATTGGGTTCAAAAAGACTCTTTTGGGTATATAAATAGTTCTTTTAGACAGTCAGGCGACTCTCTAAGTTAGATAATTGACTCAATTGGGTTCAAAAAGACACTTTTGGACATATAAATTGTTTTTTTAGATATACAGGCGACTATCTAAGTTAGATAATTGACTCAATTGGGTTCAAAAAGACTCTTTTGGGTATATAAATAGTTCTTTTAGACAGTCAGGCGACTCTCTAAGTTAGATAATTGACTCAATTGGGTTCAAAAAGATACTTTTGGGCACATAAATTGTTCTTTTAGATAGACAGGCGACTCTCTAAGTTAGATAATTGGCTCAATTGGGTTCAAAAAGACTCTTTTGAGCACATACATAGTTCTTTTAGATAATCAGGCGACTCTCTAAGTTAAATAATTGACTCAATTGGGTTCAAAAAGACTCTTTTGGGCACATAAATAGTTCTTTTAGATAATCAGGCGACTCTCTAAGTTAGACAATTGACTCAATTGGGTTCAGAAATGGCTCTTTTTGGTTCATTTATTTAATTAACAACGCACAAGGTCCAACTTAATTGCCTAATTAGATAATTTTATATACAGTTTTGCGATAAAATGTCAGTAGTTAAAAAATTGCTGTAAAATAATTTAATCGAAAAAAAAAATATATCGGGTCTCTCCACTTTGTGTCGAATTTATTATTAATTTCATTAAAAAAATCGTCCTCATCGAAAGGTCGTCGCTCCAAATCGCTCCTATAGATGAAATAGTGATGACAAACGGCTGAAGAGAATTAATGAATAATTCGTGATCAAAAGGCGATTTCCTGTAATTGCAGAAACTTTCTGCTCGTTTTAAGGATTAATGTTATTTCCCTGTATTCCAAATAGGAATTGCCGTAATATCGATTGCAATAGCGACGCCGCAGGAGCTGAATTTGAGTTGTTTCGTTTCGAAAACTAATGTAGCTGGTCGCAGTTACACGCAGAAAAAGTACAGAAAATTGTCCAAAAAAAATATTCAAAAAATTCTCCAATTATAGAGCAAGTTGATAAATTAATAATTTCCTATAGAATGGCACGAATTCGTTTTTGGAGTAGCTCTGTAGAATGCGAATTTTTTCCTCCAGAATTAACTTCGAGTAGTAGTTTTGTATCCACGTTATTAATAATACATTAAAGTGATTGGCGCATGGAAAGGTTACAAATGGACTTTTGTCACGAACCCCAAAATCGATATCGGCAAAATTAGTTCACATCTTCGCGCGAAAACCCCATGCAGCGATATTTCATTCAAAACTTGCACCATCAACATCTAGGCTAGACTGTAAAGATTACAATTCCGGATAAACCTCGGCAATTCCGCTTCCAGATTTAACTTTTCCTTTTATATAGTTTATTTCCCGGTAACAAAATAATCGCCTCGCTCCAAATTTAGTTCCTTTGTTAACGCTAACAATGGAGATTCTATTGAGCTAGAAGATAACAATTTTTATCGCTTAATTAATAGGCTTCGAGTTTGTACTTAAGAAGCACAACTTTAGTTAATGTAAAGTATTAAATATAGTGAAATTGATAAAGAGAAATCGCATGGCAATGTTGTAGGGAGAGAAAAAAAATGTTGTTCATAATTCACGAGCTGTAATGAACCCGGCCAAGTCCTTGTTCTCTGCGTTAAATTGTCCTGAATAACGAGTTTTGTGGTGATATTTATGTATATCTTTATCGTTCTCTCCCAGCAAAGGATAACGCGCACAGGACAAAAAGTCCACTTAGATGGACAATAAACTTAAAAGGATTTACAGGATTTTCAATTTAGCAATTAGCGACTCGCCTCATGGAGTGAATTACAGCTATGTTTTTTGTACATATTAAAGAGGGGTGTATGTGGAAAGGAGCCATTAGGGGATGGATTTTTTTTATGCAATTTGGCGTGTGAAAATGCAAACATTCCGGAGGCTGGGACAACATGTAACTCCGGGAAATATTAAATCAAATAAATAGTTCGCGCGGGGCGCAAAGCGGCCACAGTGCCACGTGCTAATGTGAATATTCAAGAACTAAAAAAAACGGTTTTTTAGCGAGTCGAATAATTTTCCATAGCATTAGCTCGCCCGAAGGAACAGTGTTTTTTCTAACGAAATGGGATTTCTCCCAAATGAGAATGCACTTTCCATCACAAAGAATTCGGAATTCGATTCGGGATCGGCTTTTAAGTTTCACCTTTACCGCACGATAAACAATCCCGCTAGAAAATCGACTTCTCCATCATATTCGACTCAGTTTTACTGCCACACTAACAACCAAACGTTTATACACCGGGGCTATTAAAACTGAGTCAATAATAATCGTGAACTCATTAGAGAGTTTGTGCTCGGCACAACTACAACAAAACTCGCGAGTAACTCGCTATCTAGGAGGTATATACATATTTACAGGGTGAATTTACATATATAGAATATTTATAACTTATGTGTTTTAGTATACAGGGGGTTCCATTTAAAGTTCCATTCAAAATATGAAGAAATATTGAAGCTCAATTTTTACAATTTTTTATACACACCCTGTATATAATAAAGAGTTTTTTACAGCAGGTTCAAATATCTTTGACCTTCCTAGTAGCCACCCTGTAGAAACTTTTTTCAAATTTTTAAGAGGATGTTGGCAAAAAAATAATTTATAAGGGCCTGCAAATTTTTCATAAAATATTTTTTTCCAAAATTGGGACAGCCTGTATACGCCTAATTATTTTTCAATTATAGCCACACATATTTAAACCAAATGAATTAGAAAAATCTCTTCCCATTTGCCTACAATGACTTGTCCTATTGATCTTGACCCACCCTGTACAAGTACCTACTTACTGCAATTTATTAATGTACGAACAAGTTATGACATTAAATTTATTACCAAACAAATTGTGCTTGATTCAAGATTTGCCCTGTACTTTGAGAAATCGTATTAGCTTCATTTTAGCTCTGTGTACATATGGGGAGGCCCCGGAGCATCGAGTACCCTCGAGCAACTTCCCGAAATCTTGCGTGCCAAGGGTAGTTGATTCCCTGGAAAAAAAATTCAGCGTCTTAAGGAGGGATTTTTTTGTGCATTCGGTGCATTCGTTATTAATTTTATTAGCAAATGTCAGTGTGTACTTGTAAATTCAACGCGGCTCGCATGTCGCAACAGCTTTACATAATAAAAACAAGGGGTTGTAAGTTATTGCGTCTTTTTTTAACTCTTTAACTTAACAGCAGTGTTATTACAGCGTTATTTATAGTCGAGTAGATAATTTCAACATGCTATATTAAGACAAGTGTGTTTATGAAAAATTGTATCAATCCCGGGAGGGTACAGGGTGGAGTGTAATTAGTAGGTTTGAATTTTACAAAGGCAATTTCGTGGAAAGTTTTTGCGTGTGGAAATTTACGAATGCGAACAAATGCCTCCTAATATATAAAAGAATGTGCACGCGGGGCACTAAATAAGCAGGGGAGAAAGTGATTTTCAATGGGACGAAATTAAGTATTTCCTCGGCGTTGAATGGGGGCGAAAATTGCTGATTTTATGGACGAATGTCGGTCACTTTAATTCCCTCAGAAAGCGCAATTTGCGTGCATTTACAGCCCTTTTTAATCTATTAGCGAATGGCTACGACTGAAGAACTCTCTCTATTTATCAACCGAACGTATTGTGGTTCTCGATACGCCGGGGAAAGTCCGGGATTTGCAACTTTGTGTACGGCACGCCGGATTCCCAGCCAAATCTGATCTTATCCAGAAAAGGTTTCCAGTCGTCGCCCGCTGATCCGAGAATTTATGCCGCGAAAAACACCCCGAAACGAACGTACATCGCATGTTCCCAACGCTGCATTTACTTTATTAAACGAGAATTTATTTTAAGGGACTTTCTGATCTCCCTGAATAAACTTGCGCTAGATAAAATGGCGCAATGATATCGTTTAGAGCTACTATAGTTTATGCAAAATAAAGCTTCATGTGCGTCACTAATGTCGTCATATTTGCCAAGCATTTTGTGTGTATTTTAGAAAATTCTTAGATTTTGTAAACTTTATGAAAGTTCGGCAACACTGTCTGTTTGTTGTGACGTGCATCTAACTTTGTTTTGCATGAACTATAGGTGCTTAATTCACCCTGTATACGAACAACATAACTTCAATTAGGTACTTGAAAAAAATTGAAGGAAATCTCTTAGTTTTCCGGGGCGCTAGGCCAGTAAATTCTTCCTGAAGCAATTTCCACGCTTTCTTCGCGCGACCGTTCGGGAATACCTACAGCGTTTTCATTTAACCCGCTTTTCCATTGATTTCCCCTATCGTATTTCTAAGAGTAAATATTTCAAGTCGAATTGTCGCCCGTTCTATTTCGAAACGGATCTGTTTAGTGCCCGGCGAAACGAATTTACGTTGTACCGAAAAAGCTTTTCCGAGAAAATCCGAGAAAATTAATTTTTTTAATCCAACTACTACTCGATATATAACAATATTTAAATCGATTGTTGAACCTCGTTCATTAATCGCTGCGGCTGTGGCGCATTTTCCTTTTTTTCTGTTCGGGAAAGCTTCGGTATAATTAGCATTGTGTACGGGTGGCGAGGAAAAGGAACTTCTCCAATTGAAAAACCCGCTTTGTAGGTCAAATTAAAAGTTTCCTTTTGTAATAGAAATCGCGCCCTACCGATGCAAATCTCAGTGTAAATTAAAGCGAACAAAAGAGATTATTTCGATTCACACATTGAATTTATTTTAACGCGAAATCATTATTTTTTTTAATGAAATCCCTGCCGCAAAAGGGATTAGATCGCAGTCCAGGAAAGATTCGGGCCGTTAGTTCTCTCGCCAAACAGCTTTTTTATTCCTCTTTTTCCCGGCTTTCCCGGACGGAATAAGGAATTAGTTTTTCGTGGGAGATCTCCCAGCTCTTCCCAAATTCTAATATCTAATTCGAAAGCAATCGACACGCCCGGCAAGGACCTAACAACGACAATAAATTTTCGCTAAAGTTAATTCCCCGTTTTTCAACTCCACGATTAAAGCTCATGATTCCTAACGACAAACTAAGTAAAGGACCAATTAGAGGAATGATTGATTAAGAACCGATAATGAGTTTTTTCTTATGAGAGTAATTTTTAATTGTGGTTCAAGAGGGGGTATAAAGTTTTATTTTCTGTGGGGGGATTACTTCACGCTAGTTTGCGCAATAATCTTTAGTGTACTCTAGTTGTTATTCTTCGGAATTTACGAACGCGTCGCATCTAATGCATATTTAATAAGAACTTAAAATGTATTTATGTATAAACCGTGATCTTATTTAGAGTGTCGCGTGAGGAGATTCGAATGAAACTACCTATAGAGAATTTTTGAAATATTCTTAAGGGGATTCGAAATTAGTTATTATTGATATGCCCCGACGTTGCCAAGTATCAGCAAAATAAACAAAACTTATTTTATACCCCAAAAAGCTTATTTTAACCGTTTGGAAAGGAAGGTTCTCGGGCAAACAAAATTGATAAAGTTCTCCGCTCCGTCGCTCTTCGACTCTCGAATCTAAATACGGCGAAATTTTCGCGAAAATCGCATTTTCCATTCAACCGTAGAAACTCACTTGCCGGAAAAGCGTCATTGTTTATTCAAAGATAATTGGAAATCTTATCGTAGATAACTGAATAATCTTAACTTTATTTACTTAATGTAACAACGTATTCAATTCGGTGGACACAAAGGTTAATGAATATTAGCTTTTGCGAAACGAATTCCGCCATAATTTCGACTTTTTGGAGAGTTTCCAACTCGCAATTTGCGGATTTTAAACCTTCATTTTATATCTAACTAACTTTATTCTATTATCATCAAACTTTCCTAACTATTAATTACATTATTAAATATACAGAGCGTTCGGAAAATAGACGGGTGATTCCCCAGATTCTTCTTTATATTTATTTTACATCAGCGATCTCTTCTTATCATTGAATACAGCCCACAGAACAAAAATCAAACTGTCATTTGTCAGATTTTTCTGAAAAATGCACAAAACAAATTACACGAATTGCAGTTCGGCACAAAACACTTTACTGATAATATTGAAGTTGACAAGAATGTTGCCAAATAAATTTTTCAGGACCATTATTTGTGTTTTTAACACGAAAATCGGTTACAATTTATACAGATGAAGATGTTATTTCTATATTAATACATCGAATTATCCATTAGGTAATGGAAGAAATGGATAAATCAGAAAATGTTTATTGCAATAAATATACAAAAAAACGCACATTTTGCGGACTAAAGAAGAGTAATAGAAAACGTGACAAACTTGCTAATTGTGACTTCTCTTTGCAACTCTCGCTTTGATTGGAGCAGAGTGTATGACGATTGTGTGACGTTTTTCAAACTTTAAAAATTAATTGCACCTTTATTTGGCCACAGAAAAAAATAAAAATTTCATTACGCGCCTTCTTAGAAAACACGGTTTTGAAAAAAAAAAAATTAAAAAAAAGTCGTGGTCTTCTCCATTACATTATTAAATATACAGAGCGTTCGAAAAATAGACGGGTGATTCCCCAGATTCTTCTGTATATTTATTTTACATCAGCGATCTCTTCTTATCATCGAATACAGCCCACAGAACAAAAATTGATACAGAGTTTTTTATACCTTCCCTAGTATAATACTCCCATTTAACTCGTTTACCACTTTATACAGTGTATGTAGAGCGAGCAATAGATATGCACAGTATAGGAACTCAATAATACCAACCAAAGTTGGACAATATCATCATTACATATGCCTTAGTAAACGCGATGCGCGGCTTTGTTACTTGGAAATCGAGTCCGATGAACCGGCTCGAATGCAGATGAATGGAAAACAATCATCGGTTGGTATATCGGATTGCGAGAAGTTTTCCCGTTTAATGAAGTGTTACCCGTTTGTCTTGTTTAGATAATGAGCGGGCGAACTTCGCTGGATAATTTCAACGGGAGGCTTTCGTGCGCGGAGATCGATAGAAAAAACGTAAGAAAACACATCTATAAGATGAGTTATGTACTCGATACAAATGTAAATTTCCCCGGCGCATATTTATATGCAAATTTTTACTATGGGAGAAATTGTTGCTCGTACACGAACATATAAATGCCTAATGCTCGGCGTATTCGCGAAGAAAGCGAGTTTTTTTTGGCATCGCAATCCTCGCCGAGGGATATTAAAGCTTCACTTCAACAGATTTTCCCCTAAAATTCGAAACGCGGAATTCAACATGCAGCGATTTGCGGATTATATACAAAAATAATCAGGATAATGAACCGTAGGCACGGGCCTGAAATAACGAATTTAATTATAAAAGAATTCGTTTTAATTACATATAAATATACAGTTATCACAAAAAATAGTAAAAAAAATAAATAATACAACAATAACAACCATCACTCATCATCTAATCACACTATTTATAACTCTTGAGCTCCGCCTGTATATCATCAAAACTCTTCCCCTTGGTCTCGGGCAAAAACAAATAAATCAACCCAGCACCCAGGAAGCAGTTAAAACTGAACCACCAGACGCACCAGTGGTTCCCCAGGGCCTCTGACACGATGGGAAACAAGGCAGTCACCCCGAACATCACCACCCCGCTGATGGAGGTCACCACCGAGCTGGAGGCGGCCCGCAGATCCGACGGGAACAGCTCGGTGGTGAGCACGTGGGGGATCAACCCGATGCCCAGCCCGAAGGAGATCACCACCAGGAGGAAGCCTGTTAGGGGCAGCCATTGGAGGTAGTCTATATAAGGGGAGTTGATGTGTTGGAGGTAGAAGTATACACCAACAGCGCTGAGTGGGATTCCAGTGGCTGTGGAGGATATTAGAAGGAGCCTTCTCCTGCCGAATTTGTCCACTATGAAGGAGGTGAAGGCGAAGACGAATATTTTTACAATAGAGATTATAATGGCTACGCTGTCGCCTGATAAACTGGTGTTTGCTTGGTCAAAGAAGGGTGCTAGGTAGGTGAAAATTACGGTAACACCAGATGCTACTTTCAACATCAAACACAAACAACCCAATAATAAAGCGATTCTGTGCTCTTTTCTTCTGAACAAATCAGTAACCTTCCCTTTCTTCTCCACCTTCAAGCTCTCTTTTAACTTCGTCACGTCCGCGTCGATTTCCTCGTCGGTTTTGTAACACCTCAGCTTCTTCATGGCTGTTTTGCACTTCACCTCATCGCCTCGCATCATCAAAAATATCGGAGTTTCCGGCAGCACGAAGCAAACAACAAGAAACACCATGGCAGGCGCCGTCATTATTAAAGAAAACAGCTGCACGCTGAGAAACGGGCCGATCATGAACCCCAGGAAGTTGCCGATCTGGTGCAGCACCGCCGTGAAGCAGCCGAACTTTCCCCTGTTGTGGTCCTCGCTGATCTCCGCTATGTAGATGGAGAGGACGGAGAACGCGGAGGGGAACCCGAACAGGCACCGCCACAGCGTCATGTAGAGGATGCTCGTGCTGAAGGCCAGCCCCACGCCGGCCAGCAGCATGGTGATGGCGGTGAAGGTCAGGTGCAGCTTCCTGCCGATGATGTCGGTCACCTTGGGCATCAGCAGCATTCCTATGACGTCGGTGAGGGCCGGCACGCCGGCTATGATGGATATTTCGATGGTTGTTATGGGCCTGCCCAGGGGGTTGGTGTCGGTGTCGTTGGATTTTAGTTTGCCTATTACCGGTGAGGTCCATATCACTGATATTCCCACTGAGATCAATAGGAGGGTGCCTGGAATTGATGCAAAAATTGAGGTTTTTGGGTGGAATATACAGGGTGTTGGTGAATATGTGCTAGGGTAGGTAGTGTATGTAAAAATTGATTGATAAGTTGTATTCATTTGTGACCTGGAGGCCTTTGAAGATGGTGTCCAAAGACTCATTATTTCTCGAATATTTCGAATAACGATTATTTAGCTTTAGAAATGGTTTTTGTGAAGTAATCATAAGCGTCTCATGAGGGAGGGGGTGAGGGTTATTTTCTGATTTATTTTTATCTGCAATTTTTTGCACTCTTTTCATCAAATCTGAAAACTTAATGGTATGTACAAAAAAAAGTATTTACTAAGACCATCTTCAAAGGGCTTCAAAGGGTTCAAACTTGTCGCTTTATTTTTACACACACTATAACCTACCCTAGGAGTTTGTAACACTATTCATTAACACCCTGTATATACAAATCTTTATAACATTAGGTGTATTTGAGAAAGCCTCTTGACCCTAATAGAATTATCGCTTTGTTTGCTCACTCTTTATATTTTCAAAGTCAAGTAGAACACTTATTAAAAGCAACTAATTAAATGAAAGGATAACAGTTTTAATAAATCCCACTGCAATGTTCTTTTTTATGAAAATGCATCACTGATAAACACAAAATTATATACATACATTTTAATCTGTTTACTAAAGTATTTAGCAATGATTATAATATTTTACCTACTACTTGCGCGTATTAAAGTGAGCTAACTATAATTACCTACAATTAGGTATATTTTTTAAAGGCCTTATTGATGTATAAAAAATTAAGTACAAATTGAAATTAGCTTACCAATTAGCACAGATACGTACAGGAATACTGAGTCGGATTTTCGAATCGGCGGTTCGGTTTTGAAACTCCCGTTAACTATCGTCTTCAGAGATATCTCGTCCTTCATTTTACGGTTAATTGTGTTTTAACCGAGCTGCTTTTTCAATTTTATACTGTACTGTATATATACCTAATTCGTAATTACTCAAGGTAATCCACTCCACAAATTTACATGAGATTTGATCAACAAACATCTAGTCAATAGTGTAATACATCGCTCATTGATTCTAATGTGCTGTACGCTTTTGCAATAAATAAATTCATGACAATTTATTGCTGCGGTGGAATTACTCGAATAACGGCATATTAAGGATATCGTGCAACGCTTATATAGTTTTGAATTTGTTATCGTGAGCAAATATTCGCGAAGTTTTTTAAACTCATTTGTCCGTAAATTACATACCGGGTGATTCATGTAAGGTATATCAGGATTTTACTACTCTACAATGCCACAATTAAAATTTTTTCGCACGCTCCCGTATCTAGTTTCAAACAAAATATATTTTAGGAATGTAATTAGGTAGCTATTTAAACCAATTATTACGCAAGTTCAAGGAAATAACTTCTGGAGTACACTCCGGTGCAGGTAAAAATGTTCAAAAATATTTGAGAAGCAAGGTGTTCAGGTTTTTTTCGGCTAAAATTATAAAATCAAATATTTGTCTGTGGATATTCAAAAATATTTGTTAACAACATTAATTATGATTTCTCACAGTATATAGCTTTATTTTGCACCAATAAATTATCCTGTGCCACTGGCCTAATTTACAAAAATGTTTTTAGAAATGGTTCTGTTTGGTACACCAAAAAATCCATAGATAACCATTTAATTTTGTTTGTTATTTTCAACGACAAGAATAACCCATTGTTATTTAAAACTTATCATTTATTCACAATAAAATATTACAATCCTATCGATAGTTTTGAAAAAATAAAAATAATAGTTTAGTACCAAATATTACCTTTTAACTATTAAAAAAAACGAACGACTCACTTCATTATACTCGAATATTTTACGACAAATATACGATGAGCAAATTTTCAATACCGCCCTGTATAACTCCAAGTGATGTACAAATTAAAAAAAAAATCGTTAAATTACTCAACACTATCCTTGCAAAATAAAATCAAGCGTTACAAATTACAAACCTCCGGTAACTAATCACTATTTTATACACCGACCGGAGTAATCTCGATGACAAAACGACCACTAACCGAATATCATTTGTTACCAGCTTATAACTAATTTCGCGTTTGTTGTTCTAGTGGAAGCAGAGATGGGGCGTCATCACTAAACTGTCACCGGCTGCAGGTGAGTACACACAGATTCATTAGACCCTGGCCAAGCGGCAAAAGTGTGTTTATCCTACCGACCGCGCCATGTTAATACACTCGTAATCGAACAAATTCCGAGATATTTTGCAATTAATTTTTCGATCGCGCTGGTAGAAAATGCGACGGGCAATCTCATAAAGGGGTTGTTATCGAGCGAAACACGTATAAATTGCCGTTTTCTATCAGGTAATAGAAGTTCCTAGACGATTCCCCGGCGTATCGGGTAACTTATTGACATATTACAATTTTCTTTCGGAAACTCGTCGAGTTTATTTCTGTCGCCCGCTTGATGGGAACTTTAAAAATAACGCCATGTAAAGTAAATTTTTCGAGATTTTTATTATTTGCATGGCGAATATAAGCGGTACAAAAATATATCCAGTCTGCTCCTTAATGGAACTCGGCATTATATCGAAACATGGCCGGGAACTTACGGTAAAGGATATTTTCGTATTCCATTCGTATAATATATTTCGAACGAGAAAAGAAACGCAAACAAATAGAAATATCTCTGATTAAATTCGTGCAATGTGCTTTTCTATTCGATACACAGGAATCTAGAGGTTGTTGTTGTCGAACGCTCGCTATGAATACATTGACGTAATTCGATTTTGTGGAAATTCGAAATGAGTTCCGGCTCTCTGTCATCTTTAAATAAAAAAAAATTAATAATAAATCACTCTACTAGATGCTAATGAATATGCGTTACAAACTCCTAGGATAAAGTTGTAATAAATCACCTTAGGAATTACTTAGGTAAGAAATACCTAAAAGCATTAGCATCCATTACAATGGAGAAGACCACGATGTGAGATACGCGTATTTCGGCAAAAGATACGATTAGAAATGATTTATTAGAGCTCAAAACCGTTTTCAGTTGCTCAAAATGTGTTATAATTAAAAAGATATAGCCCTTTGAAATTTAAAAATTTCGGGTTTTGACTCATAAATTATCAACCAATCATAAACCACTCACGTTTTGTTGTATAAGTAAATAGTATGAATTTTCGAACGCAGTAACAAAGAATAGACAAACGAACAAAAATCAAACTGTCATTTGTCAGATTTTTCTGAAAAATGCACAAAACAAATTACACGAATTGCAGTTCGGCATAAAACACTTTACTGATAATATTGACGTTGACAAGAATGTTGCCAAATAAATTTTTCAGGACGATTTTTTTTTTTTAACACGAAAATCGGTTACAATTTATACAGATGAAGATGTTATTTCTATATTAATATATCGAATTATCCATTAGGTAATGGAAGAAATGGATAAATCAGAAAATGTTTATTGCAATAAATATACAAAAAAACGCACATTTTGCGGAGTAAAGAAGAGCAATAGGAAACGTGGCAAACTTGCTAAATGCGACTTCTCTTTGCAACTCTCGCTTTGATTGGAGCAGAGTGTATGACGATTGTGTGACGTTTTTCAAACTTTAAAAATTAATTGCGGCCTTATTTGGCCACAGAAAAAAATAAAAATTTCATTACGCGCCTTCTTAGAACACAAGTTTTTGAAAAAAAAAATTAGTCTTCTCCATTAGTACACCCTAAACAAAAGGCTACAAATAATCCGTATTTGTTTACACAATTCAAAACCTTCGTTAGCCTAATCTGTTGTGATTTGCTCACCGGAGGGTGCGATTTTTAATCGCATTCCCACTTCCCCGCACGGGGAAAGTATCCCTTCCCGATGACGTTCTATTCTACCTCATTAATATGCCCGCGGCGAAGTCGGCACTTAAACAAACACCCATTTAAGCCCGAGCTACGTTTATTTGTCTTCTACACACTGCACTTTAATATAAATAGGCAGTTTTACATAATATCATTCATACTTAACGACCCTGCGGAAGGGTGGAGCTTTCAACCCATCAACGACGAGGAGTGTAAAAATGGATGTCAAGTGGAGCGTTTAATGCTCTCGTGAATAGTTTGTAATACATAACGATTTTCTAACGTATTTTTTGCGGCCGCACGAGCCCCCGGAGGGCCGTAGGTCCTTCGCCAGGAAACGAATGAGCCAGATTAATCGAACGAGCCGGACTTATCCCGATCGGTCAACAACACATTGTTTTTTAATCTCGCGGGAGATTAATGACATCGGATTATCGCGCGAGAAAGAAGGTGCGTACAGGGCGTTGAAAAATTCGAATCAAGCGAGCACAAGTCCGGCGAGCCGGCAATAAATAACCGCCCCCGACCCGGCGAAGACGACGCTCGTGAATTTTGATGGCGACCGGATTATTAAGTCGAAGGACCCCGGAGAGTTCCTTCGGAAAAGGTGAATGTAAATAGCTTATTTAGCATATTTTACGAACTCTAACACGCCTAAACTACCGGCAATTAACGCTAGAAAAAAAAAACCCGTTGATACATTCGATCTGTGTACATCTACTCCCCGATGAACCGGATATCTACTTAAGTGAAAGGATTAAACGTGATCCCCGGTAATCAACCGGCGATAACTCGAACCCGGCTCTTCTTCTATATCCCGCCAACAATCCCGATTGTCTGGAGCCGTTCAAGTGTCAACAATAATTAACCATCAACGAGGCGAACGTCGAGGTACACGACTTTGTAATTACTTCGCCCGGCCGCCGGGGGCGGCTTCTTGGGCGGCTGCCCGAGAAGACGGGAAGCGTCGCCGCCGGCCGGCCGCCGCCGCCGGTTTATTCCACGTCCTTCGTGCGTTTGGCGGTTGAATTTGGGTTAATGATTAGCCGGCGAGAGGGAGTTTTCTTTACTTGTGTGTAAGTAACTCCCGTGTTTTAACTAATTAACGAGCCCATAACTAATTTAACTACCTATTGTTCTTGGGGAATGAATTTAACGAGGCGAGCTTAGCGAGTTATTATAGTGAGATTATCGAACGGGTTGACACGGGAAAAAATAAGTTTGGAGTGCCGGGAGAAAACTTTAATTGGAACTAACGAAATATTTAACGAGGGAAACACACGTCCTACTTGAAAGTTTGCGTCCGGAACGTTCGAATGGGCCACAACAAAAGTGCCAAGTACGAATCATTTTGCTTTCGGATTTTCCGGCGCTGCATGCGGGATTTTTGTTTTTCCGCTTTTCCCGAAAGCACCACGACTCTGTGGAGTTTTTTCTCTGCCGAGCACTCGAATTATTCTACACAGAAATGTGATTATTAGGTGTATAAGAAGTAGTGTAAAAAATACAGCGAAAAGTTGTGATAAATGTGGGTATTTGGAGGTCTCGTTTAGGGCCTTGAAGATGGTGTCTTATTTCTCGAATAGCTCTTGAACTTACCTACCATTATCTATAACTTTAAAAACTAGTTGGTGAAATAGAGGACATAAATGTAGTATCCCATCAGTAAAGAGCGGAATGGGAAGGAGCGGACCTGGAAAATAAAATGCATATAATATGCAACATTTGCATATATTTAACGATTTGTCCAGTTTTTTCATATTTTGAAAAAAATTGCTTATTTTAGCATATACATATGTTAGATATTTATGTACTTATTACTACTTTTTGTTTATAGATTCAGTTTGATTAATTTTGATCATTTTACATACATTGCATATTTTTGATAATTTTTTTGAAACTAACTGCAAACTATATTTATTTGAAAATCATTGAATATTTTTGACATTTTTGGAAAATTATTGCATAATTTTGGTATTTTTTAAAATCATTGAATATTTTTGATATTTTCTTGAAAATCAATGCAAATTTTTGATATTTTTTGAAAATTATTGCATATTTTTTTGAAAATCAATGCAAGTTTTTTGATATTCTTTGAAAGTTATTGCATATTTTTTTGAAAATCAATGCTAATTTTTGATATTTTTTGAAAATTATTGCATAATTTTGGTATTTTTTAAAATCATTGAATATTTTTGATATTTTCTTGAAAATCAATGCAAATTTTTGATATGTTTTGAAAATTATTGGATATTTTTTGAAAATCAATGCGTTTTTGATATTTTTTAAAATTATTGCACATTTTTGATATTTTCTTGAAAATCAATGCAAATTTTTGATATTTTTTTGAAAATTATTGCATTTATTTTTTATTTATATGTATATATTCTGAATCAATATAGAAAATTTCTGAGCAATTTATAATGATCCAGGTCGAATAAAAACTGTCCAGAGCATTTAAAAACGCCCTAGAATCAATTCAGATTGTTCAAAACAACTCACAATGCTTTAGAATGAATTTTGACATGTTCAGAACAATTTAAAACGCTTCTGAACGAATTGGAACTGTTCAGAACACTTTTAGAATGCTTCAAAACGAATTAGAAATGATTCTGAACAAATTTGAACGTTTCAGAGTGAATTAAAACTGTCCAGAATAATGTAGAACTGTCCAGAACGAATTTGAACTGTTCTGAACAATCTTTTTGAATGCTTCAGAAGGAATTAGAAATGATTCTGAACAAATTTGAACGTTTCAGAGTGAATTAAAACTGTCCAGAATAATGTATAACTGTCCAGAACGAATTTGAACTGTTCTGAACAATCTTTGAATGCTTCAGAAGGAATTAGAAATGATTCTGAACAATTTTGAACGTTTCAGAGTGAATTAAAACTGTCCAGAACTAATTTTGATATATTCTTAAAAATCACTGCATATTTTTGAATAAATCGTAGTGATTAATCTTTTCGTCTACATTTTCGGATTATTCATTTAATTTAGAATGCAAAAAGGACGAGAGTTGGGCAAGTTTGCTTTACCTTATTTTTTGCCTGTAAAAACCCCCATATTTCTTCGTCCTATAAAAATACTGAGCCGGAATATATTGGTCAACAGTATGAATTTAATAAAGGAATATCGAGCGGCTTTTGCGTAAAACCAGAGAGAAAAACCTCATGTGATTAATAGCCCTTTGTAGGCACACCCTTAAATCCATTTACGAAAGTTCAAAGGTGCACGAACGAAAAAAAACAACAACAAACATTCTTTGTTTTCACATCAAATTCTTCACGAAAAATTACTAATACAAGGGAAGACATCGATTCAAATTATTCACCCCTCTGTTAACGAAACAAAAAAGAAATTACTCTCCTTTTATAATCGAAAAGTCCTGCTATACAGAGTTTCATATCGCAGTTACAATGTTTGCGTTAACATGGCAATGTATCGGAACCAATAAAATTTTATCGCGACCGTTTCCACTAGTGAAAAACGGACCGAAATTTCATAACGTCGAGCCGGGCGCTCGCCAAGGGATCACCGAATTGATTTTAAACTTTCGAACGGGGCTGAAAGGGATTTAGGTATTTGCGCGATAGTGTTTGTGCGAAAAAATCGCATACCGTTCGCAGGAGGACGAGAATCTGGGCATAAATTACGGTATAGTTATGTCGGACGGCGGGAATGCTCGATATGTTTTGTAAATACACGCGTTATTATGGAAAATCCGAGAGGGTGCTGGAAATTTAATTCCGAATTCCGGGGTTTGTGATTTATCACAACATTTTTCGCGATAAGTATTGTGTAAGTACACTGAAAAAAATCCACGCATATGTCAACATGCAAATCTAGACATTTTCTGGGTGTAGGTATATATACCATATACACAAACATGCGGGGGAATAGACGGCGATTTCCATATCGAATTTCGGTTTATAGATTCGGAATCGGATATAAATTAAAGACGAGGAACGGCGGAAAATCGTTTTCCAGGAAACTTTTCCGAGCAGGTATACGCAGGCAAAAGTTCGCCGGGGACCCGGCTCGAAGAGGTCGATGTCTCGCGGGCGCAAAACTTAAACTTACAACCAAACAGGATATTCCAAAAGTTTGATTTCCCTTCCAATGACAACCGGAAAAATGAATTATTCAATTTTTCCATCTACGCCAGTGTAATTTTCGGTTCGTTATTACTCCTTTGCTCGACATCGCCGACCTGTTTTTAGGCATTTCTTACGAATGGAGAACACCACGACTTTTTTTTTTAATTTTTTTTTCAAAACCGTGCGTTCTAAGAAGGCGCGTAATGAAATTTTTATTTTTTTCTGTGGCCAAATAAGGCCGCAATTAATTTTTAAAGTTTGAAAAACGTCACACAATCGTCATACACTCTGCTCCAATCAAAGCGAGAGTTGCAAAGAGAAGTCACATTTAGCAAGTTTGCCACGTTTCCTATTACTCTTCTTTACTCCGCAAAATGTGTGTTTTTTGTATATTTATTGCAATAAACATTTTCTGATTTATCCATTTCTTCCATTACCTAATGGATAATTCGATATATTAATATAGAAATAACATCTTCATCTGTATAAATTGTAACCGATTTTCGTGTTAAAAACACAAATAATGGTCCTGAAAAATTTATTTGGCAACATTCTTGTCAACGTCAATATTATTAGTAAAGTGTTTTGTGCCGAACTGCAATTCGTGTAATTTGTTTTGTGCATTTTTCAGAAAAATCTGACAAATGACAGTTTGATTTTTGTTCGTTTGTCTATTCTTTGTTACTGCGTTCGAAAATTCATACTATTTACTAGACAACAAAACGTGAGTGGTTTATGATTGGTTGATAAGGTATGAGTCAACACCCGAAATTTTTAAATTTCAAAGGGC
Organism: Phyllotreta cruciferae; assembly: GCA_917563865.1. Taxonomy (NCBI): domain Eukaryota; kingdom Metazoa; phylum Arthropoda; class Insecta; order Coleoptera; family Chrysomelidae; genus Phyllotreta; species Phyllotreta cruciferae. The sequence goes on from OU830613.1 coordinate 1,799,716, forward strand.
TATATCTTATTAATTATAACACATTTTGAGCAACTGAAAACGGTTTTGAGCTCTAATAAATCATTTCTAATCGTATCTTTTGCCGAAATCCGCCTGTCTCACATCGTGGTCTTCTCCATACCACCAATATAAGAAATACCTAGGTAAAACATATTTTTAACAGTGTAAATTTTGTAAAATAATATTCGATTCCTGGTTTAGGCCGGAGTCAGCGTTTTGTTAACGACGTTGTTAAAACCGGTGGAAATCGGGCTGGAGATCAGCCTTTCCAGAGTTTTTCCAGAGAAGACTTCAGCACAGAAAAGGTCAAGCGAGCGTATAAATGAATTCCCAGCATCTATACCAGGCTAACGCTATTAAAAAGCGCACGAGCTCCCAGATATATTATTCACGAGACGTACGTTCGCGCAACGAGCCGTATATTCACAACAAGCTGTAGATATAATTCCCACATAAAATTCGACGCGAATTTAAGCAAAACGAGCAAGCCAAATAAAATCTGACGGGATACACGTCGAAGGGATGAGAACGGACGAGCCGCCCGATATCGATATCGCATCATCCCGCCCTTAAATTGTTTACAACGTCGCGATCTCCCGAGACCTTAGGGTGAAACTATATATCTTACACTAAAAGTTTTAGCATCATTTTACTGCTTATAGAAATATTTTCTTCGCGTGGTTTAGAGATTTAACCGGACGCTTTAACAACGGCGGGGAGTCGTTAAATTTTAACGGCCGAATGCCGTATGGTTTAATTTTAATCCGGGCAGGTCAAGTGCTCATTAAACCCGCGATTTCGGCAAGTTTATGCAAATTCATGCAAATGGGGTATCCGAAATAAATTGGGCCCAACAAGGAAGATTCTTGTCGAATGGAAAGTCGGAGATAAGGGGCGGTAAAAAATGAAGTCGAAAGTTTCGAACGGGGCGGTTGTGTGTGGAGGACGTGTGCGATAAATTCCTGCGGGACGCGGTGTAATATATCAGGACGAGCTCTGGAACAGTTTAAAAATTTTAAAATTCGCTTCTTGTACACCTGAGCAAAAGAAGATAAAAGAGTGTTAAATATTGCTTTACAATTGCTGGAAGTATGTTGGAATTGCGCATGAAGATATTGCTCAAAAAATGTTCAAGCAGCATGTGAAATTCACCCTGTTTTTAACCTACCCATTTCAAAATTTCCACTGTTAAAAGGACCTTTTTTATAATTTTTCTATTTCAATAGTTACACTGTTAAAAATTTATTAAAAAATGTTGAAGTTTCACTGGAAATTCTCCCTTTTTTCTAATCGTCCTATTTCAAAATTTACACTGTTAAAAATATTGTTCAAGCTGTACCAAGAAATTCCCCTTTTTTTAATATTCCTTTCAAAATTTACACTGTTAAGAATTTGGTAAAAATATGTTGAAGTTTCACTGGAAATTCTCCCTTTTTTCTAATCTTCCTATTTCAAAATTTACACTGTTAAAAATATTGTTCAAGCTGTACCAGGAAATTCCCCTTTTTTTAATATTACTTTCAAAATTTACACTGTTAAGAATTTGGTAAAAATATGTTGAAGTTTCACTGGAAATTCTCCCTTTTTTCTAATCCTCCTATTTCAAAATTTACACTGTTAAAAATATTGTTCAAGCTGTACCAGGAAATTCCCCTTTTTTTTAATATTACTTTCAAAATTTACACTGTTAAGAATTTGGTAAAAATATGTTGAAGTTTCACTGGAAATTCTCCCTTTTTTCTAATCTTCCTATTTCAAAATTTACACTGTTAAAAATATTGTTCAAGCTGTACCAGGAAATTCCCCTTTTTTTAATATTACTTTCAAAATTTACACTGTTAAGAATTTGGTAAAAATATGTTGAAGTTTCACTGGAAATTCCCTCTTTTTTCTAATCGTCCTATTTCAAAATTTACACTGTTAAAAATATTGTTCAAGCTGTACCAAGAAATTCCCCTTTTTTTAATATTCCTTTCAAAATTTACACTGTTAAGAATTTGGTAAAAATATGTTGAAGTTTCACTGGAAATTCTCTCTTTTTTCTAATCGTCCTATTTCAAAATTTACACTGTTAAAAATATTGTTCAAGCTGTACCAGGAAATTCCCCTTTTTTTAATATTCCTTTCAAAATTTACACTGTTAAGAATTTGGTAAAAATATATTGAAGTTTCACTGGAAATTCTCCCTTTTTTCTAATCCTCCTATTTCAAAATTTACACTGTTAAAAATATTGTTCAAGCTGTACCAGGAAATTCCCCTTTTTTTAATATTCCTTTCAAAATTTACACTGTTAAGAATTTGGTAAAAAATATGTTGAAGTTTCACTGGAAATTCTCCCTTTTTTCTAATCGTCCTATTTCAAAATTTACACTGTTAAAAATATTGTTCAAGCTGTACCAGGAAATTCCCCCTTTTTTTAATATTCCTTTCAAAATTTACACTGTTAAAAATATTGTTCAAGCTGCACAGGAAATTCTCTTTTTTTAACATTCATATTTCAAAATTTACACTGTTAAAATTTGTAAAAAAAATTCCCCCTTTTTTTTAATCTTCCCAATGATTTTTGCTGTCGCTAATTCGACTGTGCTTAATACCGGATAATCTATTTATACGGCGTAGTCCGATTGATGTTACACGACAAATGCATTTCCAATCGGCTTTTCGTTCGTGTTATATTTTTATTCGCGTACGAAAATTATGCAGAATTTCGGATTAAAAACAAACAAAAATCGCAAAATCAAGAAGACCAATTGCAACAAAAAATGTTTTCATTTGAACAAGGTGTTCCATCTAAATTGAATGAAAACCGAGCTTAATTCCGGATTAAAATTCGCACAATAGAAGCCATAATAACGGCAATTTGATAAACTGAGCACCCCATTTCAGAGAAACGAGCTTATTATTGTCGTATTTCATTCAATAACGCAACCACGAGCTCTCTACTACAAGAAGAAAATGCTATAAAAGAAAATCGAATTAAGCTCAGCTCTAAAAAATTTTGACTCACCCTGTATAAAAATAAATCATTTTAGGTTGTTCCACAAAAGTAATCATCCTAATACAGTACGCGGCCGTTACTCCTGGTTTAGAAAATTTTATTGGTCCATTGTCGGGGCGCATATGTAAAATTCTGGCGCCCTTTTCCCCGGCGGAAAGCGCAGCAAAAACGGAAAATCGAAGTTTCCGCGACGCTGACCTTTCCATAAACTTCCGGGGGAAAGCGTGTGCCGGCCGATTTTCATTAGCCGCCCGCCAACAGCTATAAATGAATACGAATCGCCGGCTGATCCGGTCGAAAAGGTGCCTTTTCCACGATGTTTATTCATGAATCTGGATTTTCGATAATCGCCGCCATTTTCGCGTTGTTCCCGGATTAATTGCGATTTTTTTCACCCCCCCATACATAACCACCTTTTGGCGGCGGGCGATAAAATCGCCGGGATAAAACTATTTCGCGTAAAATTTTATTGATACATAAAAATATATCAAACTCGTTCTGGAGGTATTTCATCGGAAATGCGCATATTTTTCGAAAAAATGGGGGATGTTTATGTGCCCGTTTTGTAATTTATTACGCACGGATGACCGCCCTCTTTCCTCAGATGAATAATGGCTACCTGGAAAAAAACAACATATATAAATAAATTATGGCGTACTTACTATCCATATGTTTAAATAAAGAGGAGCCCCTACGATTTCGACGCATTAAAAACAACGTTAGAGTATCGAAAAGCCATTAGTTATTTCTCGAGAATACACGTATTATTCATCCGGCGCGACGTTTATTCCGGGCGTGAAAAAATCCGGGGTGAATAGTGTGGTATATGAACCGTATTTCCAGATTAGAAACTCCCGCAGTATCCGGGGGAGATTTTTTATAGAAAAAAATTACCCTTCGAACTTTTATCTATCTATTATTCGGAATCCAACGATATATAAAACTTGCTACATTTTATTTAAATTGTAGTGGTTTTATATACGCAATAAGTATAAATAAATATTAGCTTATTTATTTAACACTGCAAGCTGTGGAGCAATTAAATTTATAAACTATTAAATTCCTTTACGACAGGCAATTTATCATCTTCATCTTCCTGAATTTTATTGTGCGATTTAAACGTCGTAAAAATTAATGTTTTTATCTCTGACGCTTTCTTATATCGCCGTTTAGTCCCCCAAACATAAATCAAATACCTCCACGTGTTACCGTATAAAATTGACCAAAATTCGCCAAAAGTTTTTGAAAAGAACTCACGTTACCAGAATTTTAATGGCGCTAAAAAATCTAATTCATTACACACTTAAAGGTCGTTAGGAAGTTTGGAGTACTCTGCAAAGTAACTCTTAATTACCAATGCGGTTAATTTTCCTGTCATTTTAGCATACAAATGGCCGAGCAAGTTTTAATTAAGCGGGTTATATTACTCGAAAAAAGCATCAATTTATTAATATTTCCCTAAGAAGTAGAGCAAACAAATAACACCCGCTTCTAATTTATTTGTTTTCAATTACAATACCGAAATAATAATAAACAAACTTGGCGTCGAATTTACGGGGGATTACCGGCAACTTAGAGGAATTAAAACTTCGTTATTATTATTAAGGCGAGAACCCGAATATCGACTTACGGGAAAACGAAACTCCGTCTACTTTTGTATATTCAATAAGGGAAGGGAAGATATGCATAATTTTCGTCAACTCCTTAATCCTCCCGGCATGCACGCGAGAAGGGAAGTTTCGGGTTTTAAAAAGAGAGAAGAAAACGAAACGTTACCGGAAGTTTCGCCCGGAACATCTGCTAACAAACTTTTCCAATTTTATTATTATACATCGCAACTAGTTTTGCTATAAAAATCACGCGCGGCAACAGCGCGAATTTTGACTCAAAGCTACATTGAAATTACCCCCTTTTTTCAATCTTCCTATTTCAAAATTTACACTGTTTAAAATTTGTATAAGCTGCAAGGGAAATTCTCCCTTTTTTAATTATACTTTTTCAAAATTTATACTGTTAAAGATTTGTTAAAAAAAATGTTCAAACTGCGAACGCGCTAGATTTGCTACAAAAATCACGCGCGGCAACAGCGCGAATTTTGACTCTAAGCTACATTAAAATTCCCCCTTTTTTCGATCTTCCTATTTCAAAATTTACACTGTTAAAAATTTGTAGAAGCTGCACGAGAAAATTCTACCTTTTTTAATTATCCTTTTTCAAAATTTATACTGTTAAAGATTTGTTAAAAAAAATGTTCAAACTGCGAACGCGCTAGATTTGCTACAAAAATCACGCGCGGCAACAGCGCGAATTTTGACTCTAAGCTACATTAAAATTCCCCCTTTTTTCGATCTTCCTATTTCAAAATTTACACTGTTAAAAATTTGTAGAAGCTGCACGAGAAAATTCTACCTTTTTTAATTATCCTTTTTCAAAATTTATACTGTTAAAAATTTGTTAAAAAAAATGTTCAAACTGCGAACGTGCTAGTTTTGCTACAAAAATCACGCGCGGCAACAGCGCGAATTTCGAACAATTGGATGCTTGCAGATTAATGAATTTGTGTGGAAAAATTTAACACACTCATGGCAAACGGGATTTCGCATTGTTGACAAACAGACGTTTCGTTACGGACACGTCAAGCCAGCGCACGCTTGACAGCTCAATTTCCTAAATTTGAATGGAAAGAAGATGGCGAGATAAAAGCGAGAGTGCTTCTTCTCTCTTTTCACCGTTTTCCATTCGCCTCGCGAGAGATCCGGCCACTTTTCCCTACCCCAATGGCGTATCTACACATAATTAATTCACTCTAATTATACCCTCAATAAAACACAAAAAAAATCAAGTACCTACACTTCAACCGGAATAACTAGAGACGCGCGAGTTGCGCGTGTTTGTCTTCAACTATTCGCGTAGGTCTGTAAGTACCTACGTCACTGCGAGCCGGATTTAGTGGAGCCTCTGGCTTTTCACTTTTCATTTTTCACTTTTCATACGCGTACACTCGATGCTATAACGACGTACAAAAGGCGAATAGGGCTCGGCGGAGGAAAAGCGCGAGCCCATCGGGTTTACGAGTTTTTCATCCGATAATGGGGTCGCAGCGGCAAGGTTAAATTATTCATTCGGGGTCGAAAAATTGGCGGAAAAAGAGAGAAGCGATTTTTTCGGCGTGGCGTCATCGCCATCCGTCATTTCGCGTTAGAGCGAGATGATTGTTCAATGCTTAATGGGAGCGAATGAGCGCGTAAGAAACCTCCATCGTGACGGCATCTCTGGATTAATTATGATGCCCTAACCTCTATTGGGATGTCTCTGGATAATGGTGACGGCATCTCTGGAATGCCTCGTGACGTCACCTGAACGGTGTTCAACCAAACAAATGTTGATCTTGCACTCTACAACAAAAACCAAAATGAACTCGGTTTATAAAGTTGACTCGCAGTTTAGTTGAACTAACATGACATCTACAAACGGTCGTAAGAGTACGTTTTTTTGAAGAAATTTACATATGCTCGAAATGGCGAATCGAAAAATAGTGTCAACATCAAAATGGAGAAGACCACGATGTGAGATACTTACGCGGATTTCGGCAAAAGATGCGATTAGAAATGATTTATTAGACCTCAAAACCGTTTTCAGTTGCTCAAAATGTGTTATAATTAAAAAGTTATAGCCCTTTGAAATTTAAAAATTTCGAGTTTTGACTCATACCTTATCAACCAATCATAAACCACTCACGTTTTGTTGTATAGTAAATAGTACGAATTTTCGAACGCAGTAACAAAGAATGCACAAACGAACAAAAATCAAACTGTCATTTGTCAGATTTTTCTGAAAATTGCACAAAACAAATTACACGAATTGCAGTGCGGCACAAAACACTTTAATGATAATATTGACGTTGACAAGAATGTTGCTAAATAAATTTTTCAGGACCATTATTTGTTTTTTTAACACGAAAATCGGTTACAATTTATACAGATGAAGTTGTTATTTCTATATTAATATATCGAATTATCCATTAGGTAATGGAAGAAATGGATAAATCAGAAAATGTTTATTGCAATAAATATACAAAAAACGCACATTTTGCGGAGTAAAGAAGAGTAATAGGAAACGTGGCAAACTTGCTAAATGTGACTTCTCTTTGCAACTCTCGCTTTGATTGGAGCAGAGTGTATGACGATTGTGTGACGTTTTTCAAACTTTAAAAATTAATTGCGGCCTTATTTGGTCAAAGAAAAAAATTAAAATTTCATTACGAGCTTTCTTAGAACACACAGTTTTGAAAAAAAAAAAATTAAAGAAAGTCGTGGTCTTCTTCATTAAAATATACTAGTAATGTGATATCGCTAATCTCCCACTAGCAATTTTCAAAGGCAATAATTTTGTGGCCGAAACATATTAGGGCCCGGTTGTAGATGCTTAGTTCAACTGTAGTTGAACTGAGTTTACTCCAGTCGTTTACATGAACGGTCCTTGATGAGCGTTCAAAGGATATTTGACACTGCCAACGTTCGAATATAAATTATTTGCAATTATTTTTAACAAATTTACATCTGCTCGAAATGGCGTCCGTTTGGGTCATCTCGCAACTCCATTCATTCCCGGACTAAAAGCCGATGTTTATCGGGCCGCGCTCGCGTCTGAATTATGAGCGATGCGATGCCGTCGGCGGCGGCGTCGCGACGGTACCGGGCGTCGGGGCGTCACGTACGAACGGGACCTCTTACGGGAAGCGCATCCCCCGAAAATTTACATGACAAAAAGCGCATATTCGTGTAATAAGAAAAGCGTCGAAAAGTAACTAGAAATATGACTTTATTACGGGCGTGAATAATACCGAGGGATGTAAGCCGGGTCGTTGCTACGTGAGAGAAGAGCTTCCGGTCGGGATGACGAATTTCCCTTAAATTCCTGCTAAAATAAAAGATACTTATTTCGCCAAGGAACAAGCCCCATGATTGTAATAAACGCCCAGCCCTCCGGCTATATCTATATCTATACACGACAAACTGCCAGTCAGGAGCGAATTTAATTTGCACAGACAATAAGGTGGCGGCGCAGCCGAAGGTGTGATGCCTCCTGCAATTTGATTTTGCAATTTCTAATATTCGGAATGCCGCCGTCTCCGTGTGGCACATTATTGCATTGTTTTTCGGGCGCCGCGGCAATTAATTCCGACGACTGTGGGGGAATTTATCGGTGGCCGTTATTTATTTGCGAAATTTATTCCCAGCCGAATTATATACACGTCCGGAGGGCGGACGATATTAATTGATAGGTACAATCAGTGCAAGACGATTCATTTATCATTTTGTGTACGCAGAAGCGACCGATATCGTCTAATTTCCAGGTGGAATTTCGCTTAATGTCGGGCCATTTGTTGCCAAAAATCCATCGAAATTCGGGACTAATTGCTTCTGTAACTCGCGACATCCCTTCGGAAAGTTAACCAACTAACCCTTATTCGATTCCGCGGAGTGTTTATTTGTTTGCACGCTTTCGAAAGGCGCGGTCGCCGATGAACAAAACTGCAAGGAAATTTAATAAAGGAAAACGCGATTCGGGGGATGTCAAACGAATATTTGAAGTTTGCGATACAGTTGCGGGGTTAATCGTGTTTGTAGATGGATGTTTTGTACATTCGAAGGATTTATCCTTTACAATGGAGAAGACTTTTTTTAATTTTTTTTTTCAAAACCGTGTGTTCTAAGAAAGCTCGTAATGAAATTTTAATTTTTTTCTGTGGCCAAATAAGGCCGCAATTAATTTTTAAAGTTTGAAAAACGTCACACAATCGTCATACACTCTGCTCCAATCAAAGCGAGAGTTGCAAAGAGAAGTCACATTTAGCAAGTTGGCCACGTTTCCTATTACTCTTCTTTAGTCCGCAAAATGTGCGTTTTTTTGTATATTTATTGCAATAAACATTTTCTGATTTATCCATTTCTTCCATTACCTAATGGATAATTCGATATATTAATATAGAAATAACATCTTCATCTGTATAAATTGTAACCGATTTTCGTGTTAAAAACACAAATAATGGTCCTGAAAAATTTATTTGGCAACATTCTTGTCAACGTCAATATTATCAGTAAAGTGTTTTGTGCTAAACTGCAATTCGTGTAATTTGTTTTGTGCATTTTTCAGAAAAATCTGACAAATGACAGTTTGATTTTTGTTCGTTTGTGCATTCTTTGTTAGTGCGTTCGAAAATTCATACTATTTAATATACAACAAAACGTGAGTGGTTTATGATTGGTTGATAAGGTATGAGTCAAAACCCGAAATTTTTAAATTTCAAAGGGCTATATCTTTTTAATTATAACACATTTTGAGCAACTGAAAACGGTTTTGAGCTCTAATAAATCATTTCTAATCGTATCTTTTGCCGAAATCCGCCTATCTCACATCGTGGTCTTCTCCATTATTGCCTTTGAAAATTGCTAGTGGGAGATTAGCGATATCACATTACCAGCATATTTTGATTAAGATAACAGCAAAGGCATCGGGACCGTTTTGCTCGAATGTAGCAGTAGTCTGTTCGATCCTGCATGCGAAATTATAATGCATACCTGATTACACTCGAGCAAATATTTGCCGAACAAATACCGGTGGTTATAACTCCGCATCGAAACTATTAGACATCGGGGTAAAGCAGAAGTTGCTCTTTGAAACAGAGATTAATAATCCTCGGTAAAAATCGTACAAATTAGCCGGAAACGGGGGGTACGAGGGCGCTAAACGCGGCCATTGGTCCGATTTACTCAGCGAATATAACGCCCGTGTTAATAAGCGTAAGTACGAAACAATACGCGAGTTAACCGAGCACGCAAAACGATCGTTAAGATACTCGTTAAGATTACCCGCCCTTCCTAAAATTCAAATCTGACGGAAAACGTTCGAAATCGGCGGAAAAAAAAATATGGGAAAACTTATTTTGGAAAGTCATTAGAGGGGCTTCCGCCGTATTTTTTACACTGCGCCTTTCCCGCTGAATTATTTACGTTTACACACGTTCAGATAAACAACGCAGGAAGGCGATTTAATTATTAGATAATAATTATAATTCGGAATATATACGAGGTTCGTATCATAATTTTTTATACGCTTGTACAGGGTGTACACAAAATTAGTGGACGAAACTTTGAAGGGTTGAAGTTTCGTCTATGATTCTGGACAATTCTAAAATCGTCCTGAACTGTTCGAAATGGCCTAGGCAGTTCTAAAATAGTTCTGAATTATTTTGAACAGTTCAAAATCATTCTAAGATTGTCCTGAACTGTTTCAAATAGTTCTAGTCAGTTCTAGAGTAGTTCTAAATGGTTCAGGTCAATTCTAAAATCGTCCTGAACTGTTCGAAATGGTCTAGAAAGTTCTAAAGTAATTTCGAATTATATTGGACAGTTCTAAATCATTCTAAGATCGTCCTAAACGGTTTCAAATGGTTCTAGTCAGGTCTAGATTAGTTCTAAATGGTTCGGGACAATTCTAAAATCGTCCTGAACTGTTCGAAATGGCCTAGATAATTCTAAAATAGTTCTGAATTATTTTAAACAGTTCCAAATCATTCTAAAATCGTCCTGAACTGTTTCAAATGGTTCTAGTCAGTTCTAGAGTAGTTCTAAATGATTCTGGTCAATTCTAAAATCGTCCTGAACTGTTAGAAATGGCCTAGATAATTCTAAAATAGTTCTGAATTATTTTAAACAGTTCCAAATCATTCTAAAATCGTCCTGAACTGTTTCAAATGGTTCAAGTCAGTTCTAGATTAGTTCTAAATGGTTCGGGACAATTCTAAAATCGTCCTGAACTGTTAGAAATGGCCTAGATAATTCTAAAATAGTTCTGAATTATTTTAAACAGTTCTAATCATTCTAAAATCGTCCTGAACTGTTTCAAATGGTTCTAGTCAGTTCTAGAGTAGTTCTAAATGATTCTGGTCAATTCTAAAATCGTCCTGAACTGTTAGAAATGGCCTAGATAATTCTAAAATAGTTCTGAATTATTTTAAACAGTTCCAAATCATTCTAAAATCGTCCTGAACTGTTTCAAATGGTTCTAGTCAGTTCTAGAGTAGTTCTAAATGATTCTGGTCAATTCTAAAATCGTCCTGAACTGTTCGAAATGGTCTAGAAAGTTCTAAAGTAATTTCGAATTATATTGGACAGTTCTAAATCATTCTAAGATCGTCCTAAACGGTTTCAAATGGTTCTAGTCAGGTCTAGATTAGTTCTAAATGGTTCGGGACAATTCTAAAATCGTCCTGAACTGTTCGAAATGGCCTAGATAATTCTAAAATAGTTCTGAATTATTTTAAACAGTTCCAAATCATTCTAAAATCGTCCTGAACTGTTTCAAATGGTTCTAGTCAGTTCTAGAGTAGTTCTAAATGATTCTGGTCAATTCTAAAATCGTCCTGAACTGTTAGAAATGGCCTAGATAATTCTAAAATAGTTCTGAATTATTTTAAACAGTTCTAATCATTCTAAAATCGTCCTGAACTGTTTCAAATGGTTCTAGTCAGTTCTAGAGTAGTTCTAAATGATTCTGGTCAATTCTAAAATCGTCCTGAACTGTTAGAAATGGCCTAGATAATTCTAAAATAGTTCTGAATTATTTTGAACAGTTCAAAATCATTCTAAGATTGTCCTGAACTGTTTCAAATAGTTCTAGTCAGTTCTAGAGTAGTTCTAAATGGTTCAGGTCAATTCTAAAATCGTCCTGAACTGTTCGAAATGGTCTAGAAAGTTCTAAAGTAATTTCGAATTATATTGGACAGTTCTAAATCATTCTAAGATCGTCCTAAACGGTTTCAAATGGTTCTAGTCAGGTCTAGATTAGTTCTAAATGGTTCGGGACAATTCTAAAATCGTCCTGAACTGTTCGAAATGGCCTAGATAATTCTAAAATAGTTCTGAATTATTTTAAACAGTTCCAAATCATTCTAAAATCGTCCTGAACTGTTTCAAATGGTTCTAGTCAGTTCTAGAGTAGTTCTAAATGATTCTGGTCAATTCTAAAATCGTCCTGAACTGTTAGAAATGGCCTAGATAATTCTAAAATAGTTCTGAATTATTTTAAACAGTTCCAAATCATTCTAAAATCGTCCTGAACTGTTTCAAATGGTTCAAGTCAGTTCTAGATTAGTTCTAAATGGTTCGGGACAATTCTAAAATCGTCCTGAACTGTTAGAAATGGCCTAGATAATTCTAAAATAGTTCTGAATTATTTTAAACAGTTCTAATCATTCTAAAATCGTCCTGAACTGTTTCAAATGGTTCTAGTCAGTTCTAGAGTAGTTCTAAATGATTCTGGTCAATTCTAAAATCGTCCTGAACTGTTAGAAATGGCCTAGATAATTCTAAAATAGTTCTGAATTATTTTAAACAGTTCCAAATCATTCTAAAATCGTCCTGAACTGTTTCAAATGGTTCTAGTCAGTTCTAGAGTAGTTCTAAATGATTCTGGTCAATTCTAAAATCGTCCTGAACTGTTAGAAATGGCCTAGATAATTCTAAAATAGTTCTGAATTATTTTAAACAGTTCCAAATCATTCTAAAATCGTCCTGAACTGTTTCAAATGGTTCTAGTCAGTTCTAGAGTAGTTCTAAATGATTCTGGTCAATTCTAAAATCGTCCTGAACTGTTCGACATGGTCTAGAAGGCCTGTATATTATATCAATCGCTCACTTGATCATCGCCTCTTCCTTTTTTAAAGCCCTCATAGAGGAAAGAACACCTCGTGTAGTAACAGAATTGTATGCATGTAAATCTTAATTTCGTGCCAGTGTAAACGTCACGAACAATAGCCATATATCGTCTTACTTTGGCGCACTGAATATTAACCGTCATCCTCAATACGGCCAATTATTTCGCGCCCTTCATAAATCACCAACCGTCGCAGAAATTCCTCTTATATTTATTCTGCCGCCCTTATTTCAAATTCATCCTCGAACGCCCCCCCGCCGAGCCAGTCACCTCGAACAGTCTCAATATTTGATCGCCTCTCGCGCGGAAGAAACCCCGGTAATTCTTTAAGTTTTGTTTTCGAGTGTATTCGGCGGAAAATTGCGATAAATCGCCGTTTAAACAGACCAGTGCCGCCGAAACGGCCCCCCAAAGTAGCCCCCCGAACGCGCAAATTAACGGTCTGGATATCGTCGTTATGGATAATTGGTCAACCTCTAATGCTATACGGGCACACAATCAGTATAATTACGTTAGAGACACATCCGAGAGATTGCTAACGATTATCTGTAGCTGTATAATAACCATTAGCGCCAGCGGCGCCACCTGCTCAATTGATTTCCTCACCTATAATGCAAGCTAGTTATCAGCCTACCCTCGTATATACAAATTTTTATTACACATGAACTACTACAGGAAAATTAGTCAACTAACTCTTTGCGCTGTAGAAACTTTCTGTGGTGGAAATTAAAGCTTCAAAGGGCATCAGGGGCTGCCTCTGGTGGAGCTGGCGCTGGGGATATCTTCATTTGGGGGGAACGAAGCAATTTGCGGTTAAATGCCGTGTCGCGGATCGGCTCCTGCTGCCGGCGCACCGGAGTATTCCGGAATTTCGGAGGCGCGGCACGCCCGGGTCCGGCGACCTGTGCCCCCGGAGCCGGGCGGGATCAAAAGCTCCGGCGGCCGGACCGCGGGCTTTATAATTACTTCGGCTAACGAGAGTCGTTAGAAACTTGTCGTTAGGGGTTGGAATATCGTTAGATATTTTTTGTTATAAGTGTTGGTATTCGGGGCTGAAAAATCCGTTGTGTGCGTGGCGGTCTCGGCGGGGAAATTAAAAAAATCCGGCGAGTTTGAATTGCGTTTGGCTTTATTCGGTCAACTGAATTTACAGCGGCTCCAAGTATTTTTATGACGGGGCTGGGGTTGTGTTCCCTTCTAATCGCCGGTGCTGTTTTATCGGTTTTTTCTCCTCTGCGTAGGCTTAATTGTCCCCCGGATTTATGTTGATTGAAAAATCCGATGGCGAATTTCACGAAAAATCGTGATAGATGGCTCGGAAATCACCAAGTCCTGCTGTATATTTGTTATGCAAATTGCTGTACATAATTATGTCATGTCGCTTTATCAGATCGAATCTTGACATATACACCTTTGTAAGAATTCCGTAGATTTTAATCTGTATATAGAAATGAAATAATCACGAAAATGAGTTATGCATTTTTCCAGAGAATATTCAGAAGGTCCTAAATACTCAAAATCTGGATCCAATTTCCAATTAACTCCGGTAGAGTGCGGTTAATCTTTCAACATTTATATCCGGATTTGTATTTAGTTTCTGGCGGATTTGTTGATTTTGGGCGCTAATTTTGAAGATTAGCTGCGTAAGAGTTGATTTATTAGGGTTCACAATATCTATGCCCTGCGGTAATAATATTTGTATACAGGGCGTTCTAATAAACATGAGCACTTGGAGATTTCGTTAGGGGACCTCAGGGAGTAATAATATCCAGTAATTGAGAAGACCACGACTTTAAAAAAAAAATTTTTTTTCAAAACCTTGTGTTCTAAGAAGGTGCTTAATGAAATTTTTATTTTTTTCTGTGGCCAAATAAGGCCGCAATTAATTTTTAAAGTTTGAAAAACGTCACACAATCGTCATACACTCTGCTCCAATCAAAGCGAGAGTTGCAAAGAGAAGTCACATTTAGCAAGTTTGCCACGTTTCCTATTACTCTTCTTTACTCCGCAAAATGTGCGTTTTTTGTATATTTATTGCAATAAACATTTTCTGATTTATCCATTTCTTCCATTACCTAATGGATAATTCGATATATTAATATAGAAATAACATCTTCATCTGTATAAATTGTAACCGATTTTCGTGTTAAAAACACAAATAATGGTCCTGAAAAATTTATTTGGCAACATTCTTGTCAACGTCAATATTATCAGTAAAGTGTTTTGTGTCAAACTGCAATTCGTGTAATTTGTTTTGTGCATTTTTCAGAAAAATCTGACAAATGACTGTTTGATTTTTGTTCGTTTGTGTATTCTTTGTTACTGCGTTCGAAAATTCATACTATTTACTATACAACAAGACGTGAGTGGTTTATGATTGGTTGATAAGGTATGAGTCAAAACCCGAAATTTTTAAATGCCAAAGGGCTATATCTTTTTAATTATAACACATTTTGAGCAACTGAAAACGGTTTTGAGCTCTAATAAATCATTTCTAATCGTATCTTTCGCCGAAATCCGCATATCTCACATAGTGGTCTTCTCCATTGAGCTTGAAACTGGACATAATCAATAAACATTGATTCAATGGTCACCATCTTCAAAGAGCCCCAGGTCCTAAACGAAACTTCCAAGATATTCATACTCATTCAGACACATATTCATTAACACCCTGTAGATGAATTTTTGAATGGGGGAGCGTCCCCGTATCGCAAAAGGAAATGTTTATTTTCACGTTAATTCGAATTAATCCGTTCGAGAGAGGAAACTTCATTATGCGAGAGCCCCGCTCGATTTAAGTCGGGCGTCCTGCGAAACTGGGAAGTGTTTTAAACGGCCGGTTTTCTCTTCAATATGATTTATAGATGCCGGACGAATTTGCCCGCCTTTTCGCCTTTTGACTTTCGCTTTGTGCGCGAAAAAGGTCCGTCCGAAATCCGAATTAATGGATTATTTGAGGAGCCCACTTCATTCTCGACGGGCTGTTTGCGAAGGGAGTTTCAGCGGAGATCAAATGGAGTTTTGGCGCAAAAATCTTGCATATTCGTGCAATATCTACACCGAATTCGTTCGGGAATAATTCATTCATTATTGGGAGCATAATATTAGTACGAGGTCTAATTGAATGGGGAAGTATTATGTTGGAAGTTTTGAATTTCAAAGTAAGCTGAGACTAATCCATTCCGCACTGAAAGTAAGACTTTCCTTTAAGACGGGGAAATTAAATTGAGCTTTCTACCTTTTAATCTATTAAAGTGGCTATCTTTTTTGGAATTAAACAAAAATGTTACTGCAGGAAACGAAGGCGAATTGCGCCCGAGTAATCAATTAAGCATATTTAACCTACTATGCAAAACTCCCAAATTCCATCCGTTTCGAATTAGGATATAAAGAAAATCTTTTTTAAGAAACCTCCGCTTTTTTCCTCGCGGAAAAATACTCGAGCATCAAATTGGAGGATCCATCTCGCGCGTAATTAGTAAGTTTCATCGTGAAAAGTAGAAAGTGCTCGGTGCAAAATAAGAAAAGCAAAGATTGGATTTTTCGAGCCAGACGGCCGGCCCCGGCTGGGCGGCCGGAGAGCCCGAAAAACTTTTAAAATTCCCCGTTTTAGTTCGTTAGGCGCGCCCCCGCGACGCTCTAATGGCAAGATTCGCATATAATGATGTTTAATTCGCCATACCGTAACTCTGTTAGCTCGACGCGGGGCTCATAAAGCCCTTTTGTCGATGAGGAAAAGTTTTTCACTTAAACATTAAAGGATTTTTTTACGCCGCTGATTTGATTATTGCAAACAAGAGGTTTTTTCCTGGCGGTATTCGCTTTAAATAAGCAATTAAGGCGGGCTTTTGTGTTTAATTTGGCTCTCGCCATAATTGGCTCAATCTGGATTTATGAAGGAGATTATCAGGAATTTAAACTCCAACAATTTTCGACTCAAAATCATATACAGTGTGTCCACTTAAGTTCGGACCATATGGGAAACTTTTTTATTGTTAATATTACGAAAAAAAGTTATTCTTCATAAAAAGTTCTGCATTGTGTAAAAACTAAAATAAAACCATCAGATATTAAAAATTTTCAGTCGTATACGAGGTTTGTCAAAAAATGTGATTTTTGTTCAAGAGTAAAGTGCCTTTATTTTTGACAATATCGAAAATTATTATAAAGAAAAAATGTTTAGAATTAAAAATAACTTTCAAATATTCAATATTGTTTATTTGTAAAAATATTTTTTTCGACATTTTTTCTTGAAAAAATTTCGTGAAAATGTTGAAAATTTAAGTTTGCACTTTTTTGCATAATTAATTTAGGATGCACCGGCATTTTTTAAAAGTAGCACCGGATTTCACATTTCATTTTCCAAAGTTTTCACAGAGAAAATGCAAAAAAAAATATTTTTATAATTAAGCAATATTGAATATTTGAAAGTTATTTTTAATTCCAAACATTTTTTCTTTATAATAATTTTTGATATTTTCAAAAATAAAGGTACTTTACTCTTGGACAAAAATCACAATTTTTGACAAACCTCGTACACGACTGAAAATTTTTAATATCTGATGATTGCATTTTAGATTTTGGACAATGCAGAACATTTTATGAAGAATAACTTCTTTTCGTAATATTAACAATAAAAAAGCTTCCCATATGGTTCGAACTTAAGTGGACACACTGTATATAGAAAAATATATTCACTCGGCCCCGGAATTCATATCTTTATAATACAATATTATTGGAAGGCGAAGGATAAAGGGGAATATTCTCCACCTGACGATGGAACTTCCGCAATAATCAAGTTATATATTATATAGCACAAAGAAAGATTTTCTCTTCGAAGGGCCAGCTGCGAATCCATTTCGTTTCCTGCGAATTTCGAGGGTTGACGGGTAAACAACTACCCCTTTTACGACATATTTATGCAAAACGCCAGTCCGGCCACGGAAAGGGATGAAAAATAACGCCGACAAGAGGGCCATATTAATGCTACTTTATCTCGTTTTCGTCCCAATTCGGATATATAAATTTAATTCCGCGAAATAAACGAATCGTCAATCAATCAAAGTCCATTCCGTTTGATGCTCGCAGCGGGATTTAAACAACCGAAAAAACCCCGCTAAACTATTCATATCGATCGAAAATCGAAAATTAAACGAGTTTACCGCATCCAATGACTCCCGAAAATAATCTGATTCGGTAACGCATTTCAATCGCGCAAAATCCGATAAAATTTTTAGCAGCCGCGGCGGAAATTAAGTTGAATTTCCCCCGCGTTTATAAAACACTGAACACGACGCTCATTGAAATATGAAAATAAGATCGCTCGAATCGAATCCTTTGTTTGCTCCATACTTTTAAAATCGATTCATCGCATATACAGCAAACAATTCGGTTAAAGAAACTCGCGTTGGGGAAAACGTAACTTCCAAACGAAGGCTCGAGGACAATGGAGCGGCCCTTAATGCACGCGAAACAGCGAAAAAACAACGCCCGGACGATGCGGGAGCGGACCAGAAGGAGCGTGTAAATCCGTCGATGCGGCGGGCTTTCGATAATTCGCGTGCGTTCCGGCGAATTTGGCGCGAGCGCGAGCGTATCCGGCCGGGGAACCCCGCAGGAATGGATGGACGTGTCACGGGAGAAGAATGGAAACCGGCATCGGACCGAACGTAGATGAACGGTCTCGGGAAGGTAGATACTGCGAGGGGGAAACCCCGGAGGTGGGCTGCTACATGTGTACCAATTATCTATAAAAAAATGATGCTTCAACATGTTGAATAATACAGGGCTTTTCATGGTGATAGTCCATTAGAAATGATTCGCGAATGGCTGTGTATATAATTATGAATATTTGTACAAGCGTTTTTGGATGGATTTCTTCGTTATTTTAAATGGGACACCCTGTATATTTTTGGATTTTTAGATTTTACTTGATGAGCTGATTATAAAAAGGGGTCATACTTGGTATCTTAGTATTAGTGTAAAGACTATACAGCCACTCAAATTCTTCAGAAAATTTTGAATTTAGGTTATTGAATAAAGGTTATTGAATAATAGGTTGAATTTAGTTGAAAATCGGAAAAAAGGACTTCCATGTTCTTCTCTTAGTTTTTTTGTATTCCCAGCAATGGTACAATAATTTTTTTGATTAAAATTTTGAAAAATTTTAAAATTTTTAATCACCCTGTGAAGGTACATTTTATATCATTTTACATAGTTTTTTAGATTTTATATAGTACTTGGAAAGTTAGGATAAAGGAAAGTGGAAGTCCTTTTTCTTGATTTTTAATTCCTTGTCTTTCAGAGCCTGCATTCAACCTAAATTCAACCTAAATTCAACCTAAATTTAACCTAAATTCAACCTAAATTCAACCTAAATTCAACCTAAATTTAACCTAAATTCAACCTAAATTCAACCTAAATTCAACCTAAATTCAACCTAAATTCTACCTAAATTCAACCTAAATTTAACCTAAATTCAACCTAAATTCAACCCAAATTCAACCGAAATTCAACCTACATACATTCAACCTAAATTCAACCTAAATTCAACCTACATTCAACCTAAATTCAACCCAAATTCAATCCAAATTAAACCTAAATTAAACCCAAATTCAACCCAAATTCAACCCAAATTCAATCCAAATTCAACCTAAATTCAACCTAAATTAAACCTAATTTCAACCCAAATTAAACCCAAATTCAACCCAAATTCAACCCAAATTCAACCTAAATTCAACCTAAATTCAACCTAAATTCAACCTAAATTCAACCTACATTCAACCCAAAATCAACCTAAATTCAAAACTTTGTGATTTGTGAGTGGCTGCATAGCCTGTATTATGAGACCAATATACCAACTATGACCCCTTTTTGTAATCAGCCCATCGAGCAGAATCCAAAAATCCAAAAATATACAGGGTGTCCCATTTAAACTAACAAAGTAACGGCAAACTTCCCGGATGTACATAGGTCATTTCTTAAAATATTTACATGAATTCCTGATACCTAAAAAGCCTTATAAACAAATTTTATACACAGCCATTCACGAAATTCCTATAATGAACGATTACCATGAAAAGCTACTCTGCATACTTACTTAAAGAAACGAATTTGAAGAATGACTGAATGGCAAAAATTATTATACAGTAAGTGAATTGGATAGGGGAATAAAAGGCAGGCCGGGTCTGCGGTATAATTTCTGATAAAAGGAGCAGGATGAAAAAGGGGGCGGAATAAAGTCCTGAGAGCACTTGTGGCGCTATCGGCTCCTTTATTGTTTATTATTACGACCTCGAACGACGGTATTTGTCTTAGCGGCTCGTAGAAAAATGGCCGTAATTAAGCTTTATAGGCACCTCATACATGCCAGCCATTTTCCCCAAATTCACCTTCAACCAACCGGAAGAAAACTCCTCCACATACCAACAAAATCCCCAACAAAAAGCAATACACTTCTACATCAAGTTATTACATCAGTACGCACATACGCACCGGTTGTATGCATGTAACATACACACAATACCTACTAAAAGTCGCATTAAATCTCCGGTATTGTCTCTCCGGAAAAAAAGGGATATACGGGCGTTGTAATAATACCGGCGTGTTACGATTTTATGTCCGCTTTCGCACTCTGTAAATAATATTCAGAGGCGACAACGTCATAATAAAACAAGCCCTAGCCGAATGTAATCCCCCTAACATAAACCCAAACGTATCCAGCGGTGGAAATATGAAAGTTAAATCCAACAACGCGCATCAACAAACTGTTGTAATAAATTAACGGGGTTTGATAGTTTTTAGGAGCCAGTATATTGCGTGGAAGTGCATCTAAAAATTGGTTAATTACAGACAAACCCTTTATATCGAATAACAATACCACCTCTGTGTAGTATAATAGTAGAGAAAAATAATGCACAACACAAACAACGAAGCGAAATTCAATACCGGTGTGCCAGGGCATAAAAAGCGGTTGCTCTATTGCATAATACATATAAAGTAACAAAGTTACGTTAACAGAGATTATTGACATGTTTAGAGCCCATTGGATAACTCAACTGTTAACATTGCATAAATACACAACAATCGCTCGATAAAGTGATATAATACGCCAATAAACCAAAACGGCCTTATAATTACCAACATGGCGCAGTCGATTGCTCCATACATTCATTATAAACCCGGCAAAAATTAATAATTCGAGCGGTGTCGCTCGACAAACGGCATTACATCACGGGCCAATCGAGACGACTTGATGTGCTCCGTTTGATATTCCATTAACGATTGACAAGCGATCCATAAGCGATGAGCGATCGCGCCGCAGTAACCAATAATTTCCCGTGGAATTTATCAGTTTCGAGCTACTTTCGACTGTAATACGACCGGTTAAGTGATCGATACACCGATCATAACACGCTATTAAGTGCAGACAATGGGCGATGCTTCAGCTCGATTTAACAATGCTCGATTAGTCCTAAACAATCACACGCAATTCATCCCGCATATCCCTCGTAAGTTTGTGTGAAAAATAGCCCTTAAAATTTATGTTAAATTCGCATATAATGCACACATATCGGGCCCGATGCGCTATGGTAAAAGGAAAGGCGCGGCGCGCCTGTAAATCCGACGGAGGCCGATGATAAATCGCGGAATAACGCCCGACTTATGTCTCATATCCGATCGTTTCAACCCCAAAAATGCATTACAGAACGACGGAGCAGACACTTCGAATCGCGGTATTAGAGTAGAAGAATGTTCACTCCCCCGGATGAAATTTAATATTTTAAAATCGGCCGCAAGTCGGCCTGTCAGGAAGAATATATTCTCTATAAGGTGCGCTTATAAACGCATTAGGACCTACTGCAAGCTTTCCCTGAATGCGAAAATGGTTATTTAACCAACTAATTTCCCCCTTTCAACCCCCCTTTTGCATACAAATTTTATATCTGTGGAAACCGAAAGGGGTCGAAGACCCCTTTCCAACCTTTCAGCGAGTCTGTATGTATGTATGTGTATATTCTCTCTGTGTGTGCATAAAGGTTATATCTCTTTATGGCAAGGAAAGGGGGCTCTGCCCCCTTTCAAGCCCCATTTTTGATACAAATTTTATATTTGTGGAAACCGAAAGGAGTCGAAGCGCCCTTTCCAACCTTTCAGCGAGTCTGTATGTATGTATGTGTATATTCTCTCTGTGTGTGCATAAAGGTTATATCTCTTTATGGCAAGGAAAGGGGGCTCTGCCCCCTTTCAAGCCCCATTTTTGATACAAATTTTATATTTGTGGAAACCGAAAGGAGTCGAAGCGCCCTTTCCAACCTTTCAGCGAGTCTGTATGTATGTATGTGTATATTCTCTCTGTGTGTGCATAAAGGTTATATCTCTTTATGGCAAGGAAAGGGGGCTCTGCCCCCTTTCAAGCCCCGTTTTTGATACAAATTTTATATTTGTGGAAACCGAAAGGAGTCGAAGCGCCCTTTCCAACCTTTCAGCGAGTCTGTATGTATGTATGTGTATATTCTCTCTGTGTGTGCATAAAGGTTATATCTCTTTATGGCAAGGAAAGGGGGCTCTGCCCCCTTTCAAGCCCCATTTTTGATACAAATTTTATATTTGTGGAAACCGAAAGGAGTCGAAGCGCCCTTTCCAACCTTTCAGCGAGTCTGTATGTATGTATGTGTATATTCTCTCTGTGTGTGCATAAAGGTTATATCTCTTTATGGCAAGGAAAGGGGGCTCTGCCCCCTTTCAAGCCCCATTTTTGATACAAATTTTATATTTGTGGAAACCGAAAGGAGTCGAAGCGCCCTTTCCAACCTTTCAGCGAGTCTGTATGTATGTATGTGTATATTCTCTCTGTGTGTGCATAAAGGTTATATCTCTTTATGGCAAGGAAAGGGGACTCTGCCCCCTTTCAACCCCCTTTTTACATACAAATTTTATATGTGTGGAAACCGAAAGGGCTCGAAGACCCCTTTCCAACCTTTCAGCGAGTCTGTATGTACTGAGGAGCTGCGCCCAACCTTTCCGCGATTTTGGACCTATATTAGTATAGTATTAATTAACACCCTGTATATATACAGACATTTTTCATGTACGAAATTAATCCGACGCGGGGTATTTAACCGAAGCAATTTAATTTAAATGCAAATGCAATTCCGAGGGTTGGTTTGCAACAATAAAGAGACACCGATTGCGACTAATGTCCTATCGGTTAAAAAGGGCCTCTTCTGCATGATCCTTGCGCTAAATATCGATAAAACAATATCAAAAGTGCCGAACAATCGGGTCAATTTGGCCTGATTGATCGACTCCCTATAAAAGACTGGTTGTGGCTACGGTCACGGTCCCGTTGCCGTGCTAATGGGGTTGCGGCCGGTAAATATCGATGGCCAGAAATTAGCCGGTGACGAAACGTCACGGCCAACTGCGGGATTAACGTCGCCCATCGAGAGGAATGAAAGGGAATAAATGAAGTGGGCGGCGGTTTAAAAATTCTCTCCCGGGGAGTGGATGTGACGTGGATGAATCGGAAAATGTGGTTTAGTAGAGCGAAATTTCCGGCTTTTCTGTAGGTGAAAAGGATGTGGATTTATTAAAGAGGAACCTGCATGAAGCAAAAGCGCATTATCGCAATTTTAACAACTGTTTTACAGCTTTATTGTAGACAGTCACGTAGATTTTTCATTATAATTCCCGGCGTCTCGACGCTCTATAATATTAAAAATAACACAAAAAAAACTACGGCGTCGCGCAAATAATAAAAGATAACATTTTCCTTTCTCGTCTGCTCGCTGCAGCGGGAATTACTCACCTATTTTCATCATCAGACACTTCCCGCAATCTTAGCAAAAATTACAATCCATAACGAACGGCCTTTGAAGTCTGCACCGATCGAAATCCCGACTACAATCCCGCATAAAATTCCCGAATCTATCGAAATTCCCGAAAAACTTCCGGGGAATTATTAATGCGGCTCCATTAGCGAAGCTGTCCGGCCGCACGACGCTCCGGCAACTTATTCCGGGGAAAAAGGAAAATCGGGGGCCCCATTTCGGGGTCCGAAGAGAGGTATCCATTGTTCGAGGAACTGAAATGACGGCGACCGATCGAGGAATTTCACAGTTTCCTGAAAACAGGGACAATTACTTAGATACTTGAACCAGTGGCGTACCACCAATGATCATAATTTGTACACTACATAATTTTGTTGTGATGGGTAGTGTGTGGAATTGGTGGTTTTTTGTGTGGAGTTTTTTGTGGTGATGTTTTTTTTATGTGAATTTATTGGGGGTTTTTGAGTTAAGTCTACGGCACTGTAGGCACTAAAAAAGCGAAAGGCCGTAGAGACAGAGCTTTTTATAAAATGAGTTCGGTTTCCTTATTCCCGTTAAATATTAATCAACCGGAGTGAAAGTTGATCGATTAGAAGAAAATTGCGAAAAAACGCTTTTCGAATAAAATTCGCTTAGCAATTTCAGTACTTCAATGAAACCGCTTCGTCCCTCTAGTATTTAATATTAGAAGTTCTTACATTGCTGACCGATCGCTTTGATGGGAAACTTCCCGGCGCAGTCAAAGAAAGTTGAGCCGGATTATCCGGAGTTTTCGATTCTACGGTCAATTGATTCCGATCGATAATTAGATATCGGACGAGTCGAATCAAAGCCGGAGTTAATAGACAGTAAAATCGACGAAATCAATTTCACTTAGCGCTCGAAACCAATAAAGGAACGTCTTACAGAAGCCGACGATTTAAAATAAAATTGTTGCTTTATGCTAATCTCCCTCGATCTCCCGGCGATTTATATCAGAAACAATTCGATCTATAACACAAACAGTTTATTTTCCCGAGTAAATCTCCAATTTTTTTTACAACCCCCATAAAGCAAATGAAGTTTTGACGCTATCATTGTGAAACACTGCCATCGTAACTCCAAATACTCAAACTGAACTTCCCCGTTCTCTACAAGAACCGAAAAAAATAAAAATAAAAATACAAAAAGACAAGACTAACGGGGACCGTACACTAATATAACTAACGGGTTTCCACTCGGTCGGGAAATCGCGCAATAAAGATACGGTTATGGGCCCTGTATATATCACATTACGCGTATAATTCAAGCTAAACGCGGTCGTTTTAAACGTGCCGCTCTTCGTCGAAATACTTGCTCGGACTTGTGAATCATGCTACCAACTGCAGTATGTGCTATGCTCCTTTCTACGCCACACAAACGGAGTTTTTGCCATACCAGAGTCGATCCCAGCACACAAATCCACTTATTTGCCATTACAAAAGTTACAAATTTCACAAAAATAACTCAATTATCTAGTAACAAAAACATTCTTCGACGATGTAATGGTGTAAATTATCCCCCAAGCCTTAAACAACCCCAGAAAGTAACGATTAAAAACGTGTAATGAGTGTTGCCTACACCTTAATTTGTTAATAGCAGAAGCTTCATGAATTGATTGTGGACTGATTGGGTTAATAAATATCTAGTAATTTGCATTAGAAGGTGTTTTAGAGCCGGCTCTGTGTTAGAGACAGGCCGCGAAATTGTTGTGGGGCTCATTGCGGAAATATGTTGCAGCGTATTAAAGCGAATGTATGTCTAATGAAACGTGAGGCGGAGGAGGCGAAAATAAAAATCCGGGGGGGTGAATGATGCGTTTTGGATGTATTTTGTCGAAATTGCATTCATTTGAGAGATTTCTAGATAATCTCTAATGCCGGTTGTAGAAAAATATTAGACAAAAGACCTGTCGAGATGGAGGAGTAGCGTCGCGGCGCTAAGTAATATTTCGACGGCATCGGGATCCCGTCCCCTTGCAAGTCCATTATTACAATTCCCGAGAACAATAGTTTTAAAATGAATAGGGGTCGCCCTCTTTATTGCGAATTTCCATCCAGACGGAAACGTCGCCATTTTTACTCTAAAATCGCTTGTTTTTATTTCCACTATCAAAACTTCCAATTCATGCTACAGCAGGAGAAACGTTTTATTAATTAAACAACCACTTCATTTGCCGTTTGATGGGACTTTACGTCATAATTTCGCTGATTAAAAGTTTACAGCTTGTCGTTCGAAGGCAATCGTAAAATTCGTTTTCATTAAACCTTATACTAGGAAATTGTCTACAATTCTGAAATCTCTATTTAAACCTTAAAGGTATAACCCATTGGGAAGTTTATAACATTAAAAAAAACCCAGCGACCGTTCGTTAGAGCTAATATAATAAACTGGGTATATAGTTTTACATTTAGCAGGAGTTCGGCTGGGTTATAAAACTTCTGGAGCACCACCCGCGGTTAATACACCTTAAAGTCGCGGATAATTTCCCGCATAACTAATAAAAGACCATGAACGAGGTGAAAGTTCAGATTTATGGCTGTTTTTATTGTTAATAATTGACTCGCTACTGTATAGTAATATAAGGAAGCGCCGCGGCGGATCCAATTTTTCTTCTAAAGGAAACTTTCCCGGGGCTCCGCGATAAAGTAATTCGTCAGGCGATTTAGCAGGACCGGGTTTTGTAATTTTATGTATTAATTGATTTTTTTTGTTGCAGGTAAGTGGGAATATTGGCGGGGATTTATCGGTGAGTCGCAATTTATATCCCTTTATAATCCAATATAAGCGAATTGTAGGCTTTATCATTTCAGTCACATAAATCAAAAATTATATTGTGCGCCTTTTTCGCTGCGTAATTGCTATCAATTCGGGATTAGAGACAACGGCTATTAATGTGTTTGACTGTTTAGCAATCCATGCATATAAGCGCGCCCCATTCAAAATTATACTGGCATTGTTCGATTTGTTATTATTAAGCTATCAATTTTCCATTTACGTTGCTATTTGAAAAAACGCAAATGTCACGTTTTATCCAACACGCCAATTATTATTTACAAGTTTAATAGAATTCGACGGCGCTGATAAATTGCTGTACATGAAAATTTTACACCGCAAAAATTATTTAAACTACTTATAGTCCATTGAAATGTCACGAAAATAGATAAAAATTTTAGGACAAATTTTTCGTTATAACTTTTTTTTCTGGTCAAAAAAACTACATCAGAAAAGTTTTCAAGGAATAAATTATTGCATATTTTTGATATTTACTTGAAAAGCAATGTAAATTTTTGATATTTTTTGGAAATTATTGTATAATTTTGATATTTTTTTGAAAATTATTGCAAATTTTTGATATTTTTTGAAAATCATTGAACATTTTTGATATTTTCTTGAAAATCAATGCAAATTTTTGACATTTTTTGAAAGTTACTGCAAATTTTTGATATTTACTTGAAAATCACTGCAAATTTTTGATATTTTTTCGAAAATTATTGCATTTTATCTGAATCAATTTAGAATATTTCTGAGCAATTTTTAATGATCCAGGTCGAATAAAAACTGTCCAGAACATTTAAAATCGCCCTAGAATCAATTAAGATTGTTCAAAACAATTCACAATGCTTTAGAATGAATTTTGATATGTTCCGAACAATTAAAAACGTTTCTGAACGAATTAGAACTGTTCAGAATACTTTTAGAATGCTTCAGAACGAATTAGAAATGATTCTGAACAATTTTGAACGTTTCAGAATGAATTAAAACTGTCCAGAACTAATTTAGAACTGTCCAGAACGAATTAGAACTGTTCAGAACACTTTTGGAATGCTTCAGAAGGAATTAGAAATAATTCTGAACAATTCTGAACGTTTCAGAATGAATTAAAACTGTCCAGAACAATGTAGAACTGTCCAGAACGAATTAGAACTGTTCACAACACTTTTGGAATGCTTCAGAAGGAATTAGAAATGATTCTGAACAATTTTGAAAGTTTCAGAGTGAATTAAGACTGTCCAGAACTAATTTAGAACTGTCCAGAACGAATTAGAAATGATTCCGAACAATTTTGGACGTTTCAGAGAGAATAAAACTGTCCAGAACTAAGAATTTTGATATTTTTTTTGAAAATCATTGCATATTTTTGACATTATTTTGAAAATCACTCAAATTTACTAAGTTATGACAGTTTTACAGTACTGCAAACTGACACTTTTCTCCAGAAAATTTGTACTCAAATTTTTATCTATTTACGTTAATAACTTCTTTATTTTCAATCCTACGACCAAAACTTACAGAACTAAAGTTGTAGAGAATTCAATTTGCAACAAAAAGTGTCCCCCACAAATTTTCTGTGCGGCACATAATTTGGCCGATATAACGAAAAAACCACCCGCACCCCCTTTTTCAAGATGGGTGGCGATCCCTCAAATTTAAATTTAACTTCACCCTTGACATAAAAAAAAGAAAATTTATAAAAATGCAACATTTCAATGGACTCAAAACTGCTTACGCTAAAGCGAAATTAGCTTTATAAAGCGCTTAGGGGGGCGGCTAGATACCCCGTAGAAATTCTCAGTGAGCGAGCAATTAAGACTAAATCGAGTATACGCGAGCACGGGGAAATACACACAGCGAAATGAATCCGTTCCGAAGCAGCGCCGGCTCGAATTGGAAACTTTTTCAATTTAAATTTTTATGGCCCGCCATATCTGAAGGGACTCCGGGCTAACGTCCGCGCGACATGCGACCCTTAATGATTCTTAATAGTAATTTGTCGTCGGCGTAATTGGCGATGTTGCGCACGATTCGGAAAATCCAGCGCTTTCCCACGTACGCGATTCAATGAAAAACGTACTCTCGTTTATTTTACGTTGCGACATTTCCTGATTGCTTTCCTGGCGCTGGAAACCGCCGGGTTTATCGAGATTGCTCGTGCGATACACGCATATTTCAGAGGCCTCGAATCCCCGTCATATCGGGGCATGTTTTAATTCGGTTTTGCGGCCGGTTTTGTACTCCGGGGTGAATTGGATCGCATCAGGTGCACCTTCTAAGACGCGCGCTAAACAAACATCGGAAGAATTCGTTTCTATTATTGCGCTCGCCGGCTCGATTTAAAATATTGCGGCGAGTTAATAAAGCGAACTTTGTTTCCGAAACGTTTATAAATTTTAGATAGAAGAGGCGAATTACGCCCCGATTTTTGCTCGTTTTTGCGCTTCCTCGGCGAGTTCTCAAGTTTTCCAATCAAAGTTTTTTTCCGGGCCCGAGTCGCCGGTTTTTTCGACCTGTGCACTCGCTCTAAATTTAAAACAGAAGTTTCGATTCCCACATAAATGCTCTATTGCTCTCCCACTATTTCATAAATCGATTAATTCCACTTTTCCTTCAACTTTAACTTTATATTTCAATTAATTAAATACTTATAGTGTAATGGAGAAGACCACGATGTGAGATTAGCGGATTTCGGCAAAAGATACGATTAGAAATGATTTATTAGAGCTCAAAACCGTTTTCAGTTGCTCAAAATGTGTTATAATTAAAAAGTTATAGCCCTTTGAAATTTAAAAATTTCGAGTTTTGACTCATACCTTATCAACCAATCATAAACCACTCACGTCTTGTTGTATAGTAAATAGTATGAATTTTCGAACGCAGTAACAAAGAATAGACAAACGAACAAAAATCAAACTGTCATTTGTCAGATTTTTCTGAAAAATGCACAAAACAAATTACACGAAATGCAGTTCGACACAAAACACTTTACTAATAATATTGACGTTGACAAGAATGTTGACAACTAAATTTTTCAGGACAATTATTTGTGTTTTTAACACGAAAATCGATTACAATTTATACAGATGAAGATGTTACTTCTACATTAATATATCGAATTATCCGTTAGGTAATGGAAGAAATGGATAAATCAGAAAATGTTTATTGCAATAAATATACAAAAAACGCACATTTTTCGGAGTAAAGAAGAGTAATAGGAAACGTGGCAAACTTGCTAAATGTGACTTCTCTTTGCAACTCTCGCTTTGATTGGAGCAGAGTGTATGACGATTGTGTGACGTTTTTCAAACTTTAAAAATTAATTGCGGCCTTATTTGGCCACAGAAAAAAATAAAAATTTCATTTCGCGCCTTCTTAGAACACACGGTTTTGAAAAAAACATTAAAAAAAACTCTGGTGGTCTTCTCCATTCCACTTTTCCTGCAACTCCAAAACTTTATATTTCAATTAATTAAATACTTAGTGTAATTGCACCGCAAATAATGAAACCCGAAAACTAAATTTCTTTGCCCGGCTGGCTGGCTAGAAGGATCTTCTTATTTCGCTCGTCCATTAATTAGATCCGGAGCTAATTCGACTGTAGACCGGAGTTAAAAACGCCGGCGAGATTCCTATCGGCCGGACGGGCTGCGACTGGGGAAGTTTACTCGTTTATCTCCGCGTTACCATCGCGCTGTTTTATCCTCCGGAGCACATACGCCCTAGAAAATTGGTCATTAACGAAGTTACACCTCGAGAACTTTCCTCCTAGAATACATGCCACCTTATAGTAGAACAGGTGCAACGAAGTTACATTTTATAGAGTTAAGAGTGTTTGGTTTTGATTGGAGTTGTGTGCGAAAGATGAGCTGTATTTTTGTTGTATTTATTGGTGAAAATATGGATATGTAGGTACTATCGTGGAGACTATAATGGGGTTTGAAACGTGGAAAGTTCGGAAAACGATTAAGCCTTTATTTTACTACTTGGTAGATAAAAGACGATGCGGGTGTTGGAAGTTTTGGACCGCTATATAGGGATGGGCTTTTTTTTTTCTTTTATCGTGTTTCACAAGTTTTTTAATTACCAGCATTATTTGGTCGCATTAGCTGGAGTTATTTTTTTAGGGGTTGTTTTACAAGCGAAATTACCTAACGCAAAGAATTTATAAATTACAAATAGTCTATTGAAATGTTATATTTGACATTGCATTTGGTAGAAGATTAAATTTTTGTCAATAGGGAGTTTAAATAAGTTACATTTAAATTTAAGTTATATCGGCCAAACAACTTGTCGTACAGAAAATTTTTAGAGACACGTTTTGTTGCAAATTGAATCCTCTACAACTTTAGTTATATAACTTTTGATCGTAGGATTGAAAATAAACAAGTTATTAACGAAAATAGATAAAAATTTGTGGACAAATTTTCTGGAGAAATGTGTCAGTTTGCAGTACTGTAAAACTGTCATAACTTAGTAAATTTGAGTGATTTTCAAAATAATGTCAAAAATATGCAATGATTTTCATAAAATTTATCAAAATTCTTAGTTCTGGACAGTTTTAATTCACTCTGAAACTTTCAAAATTGTTCAGAATTATTTCTAATTCCTTCTGAAGCATTCTAAAAGTATTCTGAACAGTTCTAATTCATTCAGAAGCGTTTTAAATTGTTATGAACATATCAAAATTCATTCTAAAGCATTGTGAATTGTTTTGAACAATCTTAATTGATTCTAGGGCGATTTTAAATGTTCTGGACAGTTTTTATTCGTTTTTATTCGACCTGGATCATTAAAAATTGCTCAGAAATATTCTAAATTGATTCAGATAAAATGCAATAATTTTCGAAAAAATATCAAAAATTTGCAGTGATTTTCAAGTAAATATCTAAAATATACAATAACTTTCAAAAAATATCAAAAATTTTCAGTGATTTTCAAAAAAATATCAAAAATTTGCAGTGATTTTCAAAAAATGTCAAAATTTGTATTGATTTTCAAGAAAATATCAAAAATATTCAATAATTCTCAAAAAAATATTAAAAATTTGCAATAATTTTCAAAAAAATATCAAAATTATGCAATAATTTTCAAAAAATATCAAAAATTTACATTGCTTTTCAAATAAAAATATGCGATAATTTATATGACAAATTTTCTGGAAAAAAGTGCCAGTTTTGCAGTACTGTTATATTTTTCATTATAATTTTTTTTCTATTCATTTTACAAAAAAATCACATCAGAGCATTTTGATAGAGGAGTTTTCAAGGAATAATTACCATTACCCACTTTTTCAAATTTGTTAATTTATAACAGTTTTACACCGCTGAGAAACTAACCCTATTTTAAAAAGACTTCTGAAAATAATACGATTCAACCAAATTTACCCATATACAAGCGAGTTATTTTTTCTTCAGTGAAATTTCTCGTTATTCTGCTACCACTTGCCAGCGCATTTTTCCCAAATTACCCAATAAATTTATGCAATTTGATTAAAAGAAATCGCCCTTTCGCCGATCTCATCTCGCTTATTACATTTCGCGATTATTGCTTTAATTAAGTGCCGCTTCCGCCCCGCTCCCCCCCGACGGCGGCGCTCCTAGGGGGCGGCGGATCTTCCGAAACGACCGAAATTAATTCCGCGACGCAGATGAGCTACGTTGACCACCTTGCCGTCCCCGGAGACGGCGCTGCAGCTCGTTACGGGGCTAGAAATTAAATTATTCTGATTCGTTAACTAACCCGAGTGGAAACGGGCTCGTTCGAGGGGCTGATGTAGCGATTTTTGCCGTTTTTTATGCACTCAGTCGGAGGGAAAAAAAAAACGCTGAATTAGAAGAATTATGAGCAATTAACAACCAAACGACCCAAATTCTCTTAACCTAATAACAGCAGGATCTCCATTGTGCCGTATTTTAATAACATCCCCTGTACTTATAGGTCGTGTAGCTGCATCGGGGTAGAATTTTTACTGCAATACATATTTCGCGGCGGGCATTTAATAGCCCCGTTTTACGACCGCTCGGCTCGAAACTCTGACATACGACCCAACAGCATTAATAAATCCAAAACCGTGCACTTTCTTCTAATTTAATTAGATGATAAAATTATAATTTCTAATACATTTTCCGGGGGCGGGGAATCGAGTTCCGGGCGTAATGCGTGCCCGTCGTCAAAGGTTAATTGCGTAATCATTAATTTCGCACACTTCCTATGGAGTATTCGTTTCGGTAAAACGTCGAAGAAGCTATTAGAACTCGAATTTAATTAGAAATCCACTAACTTCGTTCCCTCCTAATAGATAAGGCGACGTTAAAGGGCCGAAAAGCTTGTCGCAAACTTTTTCGACTCGATTAATCGTTGATTCGATCGTCAGGAAGCTATTTTGTTTCTAACTGGGCATTCAACCCTAAATGTATGTATATATACGCGAGCGTCCGATTCTAAATTGCCAGTCAATTAATCAAGTTTAGTTTCAATTAATTACTGTAATTCGATGATGGTAGGCATTCCCGTTACGGTCGAGGCATTCCCGAGTTACACACAGGATATATATGCAAAGGGATAACGCTGTTACATCAAGGTAGCGAGAAATGGGGTGGTTAATGCAATGGAGAAGACGACTTTTTTTTAATTTTTTTTCAAAACCGTGTGTTCTAAGAAGGCGCGTAATGAAATTTTTATTTTTTTCTGTTGCCAAATAAGGCCGCAATTAATTTTTAAAGTTTGAAAAACGTCACACAATCGTCATACACTCTGCTCCAATCAAAGCGAGAGTTTCAAAGAGAAGTCACATTTAGCAAGTTTGCCACGTTTCCTATTACTCTTCTTTACTCCGCAAAATGTGCGTTTTTTGTATATTTTTTGCAATAAACATTTTCTGATTTATCCATTTCTTCCATTACCTAATGGATAATTCGATATATTAATATAGAAGTAACATCTTCATCTGTATAAATTGTAACCGATTTTCGTGTTAAAAACACAAATAATGGTCCTGAAAAATTTATTAGGCAACATTCTTGTCAACTTCAATATTATCAGTAAAGTGTTTTGTGCCGAACTGCAATTCGTGTAATTTGTTTTGTGCATTTTTCAGAAAAATCTGACAAATGACAGTTTGATTTTTGTTCGTTTGTGTATTCTTTGTTACTGCGTTCGAAAATTCATACTATTTACTATACAACAAGACGTGAGTGGTTTATGATTGGTTGTTAAGGTATGAGTCAAAACCCGAAATTTTTAAATTTCAAAGGGCTATATCTTTTTAATTATAACACATTTTGAGCAACTGAAAACGGTTTTGAGCTCTAATAAATCATTTCTAATCGTATCTTTTTCAGAAATCCGCATATCTCACATCGTGGTCTTCTCCATTCGAAAAAGTCAAATAATATGAGATATAATTTGTGCAAAACAAAGTTGGATGCACAAATATAGACAGTGTTGAACAGTGTTGTCAAAGATCGATTGTCAACGGCAAATATGACACTTGACAGTCAGTATCTACCAACCTACTATTTATTTTAAAAAGTTTGTCACAAAATGCTTGTCGAGTATGACGACATTAGTGACGCGCATCTACTTTGTTTTGCTTAAGCTATACAGGTGAAACAATGTGAGGTAAATAAATTAGCAAATATCCGACAACTTTTATTTTCGATGGGCATCGATTTTGCAATAAAGCGCTCCTACAACAATAAAATCCTCTTGCGCGTACCAGAAACATTTCATTAAACGCGAAAGGACTAATTCTTCCAGCGGATCTCCAGATATACAGCGAACAATTGCAGGCAATTTATTGTTCACCTAGCCCCGAACGGAGGAAAAAAGTAGAAGGAAACCGAAGAAAAAGCCCGGTGAATTACGTTCCATCGCAACGTGCAAAACCAGCGGCTTTCCAATGAGTTTCCCAACACCCCAGAGGATTTTTTTACACCAAAACCGATCAATTATACAATCAACAGAAGAATAAAATTTTAGCACAGCTGCAATGATCATAGTTCGTTAAAAAAAACCGAAACGTTTGTGCACAATATTTTTTATATTCTATATTATATATAGAGTATGGTAATTTGGGGTGCCACTGGGATAGGGCTGATCGATCGGCCGCTCAACTCAACCGCAACTCTAACGATAGCTTATCAATTCCGAGTGAAAGGGAAATTCGCGCAGAAAGTGGCATATCTTCGCAGAGGAAATTAATATCGCATTATTCCTATTGATGAATTATCGAAACTCCCGGGGGGTCTTCGATTCTATCGGGCGGTGTGTGCGCGCCGACCGGCGGGAAGATAAAATAATAGTAGACAGACGAGTGGGTATACATATGTTAACGTCGGGTTTTATATTGATTTATGACCCAAAATGTGTCGCTATATAGATGAAAGATTGTTAGATTATGCTAGTTTTTTACGGCATAAGCTGGAAGGTGCATAGATGAAGCGTCGCGATTTTTTTTTCTACTATTATTTCGATTCTAAACGATGGTGATGGTGTAAATATTTCAATTACCCTTCCCGGTTGCGTCGAACCGACATTCATATGATAATTCGGATTTGCGAAACCATAAAATATCGCATTTTCAATATGAAAAAGCGATCGCCATTGGAAGTCGAATATGCAAATTTCATTGCGCTTCGCAATCATTGTTTTCGGAATATATTCCGAAACTTATGGGAATTCGCATTAATAGAGTAAAATTATTTTAATTCGATTACAACATTTAATAATTACGTTTGGTAATTACCCGCTAAATTTCGTATACCTAATTAAAAATTTAATTCAAAGCAAGGATGGTGTCTATATACAGGGTGTTCGAAATATAATCGGAGATATTTTAGAGTACCCATGTTTATAGAATTTTTTTTTTCATATTTTCTAACAAGGAGTCACCCTCTAAAATATCTCCATCTATTTTTCGAACACCCTGTATATAAGGGTGTTTCCGAACTTGGGGTACAATTTTTAGACAACGGGTCATCTTAGCGAATTATCTGATTATTTAATCAAAACCGTAAAGAAAAATATTTATCAAAAATTAATTAAAAATGTAAAAAAGTAATGCGGTCCTGCACAGCAATGGCAGTCACCCAACCCGCGCTATACGATCGAACTTACCATAAAATTAGAAGATATTCCATACAAATTTATTTATAAGGACCTTGGACCTAGGACGACCACCCTGTATTTGTTTTATGCTAGTATTACCAGTACAAATTGTATATAATCGATTTTAACCACTCGGTCGAAGCTCTTCCTTCGGGTAGTTTTATCTGCGCTCGTACAGGATTATAAAACCACATTGTTGAGCTCCTCATCATCGTCCTCGATCTCCTCCCATTATCTTGAAAAACTCCCCGGCGTTACGGACATAGTTCCAATTCCGACTAGAATGGCCGCTTTTACTATCAACTCGTCTGCATAACAGTTTATGAACTTCGATATCAGCGTAACCATGCACCTGTAAATGTAATAGGCGCATTTACATTGTTGCGAAATCCTATAATTACATTCGCCTACCCTTTTGACTCGAAGCGGATTTATACAGCATATATAAAATCGTAAAGTTTTATTAGATTCTTTTTTTACGAGCCACCGCCATTGTATGGAAGACTTTTTAATTCGTTTATATACCGCGCTGCACGCTAATGCGAATTAATTTATCGCGCTCATCCTTTCATTAAATCCTCGATGGGTATCGGGAAATATGCCGGGAAGAGGAAAACTTTCCGTTTCGATCAAAATCGACCCCCGCCCGGCCGGATTTGTTGCGATGTCACTTCGAACTTTGATCGAAAAAACGCCCTTTGAAAAACGAATACCAATGCACGCTCCGCTCTATTAATGAAGATAAATAATTCGAGCAGGGCCGTACTCTTAAAATAAACAATTCGTGAATACGAGGGGTGGATTTAAGAGGCCGGTCCTGGATTTGGCTTCCATCGCGTAAAGTAAATGACCGAAAAGGGTTGAAATTGTGGATGTGCTCTGACGTTCGAACAATGTATTTCGATAAATTGGGGTTTAAAGCAGTAATAATTCAGTTCATTATTGCTTACCCTCCTTTCGCCGATTCATATCGGCTGCGTACGAGAAATTCGAATTAGTGTATTAGATCGGGATGATTCAATGAATTGATCTTAATTAGAATTAACTACATATTTTTGCTTCATACACATACTGGGGTGATATTTTATAGGGTATTCTGTACATTTATTAGAATATTAAATACTGAATCGAATTACACACTAATCCAAAATGTACTTAATACACAGCCTATTTATTTAATACAGCGAATAATAATTGTTTGTACCAATGTTTGCCTAGGGATATGCATATCAAAATTCTTCCAGATTCTTGACACAATCATCCAGACAACGGGCGCATTTACTGCATGACGCTATCTCTTAGACAAACATTTACATTAAATTTATACATCGGGAAATTCGCAACCGGAACGATCCCGTCGACCGCGCCATCATTAGAATCGCATGTACATTCGGGATAAGCGCTAGGCTCGAGCTGAGTGCATTTCAATGTTTCACCTCCGGAGTCTGCGACATAATTCATCTTTATTACGCACCAACAGCCGTTAGTTTTCATTCGTCGATGAGACGAACATTCGGTATACAACAAACGAATATTGATGTACGAGTATGTACTAATCCACGAACTATCAAGTGTGTTTTTCTTGTATGAGTGATAGAATAGCATATCGTGCGACCCCGGTAGGTTCCTGCAGGAGCACGGCTTGCTGCGAGTATTATACGATTGTACGAGGAAAAGTTAGACGTGCTGTTAGCATAAGTGATGTGCAGAGACGGGATGGAATTTGTTTGCGAATTCTTCGCGGAAATTGATATTTGCTTTGGGTTTACCGCCGACAAAAGTCCGGGAATCAATTAAAAACCGCTTTAGAAATTGATCAGCGTGGCGACCTCAGGTATATAAATAAATAATGCGGACTTGTTTCGGCCGGGCCAATAACATTATTCGCCCGACACCCATTGGGAAATCATTTGCATTTAGGGAGCTTTCTCTTTCGGCCCCTTTCGGGTTACTTTTTAATTAGACAGTAAATAGACCGTTTGACGTTTGACGGACGCGTCATGTATTTGATAATTGGATTCGAAAAAGGCGTGTGAGATCAGACGATTGAACCGCTAGTTATCGTCCCCAAAAGGGTCCTGCAAACTGGGAGAACCCCAACTGCACAAACACCATCTATCTTTAATACACCACCATAAATTTGATCCGTCATTTGATATCTACTAATGTCTATTATGCCCTATTTCACCAGCCTATTTCTTGCCTAAGTAATTCCTAAGGTATGAAGTGCTTAAATCGAGTCGAATTTCACCAACATAAGAAATACCGTTAGAGAGAAAAAACAAGTAGAGAGAAAAGAGAGTTGTTCTATAATTTTAGGTAATTCCTATCACCTTTAAGTATTGCTTAGAGCATGGTGAAACTCAAATCGTGCTTATGACTTCCTAAACCCGGTTTAAGTATTACCTAACTTAAGGAATGGAGAAGACCACGACTTTTTTTTTTCATTTTTTTTTTCAAAACCGTGTGTTCTAAGAAGGCGCGTAATGAAATTTTTATTTTTTTCTGTGGCCAAATAAGGCCGCAATTAATTTTTAAAGTTTGAAAAACGTCACACAATCGTCATACACTCTGCTCCAATCAAAGCGAGAGTTGCAAAGAGACGTCACATTTAGCAAGTTTGCCACGTTTCCTATTACTCTTCTTTACTCCGCAAAATGTGCGTTTTTTGTATATTTATTGCAATAAACATTTTCTGATTTATCCATTTCTTCCATTACCTAATGGATAATTCGATATATTAATATAGAAATAACATCTTCATCTGTAAAAATTGTAACCGATTTTCGTGTTAAAAACACAAATAATGGTCCTGAAAAATTTATTTGGCAACATTCTTGTCAACTTCAATATTATCAGTAAAGTGTTTTGTGCCGAACTGCAATTCGTGTAATTTGTTTTGTGCATTTTTCAGAAAAATCTGACAAATGACAGTTTGATTTTTGTTCGTTTGTGCATTCTTTGTTACTGCGTTCGAAAATTCATACTATTTACTATACAACAAGACGTGAGTGGTTTATGATTGGTTGATAAGGTATGAGTCAAAACCCGAAATTTTTAAATTTCAAAGGGCTATAACTTTTTAATTATAACACATTTTGAGCAACTGAAAACGGTTTTGAGCTCTAATAAATAATTTCTAATCGTATCTTTTGCCGAAATCCGCGTATCTCACATCGTGGTCTTCTCCATTTGCTGGTGCAATCTAGCATCAGTAAATTTTCGATGGCAGGAATATGTTGGGTGCAGTTGACGCGTGTCAGGGCGATCGTATAGAGCCAATATGAAGCTTCCCCTTTACACGATACGGTGAAAGTAACAACGAGGACGGGGCGCTATAGTAAATAGAAATCGTACGGGAACAATATAGGGAAATGCGATTCCGAAGTTTGAAATACTCGAAATTCTGCCGGGTGCTTTGGCAGAGGGAGCGAGGGTGAAAGTGACGTGCATCGGAATGCCAGATGAGTTATGAGTAATTTCTCAAGTATCACGAGAATTTTCGTTTAATGCCAATATATTAAAGTCTATGAATACGTTGTTTTTAAGCCCACGAAAATAATCTATCATTGAAGCATATGACAAATGGTGTACTTATACTGTTCGAATTTGTTAGCTTATATGCTTGTTAACTCCTTGTAAAAGGTAAATCTACACCCCCCTATAGTCGTTAGTTAGTATCAATTTTCGCGTTCGTTAATTCGAAGTTCGATTCGTTAAATAGCCCGGGGGCGGCTTTAAAAAAAATTCAATAACCCCGGACCGTGTGGTAAATGCGAGCTAATTTAAAACCACAGATCGCAATCTCTCCCCCAAATTGAGCGCATATTTCAGCCCTCTCAGGTTACTTATTTTCATTTCCGAACTGAAATTGATTTACTATCGGCCGTAAACTAGCGATTTTCAATTCCTTGCGGTTCCGCGTCGGCTCTGGGGGTGATTTTTTTCCGGATCATGTATTTGTCATGCCGTAATTTTGATCGATATTCAGAGGTCATTCATTCATTATTATACCAGCGAAATTTAATAAACTTTCTTCGATCAAACCGAAACATTTCGTCGACGCCCCGAAACTCAATTATAACACTTGACGCGCTGGCTCTAACCCGGAGGGATCGCTCCGTTTCTCTATGCCTCTAACACGATCTCCCGGAGGATTCCTCCTAGACTATTCCGCGTATTCCATCCAGTCTCCTGACCCAGTCACCGCGTCAGGTAGGTAATCGAGTTTCCGCTCGCCGACAGGACACGTTCGATCTTGTTTACCGGAGTATTTTTGCGAGCGAGATGTTTAAAATCGCGGCAGGCCGGCCCTGCGGGAGGCCTTTCAATTAAAACGGTCCGTCGCGTTAGCTCCGGGTATCCGGCCGCTTACCCTCGTCTAGCGCTCTAACTAGACTAGAGGAATTCATCGCGTTAGGGGCGCATAGAGGATGGATTATGCGAAATTATTTGGTTTGCTTTTATTGCTCGAATAAATCTCCGCGCGCGCTGGTATCGTCGAATTTCGGGATTCTCCTCGGTCCGTCAGATCCGTCGCATTATATTTTCGGGATTTAATGGGGAGCCGGGACGCGATTGTCTCCTTCGAGAATCGGAAAATTCGCGAGCGTACGAGCAAAAAGAAAACCGGCTTTCCATGCAACCGCGTTCCGCATTGTGGGCTGTCCGTGAGTTACGGTAGTTTCTCCTTATAATTCCTATACCAAATTATAGAGGTTGGGAATTTATTACATCCATTTACCGAAGCCAAGGTACTTTTTTTATAACGTCTTTTCACGACGATTTTATATACAGTGTGTTAATGAATACCTGTTACAAAAATCGATCGAAATGTTCTAATAAACTTGTGCACTTGGAGGATTCGTTTGGGACCTATATGGAGCTCTTTGAAGATGGTGTCAGACTCATTATTTCTTGAATATATCTACAATGGAGAAGACCACGATGTGAGATATGCGGATTTCGGCAAAAGATACGATTAGAAATGATTTATTAGAGCTCAAAACCGTTTTCAGTTGCTCAAAATGTGTTATAATTAAAAAGTTATAGCCCTTTGAAATTTAAAAATTTCGGATTTTGACTCATACCTTATCAACCAATCATAAACCACTCACGTTTTGTTGTATAGTAAATAGTACGAATTTTCGAACGCAGTAACAAAGAATACACAAACGAACAAAAATCAAACTGTCATTTGTCAGATTTTTCTGAAAAATGCACAAAACAAATTACACGAATTGCAGTTCGGCACAAAACACTTTACTGATAATATTGAAGTTGACAAGAATGTTGCCAAATAAATTTTTCAGGACCATTATTTGTGTTTTTAACACGAAAATCCGTTACAATTTATACAGATGAAGATGTTATTTCTATATTAATATAACGAATTGTCCATTAGGTAGTGGAAGAAATGGATAAATCAGAAAATGTTTATTGCAATAAATATACAAAAAACGCACATTTTGCGGATTAAAGAAGAGTAATAGGAAACGTGGCAAACTTGCTAAATGTGACTTCTCTTTACAACTCTCGCTTTGATTGGAGCAGAGTGTATGACGATTGTGTGACGTTTTTCAAACTTTAAAAATTAATTGCGGCCTTATTTGGCCACAGAAAAAAATAAAAATTTCATTACGCGCCTTCTTAGAACACACGGTTTTGAAAAAAAAAGTCGTGGTCTTCTCCATTAATGAAGATTTAATGACGGTTTTTTAGTTTCATTTGAGTGGGGGCGAGGGTAAATTTCTTTTTTATCTATAATTTTTTTTACCCTATTTTCATACTT
Source organism: Phyllotreta cruciferae (assembly GCA_917563865.1). Lineage (NCBI taxonomy): Eukaryota > Metazoa > Arthropoda > Insecta > Coleoptera > Chrysomelidae > Phyllotreta > Phyllotreta cruciferae. Next base: position 1,840,959 of record OU830613.1, read on the forward strand.
TACAAAAACCATTTCTATAACGCAAAAAAACCGTAGGAAATATCTCCGCCTACTTTTCGATCACCCTGTACACTACTACCCTAAAAGTGCTTATTCATTAGCACCCTGTGTATACAAAAATGGGGGTTCTTGCGCTAGCTCCTTCGGCAAACGAAACGCACATGTATATACAGATATGATCTAATCAAGCGGCATTAATTATTAACGAAGGCATAGATGGCGTACGAGGTCGTTAATAATGCAACGAGCCTTCCTATCAAATACCGTCCGACCGAACGCTAACCCGCCGCAAATATTGGTCGAACTGATTGGACCGATTCCGAACGCGCACCGCAAATAGACGAGCGGGGGGCGAAAGTAGCACCCCTGCGCTATAACTGCATATCAACCACTTAACTTAAATTTGGAACTGTTATTTTGCAACGTTAGTTCCCACCTCTATTTCTATCGTTAACAGAAAAAAGTAACTGTTAATTTGTAACGTTCTATTACTGATATTTTAGTTTCTCGTTATTGATATGTTATTATTTATTAGAAATTCCCTTAAATAGGAGTTTTTAACGGAATATAAATGTAGAGCGTTTGAGTTAATTGAGGGGCTATTAGAGGCGAATTTATCAAAGCCGGACTCCCTCCGTTCCGTCGCAGCTAAAAGGGGTGTAATAATAGTAATTTCCACGAACGGTGGATGTTAAGCAATAAGGGTTAATAAACCGGGAACATCGAAAGTTGCCTTCAGGAGAAATTCCTGCTGATTCGTTCATTTTTTTCTCACCGGCTTTCCACGGAGGTGAATAAGTTTTCGTCCAGGAAGCCGGCAGTTTCGCAGGACTATTCAATCCTGTTTCCGCGTTTTAAGGACACCGATCCCCAGATGTCGAATTCAATCGATTTATTTCCTGCTTCAGAGACGGATCTACCTAAAAAAAAAAAAAAATCATCACTCTAATCCTCTACTTACAATTTTCCCCAATTTATAAAGCATTGCATCACTTAAGCTTCTACCAAATGCTACAAAAATTGGATTATTTTTTGGGTATTTTAAATGCTGGGATAAACTGCACGAATGCGATTCTGTGCTCCGGGATGTTCCGGAATCGACGCAGCAGTTCGTGGCGTCCGATTAAATTCAATTTCATTTTTAATTCAGGTAAATGGGAACGAACCTCTGGTGGTCTAGAAAACGCCGGCGGATTTCAGAATCGGACGTACACAAAGAATTCATGATTCGAATCGTCCGATCGCCGGGCTTAATAATGCGGGGATCTATAATGGATATTATTGTTGGTATAGTTGGGTGTCAAGGAAAAGTTTTTTAATGGGATTCGAAACGGCATTAATTTCAATTTCCAGCGCCCGAACAATAAAGGATTAGGGCCGATTTCGGATGGGGCAATTCCCCAATGAAAATAAATGAACGCCTTCCGAAATTCGGACTAGTTTAATTTCCTGATTAGCTGGGTGAGCTTTCCCATTATTACCTTTGAATGAGACATGCAACGTCGTATATTTTTCTCGCATAAAAGTCACCCCTTATGCTTGTATTAATTAATTTACCACTAGAAAACAAGATTAGATATTACTAGTTTTTTTTATAAAGCTATATATCTTTTCTTCGGCATGCACGAAGGAACTTTTGTGGTGGCATACAAAAAGCCGAAAGCACTTCCTTGATATATCATCCATCCCCTTTCTCGGGGTATCTGATTTTTTACTGCCACTTCATTCAATATTACTATTATGCTCAACAAGAGAAAAATCTGTTCTATATTTCACAAAAGAGCGGAAAAAAGGAAACAGGTCTCGAACCGTCATCCATAGCCTCCCCTTTCATTCCGGCCGGCCGGCCACTTATTTCACGCGAAGGGCATTTTTTCGCCGATGACCACACCTCCTTAAGTGGCAACAGAAGTGGCACGTTTCTTATCGCAACAGGACCGCGTCCAGGGGAACCCCACATCAACCTTATTCGTAGCATTCCCTATACTAACTGTCCCCCTGGAAACAACCCTGGTGGTTGTAGGTATACAGCGACTATTTTTCCGGGACATTAAGGGCCAGTGGTGGGCGAGATTTCTCAATAAAATTTACACGCAACGCTGATTGTGTGCGGCGTCCCGGGGGATGTTCTCAATCGACGGCGCTTTTTTTACGCAGGGGGGCGAAGTTTAATAAATGTTTGAGTTGTGCGGCCGGAGGTGAAAGGGCGTGGAAAATCCCGGTTTTCTTGGGCTACCAGGAAAAGTGGATTATGGAGTGGAAATGTAGAAATTCCTTTTTGCAGCCTTTACATAATTTATTTGTGAAGGGGAGAGTATTTTTGAGCAACATTACTTTTCACATTTGGTTACTGGTATCTCATTTTTTTGCGCAAATCACCCCCATTTCCAAAAATCCCACTTCTGATTAATCTCGAGAACCAACCAAATTTCGCTTTATCTAACCCCCAACGCCATCTCTTCGAAACGATCCGAACGACATCACAATTCTCTCGACTCCGGTAGTCAGAAACCCAATACTCCGGAGTTTTCCGGTTATCACACCCACTAGATGGCGCTATCTGCAAAATCTAGGGGCCATCTAACCATCCCCAATTCGTTTACACTCTAAGTCCAAAAGAGGGCGCTAGAAGTTTAAAGGGGGTGGTTTTATTCTTCACATTTAAATACAAAAATGTTGCATATTATCTTATATTAAAAACATTCTTTAATGGGGTGTGTATCTATATTTAGAGTATATCTATTGATGGGTATAGATTAATTTTATCTGCAATATATCGCAGTAGGAAATTGATGAGTCCCTTCTAACACGTGTTCCTCTAATCTCGCATAAGTTTCAATCATGTCCTGTTCGATATATCGAAACGCATCCAGCTTTATTGCCTTCAACACCCCATATCGCAGTGCTTAAGTGCCGAATGCCATTTTCATCTCCCCGTCCGTACGTCGGGGTATTAGTTACCCTTCGTCAGACGATGGTAAAGGATATATATTATATAGTTGCTTTTAATTTCACTTTCTAATGGATATTCGAGCAAAGTTTCAGTGAATATAATCTTATCAATCGTAATGGAGAAGACCACGATGTGAGATACGCGGATTTCGGCAAAAGATACGATTAGAAATGATTTATTAGAGCTCAAAACCGTTTTCAGTTGCTCAAAATGTGTTATAATTAAAAAGTTATAGCCCTTTGAAATTTAAAAATTTCGGGTTTTGACTCATACCTTATCAACCAATCATAAACCACTCACGTTTTGTTGTTATAGTAAATAGTATGAATTTTCGAACGCAGTAACAAAGAATACACAAACGAACAAAAATCAAACTGTCATTTGTCAGATTTTTCTGAAAAATGCACAAAACAAATTACACGAATTGCATTTCGGCACAAAACACTTTACTGATAATATTGACGTTGACAAGAGTGTTGCCAAATAAATTTTTCAGGACCATTATTTGTGTTTTTAACACGAAAATCGGTTACAATTTATACAGATGAAGATGTTATTTCTATATTAATATATCGAATTATCCATTAGGTAATGGAAGAAATGGATAAATCAGAAAATGTTTATTGCAATAAATATACAAAAAAAACGCACATTTTGCGGACTAAAGAAGAGTAATAGGAAACGTGGCCAACTTGCTAAATGTGACATCTCTTTGCAACTCTCGCTTTGATTGGAGCAGAGTGTATGACGATTGTGTGACGTTTTTCAAACTTTAAAAATTAATTGCGGCCTTATTTGGCCACAGAAAAAATTAAAATTTCATTACGCGCATTCTTAGAACACACGGTTTTGAAAAAAAAATTAAAAAAAATGTCGTGGTCTTCTCCATTGTAATTTAGAAACTTGACAAGCGTGTCAAAACGGATTGTAACGTATGACAAATAACGTACCCCTATCTATTTAACGTTAATAAAGATATTACACGTGTTGGGTTGATTTTTTTATTTGTTATCGTGCGGTTAATTTACTGAAAAAGTGTATAATTCATTCGGAACTTTCAGCTGGATTACGGCGGGTTTTATTCGTGGGGTAGGGTAGATTAGATAGCTCGTAAAGGGTTGGAGAATTAAATATAAAAAAAGCTTAGAGAGCCACTTTAAACACGTAACATTCGGTTGATTACTCACTCCCGCTCTATTAATAATAATTATTGTTCGAATAGTGGGTGTATAGGGCCCGCATAAAGGTAGGGCGAAATCGTAATCGACAAATTGAAAATCGCAATTGCTTTTCGATTATTCACGAATCGGCGTCTGAATTGGAAATAACGACCCGATTATGACGGGTTTAACACGCTCCGTTCGATTTAAATAAATACATTTTCCACGTCGCTCGAACCGCCAAAATGCACCGGAATCGGTGTCAGCGAATCAAACCAACCTATCCACCATTCCCGCCAATAATGCAGATTTATTCGCAGCTAAAAATAATGTTTACTTACCCTCGAATCGAGATATAATAACGCTCCTGTCGCGTCCAATTACAACGCGAATCCGCCAGGAGTCGACGACATAATTTTCTTCTTTGCGGAAAATAGTAAATGTCCGCAGGACCGTAAGACACGTATACATCTCCTTCGATCCTTCAGAGACACCCCAAATGGACTACACTAGTCTCTTCGTGATTAACCAGCGGCGCATCAAACCCTGAAAACACAAAAAATTGTCCATTCAAAAGCAAAATACGCCCAAAAGAGTCTATTACATACCCAAGAGAGTCAATTAAATACCTAAAAGAGTCGTTTACAGGCCCAAAAGAGTTAATCAAATACCTAAAAGAGTCGTTTACAGGCCCAAAAGAGTTAATCAAATACCTAAAAGAGTCGTTTACAGGCCCAAAAGAGTTAATCAAATACCTAAAAGAGTCGTTTACAGGCCCAAAAGAGTTAATCAAATACCTAAAAGAGTCGATTGTACATTTAAGAGTGTCAATTATATACCCAATAGAGTCAATTGTGTGCCCAAATACAATCCTCATACAATCTTTCAAGAGGCAATTTTCTGAATGTAAGGGACACTTAAGAACTCTTTGCCTGCCCAAGAGGGTCATTTTTGAACCCAATCGAGTCAATTACCTAATATAGAGAGTCGCCTGTCTATCTAAGAGATCTATTTATGAGCCCAAAAGAGTCATTTTGAACCCTGGAGAATCAATTATCTAATATAGAGAGTCGCCTGTCTATCTAAGAGATCTATTTATGAGCCCAAAAGAGTCATTTTGAACCCAGGAGAATCAATTATCTAACAAAAGGAGTAAATTATCTACAAAAGAGAACTATTTAAGTGCCTAAAAGAGTCTTTTTGAACCCCAGAGAGTCAATTATCTACCCAAAAGAGTAGATTATTTACCCAACAGAACTTTTTGGGAATGTTTTTGTGCGTGTTATATACCCAATAGAGTCAATTGTGCGCCCAAATACAATCCTCAAGCAATTTTGTTCCTCATACAATCTTTCAATAGGCAATTTTCTGAATGTATGGGACACTTAAGAACTCTTTGTCTGCCCAAGAGAGTCATTTTTGAACCCAATCGAGTCAATTATCTAACATAGAGAGTCGCCTGTCTATCTAAGAGAACTATTTATGTGCCAAAAAGAGTCTTTTTGAACCCAAGAGAGTCAATTATCTACCCAAAAGAGTAGATTATTTACCCAACAGAACTTTTTGGGGATTTTTTTGTGCGCGTTATATACCCAAAAGAGTCAATTGTGTGCCCAAAAGAGTCAATTATCTACCCAAAAGAGCCAATTATTTACCTAACAGAACTATTTGATTGTATACATTGGAAGGTTCTAGTTAATGTAAGCTGTTGAGGGTGGTGATTAGGGGGTTGTGGAATTTTTTGGGGGTGTTTTAGTGCGCCGCTGTGGAATGCAGTGTGTCTTCAGAAATCGCATTAGGTTGAGCGACAGATGTGTATCGGTTCGTGTCCGTCCAGAGCATTATCGGATGACAGGGGGATACTTTGTCGCAATCACAATGGAGGTGAGCCGGGGTTGGGATGAGGTAAATGATAGAAAGTATTCCGGGGAATAAATCGCGGAGTAAGCGGAATCGATAGCGGCAATTGGATTTACTTGTAGGAGTAAAAAAAGCGCAGATGAAGTTTAATGTTGAATTAGGTTGTAAACTGTTCTTTGTGGAGTTCGGTGTAGCGAGGCGATTAAAAAAAACTCATTTCCCATGATTCATTTAAAATGTAGATTATTTCCGACAAGAACTAATTTTTCCCGTTTCTCCCCTCACCGGCGCGATTCGAAAAATTCTAAATTTACATTTCTATATGCCGAGAGTTTCTTCTCGGTTTTTTTATATACCGGAGGAGACGCCTTTTTTACGACTACTACAAATTACTCGTAAAGTGGCTCGGAAAATCTGGATGTGTAAATAAAATCTCGTCGACAAATCGCGCATAAAAATAAAAACGTTCCTTTATTTTTCGAAAAACAAATATTCCAGAGGCACGACGCATTTGTCATTTCGCTCCAGGAGGAGATATTTATCGGTGTTTCCTTTTATCTAAAGCGATGCAGTCGTAAAACAGCATAATATTATAAATCCGTGGAGTTTACTTTGATTGTGTTTGACTTTCGTGGGACACGAGATATTATCCAATTTACGATAATCGAAGAGATTCACTATCTGGATTTACCTCCATTTTTTTCTCTATAAAGACACTCATAATTAAAGAGCGGATTTATATTCAAAATGCATATAAATGCAACATTTGCATATATCTGAGGTTTTATCAAGTTTTTGCAGATTTTGAAAAAAATTGCATATTTTAGCATATATATTTAGCATTTTAGATATTTATGTACTACGTTTATACATTCAATTTGATCATCATTTTACTTTGATATTTTTTTGAAAATTATTTCAAAATTATGATATTTTTTTGAAAATTATTTCAAAATTATGATATTTTTTTGAAAATTATTGCAAAATTTTGATATTTTTTTTTGAAAATTATTGCATAATTTTGACATTTTTTTGAAAATTATTGCATATTTTTGACATTTTTTTGAAAATCATTGAATATTTTTGATATTTTCTTGAAAATCAATGCAAATTTTAGATATTTTTTGAAAATTATTGCATATTTTTGATATTTTCTTGAAAATCAATGCAAATTTTTGATATTTTTTGAAAATTATTGCATATTTTTGATATTTTCTTGAAAATGAATGCAAATTTTTGATATTTTTTTGAAAATTTGTAAATTTTGAATCAATTTAGAAAATTTCTGAGAAATGAGAGTGATCCAGATCGAATATAAACGGATAAAAACGCTTCTGAACGAAATAGAACTGTTCAGAACACTTTTGGAATGCTTCAGAAGGAATTAGAAATAATTCTGAACAATTTTGGACGTTTCAGAATGAATTAAAACTGTCCAGAACAATGTAGAACTGTTCAGAACACTTTTGGAATGCTTCAGAAGGAATTAGAAATAATTCTGAACAATTTTGGACGGTTCAGAATGAATCAAAACTGTCCAGAACAATTTAGAACTGTCCAGAACGAATTAGAACTGTTCAGAACACTTTTGGAATGCTTCAGAAGGAATTAGAAATAATTCTGAACAATTTTGGACGGTTCAGAATGAATTAAAACTGTCCAGAACAATGTAGAACTGTCCAGAACGAATTAGAACTGTTCAGAACACTTTTGGAATGCTTCAGAAGGAATTAGAAATAATTCTGAACAATTTTGGACGTTTCAGAATGGATTAAAACTGTCCAGAACAATTTAGAACTGTCCAGAACAATTTAGAACTGTCCAGAACGAATTAGAACTGTTCAGAACACTTTTGGAATGCTTCAGAACGAATTAGAAATGATTCTGAACAATTTTGGACGTTTCAGAATTAATTAAAACTGTCCAGAACTAATTTTGATATTTTTCTGAAAATCATTGCAAATTTTTGATATTTTTTTGCAAATCACTGGACATAATAGAAATCTTTTTTTGCATATATTCCGCTCTTTACTCATAATATACACCCTGTATATAGAGGTGAGCTTTAAGTTTGTGATAGAATTAAGTATCGGTTAGGTGAGTGTAAATGAAAACGGTTTTTCCACCGGGTGTTCCCCGGCAATGGCCGGAACTCATTAAAATCGTCGCGCTTTTTGCCCTTCGACGAAGGACCATTAGGGACAGTGAGAGGCATCCGTCATCGCTCACTCGGGCCCTTTCTGGCGTTGACGTCCTCGCCGGGAACACCCAATTTCTGGGCGAAATGAGGAAAGCTCGACAAAAAGGTGCTGGGCTATAAATTATGCGAATTGATCGCCTTCTTTATTCCCGCTAACACTTCCTTATTATATGCTTTTTTTTGTCGAATTCCAGGACGTATTGAGGAGGTAATTTTCGAATTCGATATCGAGCACTGTGGTAGCGAAAGGGCGGCCTGTTATCCTTTGAGGGGGGAATTTTATTAGGCCGAACAATCCTCGAGAGGGCCCGGGCAGCTCTTTCCATTCGAACATAGTTGCCGAACCGCAGGAATTCATAATAAACGTTTCGAACGGGAACTCATCAAGACGTCCTGCTGAGTGGCTTCGGCGAGCGATTCCGGATTATTAAAGAAACGAATTTATATTTGAGCAACTCGAAAGCGCTTTGAATGCGTTAATAATGTATTAGAACAGGAGAGGGCGCTTCGCCCCGCGCCGACTTGATCAACTTTTTCCGGGGCGGCCGGTTCGAAATTCGTCCCGTTTTTATTTCGTTCTCTTATATTTTAATAATGACTGGGTTTTTCGTCGTCAACAAGTCGAATTGTAACGGCCGGAAATTAAAAGCTATCTAATTAAAATCCGGGCGAAAGCGAAAGCGCCGAAAAAATATTCCCCGGATTTTTAACCGGAATTATACAGAACGAACGTCCCTTTTTTTTTCTATCTTCCAAATCGGTACTTTTTCCTCGCTTTACTTCGTTTTTTAATTTATTCCCGGCATTAATGTACTCGCAAATAATGCCCTCCTATTATCTCTCCACGCGGCGCCATTTTTTTTATAGTACACTGGGTGTTTTGCAAATAAAAGAACTCGGTTTATAAATAGCCTCCTGCTTGTAGCCTAAACTATTAATGATTAGAAGACAAACCGGATGCGGCAAATTAATTATAATCTCCCTTACGTGAACAAACATCAGCTGAATCTACCACATAAATAGAAGGACATTTTAACTACCGGTGAAATAACACCAGTGATCTACTACAATTTTTTACATAGTTATCCTTAACTCTCACAAAATTCTACCGTCATCTTACAATGTTAAGTATATCAAATTTTACAGCCTTTTTTGGGATTTTACGACGCTCGTTATGCACCCCTTTCCTGCGAAAAAAATCTTATTTCCTCCCCCGTCAAATTCCTCCCCAACGAATCCGAATCCATTGTGATATCGTTCGAACAATGCTCGCTAATATGAATATGACTCTAATGAAAATGTGAGCGCAATTCGAAAAAAGGACGAGAGGAAATTCAAGTCACCGGGATGATTTAGAAGATCGTCCTTTCTAACCGCAGCGTTGCCAAAGTGTGCTGAAAGTCTCCGGGAATTGGGAATTTGTTAAAGCAGGAGTTGAGATTTTGGTATGGTAAAGAAAAGTCGTTTCAAAAGGTAGTGTTGCCAGATGGTGTTAAAATTCTCCGGAAATGGGGAATTGGTAGAAAAAGTTTCAGTTGTGTAGTGTGGGGAAATTTGGGGATTTTCGCGTGGCAATTTGGCAATCGTGCTTGGCTCTCACATGGCCGGCGGATGGCGCATTCGGAGCTAGCGGACTAGAAACATTTAACGGTCTAACTTTTTGGATATTCACTAATGGTGGAGTGGAAATAAATCATGGCGATCGCGGGAAAAAGAAGATAAATACACGGTCGACTGGCGGAATTCTCGGCTCTAGTTTAAAACTTATCCTCGGTAAACACAAAGAAGCCGGGCGGGCGCTGGCCGATCGGCTGGTGTTTGAAATAAGGCCCCGCGAAGGGGCGAACAGTCGCGTAATTTGTTGGTGTTTTGATGGCGATTTGCAGTCGAAATTCGCGTTATTTACGATATTTTCCTGCGGACCGCGCGTTTCTTTGTGGAACTCCTTTCCGGGAGAAACGGCACGTACGGGGAAAGAAGGAACAACCGGCGTTCTTTTGATGTCGGGCCGAATAAATTGCGTGATATATATTTTTTTTCTGGACGGAATAACGAGGTTTTGCTCATTTCGGGCTCTATATGACGGGGATAAAGACGTGACGTAGACAGTAATTTGCTTCGGCTCGAAATTGGATAAAAGCATACTACACACACGAGCTTTTCTTGCATCGAATATATTTTATAAAACATAGCCTAGAGATCAGATTAGAGCCTCTTTTGTACGAAAGATTGTCACATTAAATTCCTCAAGCGTCTGGAAAGTATACAGGGTGTCAATGAATACATATTACAAACTACTAGGGTAAGAATTGTATATGTAAAAATAGATCGAAAAGTTGGTGTCTATAGATAGAAAATAACCCTCATCCCCACCCAAATGAGACGCTTATGGATACTTTACAAAAACCATTTCTAAAGCTAAAAAAACTGTTATTCAATGTTTACTAATTGTGCCCAGTTTCAAGTTCAAGTTTTTGGAGATATTCCAGAAATAATGAGTCAAAGACACCATCTTAAAGAGCTCTATTTTTACATACATATACAGGGTGTTATTTAATAATATGCTAATACTTAAGAGGGTGATTCTTGGGCCCATTTTAAGAAAAAAACTTCATATAAACCTATGTCCTAAACTTCTTAACTTTTGAGATACGGGGTATTAAAGTTTTAAGAAAAAAAAACAATTCTTTACTGTCATTTTCATACCACTTTAAATATTTTTATGAAATTTGGTGTACGGCGTTTATGCATTAAAGAGCATTTTTTGACCCTAAAATCTTTTTTTTATTTCTAACAGTGGCGTCCCTACTGGACTCAGACTAGATATTTTTGAATAAAAAAGTGATACGCCACTGCTATCTCTTAAAATCAAAATTATTTTTCGAATTCTCGTTCAATTTAGAACAAATTCGATTTCTTGACCTTTTTTCGTACAACTCACCGTTTCGCTAAAAATAAATTAAATTCATTCATTTGCATCTCCCTGGACGAATGACGACCAAAAACGATTTATCTAACTCTGAACAATAATTTATTTAAGCGGATAACTTTTAAACGTTGAAATTATGAAATTAAAGTAAAATAAAGAAATAATTTAAATCAGGTGTTGGAAATGTCCGCCGAAAGTGATGAAAATGACAGTAAAAAATTGTTTTTTTTTCTTAAAACTTTAATACCCCGTATCTCAAAAGTTAAGAAGTTTAGGACATAGGTTTATATGAAGTTTTTTTCTTAAAATGGGTCCAAGAATCACCCCCTTAAGTATTAGCATGTTATTATAAATAACACCCTGTATACTATCTACAACACCCTGTATATTCTTCATTTTTCTGAACAAATTTTAACGTGTTTATTTATGTCCATAGTATGGGGTTTAATAATCAAAATAGAGGCATATTTTAATGATCCGCACTAAAACCGAAAGGCCAATAAAAAAAACGATAATAAAAACTCGATTATTCCGTTCATATTCGAATAGTAAAATCCGGATCTCCAGGTTTTTTCCTTTTAATTTTAATCCGGAAAATTCATTTCGCGAGTTTATTACGGAAGAGATAACGGATGCTTGTCTAAGGGCGTGCATTTTTACAACTTTAGCGCTATTTTTACTTTTACTCTAGCCGTAAAAATCGTCCATCATAAAACCTGTTATGTGTTACTAATAAAACTTATCTCGAAAAACCACTCGCCTATAAGCAGTCGAGGATTTTACGACTAAAATAACCAATAAGATTAATTCCGTTCCCGGCTCGTACAAGTCCCGAAATAATCCCGAATGCGGGGAAATTAAACGCGGCACGCCGGACCGAACTTCCCGAATACCTGCAAGGATCAACTAATTCGAAAAGTCATTCGAAACTATAGCGAAAGGACGACGCCAACGCAGCGCCGTCGAACATTATCTAAGAACTCATTTACATTAAAATTGTATTATGCGACGCATCCGTCGGGGAAATATATACGAACTTGGAGCCACCGTACAAATGCAACCGAAGGAACTAACATGTGGAAGCAGCAGAAACAAATTGCTATCCTCTCTGGTTAAACAATGACGGGGAACGAGTGCTCCTCGACACGGTGGAAGCTTTAGAAATTTTTTTTATTTTGTATACATATTACATTCAATTCCTACTATAATTAAACATGATTATTCCGTTGTGTGTAAATTAAGTGTGTTCTCTCTAGTTGAACTTGCTTATAATAAATGAGTTAAATTTGTGGCCGGGTGTATGAATTTCTTGGGCCACTCTGTATATGTATACGCGAACGTAAACGGCTCGAAGGCTTTGAGAACTCGCTGGTGATGCTCAAAGAGCAATGCTGAAACATTAGTTGTAGGAACTGTTCGTATTTATCAACAGGAATATAAATTGAAACTCTTTTCGGCGAAACGTTTACATGAATTTCCTCCGCTCGCTGCAGGAAAAGCTCCTCGCGCAGACGCATCGAGCTTACAACAATGATTGTAATGCGAAAAAGTAACGTTAGAATTGTGCTTTAATTAATGAAACTTCAACATTCGCGTCTAAAGTGGCGTTAAAGTGAGCATATTCTTCATAAATGGGAACGTTCCGTTTTCATTTGATTTGGCAAGCTGAGAACACAGAGCGTACGTACGACGCCCGAATTACTCGTTTGTGCGTTTAATGAGTAATCTCTAACAGTTACGTTAATTAACTTAAGTACCGGCTTCCAGATTGGAGTAATGAGGAGGTTTTCGATCGAGCACATCCGGCAGCAGAAACTCGATACGCCCGCTTCTATCATTATTAGCAGCGTGTTCATTAACCTATTTGTTGTAAACGCCGACTCGATGCGGTAATTTTGAATAAAATCAGTTGGTGCACCTGTATTTTTTGACAGTATTAAAGTCCCTAGATACAATAAGTAGCGCAATGGAGAAGACCACGATATGAGATACGCGGATTTCGGCAAAAGATACGATTAGAAATGATTTATTAGAGCTCAAAACCGTTTTCAGTTGCTCAAAATGTGTTATAATTAAAAAGATATAGCCCTTTGAAATTTAAAAAATTCGGGTTTTGACTCACCTTATCAACCAATCATAAACTACTCACGTCTTGTTGTATAGTAAATAGTATGAATTTTCGAACGCAGTAACAAAGAATACACAAACGAACAAAAATCAAACTGTCATTTGTCAGATTTTTCTGAAAATTGCACAAAACAAATTACACGAATTGCAGATCGGCACAAAACACTTTAATGATAATATTGACGTTGACAAGAATGTTGCCAAATAAATTTTTCAGGACCATTATTTGTGTTTTTAACACGAAAATCGGTTACAATTTATACAGATGAAGATGTTATTTCTATATTAATATATCGAATTATCCATTAGGCAATAGAAGAAATGGATAAATCAGAAAATGTTTATTGCAATAAATATACAAAAACGCACATTTTGCGGAGTAAAGAAGAGTAATAGGAAACGTGGCAAACTTGCTAAATGTGACTTCTCTTTGCAACTCTCTCTTTGATTGGAGCAGAGTGTATGACGATTGTGTGACGTTTTTCAAACTTTAAAAATTAATTGCGGCCTTATTTGGTCACAGAAAAAAATAAAAATTTCATTACGCGCCTTCTTAGAACACACGGTTTTGAAAAAAAAATTAAAAAAAAGTCGTGGTCTTCTCTATCGTCCGCCATGTTTGGGATTTTTTAAGCGGGAAATTCAAAAATGACAGAAAAAGAAGCAGAGTATAATGTGAATCGGATATTAAAACAGATATATTTATTGACAGATCATATAAATTTTACGTTATTTTAGGTTAAATGCACCCGTTTGAAGGAGTTAAGTCTACATCTGTCAAAATAAAATGTCAAATGGCAGCCATGTTTGGGATTTCTATAGCTATCTTATTCTATCTTATAGGCCTAATTGATTGCACTACTTACTGTATCTAGTGACTTTAGACAGTATGATGCAAAAAAATCAGGTCTACCAACTGATTATTTTAAATATTAAGCAAATCAGTTGGTGCGCTTGCTATTTTGACAGTTTGTGGTTCAAAACAATCAGGTGTGCCAACTGATTATTGCCGAGTGGTAATTAGGGTGGCGATTAAGATGGTGGAATGGTTTTGTGGAAAAAGTTGCGGGAAATCCGCGGAAAAAGCAATGCGCCGGCAATAAAAATCTTTAAAACCGCCCCGGGACGTAATCTAAATGAGGGATGGGCCGTTTAAATTTAGCGCCCGTTGCGATTCAACTCGGCGTTGTTTATGATTTCTGAATTATTGCGTTTAGGCCCGGGGCCACATTACGCCCGGCGCGGGGAAATTTATGGTTGCGGCGTTTCAGCCTTGTTTTTTAACTGGGCCAAGATGAAGAAAATGATCGAAGATTTTCGCCGTTTGTTTGTCTTTATAATACCGCGGGATTCCAATCGAATATTTAATAAATGCGAAGAAGCAACAGCTGACCCAATATTGATAATTCTCCTGGCGTGTTTTTTTACTCACTGTATCTCCAGACGTCAGCAATTTTCAATAAATTTAGAAATATCCGAGAGTAAACGTAAAGCTACAACAGATCCGGAGTCTCGAAAAAAATCCTACATATACAGGGTGGACTATTATTTTTCTGAGGGCGGTCCTGGAATTTTTTTATTCAGTATTCCAGTGTGTAGATAATTCAAAAAGTAAACTTTTACCAGAAAATCGAATTCACCACCATCCAAATCACCCTGTATTTCCTTAAAGAAGAGCCAAATGCAACTTTTATTAATGGTTATTCTCTATTCTACACTATAAAAGTACAGTTCCTCAAGGCTCACCCTGTATAGATAATCTATATAGAAGTGTATTTTCTTTGCTTTCATTTTTTTTTATTCCGAAGTTCGTCCGTCCCTGGCGCGATTCCGGCTCATTTAGCAATTTCCACGTCAGTTATTTTCAATTTTCCTTCGAGATGTCATTCCAAATAAATAACTCCTCTCGTCGGGCCCTCCGTTTCTCGCCTTCCTTTTCGCAATAATGCCTGCTGGATCCGTTGATCCCGCGGCCGCCGCTCGGCCGTTTGTTTCAATTAGAAACCAAAGCGACCTTAATATCTAATAACCCCGATTGAATAAAATTCGGCATCGAAATTGATTCGTTTCGGAATACCCAAATCGGTTTTTCAACCCAGTTTTTCGCGTGTTTCTGCAGCGCCAGCCGACGTAAAGGGTGTAATTAATTGAAAGACGTCGCCTGTTTTTCGCTGGAATGCTCCAGAAGTTGATAAATTAACGGGCGTTTGGAAAAAATTATCTTTTGTTAGGAGGGAAAAAAATCGATTTATAATCGATTGTGAGTAGGAGACCATGTGTTATGGAAGAGTCTTTTTTTAGAAAAGACTCACTTTAAATTTCAACAGAAGAAACCTACGATGTGACGACAGATTAGGTTAAAAATAATGCGTTAAAAGATATAAAATATCGTGGGAAATAAAATTTTCGAAAATATATATCCCACAATGGAGAAGACCACGATGTGAGATACGCGGATTTCGGAAAAAGATACGATTAGAAATGATTTATTAGAGCTCAAAACCGTTTTCAGTTGCTCAAAATGTGTTATAATTAAAAAGATATAGCCCTTTGAAATTTAAAAATTTCGGGTTTTGACTCACACCTTATCAACCAATCATAAACCACTCACGTCTTGTTGTATAGTAAATAGTATGAATTTTCGAATGCAGTAACAAAGAATAGACAAACGAACAAAAATCAAACTGTCATTTGTCAGATTTTTTCTGAAAAATGCACAAAACAAATTACACGAATTGCAATTCGGCACAAAACACTTTACTGATAATATTGACGTTGACAAGAATGTTGCCAAATAAATTTTTCAGGACAATTATTTGTGTTTTTAACACGAAAATCGGTTACAATTTATACAGATGAAGATGTTATTTCTACATTAATATATCGAATTATCCATTAGATAATGGAAGAACTGGATAAATCAAAAAATGTTTATTGCAATAAATATACAAAAAACGCATATTTTGCGGCGTAAAGAAGAGTAATAGGAAACGTGGCCAACTTGCTAAATGTGACTTCTCTTTGCTATTCTCACTTTGATTGGAGCAGAGTGTATGACGATTGTGTGACGTTTTTCAAACTTTAAAAATTAATTGCGGCGTTATTTGGCCACAGAAAAAAGCTACATTCAACCGGCGAACAATCGTCTGCGATAGCTCCTTATTCAATGGTAATTTATGCGACGTTTTCTTGTTTGTAGGGCGGAATTAATTTGCGGCGGTTAGGACCCGAATTTCCAGAAACTATACCATCAACCTCGACTCCTGCTAACTTCTTGAATTAGCCGAGCCGGGGCTGTTAGGTGTCAAAATAGTTACAATAGCCAACTTGCGAAGTTTGTCTCAATAATTCCATTCCACTTGGCTGGATAACTTTTTTCATACGAGCTATATCAAAAACGAATTGAGTGGTATAATCGCCCGCATAACGCACTTATATACAGGTTTGTAAACTATCCCTTCATTAATTACCGGGGACGCTATCATGGCGATGCCGTCCAGTTATCTCACCCCCCGTTTCCGGCGAGCTTCTGAAATTACCGTTGCCAGCTCGAGTTTATCGTTGGATAAACTGAATTTCCTCTTGATACGTCGATCAGGTAACCACTCGAATTTTCCCTGTACGTTTATTATACAGGGTGTTTATGTAGTGTATGGCTACAGGGTGGTACAGTAAGGTATTCGCACACCCTTAAGTACCTTCACTCAATTAATAAACACACTGTAGAATTTCCAGTTCGTTTTATACAGGTGTAAATGGATTAATTTTTTTGAGGTAGGTCTCATTAAATTAAATTTTTAATCCTGTAAATGGCGAGAAGAGGAAGGGAATTTTTTGTGCAAAAATGCATACAAGAGGTTTGTTGTTGCGTTTGATTACAGAAAACGTTTTTGGGGATGACATGTTGTAGCGTTTTGAATTTACAAAGGAGAGAAAATATCAAATATTTACAATTTCCTTTTTCGGACAGGGCTCTCTTGTTTTTTGCGCCGCTATCTCGATATTTCAAAGCGGTTTTGTTTGATCTCCGAGTATTCCTTTCGGCGAACGGCGGAGAAACCAACAGATCGGAGAAAAGTCGAAATAAAATTGATATTTTACAAAATAAATTCGCATGGAATCAGCGCAGGTGTGTGTATATATACCTTTAGATACGTAAACAAAACGCGAGCCCGGGAAAGAATGGCCGCATTTCCTTAATTACTTTCCCGAAGATTAAACAAGAAAATCATTCGCTCGAATTTCCTGCTGAATACAACGACTTTTCCACCAATCAGCCGAACTCTCTCGCGAAAGAGACGCTTTCCCATTGAAATCTTTGAAACGTCTCGAACGAGCGAACGTGCCGAAGAAATGAAATATTAATTGTCAGCCGGCGATGAATTTTCTTGTGGCTTTTCCAGACTTTCTGACAGAAACACTCCCATAATTCATACAGCAATTTATAAAATGTCCTTAATGCTCATTACATCGACGGGGGGACCGGTTAATGAATGCTAAACGACGCAAATCTCTCTCCTGGGGGGTGTTTAAGAATCATTTTTTAACTACTACATTTAGAGCGCCCTATTTCCCAATGGCTAATGAATAGAATATTGTGCAGAAATACATTCGCTCGACTGCGAAGCAGGCCTATTTAACCGCCGGATTTATCGAAATAATTAATTGATAGTGAACCGTAAAGTTTTCATTAGCTAATGTCGTACGGTTTCGTGGAGTTATTAAACTTATACGCCGCGTCGTCTTAATAAATTATCCTCCGGCAAGGATCTCTCTCCTAAATATGTTATAATAAATTTCTGAACGCTAACACGGCTAATTGGGCCGAGTCGGAATTAAGTTTATGCGTGACGTGTACGAATATACGGGGCCAATTAGCGACGATCAAAACAGAGGAAATTATACACTTTGTGGAATTAAAAACGGGCCGGATTTTAATGTATTAGAGTTAATGGAACGCAGAGTTTATTAGAGTTTTACACAAGCACTACATTAAAATGGTTTGAAGTGATTTAGTCCATTGAAATGTTACAACATTAGTAGTAGGCCATCTTTCGAAAGTGTTTGATCAAGTAGGCAAGTTCTTGAAAGCGTTTGATCGAGTAGGCTAGTTTTTGAAAGCGTTTGATCAAGTAGGCAAGTTTTTGAAAGCGTTTGATCTAGTAGGCCAGTTTTCGAAAGCGTTTGATCAAATAGGCCAGTTTTCGAAAGCGTTTGATCGAGTAGGCTAGTTATTGAAAGCGTTTGATCAAGTAGGCAGGTTTTTGAAAGCGTTTGATCGAGTAGGCCAGTTTTAGAAAGCGTTTGAAAAAGCGATGAAAAAATTGATTGAGGATGGTTTTTTTCGTTATATCGGCAAAATTATTTGTTGCACTGAAAATTGGTGGAGACACTTTTTGTTGCAAATTGAATCCTCTACAACTTTAGTTCTGTAACTTTTAGTCGTAGAATTGATAATAAGCAAGTTATTAACGAAAATAGATAAACATTTGGGGACAAATTTTCTATTTTTTGTTATAACTTTTTTTCTGATCATTTTACCAAAAAATCACATCAGAGCATTTTAATAGAGGAGTTTTCAAGGAATAATTACCATTACCCACTTTTTCAAATTTGCTAATTTATAACAATTTTACAACGCTGCAAAATTAACACTATTCTCCAGTTTATATTCGTTAGTACAGGGTTAGTATATTCAAAGTTACAGTATGTTAACCCGAAAAAATGTAACATTTCAATGTACTAAACCGAAATTCGCAATGTTTGAAGAAATTGCACAAATACAACAGAATCGAAATAAATTAATTCGACTGGCAATTTCGACACCGATGTTATTATTTTATGTGCGGGCATTATTAAAAACGATCGCCGGATGATTTAATTAGTTTTCGCATATAAAACAATATGATTTCGCATTTAGCGGCAAAAACGCTATTGTTTATTTGTTGCTATACAACAAAAAAAATCCCAAACACACCGACGACCCGGACGCAACTGTGAATGCAATTAAAATTTTAATTTTCGATCCCCTATTGTTCGAATATTGCGAATTTTATTCGCCATTTGCGCGGTTTTTACGGCGATATAGTAAGAGCGTCCGGGCTAATCAGAACAAAATCCGCCGGCGGCGAAGAGTTAATTAATTTCCAAAACGCGAAACGCAATTAATAAGGCGGCGTCGCGACGCTGTGCGCCCGACCGGAGCGTCCTCTGGATAGTGTATCGCCGAGCCGAGAGGGCCATCGGCGATGGATTTACGACCGGCCCATTTGCATTTACTATAATGTTATTGCCTTCGTTTGCATACGAGGCGATTATTTACGGCGGCGAGTTTTCCCGGCCGAAAGGTGCGTCTAATAATGTCTGTAAAAACTCGATTAATGCGAACGATTGCGGCGGTTCGAGGAGCCGCAAATCCCGCGACTGTGGCCGCATCGAAATTAAAATAATCTCTTTATATTCGTCGCAAATTATCCTCTCCCGGTGCGCATCGCTGCTAATACCATTACAGTTGGGAATGAACAAAAATTTGCTTTATTGATTTCGACGATAATCTTTTTATTCCGATCTAGCGAACCTCTGAAATTGAGTCGCATATAAAGCGCTCGAATCGAATTTAATAACGCCGTTTTTTGTTGTCCCAACCTTTTTGCCACACCCTGTATATACTCGCGAGTGTGTACTGGAGAATAGTGTTAGTTTTGCAGTGCTGTAAAAGTGTTATAAATTAGCAAATTTGAAAAAGTGGGTAATGTTATTTATTCCTTGAAAACTCCTCTATTAAAACGCTCTGATGTGATTTTTTTGTAAAATGATCAGAAAAAAAGTTATAACAAAAAAAAAAGAAAATTTGTCCCCAAATGTTTATCTATTTTCGTTAATAACTTGCTTATTTTCAATTCTACGACTAAAAGTTACAGAACTAAAGTTGTAGAGGATTCAATTTGCAGCAAAAAGTGTCTCCACAAATTTTCAGTACAACAAGTAATTTGGCCGATATAACGAAAAAACCATCCTCAATCCATTTTTTCATCGCTTTTTCAAACGCTTTCTAAAACTGGCCTACTCGATCAAACGCTTTCGAAAACTGGCCTATTTGATCAAACGCTTTCGAAAACTGGCCTACTCGATCAAACGCATTCGAAAACTGGCCTATTTGATCAAACGCTTTCGAAAACTGGCCTACTCGATCAAACGCATTCGAAAACTGGCCTATTTGATCAAACGCTTTCGAAAACTGGCCTATTTGATCAAACGCTTTCGAAAACTGGCCTACTCGATCAAACGCATTCGAAAACTGGCCTATTTGATCAAACGCTTTCGAAAACTGGCCTACTCGATCAAACGCTTTCGAAAACTGGCCTACTCGATCAAACGCATTCGAAAACTGGCCTATTTGATCAAACGCTTTCGAAAACTGGCCTATTTGATCAAACGCTTTCGAAAACTGGCCTACTCGATCAAACGCTTTCGAAAACTGGCCTACTCGATCAAACGCATTCGAAAACTGACCTACTCGAACAAACGCTTTCGAAACCTGGCCTACTCGATCAAACGCTTTCGAAACCTGGCCTACTCGATCAAACGATACCTCAAACTTAAAATTAACTTCCCAGAAACTACCTCTAGATACCACAAAAAAAAATTCAATCTCTAACAAACGCAATGTTGTAAAATTCCAATGGACTAAATCACTTCAAACCATTTTAATGTAGTGCTTTGTAAAACTCTAATAAAACGACCAGAAAAAAAGTTATGGCGAAAAAAAGAATTTTGTATCTATTTTCGTTAATAACTGTTTCAAATCGAACATAATAACGCTTTTTATTCTTTTGCGGTAACTTTTTCGGACTATTCTAGACAATAAAAGCTTCAACACAGTTCTACTGTCAATCGAAGGCTTTTCCCGGATTCGCACTTTCGCTCGGTAATCTACAAAAACGGGCGTCTAGATTGACATTTCACAATTAACTTTCCTCGGCCACCTGAGCACTCTTGCTTCTCCACAACGTTAAATTAAACCGTTATTTTTCCCGCAAAATGACAACATTATTACGCACATCGCTATAATTACCGTGAAATTAGAAATTTCAATACGTCCAACGCCCCAGTGATTTTTAAATTGCATCACAACACGACAAAGTCTCCGAATTTGCAGAAGTCGCACATTAAACGGAAATTAAAGTGCAATATCTAATTAAAAGTTGTATTTTCACAACCAGCTGATGCACTAGAAATATTTGCAATGAAATTTTTCCTAGCACTAAATCATTTCCGCGGATTAAGATAAGACGCGCAAAGGGAATCCTATTAAAAACGGGCGCGAACTTCCAAAGTTGGGTGACTCATTTTTCCCGGTTTTCCGCATCTACAACCGTACAATAAGATTATCTCGAATTCAAACCGAAATGACACGGCCTAATGAACTTAAGTTCTTATCCCTATCTTAAAATATACTAATCCGAAACCAAATAGAAAAAATAACCGTACCAGAGGGGTCAGCTTTATCAGCGTCGCCCACGTCATTGTGACGCACTCGCAACAATTGGGGTTGCTACCCCACAAAAATCGCAGGGGAGGCTCCAAAAAAATCGCCCCTATCACAACCACCAATGTAATTAATACAACTCGAATATGAGCTAATTAATAATCACCGTTTCGGAAATCCCGCGAGCGGCCTCGAACTACAATCGACGCCAGTTCCGCTCCGGAGATCTTAGAGCCGGGAATTCCGCCAGATCCGGACCATCGCGGCCGCGTCACGTGCCCCCGGGGGCAGGGTCCTGCGACGAAATTATCATACGATGCCTTTTAGCGGGCGCATCCGGCGTCATTACCGAATTACCATTGCATTTCAATTTCTGTCTTTGATGTTTCGATTAAAAAAACAACGCCCTGCAATTCCTCGCAAGGCCGTTATCTCTAATTGAGGAGCGATCAAAGGGGGCGGCGGGCCACCACGCCGACTCGATTTCGACCATTCTATATATTGACCATGTAAGAACTTCGTTTGTTAATTGACGTAAAGTGCAACGAATGCACTGTTTAATTGAAGTAATCAGTCCGCTGCTCATCATTATTAGAATCAATGAACCATATTTTCTATTGGGTTTAATAGAGGAAGCTCAGATGTGATTTAAATTGCTTAAATGGAATGGCATATTAACCCCAGAAATAAACCAACATCCTTTTGATTATTTGATTTTGACTTTGCATTTAAGGTGCAAGTCAAAAATCGTTCAGAACTGTTAAGAACTGTTCAGAAATACTTAGAAATACTGGAACTATTTAAAACTATTCAGAACTGTTTAGAATGGTTCAAGATTTGTCCAGAATTGTTAAGAACCATTCAGAACTATTTAGAATCGTTCAAAATTTGTTCAGGACTGTTAAGAACCATTCAGAACTGTTTAGAATCGTTCAAGATTTGTTCAGAATTTTTATGAACCATTCAGAACTGTTTAGAATGGTTCAAGATTTGTTCAGAACTGTTAAGAACCATTCAGAACTGTTTAAAATCGTTCAAGATTTGTTCAGAACTGTTAAGAACCATTCAGAACTGTTTAGAATCGTTCAAGATTTGTTCAGAATTTTTATGAACCATTAAGAACTGTTTAGAATTGTTAAAATTTTTTTCGGAATTATTTAAAACTATTCAGAACTGTTTAGAATGGTTCAAGATTTGTCCAGAATTGTTAAGAACCATTCAGAACTATTTAGAATCGTTCAAAATTTGTTCAGGACTGTTAAGAACCATTCAGAACTGTTTAGAATCGTTCAAGATTTGTTCAGAATTTTTATGAACCATTAAGAACTGTTTAGAATTGTTAAAAATTTTTTTCGGAATTATTTAAAACTATTCAGAACTGTTTAGAATCGTTCAAAATTTGTTCAGGACGGTTAAGAACCATTCAGAACCGTTTAGAATCGTTCAAAATTTGTTCAGAATTGTTAAGAACCATTCAGAACTGTTTAGAATCGTTCAAAATTTGTTCAGGACGGTTAAAAACCGTTCAGAACTGTTTAGAATCGTTCAAAATTTTTTCAGGACAGTTAGGAACCATTCAGGACCATTCAGGAACCAACATCCTTCTGATTGTTTGATTTTAACTTTGCATTTAGCTGGATTTTTTGGTTGTACTATGGGGGGAATAATTCGAGCTGAATCTAGGTGACTGACAATAGAATTCTTTGTGCAAACTTTTCTAATTAATCGGTGAAAAGTCGTTCAGGCGAGTAGATGGGGGAAGTTCAACCGGGAGAACCGATCGGAAATCGCAATTAACTGAATTAACGAATTTAATAGTGGTGCAATATTTTAGTGAAATGATTTATGTATAGTTAAAAATAGGCGAGAAGAGGTGGTTAATTAAAAATGTGGACAAATATAGAATATAGTCGAGTTTCGGGATGGTTTGAAAAGGAATTCGAGTGCGGGAATCGTGCGTGACATATTAAGATTGATTGGAAACTAAGCGAATGCTGATGTCGTCGCCGAGTGGATATCTGGAATTGATATATATTCGATCTGGGCCATCGGGAGATATCCTGCAATATTTCACCCCGACTAAAACCCCAAAAAAATATTCCTCTAGTCGAAAATTAAAAGCAAAAAAATACACACAATCGTACAACAGAACCAGTCGGGAAAAACTCGCCGGGCAAATTAAAAAACTTCTTCCATTTTCCGCGCGAAACGTGCACACGAAAAGCGTATACGAGGAGGAGAAGAAGAAGAAGAAGTTTTTAGCCTATGGTAAAAGTGCATCCGGGATGATTGTAACAATCAATTCCGGGGCCGGTGAAGTGAACGTACGCTGACAGCGCTGACACTTCAATAAAAATAAAGGAATCGTTACGTTTGCGGTCCAAGACGCGGGGAACTGGGAAACTTTTCCGAGAGCGATTTTCCCCATCCGAAAAGCGAATGCGAGATTGTTTTCATTGATCAGGCGCGTAACTCATTCTCTCATAAATCTATCCCCCATTTTTCACATAACTGTGTTCACCTTAATTTCACAGTCTTATACAAGGAATTTTACCCGATTGGGTAATCAATATGGACACCATAGTACTTACTTACACAAAAAAAACTATTCAGAACTTTTTAGAATCGTTCAAAATTTGTTCAAAATTGTTAAGAACCATTCAGAACTGTTTACAATGGTTCAAAATTTGTTCAGGACTAATAATAACTGGTTGGAATGGTTCAAAATTCGTTCAAAACTGTTATGAACTATTCAGAAATACTTAAAAATCAAAATACTGGAACTATTTAAAACTATTCAGAACTGTTTAGAATCGTTCAAGATTTGTTCAGGACTGTTAAAAACTATTCAAAAACTGTTTAGAATGGTTCAAGATTTGTTCAGAACTGTTATGAACCATTCAGAACTGTTTAGAATGGTTCAAAATTTGTTCAGGACTAATAAGAACTGGTTGGAATGGTTCAAAATTCGTTCAAAACTGTTATGAACTATTCAGAAATACTTAAAAATCAAAATACTGGAACTATTTAAAACTATTCAGAACTGTTTAGAATCGTTCAAGATTTGTTCAGGACTGTTAAAAACTATTCAAAACTGTTTAGAATGGTTCAAGATTTGTTCAGAACTGTTATGAACCATTCAGAACTGTTTAGAATGGTTCAAAATTTGTTCAGGACTAATAAGAACTGGTTGGAATGGTTCAAAATTCGTTCAAAACTGTTATGAACTATTCAGAAATACTTAAAAATGAAAATACTGGAACTATTTAAAACTATTCAGAACTGTTTAGAATCGTTCGAGATTTGTTCAGGACTAATAAGAACTGGTTGGAATGGTTCAAAATTCGTTCAAAACTGTTATGAACTATTCAGAAATACTTAAAAATGAAAATACTGGAACTGTTTAAAACTATTCAGAACTGTTTAGAATAGTTCAAGATTTGTTCAGGACTGTTAAAAACCATTCAGAACTGTTTAGAATGGTTCAAGATTTGTTCAGAACTGTTATGAACCATTCAGAACTGTTTAGAATGGTTCAAAATTTGTTCAGGACTAATAAGAACTGGTTGGAATGGTTCAAAATTCGTTCAAAACTGTTATGAACTATTCAGAAATACTTAAAAATGAAAATACTGGAACTATTTAAAACTATTCAGAACTGTTTAGAATCGTTCGAGATTTGTTCAGGACTAATAAGAACTGGTTGGAATGGTTCAAAATTCGTTCAAAACTGTTATGAACTATTCAGAAATACTTAAAAATGAAAATACTGGAACTGTTTAAAACTATTCAGAACTGTTTAGAATAGTTCAAGATTTGTTCAGGACTGTTAAAAACCATTCAGAACTGTTTAGAATGGTTCAAGATTTGTTCAGAACTGTTATGAACCATTCAGAACTGTTTAGAATGGTTCAAAATTTGTTCAGGACTAATAAGAACTGGTTGGAATGGTTCAAAATTCGTTCAAAACTGTTATGAACTATTCAGAAATACTTAAAAATCAAAATACTGGAACTATTTAAAACTATTCAGAACTGTTTAGAATCGTTCGAGATTTGTCCAGAACTGTTAAGAACCATTAAGAACTGTTTAGAATCGTTCAAGATTTGTTCAGAACTGTTAAGAACAAGTCAGGACATTTTAGAAATGATTTCACGATTTTTTCAGGACTATTAAGAACTGTTTAGAGTCGTTCAAAATTTGTTCAGAACTACGAACAATTCAGAACTGTTTAGAGGCTTCAAAATTTGTTCAAAATTGTTTAGAATAGTTCAAATTTTGTTCAGAACTACTTATTAAGGGATTACTCTAAACCGTTCAGAATTATTCAGACTGTTCGGAGCTCTTCAGATCTGTCCACAACCGGACAGATTTTATATTATAATCATCATTATAATTATTTATATTTTCTTCCACAAACTGCATTAAAATTATAAAATTTCATAATTAAATATAGTTGTAATTAAATGTGTGAATTTACCAAGATCTCCCCGCTACTGATAAAAGCTGCAGCATCTCGGAATATTGCACTTTCGAATCGAAATGGAAGGACCAGTTCATGCTTGTGTTGTCGATGAAGTGCAGCAGGAATAGACTCTATAGGTGCGCTGCGAAGTTTCCAACTTTCGAGCGCATTATTCTTATTTTAATCATTCATCATTTAGGTGAAAAAGTTCCTGAAAATAAGTTGTTATTGTAGCCGAGAATCTCTGTTGGTTTTGCTTCGTGGAAAAGGGGTATAGGAAAAACGCTTAATTTTATGTAAATGTAGGATATACGCTACCAGTATCATTCTTTTTAGGTAGAAAACGGTCGAAATGAACTACTCATGTAACAGCGAAAGAACTAATTTAAACCCCCTTTGGGTGGCGTATCTAAATAACCCGTATGCTTCATACAAAGGACACAAACGATTCTTTTATATATCTACTCAGTTACAATACAATAATGTTATCTTCAGTTTGAAAGTTATCAAACTATACAAAAGAATTATTTCGCCGGCACAAGTCAATTCCGAAAAAGCTAATTAAACGAAGATAATCAAATTTAATTTCCGGGAAATCGAAATTCGTAAAAGTAAACGTACAATTGAAATTATACTTCATTGTGCAATTACCCGAAACCGGGAAAAGAAAATAGCCCATCATTCGAAATTATTAATTAACCAAAAATGAGCGCCGAACCGCCGACTGGATACAGAACGAGCTCCTTTTCCCCCAAAAAAAAATAGCACAAAAAGTTTTTTCATTAGCGCTTAATTAAAAGTTTCGCGCGGCATTTCCGTACAGCGTTCTTCAATTAAGCACCGGCTAATTTACCGCCACCTAGCATCACTTTCGCCAACTGATTTACCAAATATTTATATCACCAAATCCAATGAACCGGCTCGGCGAACTTCCACTTAACTCGATGGAGCTTCGTTAGCCCAACTTCGGCCGCATTACCATAAAGAAAATAGATAAACACGGATCGGACTATGCCCGACAAATCCACAACAAATCCACAACGAGCCCCGCCAGTTCAGCGCAAGCTAAAATAATTTTTATTAACCCAACAGCGGTACAAATTACCGGAACAAAACGCTGTATATTTTACGAGGAACGGGGCACAAAGGAGCAGCCCCCGCGCCACAATGGAGCCTTTCACGGCCCGCTGCCTTCGTTTGTAAAATCTCTAATAAATGACGAATGATCGACTGTCGCCTCCGTCGTCGATGACGTCATCTGCAGGGTTAAGTTAACGACGTATGCTTTATGGCGAGTCGTAAGTTATCCCACTTCTGAAAGCCGGCCGGGAACCGTTCCGAGTTTATCCAACGGGAAGGAATAATAGTTTTTTAGTGCAGGAGTTTGGAGGGGTTGCTCTGGATCTTCGCTTTGTTTTAAAGAAGGAGCTTTAGGTCAAGGGAAATGGGATAAATCCCTAATAAAATACAATTTAATACTGCTTATACAGAGTGTAGGTACTCTTCTTAACAAAATTAAAACCTACTTGAACCCCCAGTGAACGTGCTTCAACACAAAGCAATGGAGAAGACCACGACTTTTTTTTTAATTTTTTTTTTTCAAAACCGTGTGTTCTAAGAAGGCGCGTAATGAAATTTTTATTTTTTTCTGTGGCCAAATAAGGCCGCAATTAATTTTTAAAGTTTGAAAAACGTCACACAATCGTCATACACTCTGCTCCAATCAAAGCGAGAGTTTCAAAGAGAAGTCACATTTAGCAAGTTTGCCACGTTTTCTATTACTCTTCTTTACTCCGCAAAATGTGCATTTTTTGTATATTTATTGCAATAAACATTTTCTGATTTATCCATTTCTTCCATTACCTAATGGATAATTCGATATATTAATATAGAAATAACATCTTCATCTGTATAAATTGTAACCGATTTTCGTGTTAAAAACACAAATAATTGTCCTGAAAAATTTATTTGGCAACATTCTTGTCAACTTTAATATTATCAGTAAAGTGTTTTGTGCCGAACTGCAATTCGTGTAATTTGTTTTGTGCAATTTTCAGAAAAATCTGACAAATGACAGTTTGATTTTTGTTCGTTTGTGTATTCTTTGTTACTGCGTTCGAAAATTCATACTATTTACTTATACAACAAGACGTGAGTGGTTTATGATTGGTTGATAATGTATGAGTCAAAACACGAAATTTTTAAATTTCAAAGGGCTATATCTTTTTAATTATAACACATTTTGACCATCAACGGTTTTGAGCTCTAATAAATCATTTCTAATCGTATCTTTTACCGAAATCCGCGTATCTCACATCGTGGTGTCCTCCATTAAACTCGGTTCAACGCAGAACCGCACTTGAACTATACATCTACTACTACTCTTCTTAAGCAAAATAAATTTCTTAGTAATAAAATATTGGGCAGTTCAAACACCTCTGGAGATAACAAACCATAAAACCTTCTCACTGATGATGTATTGCTCGTTTCGGAATCGAATGTCCAATCAACGGGCATAATGCAAGGCAACATTTAGTGTATCGTTAAACTACTGGTTTCCAGTTAACCATCATTAAAACATATTTATATCTATATTATATTCACTGGGCCCTCTACGGGGGTGCGTTCTAAATAAAGGACTCCCGCCCGACATCTGTTTGTCATACTTCTATCGAAATATCCGTACATATTCGCCTCCCGTTGGGACATTATGATTTCGGGGCTATTGTGAGGAGAGCCCCTCCAATCGGGGGGGAATTTGTGATAGTCCTCCGGCCCGGATTTTTCGCATTTACGGGGTTGCTAATTACTAATTAGATATGCAAAGGGATTGGGTTTTATTACAGGAAAAATCGTTTATGTTGGGTATGAATTCGAAACGATTTCCTCGAAGCGAAAATCGCATTCAATGCGCGATATTGCCTTTAAACAATGGGGTATTATGCGATGTAAAAACGCCCGTAGGGGTGGCGGAATTATTCATCGGATTGAAAATTAGAATTTCTTTGGTGGTTCCCAATATTGGTGCATTGAAGGGTCATCGGGTGTATGAAAAATCGCCGGATATTAATATTGCCCTCGATACGCGTGAGGTGGCTCATCCCTCTCGCAAATTGACGTGACGCACAGAATTTTCGGGAAAGGTTACGGGGGGTGGCGCAAATATTCGCGTGCTAGGGGTGGGCGAGTAAAAGCGTCGTTAGAGCTTTTGTCGAAACTATAAATCACGATTAAAGCGAGTTTAATTTCTTATTGTTTACCGGAATCGTCGATCGGGGAAAAATGAAGTTAAACCCACCCCCGGGGGCGGCGTTCGCGGAAAGCGGCTTGATCAATGTTGCCTTTTCGATTTATTTCGTCGACAAAGAGCGTGATAAATTCATCGCGGTTGCCGGAGAGATTGATTAGGTTTATTCAAATGTTGCTTTCGATCTGTACATTTTTCCCGGATTTTCGCGCTATCCGGAAAAAGGAAGATGCGGTTGCCGATTGTTATGCATGTTGAAAAATTAGAGTTTTATTCCAGCATTTTCCTATTCTTACATTCTAGCTCGAACTTGTAGAAAACAATTAATTTTCCTACTATTTATAGATTGTTGCTATGCTAATGATTTATTGTGCATATACATAATATTATTATAAACTTGGGATATTTACTATTTAAGGCGCAAAACGAAATATGTGTGTGTCGAGCGATAAAATCTATATACGTATGTACTTCGGTAATTATTCAGATGCCGCAAATGCAGCCGGCATAATAATTAAATTAACAAATTGGAATGAACCGTTCTGAATATCTATGAGGGAATAAAATGACAAATGGAATTAATCAGAAACGCGATTCGTTTAATGAATTGAATTACCTTTCAATTAATTGATTCATTTTTAATCTTCAAGCAGGTAATGCCTTTTTAATATTCAATTATAATTCAACAATAATTTTATGAACTAAACTATATTAATTCTCATATATTTTTTATAGCTCCATTAAATCGTATTTTTACCGTTTTTTGCATTATCTTACAACCGCGAGTTTCCCTTCGCAATAAGCTTTCCATTCACGTACGAGCCCGAGATTATTTTTTGCACACATCGCCGTAAATTTATCTACCCCACCTACACACCTAGTCTCTTTTTGTTGTCGAAAAATTGTAAATTTCCTAAACTGACGTTTTTCGGGCGATTTATACGCCCAAAGATAACCCGCAGGTAGGGTATACACCTCTACCTTTCCTATATATAACTTCAGGTGTGATTTTACCTATCATTACCGCAAACAATAGATAAGGGATATAATGGAAAATAAAAGCTCCCATTCATAAAAAGTGTACCACATTTGGATTGCCCCCCATTGTTCGTTTATTGAGCATAGTATACAAATATACATAGAAAGATTTAAATCTGTTTAGATATGCTTAGAATGGTTCAGAATTGTTCAGAATTGTTCAGAATTGTTCAGAATTGTTCAGAATTGTTAAGAATTGTTAAGAATTGTTCAGAATTGTTTAGATATGTTTAGAATGGTTCAGAATTGTTTAGATATGTTTAGAATGGTTCAGAATTGTTCAGAATTGTTCAGAATTGTTCAGAATTGTTCAGAATTGTTAAGAATTGTTAAGAATTGTTCAGAATTGTTTAGATATGTTTAGAATGGTTCAGAATTGTTTAGATATGTTTAGAATGGTTCAGAATTGTTCAGAATTGTTCAGAATTGTTCAGAATTGTTCAGAATTGTTCAGAATTGTTAAGAATTGTTCAGAATTGTTTAGATATGTTTAGAATGGTTCAGAATTGTTTAGATATGTTTAGAATGGTTCAGAATTGTTCAGAATTGTTCAGAATTGTTCAGAATTGTTCAGAATTGTTCAGAATTGTTCAGAATTGTTCAGAATTGTTCAGAATTGTTCAGAATTGTTCAGAATTGTTCAGAATTGTTCAGAATTGTTCAGAATTGTTCAGAATTGTTAAGAATTGTTCAGAATTGTTTAGATATGTTTAGAATGGTTCAGAATTGTTTAGATATGTTTAGAATGGTTCAGAATTGTTCAGAATTGTTCAGAATTGTTCAGAATTGTTCAGAATTGTTCAGAATTGTTTAGATATGTTTAGAATGGTTCAGAATTGTTCAGAATTGTTCAGAATTTTTCAGAATTTTTCAGAATTTTTCAGAATTGTTCAGAATTGTTCAGAATTGTTTAGAATAGATCAAAATTTGATCAGAACTATTAAGAACTATTTAGAACTGTTAAGAGACGTTCAAAATGTGTTCTAAATTGTTAAAAACTGTTTAGAATCGTTCAAAATTTGTTTAGAATAGTTGAAAACCGTTTTGAATGGTTCAAAATTTGTTCAGAACTTTATGAACTATTCAAAACTGTTTGAAATCGTTCAAAATTTGATCTGAACTATTAAGAACTATTTAGAACTGTTTAGAATTATTAAGAGACGTTCAAAATGTGTTTAGAATAGTTGAAAACCGTTTTGAATGGTTCAAAATTTGTTCAGAACTTTATGAACTATTCAAAACTGTTTGAAATCGTTCAAAATTTGATCTGAACTATTAAGAACTATTTAGAACTGTTTAGAATTATTAAGAGACGTTCAAAATGTGTTCCAAATTGTTAAAAACTGTTTTGAATGGTTCAAAATTTGTTTAGGACTGTTGAAAAATACTCAGTACTAATTAGAATGGTTCAAAATTTGTTCAGAACTTTATGAACTATTCAGAACTGTTTAAAATCGTTCAATTATGTTCAGAACTGTTTAGAATTGCTCAAAATTTGTTCAGAAATGTTTAGAACTATTCAGAACTTTTTAGAAACTTTCAAAATTTGTTCAGAACTTAATAAGAAAAATTCAGAACTTTTTAGAATCCTTCAAAAATTTTTTCAGAATTGTTCAGAATTTTTTAGAATAGTTCAAAATTTTCAAAACTATTAAGATTTATTTAGAACTGTTAAGAGACGTTCAAAATTTGTTCAGAATAGTTGAAAACCGTTTTGAATGGTTCAAAATTTGTTCAGAACTTTATGAACTTTTCAAAATTGTTTAAAATCGTTCAATATTTTTCAGAGCTGTTTAGAATTGCTCAAAATTTGTTCAGAAATGTTTAGAACTATTCAGAACTTTTTAGAATCCTTCAAAATTTGTTCAGAACTATTCAGAACTGTTGAGAATCCTTTAAAATGTGTTCAGATCTCTTAAGAACAATTCGGGACATTTTAGAAACATCTAGAAACAGCTCTTCAGAACTGTCTACAACCGTTCAAAAAGGTCCATAACTGCCCATAACTGTTCAGAACTATCCAGAACTATTTAGAACTCTTCATAACCTTCTCTTCATAACCAGAACTGTTCAAACATCCAATCTTCACATGGTGCTTTAAAACTTATAATCGTAAAGTAATCGTTCAAATTAGCACCTCCTGGGGTCGAACCCCAGTGCAGGGCAGGGTGCCGGGCCGGCGTGTCGGCCCAGTCTCTGGCCTTTTATTCGCCGGCGGCCCGGCAAGTGCGAAGCCGGCGAGCGGGCCCCCATTGTTCGGGCCGGCTCTCCCGACGCGCCGCCGACCGCTCGGTGTACGTGCAGGACAAACCGAGAACTTCGAGCGCGGTGCAGCGGGCCCCACGAAGGCGAAGCCAGTCGCGCGCCAACCGCTCTCGGAGGGATCTCGACGCCGGTTTGCTCCTGCGGATTGCGCTCACGGCGTCGCTTTCGTATTATTATTTTTTTTACGTTATTTGGGCCCTGGACCTGGTGGATTTTTTCTCGTTAAATTGGGACCTGGTGGATTACTTGCCGGTGTGATTCGATTCGATGGAGATGTGTCCGGCTGTTTTGTATTAGAATTTGTGTGGCGATTAAAATGGTTGATAACAGTTGCGTTATCGAAGGGACTGTTAAGTTTCGCGATGGTAAAAAGGTGAGTTTTCTAATGTGGATTCCTATACAAACGTTGCTGATGATGATTTTTCAATAAATTATTTATTATCGCTTACGCACTTAATACACGGAGATATTATTGTTATAAAATATGAATGATATTGATTGATTGATTGATCACAATAGGTAATTAAAAACTCGAAGCAAAATAAAAATAAAAAGGGTTTACAAGAAGGGTTTCTAAGTAACCACTGTCAATCATTGTTTTATTAGAGTGCACGCTCAATTTAAAATAATGAAGACGTTTTAAATAGTGTAACAGTCGAATTAATAAATTCATTATTAATTCCGGCTAGTCGATAAAGTCATCGGGGTTCGGTGAATTTATAAATTTTAAAATAAGTCGGAACAATGTGTTAATTGCAAATTACTATTCTCTGAAGGTCTGTTGACTGTTCGAAGTTTACCTGCGTGTCGTAAATCATGTGGCTATATCTACAGTTTAAAAGACTTAGGTCGAAACATAAAAGTCCGCATTCTTCATATTATTTTACATAAATAACACCAATAATGTTTAGCGGTGTTGTCACGTTGCGATTTTTATCATCCAATAACCGATAACAACGCGATTAATTAGTAGATATTTATTTATTTTGTTGTGAATTTATGATCGGTTTATTGGCAATAAAGACGACTTAAACTGACAGGCGTTCGTTAATTTATCGTAAACACACAACAAACAAAACTTTTTGAACAATTTTTATGAAATCTCGTAGATAACTCGCTCGATTGCTCAATTATTTTACGAAAACAAATTTCGACTTATCGAGGATTCTACGAAACGAATTAACCTTATCGCCTGCGGTAAAACCACTCGAAAATTTTTAATCAACGCCTTTAAAATACAGTGTAAATGTACGCAATTTCTACCAGCTCCCTAACTACATTTTAACACCTTAAGTGCCCATGTAATTTAGTTTTTTTTTATCGAGTTTGCCGTAATTCTCGGGCATTCCGACACCGATTCGCGTTGGAATTAAATGCTGATAGATCGATCGTTATCGATTTATCGGCTGGAATTCTGGGAAATAATTCAGCACAAATTACTCGCGCAAGAACCAGAACCACAACGAAGGTAGAAAAAAATTCCAGTAATTACATCTTCGCGATTTACAACGATATAATTTGGAAGGTTTATGTAATAGTTTAATTATATTTCCGTTCCGTACGAATGAAATATGTAGATTGGGCTATTTTTAGTAATTTAATTGCGAGTACGAACGGTTTGGATTAAAGCCAAAATTTAATTGCTACTCTTTAGATTAGTTATCCTAGTTTCACATGAAGATTTAATAAATATCTACTAACTATATTTTTTTGAGTGCACGATTTATATTACAGATTGTCCCAAAATTAGTGTAGGTATACGAAACGTTAACCCTGTATTTATCGAGCTGCTCCTTGAACTTGAAGATGGTTTTTGCCATAATGTGGGATACATATATAGGGTTGAATTTAGGAACATCCTGTATACAGGGTGTTATTTAAAAACATGCTAATACTTAAGGGGTGATTCTTGGACCCATTTTAAGAAAAAAACTTCATATAAACCTATGTCCTAAACTTCTTAACTTTTGAGATACGGGGTATTAAAGTTTTAAGAAAAAAAAACAATTTTTTACTGTTATTTTCATACCACTTTCGGCGGACATTTCCAACACCTGATTTAAATTATTTCTTTATTTTACTTTAATTTCATAATTTCAACGTTTAAAAGTTATCCGCTTAAATAAATTATTGTTCAGAGTTAGATAAATCGGTTTTTGGTCGTCATTCGTCCAGGGAGATGCAAATGAATGAATTTAATTTTTTTTTTTAGCGAAACGGTGAGTTGTACGAAAAAAAGTCAAGAAATCGAATTTGTTCTAAATTGAACGAGAATTCGAAAAATAATTTTGATTTTAAGAGATAGCAGTGGCGTATCACTTTTTTATTCAAAAATATCTAGTCTGAGTCCAGTAGGGACGCCACTGTTAGAAATAAAAAAAAGATTTTGGGGTCAGAAAATGCTCTTTAATGCATAAACGCCGTACACCAAATTTCATAAAAAATATTTAAAGTGGTATGAAAATGACAGTAAAAAATTGTTTTTTTTCTTAAAACTTTAATACCCCATATCTCAAAAGTTAAGAAGTTTAGGACATAGGTTTATATGAAGTTTTTTTCTTAAAATGGGTCCAAGAATCACCCCCTTAAGTATTAGCATGTTATTAAATAACACCCTGTATTACAAAATTAGTGTACGAAACTTTAACCCTGTATTTATTGAGCTGCTCCTTGAACTTGAAGATGGTTTTTGCCATAATGTGGGATACACATATAGTGTCGAATTTTGGGACACCCAGTATATATCTAATGCCGCGTGTCGCGAGACTAATTTTCCAAATCTCTAAGTCAAATAGTCCGAATGAAAACGGCGCGTGCCGCTCCGGAAAACTCCCGTTCAACGGCCAAATCGACCGTTAAACCCGTAACGAACGATTTCCATCAGACGAACAGTGATTCGTTTTAGCGCAAAAACGCAGAAGGCCGCGCTCGCCTGGCCCCCCGAATCCGGAATACACGACAATAAACCCCGGCAAAAAGGGCCATTCGAAAGTGTTGGCGAGATATTAAATACATCGCCCGGCCATCCGGGGGCATATGCTTCTTTCTTAAGTCCCCGGCGGGGCCACTGCGTGTGACAGGCGAGCAACGCCCTTAACGATCCTGCATCCCTTGAAATTTATTAGGCGACCTTTTGGCTTCTTTTGCTACCGCGAAATGTGCGCTTGAAATAATACCGGAGAGCACATGCACGAGGCTCCTTGTTCGTGCTCGTGTTACCACCAGAAAATCGGTTATTATTACAACGGATACGCTATTAGACAGGTGGAAGAATTTATTTTCATACAACCGACGCTAAAATTTATGCACCTACCTACAGACCGATTGATATAACTCGAGACGTGATATGCGCAAACTAACCTACTCTAAATTTAATCGTTGTATACACTGGCAAATGTCTAGCCTTTAAGAACTATTCTGAACTGTTTTAGAGTCATTAAAAAAATTATTCAGAACTTTTTAGAACCCTTCAAGATTTGTTCAGAACTATTAAGAACCATTCAGAATTATTACACTGGCAATTTTGTAATGTTATAGTTACTAATTAAACAGTGTTTTCATTTTTAATCGCACGTTACACATACATTATAATCAAAAGTACCAGTCTCGGGAACGGTTCATTTGAACTTTCGTTCGCTTCGCAATGTTTAATGTTGACACATTATTATGATGCGCGTTATAAATTATAAATAACTGGCGACCCACAGATCTTATCTCGGTTTACAACAATTGCATAATTAATAAATAAATTCTATTGTTTGTACTGGTATTTACGACACGAGACGACGGCGAATAGGCCTCGTTTTTCCGAGTTGTGAAAAATAAATCGCTGACCACCTGTTGTTGTTGCAATAAAAATCCAATAAAACGAATTCGAGCGTTTACAGTACACCTGAGAGTATGTTAAATACTTAACTGTTTGTTTTCACGAACGCTTGTGTGTATAGAAAAATAAGATTGACGTGATGTAAAGCAGAGCGATTTGTACAATCGGCTTTCTTGTATCGATTAATCCCTTAATGCAGTCGGCGGTAAAGGGAGATACCTACCCTAAAATCCGGGCTGGGGTGCAGGACCATTTCGGAGACAGTTGTTGCATGTTTATAGCGCTCTTAATTTATGCCCAGCTCGGGATTATCGAATTAGATCGATCGATAACAAATCACTTAAGTCAGGGGGAAAATTGATTCGGTTCTAAAAAAATATTAATAACGCTAGGGTGCGTTCGAAAGGGACACCCTACAACAACGAAAATAATTAAAATAAAGTTTGTATCTTAAGGAAAGATGAAAAATAGTTGGTGTATCGAAAAGGGGCGCAGCCCCCTTTCCGGAGCTTGAGCGAGTCTTTATAATAATCGCTTGTCGCGAAATTATAATTTTTACTCGTTAAAATCGAATTTACATCACATTATTATTTTTCGGAGTGTAATTACAGATTCTGCAATTATTTCCACCGGGAAAGCCGGGAAATATATATACTGTCGGCGTGGAAACTTTGCGTTATAGATATTATTTTCTCGCTCTAGCTCTGGACCTTTTATTAGTTTAGTTAGTTTCGGTTAGTGTTCGAAATGAAATGCATATTTTATGTACGACTCGGAACGAC
Organism: Phyllotreta cruciferae; assembly: GCA_917563865.1. Lineage (NCBI taxonomy): Eukaryota > Metazoa > Arthropoda > Insecta > Coleoptera > Chrysomelidae > Phyllotreta > Phyllotreta cruciferae. The sequence goes on from OU830613.1 coordinate 1,878,299, forward strand.
TTACGCCGTTATAAAATTACGCTTTGAATATATTTGAATACGTTTTTTGACGGGCATAATTGAATTTTTTTTGTACGAAAAAAAATATTGAAACTCCCGCTTTTATTTACCATGTAAATTTTTTATCTCGTTTACAATATTGCGTTCGTGTAGTTTCATTATTTATTACTTTTATAAGGTTATTTCGAATTCGGAGTATGTGTGGACGAAACTTTCTATGCGAAGTTAATCTTTTGATCTTTTTCACCGAGTAGTATCAACACAAGAGCCCTCTGAATTTCGCCTAACTTGTGCTCTCAAATTTAATATTGCACGTTTTGCATGCCTAATCGCAAAAGTTTCGAAACATTGCACAAGATATCTTATTCATTTCGATATTTTAGAGCCATTTTCCCGCGAGCAGCGGCCGGAAACGTCGATTTTCTATTGCAAAACCGATTAATCTTGCACCGCAGAATTTCATTCCTACAGGCACTACAGTTCAATAAATAATTTACAGTATATGATGGTAACCACCTTGATTGCCCAGTGCAATCCAAGTGGACAGCATTGTACATTCTTATAATCCCTTTGAGCTAGCTTATTTGGGACGATCCCAAACTTTAACGAGCGATTAACAAAACGAACGGTAAAAGCGCTTTGTTTCACGAATTTTTCTCGACAATCGCCCGATTATTTAACCGTATCCGGAGGGAAGAAGAAAACAATCGAACGGACGGACGTTCGGTGAAAGAGTATCATTCATGAGGAGCGAGTGCGTGGGGTCCGGCGACGTCAATAACTTCATAATTCACAATAAAATCGACGGCCGTGCACGCATCGGAATCGAACACAATCGACGGGGAAACGGTCCTGATGGGCTCTCTTCGCTTTTTTTCTTCGTTATTGTGTTTGTGTTTGCGCACGTTTCGTCGGCGTGTAGCTGTTTTTCTAGACGTTGTTCGACGGGCTTGTTCTACAAGCACCAGGCGCCGGCCGGAGCGCCATTATATTGTCACACTTTTACCAATTGGAATAACATTGAATCGTATCGATTACATTTTTAAATAGCCTTTAATCTACGGGGTGTTTATTAATTGAGTGCTGATAGTTGCTCGTTGAAAGTATTGTCCCATTTTCGCAATTTCTTGTCTTATTGTTTTATCTTTTTATTAACACCAGTCGTTGATTTAGGCGAACTTATAGGAAAAAATAGGAAAAATTCTAAATACGTAAATAGTCTTCTGAAGGTTTAAAAACATATCCAAATAGTCCTGAAAGCGTTCTGAATTGTTCTGGATTTTTTCAGTTTATTCTGGACGATTCTAAACAGTCCTGAATCTGTTCTAATGATTTTGGACAGTTCTAAATGGTTCTAAGATCGTTTTCAACCATTCAAATGGTCCTAGTCAATTCTAAAAAAAAAGTTCTAAATGATTCTGCTGGTCAGTTCAATTTGCTTTCTTAAGGGGTGCAAAAATGACAAAATTTCATAAAATATCTGAAGTGATTGATGAAGAAATTGAAGAAAATTATGTTAAGAAAATTATTTTTTTCCTAAAACTGTATCACCCTGTAGCTCAAAAACTAAGAGATTTCCAACATATATTGAAATTAACTTTCCTCCTTAAAATCACCCAAGAATTCACCTCCTTATAAATCTGCACTCAATTAATAAACACTCAGTATAGCTGTATTAATAGAAAGTAGCCCAACTTACGGTATAAAGTAGAATCATTTACTATAATAGAAATAATACCCAAAGGCTACCAAACAACAATTGTTCATAATATTTTGTATAGCTCAAAATTAGGTGCATATTATAAATTACCTTTTTCGAAACCCCATTGCACTGCCATTGCGGCGTCTGTCTTTGTACGATTCGCATCGGTTAATTAATATCAATTATCTGTTTGCCGCAATTAGGCGGCGTAATTGCCGCTTCGTGTGACTGTTAATTACGCTGGTAATTTTTTTTGGCGAGCGATAATTGCCCTTTAGTTAATTCGGTGTAACTATTCGGGCGAGCACTGGCGAGGGATTCGATAGAATACGTGTGAGGAGTACTTAATCAATTCGAATGCTATATTGGAATAATTGGAACCCAATTAATATGAGTGCATATCTAATTGTTATTAATAACTTACTTCATAATAATTGCATTTCTGTATGCTATATCCCCAAGCGGTGGAGGGTTTTATTAAAAAAGTTTCCCAATAAAAATTTGAAATGTGTACACGTTAAAGTATTAATAATCTACAACTCAATGCTTTAGTTTATGAAACAATTTTTTATGTGCTTACCTAGGAATATATTAAATGCGACTCGCATAAAGGTTGGAAAGGGCGCTAACGCGTATAGTATCTATGTATGTGTAGAAGCAGAAAAAAATTCTGGCGGCGCCCATGGCCAAAATAATAATGCACACCCCTCCCCCGCCCGCTTCGACACCGGTCGCGTTACATTATCCGAGTTGTGTACCAGAAACAGAAATCGTAAATTACGGGAAAATTAATGGTAATTTACAATGTTAACGTTAAGAGAATCATAAATCTGTTAAACGCCCGACGATCGTTTTCATCAGGTGAATGAATGAGTTTTATTGGACACGTTGGAGTCGACACGAAACATTCCACCTGGACTAAAAACGTTCAACTATACAGCCACTATTTCTTAATAATCCGTTCGTTCAATCCAATTTGCTATTCCAAAAAAAAACGAATCAAACTTTTTCTATCCATTGGATAAACTGAAACAACGTTCGATAAAAACCGTTCGTGCGTGCGATTTTTTTTCCGATCTGTTACAAACAGATAGCGTGTTTATTGGATTTCCGATAAAAAACAAGAGGAAAATCAGCCGGAGTTTGCATAAATATTGACTGGCAAACAATAAAAATGCGTATAAATACACACAAACAATTACCATTAAGACCAATGAAGTTGATCGATAATGTTCCATATCATCATCAGCAACGTTACGGTAGATTTTTTTAGCTGAATTCACGATTAATTTAATTTAATTTTCAGTGGAAATCGAGATGGTGCGTCATGAGGAAACTATCACCAGTTGCAGGTAAATTCCATCTCTAGAGCATCCCAAACAGGATGTTGTTCGTCGTAAATTTTTTACGATTGTTCGCAAGGTCCTGTTAAGTACTTGATCCTCTGGAAAACGCCCGGCCAAAGTCAATATTATTTCATCTTTTGTAATTCGATGCTCATTATCTACCCGTCATAAATCAGGCCAGTTTTCCTATTCAGCCGTATTCGATATCACTCCGAACACACGATAAAACAAGAACCACATGTTCGCAGTCGAAATTTAAATTTAAAAACTCGTCTATTTACAGCGGGTTTATTGGAAAATAACAACAATACCGCCGCTGTATTATTTATTATTATTGGGTTAAGGAAGTATGGGTATCTGATAAAATAGGAAATTGCGTTTTATGCTTACTTGAATACTGTTTGTTAGGCAACTTGAGCTTGAACTTTGTCAAACTTAGTTACGCAAACGTATGAATATTGCATGAACAAACGAAGTTTCGCTTTGCGAACCAATTCAGAATTCGCAAAATTCGATTTTTTTATCACTATAAAAACGTATTGAATCAACTGGGACACAAATTGTTTACCTCGATATTTAATTGCGCCAATTAAATCGTAAATATTTCCTATTTCTTTGCGGGGACGTACAAACACGCTAATTACACACGTACGGTTAACGTTCGAATCGCATCCGCAACGTATAGTTACGCTAACCCCACCTTGCTAGGTAAATTACACGTTTGATAGTGCAAATATTAGATTCGCATTTCGCAATCTAATCGAACGTTCGTTCCGCATAAATGCGATTCGAACCGAGCGCCGGTGAAGTTGTAAATCTTTCCTATACCGGAATTTAATATTGAGGATCGTAAGTTATTTTTGCACCTTCCGCGAACGGTATTAATAACCACTATAAAATGCTTTACCATACATTATACAGGGTGTTTATTAATTGGGTGGCGGAGCTTAAGGGTGTGAATCCTCGGGGGATTTTAAGAAGAAAAGTTAATGTCAATGTATGTTGTAAATCTCTTAATTTTTGAGATACAGGGTGTTATAGTTTTAGGAATTAAATAACTTTTTTCAAGAAATATTCTGGTAAATCCCCGTGCGGACGCCACTGGTAAAAATTTCATAAGGATTCTCACCGTTAACTAGGACAGATTCTACTACTATTTTAGAACTGACTAGAACCATTTTAAATAGTTCAGAACGATCTTAGAACCATTTAGAACTGTTCAAAATAATTATAAAAGATTCAGGACTATAAATCTCTTAGTTTTTGAGCTACAGGGTGCTACAGTTTTAGGAAAAAAATAATTTTCTTAACATAATTTTCTTCATTTTCTTCATCAATCGCTTCAGATATTTTATGGTCATTTTTGCCCCCCCCCCTCCCTAAGAAAGCAAATTGAACTGTCCAGCAGAATCTGTCCATTTAGAACTTTTTTTTTAGAATTGACTAGGACCATTTGAATGGTTGAAAACGATCTTAGAACCATTTAGAACTGTTCAAAATAATTATAAAAGATTCAGGACTATAAATCTCTTAGTTTTTGAGCTACAGGGTGCTACAGTTTTAGGAAAAAAATAATTTTCTTAACATAAGTTTCTTCATTTTCTTCATCAATCGCTTCAGATATTTTATGAAATTTTGTCATTTTTGCCCCCCTAAGAAAGCAAATTGAACTGTCCAGCAGAATCTGTCCATTTAGAACTTTTTTTTTGGAATTGACTAGGACCATTTGAATGGTTGAAAACGATCTTAGGACCATTTAGAACTGTCCAAAATCATTATAAAAGATTCAGGACTATAAATCTCTTAGTTTTTGAGCTACAGGGTGCTACAGTTTTAGGAAAAAAATAATTTTCTTAACATAAGTTTCTTCATTTTCTTCATCAATCGCTTCAGATATTTTATGAAATTTTGTCATTTTTGCCCCCCTAAGAAAGCAAATTGAACTGTCCAGCAGAATCTGTCCATTTAGAACTTTTTTTTTGGAATTGACTAGGACCATTTGAATGGTTGAAAACGATCTTAGGACCATTTAGAACTGTTCAAAATAATTATAAAAGATTCAGGACTATAAATCTCTTAGTTTTTGAGCTACAGGGTGCTACAGTTTTAGGAAAAAAATAATTTTCTTAACATAAGTTTCTTCATTTTCTTCATCAATCGCTTCAGATATTTTATGAAATTTTGTCATTTTTGTCCCCCTAAGAAAGCAAATTGAACTGTCCAGCAGAATCTGTCCATTTAGAACTTTTTTTTTGGAATTGACTAGGACCATTTGAATGGTTGAAAACGATCTTAGGACCATTTAGAACTGCCCAAAATCATTATAAAAGATTCAGGACTATTTGGAACCAGAATAAACTGAAAAAATCCAGAACAATTCAGGACGCTTTCAGGACTATTTTGATAAGTATCAGCACCCAATTAATAAACACCCTGTACATGGCAGATACATCTTAATTTTGGACTAATTGTTTGTGTGGTTGTAAACATAAAATATCGATTTTGTAATTACCGTTTAAAATTCCTGAATGTGACATTTTCACTATCTACACCATGATTTATATCTCATAAGGATGCAAATGGGATATGTACCTACTGGATTTATGACGACTAAAATTTCAATATTGTTCCACTTTCGTTAACCCAACGATTCTTACCGTCTGTTCACCCCCTAAATCTGGTTTTTTAACGGCTATGAAATTACCAAAAAAACTATCAAATTACGCACAGGAAACGCAATTACCCTTCCGAAAAAAATACAAAATACACCGATTTGTATACCATTCAAACGCCCTCATTGTTTACCACACAACCCCAGGTAAGGACGGTTACCGGCCTGTCAGTTATCGCGCATTATTTACAAGTCCCCGTACGAAGGACCTTTCGAAAATGAATCAAATTCTGCGTAGAATTCGACCCTCTTCTTCGGCACATCAACCCCGTTTTCTCTACAGCAGGTCTCGTTTATGGTTTGTAAATTAAACTTTGATTAAATCCGGATAGTTCGGTGGCTATCTCGAGGAACTCGAGCGGGATTAATCGATTCTATACAATGTAGAATCCACCCAGTATAAAAAAAACTATGTAGCAACTTTTTCATAAAGAAAATTCCACAGTTTTGTAAGTTTAGTTTGATGCGCTCGGGGTGGTTATAACACTTCATAGAAACTCGGAAACGACGCCTTCGAGGTCGCCGCGAAAAACTTTCCAGGTGCTCTGCCGCGTCCCGGAAACGTCCCCGATTTTTTAATAAAAAAAATACTCCGGGCGGATTTTCGCGTTCCGCCCGCAGTCAATTCGAACACGCAGACAATGCGAACGAGCTTCAACTCGACATGTTCAACCCGAACGGCTCTCGCCATAGAGCTTGTTCGTGACGTCATATGGGGATGAATTTTGTAATCCAGACTCAAACAAAGCGTTACACACGCCCGCGGCGTTTTCTGGAAAGCAAAGACCAAACGTACATACTTAACCGGAGAATGGAATTTGATATGAGATTGAATGCAGGAGCCCTACATAATGAACACTATTAATAAACAAGCCGCTATATGCCCCGAAATTAATAACAAACAATAATATTTTTCGCCCCGTCTACGAAGAAATTCGCTTGGATATGGAGCCCTGGATTAAGCACCGTTCTTAGGTGAATCCCCGTTACAGCTTCGTTTTTTTTCCTCCTACGGTGCATAGGTTTCAGATAAAGCTCCAAAGGGGATGTATAACGCAACGCGGCGATCATTAATAAACTACCCCTTGATGGTAAATCGATGGCGACGTTGTTATTCTTTATTGAAACGACCATAGTCTTATACCTCGCGAGAGTTAGTGGCTACCTACACTGAGAAATGTGTGAGAGTATATACAGTGTGTCCACTTAAGTTCGCACCATATGGGAAACTTTTTTATTTGTTAATATTACGAAAAAAAGTTCTGCATTGTCCAAAACCTAAAACGCAATCATAACATATTAAAAATTTTCAGTCGTGTACGAGGTTTGTCAAAAATTGTGATTTTTGTCCAAGAGTAAAGTACCTTTATTTTTGAAAATATCAAAAATTATTATAAAGAAAAAATGTTTGGAATTAAAAATAACTTTCAAATATTCAATATTGTTTATTTATAAAAATATTTTTTTTTACATTTTCTCTGTGAAAACTTTGGAAAATGAAATGTGAAATCCGGTACTACTTTTAAAAAATGCTGGTGCATCCTAAATTAATTAAGCAAAAATGTGCAAACTTAAATTTTCAACATTTTCACGAAATTTTTTCAAGAAAAAATGTCGAAAAAAATATTTTTATAAATAAACAATATTGAATATTTAAAAGTTATTTTTAATTCTAAACATTTTTTCTTTATAATAATTTTCGATATTGTCACAAATAAAGGTACTTTACTCTTGAGCAAAAATCACATTTTTTGACAAACCTCGTATACGACTGAAAATTTTTAATATCTGATGGTTGTATTTTAGTTTTTACACAATGCAGAACTTTTTATGAAGAATAACTTTTTTTCGTAATATTAACAATAAAAAAGTTTCCCATATGGTGCGAACTTAAGTGGACACACTGTATTAACATCAACAATACTTGGTATATCTTGGTCTCATAATACAGCCAAATAAGTATACAGAAGGCTATAGGGGTAGGTATACACTTTTTTCAGTGTACCCAATTTCTCGCCTATCATCATTGAATTGAATCCTCATTGAACGTGGAACATAAAAAGTTAAGAATCCTATATTTTACGGTACGCAGGATACGGGGTAGCCGTCTAAGGGTTGCTATCTTTTATTGCTCGATTCTCCCCATATAGGATGCACATACATTTAAAACTTTAGTATAGGAGATGATCTCTTCTCTTATGGCCGGCGAATAAATTTCGAGGGGACTTTTTATATATTTATGTTCGGGTGTTGTATTTTATTCGGCATCTCAGCGGAGTATGCACTTTTTAAATTAGATTATCGCGGAAATTTGCTCCGGAGGAAACCGCGGAGTTTCCCGGAGTCTAAGCGAACTTCGGTTCTAATAGGACGAGGCCGCGCATTACGGAGTTTTGTTTGTTTTTCCCCCGAAAACCCCCGACGAACAATCCCTGCACAGCCTTTGAGGGCCCAACAATAACCCTAATCTTAAGGGATTTCGAGCCGTTGGCTTCCTTTCCGATCCGAATAAACACAAGAGCACTCTTGTTGCTCGCTCGCCAGGTTTATTCGCCGGATTTTTCCCGAGCTAGTCGCAATCGAAATCGATCTCGATCTTCCCCTAAGCGCCTAATAAATAACCGAAACGTCAATCACGTTGACGCGCGATTTGAAATAATACAAAATAAATAAATTACAGTCCTTCGCGGTGCTTGGGGCAACATTATGCCCCAATATAAGAAGCATGTCTGCCATCAAGCTGATTAACGATGATAATGATAAAGAAGAGGTTAAAAACGAGAATAAAGGCGACGATTACGAGGCGGATATAATCGATAAAATACTGGAAATCAGGGCGAAAATCGAGAAAATCGAAGCCGATATAAAATCGAAGAGCCCCGAGGTGCTCAAAATCGAATGCAAAATCATCGAGGAAACTTTACTTCAATACATTATTAGACTGGATAACATCGATACGAAATCTATTGACAAAGTCAGGGATTTGAGGAAGAAAACTATCCTGTACACGCAGGATTGCTTGAGCATGTTCGATTCGAAAGTACGTTCTTGAATAAACATATTTATCGCATTGTAGGAAATAAATTAATAACGAATAAGCTATAAAAGAATCCCCTAAATACCTCCTTATTTCGCGCGAGTTGTTTACGCGAAATTATGAACTCGTACTATTTGCCTTGTCTCGCCGAACTTCCTTAATAAACCTTTTCCCGAAAAGTCGAAAAGTTGAAAGTTAAATACGAGAGAGGAAGCGCTTCCCGGCGAGCCACTTCTCTTGACCCGCCAGTTCTTTCCAATTTAAATATTCCGCTCGACGAAAGGCCAATATTATTCCATGCATAATACATCGGGAGGTTCGATTTTTCCAAAGGGAAGCCGCCATCGGACGCGATTGCATCGGCCCGGAGTCAAAAAACTGCACAATTAGCCGCAGCTCCAATAAAAACTTAATAAATCCGGCTGCGGAATAATCCGCGATGCAATAACGAAGTTGCCAACAACGAGAAACTCTAATGGCTTTTGCTCCTTGGACCGCTGCAGGAACTATAACGGTGAAGCTTTCTATTAATGGCGAACTGATGGAAGTTCCCTTGTTATTCTCGAATTTAATTTCGCTGTAATTAGGCCCGGAATTAATTATTCGGCGAAAAAATCTGATAAATCGAGCATCAGCGAAAGATCCTTTCTCTCATCGACAGCGATTATACGTAAGGAAAACACTTCCTTATAATGCGATTAGCCAGTTTACGCGGGGCGCCGAATAAGGGGTATCTCTTTAAATTAGTTAGCGAGCTACGGGGTAGGCGCAGGATTGTAATAAAAATTTTCCGGGGCTTATAAATTAAATCTAGGCCGCTTAAAAGCGGGAATATTGAGTTGTAAAAATTAGTTTGGTGCGATTATTTTGGGAGGGTGGAAATTTGGGGGGGTTTTGGCGAGTCCTGGCCTGGGGAAAGCGAGGAAATCGGCTCTCCAGGAAATGTTGGCGTATCGATGGGAGGAAAATGCGCTTCCGACGAATTACTAAAGATCAGAAACTCGAGAAAAGCTCGCAGAATTTCATCAAAGCGGCCTAGGCCAGTTCGCAATTTAATGCAAATTGATTATAATTAACAAATATTTATATATTCATCCGATATAATGGAGAATGCATATTTATTCGTTCAATAAGTTTAATTTTGAACTACAAAAATTCGTGTAATCATCGAAATTCTCCGAGCGATATTGGCCTAATAGGAAGTTAAAAATCGCCTACATTATACTTGAAAGCTGCAATTCCCCGCCGGCGGAACGTCCAGGAAATTATTCGTAATGATTGCGATTTCCAGCACAAAGTGAGATCCCGAGTTGCAGCCCTTCCAGCGCCCCAGTCCCTTGGAGTTTTCTACAATGGTCCAATTCAAGCGGCCCAGCGTAGATCAATAACAATTTCCCTTATGACCAAAGGGATTTTTCTTAAGAGCAAAACGTACATGACCTCTACATAAGTATAGTTTATCCAAAACAAAGTTGGATGCGCGTCATCATAAATTTACTACGTCACTAATAGACAATGTTGCCGAACTTTTTTAAAGTTTACCAAATCTAAGAATTTTCTAAATTGTCAAGGAAGATTTCTAGAGATGCTTGGCAAATGTGACGTGCTTCTAACATTGTTTTGCGCAAACTATACAACCTTGCACTTGTCTAGTATGTTGTGAGCAGTCGGTTGTTTGAATTTATTTGTCGGGGCGCAATCGTAATTGAGATAATTAGGTAAATAAAGCTCTGCGTGGCGCCGCCGCTCTTCTTCCACGGCTCGTTTCTGCTTTAATAATTAATTGCAGCGTCTCTGTGCGACGTGCATTCGTTCCATTATGACCGAATTTAATTGAAAATAACGCATTTTAAAAAAACCCGTTTCGCGAATTCGGATTAAAATGGTTATTTGGACGGAAGTTTACCGTAACATGGCCGGTTAGTTCCTGTAAAATAACGATATTTTATCGATATTTACCGTCAATATTTGGCGTAGTGATTGTTGTTTGCGTAAGGTCGAATTGCGCGTTTGAGAGTACACCTAGGCGGTTATTGTGATTTGTAACAATGCCTCGTTTGAATGCTAATTAGAAAGCTGAGGACACGAAAAATTCGTTGAATAAATACAAGATTATTTCGATTACAAAATTGTATATTATGGAGTTCGTAAAAAACTCCACATTAATTTCGTGCATTAAAATAAAAACGCACAATAACAATGCAATAACTTCTTGCGGAAACAACACAACAAAACCGTCGTATAATACACTAAAAAAACATATACGTTTGATTTACGCTATACGGGGTATTCAATATTACGAGAACGGAGTTCCCAGTAGTATTTTTACGAGCCACTTCGGATGATTTGTGAATGGTTTCTTTCATTCCGATGAAATTGGGTGGGCCTGTTCTACTCCTATCTCACCACAATCGCGCTGTTGTATATTATATAAGCAACAAAACTGCTTATCTAAAGCGCTATAAAGCTGCGGATTTCTCGCCATAAAAAAATTATACTACCTATCTACTCTCCCGCAGGAGTAGGTATATTTCAAATCGCTACATTAGGCGCTCGAATCGTCCTGTATAGGCACATAAATCACGGACTGGGCAATGATTTTAATCCCGCCGAACGTCAATAACACCGCCGTTTCTAACGCGGTTTCGAAGCGGTCTGGCGAGCGATTTTTCCCCCGGAACCGGCCCGGATTCGACGACACCGGATCGCATCACATGCCAATTAACCGTCGCCCCATCATCCGAACGGACCGTTTTTTATTTCCCTTTAAACGACACGTCTCGATCTAACGTTCCATTAGCCCCGAAACGAGAACAAAAATTCAATTTCGACGAAAATCCGGCGCATCGCGCGATTTTTCCACGGGAAATGGCGTCGCCATTTTGATTACAGTCGGGCGGGAAAACGGGTATGGTACGTTCGCGGTAACGAGCTCGTGACGTCATGAACTAGAATACGTACCTATACTGTACTATACATTTAAAAAGTAGGCGAATAACAAGGGCGGAACAATGGAGAAGACCACGACTTTTTTTTTTAATTTTTTTTCAAAAGCCTGTGTTTTAAGAAGGCGCTTAATGAAATTTTTATTTTTTTCTGAGGCCACGTAAGACCGCAATTAATTTTTAAAGTTTGAAAAACGTCACACAGTCGTCATACACTCTGCTCCAATCAAAGCGAGAGTTGCAAAGAGAAGTCACATTTAGGAAGTTTGACACGTTTCCTATTACTCTTCTTTACTCCGCAAAATGTGCGTTTTTTGTATATTTATTGCAATAAACATTTTCTGATTTATCCATTTCTTCCATTACCTAATGGATAATTCGATATATTATTATAGAAATAACATCTTCATCTGTATAAATTGTAACCGATTTCGTGTTAAAAACACAAATAATGGTCCTGAAAAATTTATTTGGCAACATTCTTGTCAAATTCAATATTATCATTAAAGTGTTTTGTGCCGAAATGCAATTCGTGTAATTTGTTTTGTGCATTTTTCAGAAAAATCTGACAAATGACAGTTTGATTTTTGTTCGTTTGTCTATTCTTTGTTACTGCGTTCGAAAATTCATACTATTTACTTATACAACAAAACGTGAGTGGTTCATGATTGGTTGATAAGGTATGAGTCAAAACCCGAAATTTTTAAATTTCAAAGGGCTATATCTTTTTAATTATAACACATTTTGAGCAACTGAAAACGGTTTTGAGCTCTAATAAATCATTTCTAATCGTATCTTTTGCCGAAATCCGCCTATCTCACATCGTGGTCTTCTCCATTAGAGATATGAGAGGGTTGGACCCTCCATTAAAAATGAGACTTATTGATAATTTTTCATGAAAAAAAACTATGCCAATCTCACCCAATATCAAAAAAATCTCTTATTACTAACTTTTTAACATTCTGTAGTTATTTTAAATCGTCTTATAAGTCTGTAATAGTTAAGCTGGTCTCAACCGTTTTGGGGCGCCCTGTATAGAGCTCTTTCTGTGCTTGTAATTTTGGCGTTAAAGTAATGGGATAGAGATAAAATCATCTGCCATATTCGGCGGAGTCGTTTCGATGGCATTTCGCTCGATATGTGGTGTTTCGAGGAGGTAAAAAGGAGAACTTTCAACTTCAACCCCCCGACATCTGCTCTACGCGGCTCAACTACAAAGGGCTCGATGAAAGCCGGCGCGTTTCCGAATCGATTATTGTTTCAGAAGCGTTAGAAATTTAAGTTAGAATTCAACTGGCCCTCGTATACTTGCACTGGTAATATTTAAAACGAGGCACTTATCATTCTCGTTTTGTCGTGATAAATTACTCCGGTTGCCGCCGGCAATTTGCCCGATGAGTTGATGGTTTTGAAATATTAGTTAATATCGCGCGGTGCTCGTTTTTCTTTTATGCGGTTTTTATTTTCCCCGTGCGCCGTGCGACAATTGGAAACCATAAATCCGACGATGAAATATTCAACCGTGAAATGTGTACCGCATCTCTATCCTAGCCAGATAGGTAGACCTAAATTCTTTTGTGAAATTAAAATGTGGCTGCAGAAGAAGTCCCACCTAGGAAGAGGCGCAGGTGGTTTTTATTCGATTACGATTCTATTAGAGGTGGGAGCGCCTCGCAGGCGAATTACCATAAAGTAGCTCGTAAATTTCGAAAACTATTATTAATACCGGGACGCTTTAATAAAGGATTTCGAAATAGGAATTGCTCGCGTAAAATACGGGCGATTCGAAAGAATGTTGTGTACCTATACAATTCCTGCTCGAGTCATTGTACTTTTTAGTAAAAATTTGACCTCAATTAGCATCTTATCAACGAATACACTTAACAAAATACACGGAACAACTATCAACTTTCAGTTTTATCGCCCGATTCCAACGGGTTGTGTGATTAATTATAAACCGAAACGGTTTTTAAATCATTATTTTTTCGAACAAACGAGCCCCTTTCGATATTTCGCTGACCCTATTTTTCGAAACCGACATTTCGACGCTGCCGCAGCGATCGAGCGCATTTAATATTCCATTAACATCGGCCATTAAAACGGTAATGGAATCAAAAGATTCAATTAAAAAATATCAATCTATCTGGCCCTTTGCGGGGCGCCGTTTTATTTTCGCTGCGAGCGGGTACTTCAAGTTGCAATTAGAAGAAATGAATTCGTTATGAGGCCTCCTCGAATTCCTATAATTTCGTATGAAATTTCGTTTGTATAGTTTATTTAATTTTTAATAGTGGGAGTGTAGATACTTAAAATTTAACAATCCATATAAAAAACCTTTACGTAGGCAATTCAATTAAAAAAAACAAATTACAAAATCGATAACATTTCTTATTATTGCTTATCAAATCTACCAAAGATAAGATAATAGTCTACCTACATGTTGATTTAGTATCGTATTACAAACTATACTTAGCGAATTGTTTATGGTAATATGATCAATCAATTTAGTTAATAAAATACATTTTATGCACATGGTATAAAAATATTTGAAAGTATCCTTTTGAATGGCCCTAACGAGCTGGCCTTTTGTCTACTAGGATTACCGCGGATCTATCCACCTTTCGAATCTAATCAGAATCCTATTTAGACTTTCAGATTTATAAGCCATGCGGAGAGGATATCAATCAAACGGTTCTTTTGATACATATCGCATTGAACCGTAATTAGTTTCCGAGAATATTTCCTAGCTAACTAGCTTACAAATAATCGATATATTGAACTTGTTCTGGAGCAAGGGTCACAATGACTTTGTCGTCGATGATTTAATTAATGCCTTTTTTCTACTGTATCGACGAGAAAGCCATGTGTGCAGTCACGCTCGACTCAAGAGAAAGACTTTAAAAGGTCAAAGATGGTTTATTATTAAATGATTTAGTAGGAATGTAAGTGCAGTTTGTGCAGCAAATGCTAAAAGATTTGCTATTTATTCGAGATTAAATTTGGTATTGATATTCTAACGTGACGTCAAATGATGCCAGCAAATTTATATAATAACAGCATGTGTATAAATTTTAATTATAGTGCAAAGATAACCTTCCTGTAATCGAAATTAATGATGCCACTTCGATAAAGTTTATTAGTCGTTTGCCAACCAGTACAAGGCCGAAATAAATAAATACTCCTAATTGTTGCTTTGTTTGATTTTAATTTGCGTTTTTATAAATGCGAAAACGCTGTAAATTTAACTTTATAGGTAGATATTAAGCGATGAACTGGAGATGTTGTATCCATTTAACCGTAAAACCGGCCATATGTTGTTCAAAAAAGCAGAAATTCCCTGTTATTTTTCGCATACATAATTATGCAGGCCCATAAAATCAAGCGAAAATTAATAAAATTATTATCCATTAGAATGGTATTTTTATTCAACCTTTCCAGTCACACCTTCTGTTATTAACCGCAAAGTTATTCTTTTATCGCACCCACACCTGCGATATAATCGAGAAGAAACAAACATGTAATTTCCAGCCGAAATCCCGGGGAACAATACGAATGATAATAGCTAAATATACACCAAAAATGGCACCCCTGGCATGCTTATTTAAAAAGATTCTTCAGAGCAAACTCGTAAAAGCCGTGCCATAACTTTTCGGCCATTCGGGAATCTTCATTAGGAAATTCATGAGACTCTTTGAATAACGCAGCCGATGATATTCGACAGTAAAGTTCGACAAATAGTAAGCCTCTCGGATGACAGATAAAATGCAGATATTAGTTTTATGGGTCGTAAAGTCTTTACCATAATTTTAATAAAGCTGTTACTTTGTGTGCAAGTTTAGCAGAGATTTAACTATCGTAATTCACCTTATATGAATCCTCTAGCAGGGGTTTTTGTGGGTTGCCTATAGATAACTACTTAAAAGCAACTACTGAGTCAGGCAATTAGCGTTTTTATAGCTTCCTGAATTTTTTGCGCGTTTGTGGGGATATTTTGTGTAGGGAAATTCACGTTAACATTTCCGTTGAATGTCGCAACTAATCTGTTGATATGTTACTTTAGGTGACATACTGCACGGATATAATGGCGAATTTATCTATAAATACTCGTACACCTTTCGCGTATATCCGTTCTTTGAACGAGTTCTGTATCCTGTTAGAGCTTGGCAGAACTGTTCGGTTTGGTACTCCTTGTTTTTTATATATTTTTATGGGTTGTTGTGTGTGTACGCCACTGGGAATTTAGCAGAAAACAGCGATATTCTAAATGAACGTCGCTCAAATTGGAAAGAGTTCCGCGATTTATTTTAAAATGCCGGCGCATACGGCTTCGATATTTTACCGGAAATCGTGGACATATTTTCCGAAGGTTTTTATTATTATTTTCAGTTCGGGAGTCGGTGTTTTTTTTTTAAACTAAACGCTGCGCTTATTCGATTCGTGTAGTATTTTCCATTCGTTGTTTTTGCCAGTTTCGTTATTTACGGTTGTCGTTGGTCGTTTTTCCGGAAACGATATCGATATTAAATTTTAGATGAAAATGTATTTCATTAATTCTCGTATCTTAATGAAATTTTTCCCTTTCACAAAGCGACTCGCTTATTATCCACATATAGTTCGTGCAAAAAGAAGTTACATGCACGTCACCACAAATTTACAGTGTTGTCGAACTTTTATAAAGTTCACAAAATCTTTAAAATTGTCAAAAAAGATTTCTAAAGATGCAGTAGGTACATTAATTTTTAACATTTTCTATCATCCCTCTTGTTAGTATTAAACTTAATCAAAGTTGGCCATAATGCTCGGCAAATATGACGACACAAGTGACGTACATCCAACTTTATTTTGCATAAACTCTAATTGAATCATTAGTATAATGTTCGTTTCTTTTGCAGGTACGTACATTCGTTTAAGACGAGAGAATCTCCTAATCACAAAGCTCGCCACTTGTAATTATTTTCGAGGATTAAGTAAGTAGAATTTTTCCCGCCGTTAACTTTGAGGTCCGGCTACAAATTGGATCTTTCAACTAAAAACAAAGGGCACTAACAAAGGAGCGCGCCTTCGATTGTGCAGCTCTTTCAGAGACCGCCGCAGATTTAATTAAACGAGCTTCCAACTATTTCGCATGAAAAATTAAGGAAAATTAAACGGTCGTTATGCGAGGATTTCGCGCTTTTCTTTCGCCTTTAATTTGTCTGAAATATCGTTAAAAAATTCGCCACTTCCAATCTATCTTAACAATCTTATCGCGTGTGTGTATCACATAACAATTACATAGCGTGTGAATCCCGCAGCATCAATCACGCGAAAAATACACTTCTTTCTTCAGCTCGTTCATGATGAAGGCTCATCATCGATTCTGTATATATCCTGCAAATCGGAAATAACTGCAGATTACAAATTCTATCTGAATCAAGGGACACACGATGCACTCCGAAATTCATTATCTGTAACAGTGTATTTACGTCTCTATCATGCATTTTGCGCTACGTTTACATCGAAGTTAAAGCGCTTGAAATTCACAAAACGACCATACTAAATATCGCACCGGTGTAAACGTTGTTTATACCAAACAGGCGGTCGTTAATTTATATTGTAAACGTCAATTATATCGATATGGAAGTTCAAAGGATGCGAATTTTAGTTGTGAAAGGTGCCGGAATGTTTAATTTACTCTTTAATAATGCACGTTAAATGACCGTTTAGCGGTTTAATGAAATTGCGTTTATTAATTTATAATTAAAATAATTCCAGCCTGTAATTAATTTTGATGCTGTTCGGAAAACACTTGCTTAATTAAAATTAATTTCGCACTTATAGTTAAAGCTGCCGCAATTATACAGTGTTGCCGGAGTGTTATGAAGTTTACGAAATCTAAGAATTTTCCAAAATTGTCAGTAGTATATAAAAACCCTGTATATTGGTATAATAAAGTGGGTATGATATAGAGCTTTGCGAGTTCGAATTTGGTAGTAAATTGGTTATTATTGGGCGCTTTCTAGTGACGCGTTAAGTCTCCGTAGAGCTCCGAAATATAAACATGCCCGGCTCAGCGAATGGGATTTTTTCCGCTGTAGAGTTAACGTCTTTTCGGCCGGCTGACGTTGCTCGTCCGCTCGTCCCGAATAATCCACAAAGGGATTATCTCGCTGGCGGGAGAAGCGCACGACGCTAATTACGCCGCTCAAAAGGCAAACTCTTCTTTGGCCGGAGTTTCGCTGTAACGAATTGTCGAACTAACGAGACGCAGTTCCCGTTTGCGCCGCTGATAATAACAATTTCGGGGAGGAATCGGGAAACTTGGGGGATGCATTCGGCGTGCAGGTGCAATCCGGGGGCGGAAAAACTCCGGGAAATATTCCGAGCCGCGTGCGAACCAATAAAACTTTCGGAATACAAATAAACGCGGAAGCGGCGGGATATAAGTAAGTTGTGAAATAAAATAAACACCTAGCGATGTTCGCGTTTCCCACCCGACGTGCAATTTTCTGAGATGTGTCTGTACAATTCGAGCTATACAAGTTTTACATCGCGAATATATTCGTTGTAGATTTAAAAAAAATAAAACTTTCTACGTACATCGATATAGTTTATGCTAAATAAAGTTAGATGTACGTCACTAATGTCGTCATACTTAATAAGTAAAGAGCGGAATATATGCAAAAATAATGGCTAATATATGCGCATATAGGTATATTCAACGATTTATTTAAAAATATGCTGAGATATTTAAAAAATGTCAAAAATATGCAGTGATTTTTAAGGAAATATCAAAAATTTACAGTAATTTTAAAAAAATAAAAATTTGCCTTGTTTTTCAAGAGAATATCAAAAATATTCAATGATTTTCAAAAAAATGTTAAAAATATAACGCAGTGATTTTTAAGAAATTATCAAAAATGTGCAGTGATTTACAAAAAAAAAATCAAAAATGTGCTGTGATTTAGAAAGAAACTTCAAAAATGTGCTGTGATTAAAAAAAATCAAAAATTTGCTTATTTTCAAAAAAATATCAAAATTATGTAGTGATTTTCAAGAAAATATCAAAAATATGCAATAATTCAAAAAAAATAAAAAAATTGCAGTGATTTTCAATAAAAATCTAAAATTTGCATTGATTTTCAAGAAAATATCAAAAATATTCAATGATTTTCAAAAAAAATTCAAAAATATAATGTAGTGATTTTTAAGAAAATATCAAAAATGTGCAGTGATTTACAAAAAAAAAATCAAAAATGTGCTGTGATTTAGAAAAAAACTTCAAAAATGTGCTGTGATTAAAAAAAATCAAAAATTTGCTTATTTTCAAAAAAATATCAAAATTATGTAGTGATTTTCAAGAAAATATCAAAAATATGCAATAATTCAAAAAAAAATAAAAAAATTGCAGTGATTTTCAATAAAAAACTAAAATTTGCATTGATTTTCAAGAAAATATCAAAAATATTCAATGATTTTCAAAAAAATTTCAAAAATATAATGCAGTGATTTTTAAGAAAATATCAAAAATGTGCAGTGATTTACAAAAAAAATCAAAAATGTGCTGTGATTTAAAAAAAACTTCAAAAATGTGCTGTGATTAAAAAAAATCAAAAATTGGCTTATTTTCAAGAAAATCTAAAATTTGCATTGATTTTCAAGAAAACATCAAAAATATTCAATTATTTTCAAAAAAATTTCAAAAATGTGCAGTTATTTTCTGCTCTGGATTAATAAGCACTGTGGCCAACTTTTGAAAATAAACACATGTTTTATACCTACAGAATCTAATTTAATACTAACAAGGGATGATAGAAAACGATTTAGTGAGCTCCAAAATGCACTTGAGCACAACTTTTAATTAATTACCCTTATTAATCTAATAACAACAAGATTCATCAAGGAGCTTAAAGTTCGCGCAACAGCTTTATATATTAAACGGGCGAGTTTTTATTTTTTAATGCGCTTCCCGTTCGGGGCAGGGGCTTACGTTCCGGGGCCCCATACGGGAGTATAGCCCCGTAACGCGTGGGATTTTGCACCTGATTCTAATCTAAATTACGTAATGGGTTCGTGTCTTATCGGATGGTGAATTTATAAGCTGTCTGAATGTTAATCAAGCGGCTGCTAAATGAATTTTCGTTGATGTATGCATCGAAATTTTTTATTACCTGGCTCGCTGATTGGAAATTTTATTCGGGGCGCTCGCTTGATGGAAGGGTGGAGGTTTTATTAATATTTATAAGCTAATAAATTAGCTGCGTAATTAAATTATTCTTGCAAGATAATTGAAAAAAATATTATTCTATGGATAAATGTTCGTTATATTGCGACACAAATAGGCTATATGTATTAATAAATGGTTTGCGTTTCAATTCAGATTCGGCAATAATAGCCAATATTATCAATAATAAACAATTCCGTTGGAATTAAACGAGGGAAAATTAATTAAAAAGTATCGATTCGATGCTACGCGCAATTCGAAAAATATTCAATTAAATAAATACATTCTAGATTGAAGATATATAAGATATAAAGTTCGATTAAATTAAAAGCGAATAAAATACGAAAAGTGCCCGGATTTACCGGATGGAAGAATAATGCCTCCAGTTTTTTCCACCGAGCAAGAAAATCTAGTTACTTTATATAATTAATCAAACGACGAGATGAAAGATTCAAATTCCTCCCAAACAAGCCGTTATATTTCCCAAATTAAATTGAATTAAAAAAAGCGAGCCGTAATCAACCCAAATTCTCTCTAATCTCTAATCTAAACACGTCCGGACTAGCGTCAATTACTTATAGGAAACGCCATCTAGCTGCAGCTCCTCCGGGGGTGGCTAACAAACCGAATCGAGTTCTGATTAAATTTCATGAAGTTCATAAGGCTCGCAAAAAGTTGCTTGAGACGAAAATTACGCACCAACCCTCGTACACTAAACACAAATCTACTGCATAACTGTATTTGCAGCCTTCCGTCATACACAGAACTGTTTTGATTCCATTTGGATAAAACTCGATGAACGGAATTTCCGCAATAAAGGGACTCTCCGGCGTATAGATACAAAATACAAACGTACCGAAGGTTATTTATTTGCGGACGAAACGCAGCAGCGGTTTTTTTGTTCATCTTTTCTTCATGTATACGTTCTCATTTCCAATTCGCGAGAGCATAAAAGTTCCCATTGCAGATATTTGCGCCAGTTCTATCCGGGTCAGGCTTGCCTTGTAGACGAAAATAATAATTAGCCACCTTGTTTGATGGAGATATCAGAAACGTCCCTCACTGTCAGGGACTTGAAGCGGGTCTGTTGGAGATTACGCAATTTCTCTGTTTATCCTAACGACTTAAATTGTTATAATTTATCACCAGTTTTTGAGGAGCCTCCATTTGTTAATGGAGGAATTATTTCGCATGCGGAGCCGATACAATCACAAAAAAATCGTACCAACTAACAAGAGTTCTCTGTAGGTATTTGCTGGAATAATAATGCATTGAAATATAGCTGGGAAATAAAGGAATTTGTAACAATAGAGACGTACACTTTTGTGTGTACACCAACAGATAATATTATGGATATTTCGGTAGCAGGAACGCGAGGACGAAACAATACATTCCGGTGGTTTTTTTTTTCGGAGCGGATTCTTAAACTATGGGCTCGGAAAGGAAATAAATCGAACATAATAGCCCTCATTCATCTCACGATTCCCCGTAATGCCATCGCAGCGATTGAAGATACCGAGAAGTGAGAAGCCAAATAAACAACAACCACACATAGACCATTCACCGCGCATCTTCCGACATTAGGTCTTATGGAAATCCAATTAAATGATTGATATAAAATCGGACAATGAGCCCCATTCAGACGAATTCCTCGGGTTATGGCATGTAACGACGTACACTCGCATCCTCAATCGCTAATATACATGTACACCAATGGTGGAGTTGGTAATTTAAGCTAATTATTATACAGAGTGTTAATCAATAAGTGTTACGAACTTCTAGAGTAGGTAGTATATGCACAAATAAAGTGTGCCATATTGGAGGTTTCGTTTGGGACCTACAGAAGAAGATGGGTAAGATACAAAATAAATCAGAGAAAATAACCCTTTCTCCCACCCAATGAGACGCTTATGATTACTTTACAAAAACCATTTCTAAAGCAAAAAACCCTTATTCAATGTTTATTAATTGCATCCAGTTTCAAGTTCAAAACCGACGAAATTCTGGAGATATTCCAGAAATAATGAGCCGAAGACACCAGCCATTGGAGGTTTCGTTTGGGACCTACAGAAGAAGATGGGTAAGATACAAAATAAATCAGAGAAAATAACCCTTTCCCGACCCAAATGAGACGCTTATGATTGCTTTACAAAAACCATTTCTAAAGCAAAAAAACCCTTATTCAATGTTTATTAATTGCATCCAGTTTCAAGTTCAAAACCGACGATATTCTGGAGATATTCCAGAAATAATGAGCCGAAGACACCAGCCATTGGAGGTTTCGTTTGGGACCTACAGAAGAAGATGGGTAAGATACAAAATAAATCAGAGAAAATAACCCTTTCCCGACCCAAATGAGACGCTTATGATTACTTTACAAAAACCATTTCTAAAGCAAAAAAACCCTTATTCAATGTTTATTAATTGCATCCAGTTTCAAGTTCAAAACCGACGAAATTCTGGAGATATTCCAGAAATAATGAGTCAAAGACAACATCTTCAAGGAGCTCTTATAGGTCCCAAAACGAAACCTCCAAGAGCACCTGACTATTAGAACTTTACTAGGAGTTTGTAACACCCTGTATACTCAAATTCATCTGCATAATTGTGTTGGGGTATCAGTATAAAACTGAGTAATGAAGAAACTTCTGTTGTAAAGTTTATGTACGCCACTGTTTTAAATATTCTCTGCTACAATGTAGCTACTATTTAGAATGGTTTATGTTTTATCGTAACACGGTTTTATATGCCATATCTTCCGGGTTCGCCATCGAGATTGGATGGTCCAAGATTGTTGCTTTAGAGATAAAGTTTTAGATTATCCCGAATGGTTGGGTAAGAAAATGCGTTGTTAACGTTTAACAAAAAAATTTCCCGTTGGTGTTTACATGAGGAGAGAAAGTTTGTGCTGGTCTTAAATGAGTCGAGTGGCAAAAAGAGCGGTAATTTTTAACGGGAGACAAGGAAGTTTTTCTGGACGAGGTCGTCAAATGTCTCAGAATCGGCCGGCATCATTTCTATACATCACAGTCAAACCGAACGAGACAGATATAAATGAGATAACTTTCATTATTTTCCAACTTTTGATAAATTATTCGGAACGACATTTTGCGGAAGTTCCGTTCTTATAAATGCGGCCATTCTTTCGATTTTACTTCTACCGGAAAGTTTATTCCATGTGATTAATTAGCGCTAATTTATCAACAACAATCTCGCTTGTAGTACGAATTTACGGGCCAGTCCTAATCTGATCCTCACTGCTAACCTGCATAATGGATTCAAATGACCCGTGTGAATCCGTTTTGTCTGCCATATCCTCAGAATTTACATCGCATTAACGAAACTTTTTATTCACGCATTAAAACGCGAAGCAGGTACTTAAAATTCGGGCGGCATTTAAATATTACGGTCCTAACCTCGAGGCTAGTGACATTTGCTCCGCTCTTTCCCGTCCCAACTTTGTCCGTATTTTTTCGAATTATGCCAGCCCTCCAGGAAACCAGCCATAAAATATGAAGCTTCTTCGAAATCGAACTTAACACACTGTCTAAGATCTGCCCAAATTTACATAATATTATCGAGCATAAACGTTCATTAATTTGTTTATTAGTAATATGAAACTGTACATAATATAATTATTATAACAATGTATTGACTGCTGGGTTTTTTAATGGCGTTTCGTTGGTTTATGTGACCGTCGGCGCCACGTATTAATTACATTATATGCAAATTGCGCCCCACTCTCCCCATTGATTATTC
Source organism: Phyllotreta cruciferae (assembly GCA_917563865.1). Taxonomy (NCBI): domain Eukaryota; kingdom Metazoa; phylum Arthropoda; class Insecta; order Coleoptera; family Chrysomelidae; genus Phyllotreta; species Phyllotreta cruciferae. Next base: position 1,901,962 of record OU830613.1, read on the forward strand.
ATAAATGTGGAAAACAAATGTGCACAGGAAGCTTAATCGATTCGAAAACAATTCGATTCGAATGGTAATTGGAGTGTAAACTTATTGGCTGGTTTAAGAAGAGTAATGTGTGGCCAGCTTTATTTGAGAAATATTTTATTATTGGTTATTGTTTTAAACAGTGGATTTTTTTGGATATAAAGTAGTCCACTTGAAAATAATTGATTTATTTGAGTGCAGTAATAATGTCTTTATAAAGTAGCACTCGATTCTAATTTAGTTCTTATTTCCCCTTTTATTTCGTTCGGAAGAAAAGCATTAATTATTTTTTTATCGATTTCCATTCTATCTTCTCGAACCGATTAGCATGAAAGTTCAATTATACTGAACGAAGCTCCGATAATCGCTTAATTATCCATAAAATTACATCAATTAGACTCTAAAGAAATATTTTAAATCGAAAACATCGCGATTACCCCTCGTATATACAATAAAATTCATGACATTCGCTCGTTTCGAATTCGAACCGGTATAATTTATTCGTTTTTTCGGACGCTTCCGAGTCTGAAATACGGCCGTACGAAATCATCGATCAATTAAACAGCGAAACGGACAATCCATCGGCACGAGCGCGCCAAAGGGTTGCGAAAAACCGAGGAAAATCCCCGACAAAACGGACGGCTCGTCGGAAAGTCGCGGCGCGCTGGGCTGATTGATACGGGCGCAAATTGAAAAGCGATGTCGCCAGGTAGATTACATTTGCATTAACGAGCGTAAATTCGGGCGTCGCTAATGACGAACTAAATGCACAACCGGTGTACGGTACTTAGGCGCATAATTAAGCGAGTTATTTAATCGCCAGAATGGAATCCAATTCAAGAATATGGTTCTTTTTTATGCCATAATTGCCGCATAAAAATTCGAAATCGTAGTATTAATCTCGCACCATAAAACTACAGCAATTATACAGGGTGTATAATGGAGAAGACCACGATGTGAGATAGGCGGATTTCGGCAAAAGATACGATTAGAAATGATTTTTTAGAGCTCAAAACCGTTTTCAGTTGCTCAAAATGTGTTATAATTAAAAAGTTATAGCCCTTTGAAATTTAAAAATTTCGGGTTTTGACTCATACCTTATCAGCCAATCATGAACCACTCACGTTTTGTTGTATAAGTAAATAGTATGAATTTTCGAACGCAGTAACAAAGAATAGACAAACGAACAAAAATCAAACTGTCATTTGTCAGATTTTTCTCTGAAAAATGCACAAAACAAATTACACGAATTGCAGTTTGGCACAAAACACTTTACTGATAATATTGACGTTGACAAGAATGTTGCCAAATAAATTTTTCAGGACCATTATTTGTGTTTTTAACACGAAAATCGGTTACAATTTATACAGATGAAGATTTTATTTCTATATTAATATATCGAATTATCCATTAGGTAATGGAAGAAATGGATAAATCAGAAAATGTTTATTGCAATAAATATACAAAAAACGCACATTTTGCAGAGTAAAGAAGAGTAATAGGAAACGTGGCAAACTTGCTAAATTTGACTTCTCTTTGAAACTCCCGCTTTGATTGGAGCAGAGTGTATGACAATTGTGTGACGTTTTTCAAACTTTAAAAATTAATTGCGGCCTTATTTGGCCACAGAAAAAAATTAAAATTTCATTACGCGCCTTCTTAGAACAATCGGCTTTGAAAAAAAAAATTAAAAAAAAAGTCGTGGTATTCTCCATTAATAATTACCTATTTTACTGAAATCAGCCGTAAAAAATAAGGGAAGTTCACTTATACCTAAATATAATACACCATAATTGAGCGTGGTTCACCCTGTATTTGGAGCGAATATTTGCGCCCCGGTTTATTAACATGTTTCGAAAATTCTGCGTAAAAACAAAGCCCTATATTGTCGAAACTCATCGGTTGAAATTGCATCCGGAACTCGCGCTTTGAAGCGGGAACTTCCCGCGTTTAGGCGCATCGCGCCCTGCTCAAAAACCGCCGAGTGCATCGTTTCGTGCGGATGCAACGAAGTTATATCCTAGATGCATCGAAGTTGCTCCGCGAAAGTTGGACGTTCGGTAACGAGTTCGCGTCCGCAGCGCGAAGAATTCCGAATTTCCCCCTTTGCTATAAGTTTTACGAACGTGATTAAATCACCGAAAAAGTTGCATTGTGTGTACAAAGTAAGGATATACTCGTATACAGGCGAGGGATAAATTTTTGCGTCCTTAATGCACTTTTAAAATGGGATTTTATTGCCCGATTTACGAGCTCTATTCTAGCCAGAGAAGTACGCTTTCCTTTATTTTTCTAATTCTGAGCTAAAGGGTGTCTTTAATACGGCTCGAGATCACAAGAAATTTATTCGCCAAATGCGCATTTCATTTCGAAATGGTTCTTCTTCGCTTCTAAATCAAATAAGAAATTATTGCTCCCGGTTTTAAAATATATTAATTTTAGAGGCCGGTTTTCGTAGAGCAAACTAGGTGATAAAACAAAGCGAATAAGGAGGGTTGAGCCAATAAAGCAAGAAATATTAGAGGGTTATAAAACAACACCTGCGATTGTGACGTTTGAAAAACGTCGAAACATTCCCGGGCCCGGCCGGTGATTGACGGGACAGACCCGTTGAATTATAAACACCCGTGTTCCCGGCTGTTGTTCCCGGACGCTTCCTCTGCTCTGTGTATTATTCATCGCTTGTCAATGGGTTACTGATGAGGAGAAATTCGCATTTAGATTTTGCGGTCCAAGTTTAAATTGTACTCCCGCTAAATTTATATACAGGGTGGGCCCTAATGAATAGTCAATATTTCAACAGGTCGAAATAAGATGATTTAGCCAAATATACAGGGCGGCCAAGCCGGGCAAGTGCAATTTAGTGAGCGGTGCAGTTGATTATTTTGCAATGTATTGAACAAAGAGATACTATAACGAGCTAAAGCCACGCCTGCTTCATGTTGTAGTATTGAAAGTATTTACTATTCCCACTATTTTACATTTTAATTGAGTCTCTTTCTATAGAGTGTACCGACGAAAATTTGCCTCTCTGTATATCTTGGTGAAATTGGATATTTTTTCAAAATTGGAACAATCTGTATGTCCTACATTTGCCTCTTTCTGTATTTGTCTACAATACTCTTGCTAATGCCAAGTATATTGGAGGATTTTAGGTAGATATAAGAATAAATTGTTATCTACTACTTTCAACGGAATTAATAGTATACGAGGGTGTGAAAAGTGTTTGAACAAATGTCCCCGTCGAATAAATAGAGAACATCTGTTAGTATTCATCAGTATGATTCACTATTCGCTTAAATAAAGTCGAAATTATCGCGGGGAAAATTCCAATAACGTTTCCCGCATTTTTTCTTCGCCCTCTCCCCCTTATCCTTCTACCTATGCGGAGCGCACAAATCACATCGAACTTTTCGTCAATTTTACTCGCAAAAACCTTATTCAATAAAATAACCCGATTCAATTCGACGAAACGCAATGCATAACAAACAGATAATAAAGCCTTTTCGGCGTCCCGACGTCCTCCTTTCCCCGGCGTCGGCACGTTTTTGACACCCGAAATCGGCCAGGCATTCGATCCGGATTAAAACGTCAGTTCGAATATTGGCGGTTTTTTCTACCACTTTATCGAACCCTGCGGTAATTGAAATGTATGGCATAGAGACGCAATTACCGCAGGAGTATTAGTAAATAATTATATTAATTCGAGCGCTAGTTGGGCTCGAATCGACGTCGAGTTTTCGATTACGCTAACAGGTTTTTATTCGTCACGCGACGTCGGGAAATGTCCAAGGAAAAAGGGAAAAATTTCGATTTGTTATCGTCGTTTTGTCTCTCGTTTGAGTCGAATGAAAGTTTTACGAGGCCCGCTTGATGTGTGTCAATTAAAGTTCGACAGTTAGGTACACTTTTCCCGACATCTAGTGCTCGAGTTTTCGGAGATACAATCGATTCGCAGAATCGATTCGTTGGTAATTTCAATTACTATCGGGCTAATTTAATTTATTCAAAAGCGCCGGGCGTAATTTCCGCTAATGCGGGCGCAAATGCACATCCCCCCAACCGATGTTTATTATACATATATTACTCAAAAAGTGGAGGCGGTTAAATGCAGACATAACAACGCGAAATGTAAATTATGCAAATTCGTTTGATATAATTTTACAAATGCGCCATTTTATTGCAAGCGTTGAACGTGCGCTGAATATCCATACATAAAAAATATGCTTGTGTAACTCGCAGGTATAACACCACATAAAAATAAATCTTATTTTCGCATTATTACACTCGAAAAAATTAGCCAAGCAGGTTTGCCCACGACAGCTCATAAACTAACATTCTCTCCACTTGTAATTGAGCCGTTTTTACCAACTCTGCTAACAACAAATAATTATATCGAGTGACCCGGGTCGCCGGGTAATTTATCACTCCGGGATTTTTTCCCGGAGAAGAAATGCACCGTATCGGAACGTTAGGGAAGATATCTGGTCAAAAATAATTAATGACCCGAATTGGGTCACAGAGACGCCTAAATCGGGCACTAAAAACTGCCGAAAGAGATTAGAAAAAATTCGTGTTAGATCCGGAAAACTCGAAGGAAATCGCTGAAATGTTCATGAGCCGGCGCTGCGCCGGCGACGCCTCAAAAGGAATACGAAACGGGAAAGAAAATCGCTCCCGAATTCCTTTGTGAAGCCCCGGCCGGCTTCGATCAGACATCGAAAATTAATTTCCCGAGTTACTTAGCGGATAAAAAAGCCCCCTCCATCGAGCACCGTCGAAATTCATTCTCTTTACAATTACACTAATCCTCTAAAGCGCTAAATACCCAAAATGGATCCGGATAATTGCATTCAAATTCGCACAGAGAATGGGCGAAACGGTGTAGTTTTTATTCTAATTAAAAATTTCCACCGCGCCGTGCACTTTTTAATTTTTTACACAAGTGATAATTCTTTCGCTTTGCGCTAATTTGCGCCGGCAACTCCACCTTTGCGACTCTAAAAAAATCCCGCCCGGGTAATTCGAGTGGACTTCTCTCGTTAACGTTCGAAATGCACAGCGAGAAAACGAAACAGGAAGAGGAAAAATCCCGAATCCTTTTCGCCTTCGTTTGTCGATGTTACTGCTTTATTAATAAAGGGCTCCGGGACGTGCCCGGCGTATCGAAACGCCCGGAGAATTATCGGCGGATGTATCGATAAGAACGTCAAAAGTTCCCCCGAATTGAATCCAGGGAATAGGGGCGTATACATAATTGAAACATAACCGCTTTAGATAATAATTTATCATTATCACTTGCGCTGGCATTGTTGGTCAAACCGATTCGCTTTAAATCCAACGCTCAAATAAAATATCCCCAAATTCCTGGAGGCGAAAAGGGGGCGAATACGCACTTGCTTGCTTCCCGTTACCATGGGGATTACTCGCAGAATGGGGCACAATCGGAGGAGCAATATTAAATTTACCAAACTTTACGAATAAAGAATTGCATGAAAACTTACTCTATCGCACGAATAACTGATTTATCCTTATGGAAAGTGTGCTAGTGTACTACAATGTTTCCAGTGCGAATTACATTCGCTTTTATATTCAATTTACGGTGCTTGAAACGCTACAAATTGCTCATTTCTCCCATAAAACGTTATGCAAGCGCCCATTCCATTGATTAGAAAATTTTATAACCGGCGAAAACGTGCCTACAACCCGCCAAAAACCACTTATATGATGAGAGTTCTGCCTCAATAATCTGTAGTAGCCTTAGGAAGACCCCCTGGTGAAATTTACAACAACAAAAACATCCTTTAGCGATGTAATGGTGTAAATTATCCCCCAATTCTCAAACACACCCAAAAGGTAGCGATTAAAAACGTGTAATGAGTGTTGCCTACATGTAGTTAGTGATGAGTATTGTTGTGCCATTTTTCCGCATAAAGGGTAGACTGGTACATAAAATTTGACCTTTCGGCAGGATTAGCACACATTTTATTCGAACAATAGCAGATTTCATGCGGCCTGTTACTCACGAATGGCTTTTGTCCGGCCGGAACGGGCGATCTTATCGGCCTCGCCGAACGGTATGATATTCGAAATTGTAATTATTACAAGTCCGGGAATTATTTGTGAAGCGTGATAGCGATCAGCGGCGTTTATTTATTTATGTACATGGATGGTGGAAAAATCGAAGATGCAATAAGTATCGAGGTGGGAGCGTTAGAGATGCATTCGATAATTGTTTAGTAGCGGTTATCTAGCGCGAATCTTAAGGAAACTGCTCGATTAGCTATGCAAAATGCTATTCCCAATCGGCAGGTTGTCCCATATTTTCGCCATTATCGGCGAAGATGCGCTGTAAAAAAGCTCCTGTTCTATACAAGCATAAACTCAATAATGCGACAGGAGAATATAAATATAAACGTAGGTATTCGTTGATATTAAGCCTCGTAGATAAACCGTTCTATTTTACATTTACAACCTAAACTATAAAAATATTCATTTTACGATAAATTTTACTATGCGAGATGAAAAATTTATTTTTACTACTACTCTGCTAGCCGAAAAAAGACATGTTATTTTTACAACGAGACGCTTTTATGATTTCTAATGCACCATTGTCGCCTTCAATTTCGTTTTTAATAATCACCTTACTAAATGGAGAAGACCACGACTTTTTTTTTTAATTTTTTTTTTCAAAACCGTATGTTCTAAGAAGGCGCGAAATGAAATTTTTATTTTTTTCTGTGGCCAAATAAGGCCACAATTAATTTTTAAAGTTTGAAAAACGTCACACAATCGTCATACACTCTGCTCCAATCAAAGCGAGAGTTTCAAAGAGAAGTCACATTTAGCAAGTTTGCCACGTTTCCTATTACTCTTCTTTACTCCGCAAAATGTGCGTTTTTTTGTATATTTATTGCAATAAACATTTTCTGATTTATCCATTTCTTCCATTACCTAATGGATAATTCGATATATTAATATAGAAATAACATCTTCATCTGTGTAAATTGTAACCGATTTTCGTGTTAAAAACACAAATAATGGTCCTGAAAAATTTGTTTGGCAACATTCTTGTCAACTTCAATATTATCAGTAGAGTGTTCTGTGCCGATTTGCAATTCGTGTAATTTGTTTTGTGCATTTTTCAGAAAAATCTGACAAATGACAGTTTAATTTTTGTTCGTTTGTCCATTATTTGTTACTGCGTTCGAAAATTCATACTATTTACTATACAACAAGACGTGAGTGGTTTATGATTGGTTGATAAGGTATGAGTCAAAACTCGAAATTTTTAAATTTCGAAGGGCTATAACTTTTTAATTATAACACATTTTGAGCAACTGAAAACGGTTTTGAGCTCTAATAAATCATTTCTAATCGTATATTCTGCCGAAATCCGCATATCTCACATCGTGGTCTTCTCCATTAGACTCTTTCAAATTCCAATCTAGCAGCTATAATTCTGCATATAGAATCGTATGTAAATAATTCAATGCACACATCAGAATGTTTTTTGCGCGATTCGAGATGTATGGCGGTTCCCATCGGGCTGGGTGTTTATTGCTGCTCGAGAAGGAAGTCCCATTGAATTCGAGTTCTTCGCTTTTTTCTGAGCCGTTTAATATCGAATGGGAAACGTCGCCGGCCGCTAATTCAATACGTTTTTTGATCGGAGATAAATGCACCGATAAAGATTTAAATTTCGTTCGAGTGGAACAGTTTTTTTTTGTAGTGAATATAACGGTGACTCTAAATTAAATTAGTAGAAATGTTTGTGCTGTTTGTTCAATGCTAGATGCGTGTTGGTGTAGGTAAAATGGAGGAAATTTTTATATTTTCCGGAAAAGCAAGGGTATTAAAATTCGCTGAGGCTATCTGTCATAAAAAAAATCGAAATAACCTTTTCGAACACTGTACGCTCGTTTATGGAAAAAAACTTTTCTTAACTCCTTTTCGGGCTTATTCTTGAAGTTTGCCAGGACCGGAATCCTAGCAAAAATAGTTTTTAAGCACACTTTCCATACAAAAAAATACATTTTTTTTGAAACTATAGTGCAATTTTAATATGCATAATTCGTTAATATTAATCGACCTACAAGATTGCCAGTTATAACCCCATTGGAAATTTTCCTAATAAAAAAGTATGCATCAATTGCATATAAATAAATTATAGGCTTCTTTCTAACGAATATAGCAACAATAAAAACCCGTTTATAAATTAATAAATCCAGTCCTGCCGCGGGCGCCGCACTCCCGCCAGGTTCTCAATTTCCATCCAAGTTTTAAGGACCCCGAGGGACGGCGGGGATGAAGTTTTCCTAAAGTGTAAGCCGGTAGGGTCAGCGTTTAGTGGTAATAAAAAACCCTCGGGTCCTCGACGCGACGCCCCACTAAAGGGGAAATTGGTTTTCTTTTGATCAGCAGGTGAAGTTGAGTACTTTCCGTGCCGTTTGTTCGCGACGCGTTCCTACTATAGACTTTTATTTCTCTTACTCACCCTGTAGGTACTATTTTGTAGATGCATAGTTCAACTGTGGTTCTGCGTTAAACCGAGGTTAATTGCAAATTTGTGTTGTAAGTACTTCTGCCACTATTGATCTGTGGTTAATTCAAGAAAATTTTAACATTTGGCGTTGAGTTGAACTCGGTTCAAAGTTGACTCAAACTTTGGTTGAACTCTCGTTCATCTACAACGAAGCTTAAATGTTGTATTGGATATTTTTATGGCGTTTTCTGTTCAACATGTACGTTTAATTGCTGTGAAATTCAAAAAATCCGAATGCCCGAGCGCAATAAAAAATATAGTTATATCTAAATCGTACTTGTACAAATAGTGAGCGTAAATTAACTGCAGCTCAATCGGAACTAATCCGATCCGAAATTTGTTTTAGCCTGCCGGTTTATTTATCGGCGCAGCGTCAATTAAAAATATGCAAAACATAATTGAAACCGAAATTTATGTACACACCATTTTTCCTACCGCACACCCTACGCTTTTTTCTACTCAGCAAGCCGAAGAAAAAAAAGTTTTAACATATTTAAATCATCTGAAACGTTTCTAAAAGCTTTTTTGTACCTCTCTTATTCGAACCGTCAATAATTAACGAGCCGTGTGTACACCAAATGAACGCTTCTCTACGTCAATCTAAAACGTAGAGCTGTGTTTCAGTATTCCTTAGGGCGTATAAATTATTAATTAGCTGATATCTACGTACCCCCCGAGGTAAAAACATGATATTCCTGCATTAGTAATACCATGAGTCATTTTAGTAAGCTGCAATTCGATGCATTTTAATGATCTTTACTCATGAGTTAGAGGAATAAATTAGTTTATTCGAAAAACGCGGCTCTATTATCCTACGAGGGACGTTAGTAAAATTGGAAATTTGCATAATGCATCGAAAGGTAAACCTTTGAACGTCTCCGGCGCCATTCAGATAGTCTTTTAGCCTCGATTCGCTTCGATGAATCGCATTTCGTCCGGCATTTGCATACGTTTGCACAGTTAAAATTAGGCTTGATGACAAAGAGAGCCGGCGGGATTTCGGGACTCGAGCTCCCGGCTTTTTACCGGGATTATTTCGATGCGGTTAGAGAGGCTCGTTGCAGCCAATTCATTCCCATTGCAAATGCTGGAAATCTAAACATCCCGTTGCACGGAGGGCTGGCTGTTTACCTTGCGAGTTTAAGTCCGCTGATGACCTTGCTATTGTGGAAAAAAGGGAAAATTGCTTCGTTTGTGGGAAGAGAAAACTGATATCCCGGGGGAAAATCGCCGACCTTTCCGGGATTACAAAGGCCGATGTTGCGTTTTTCTTGACAATGGAACTTTAAATCGCATTGACCCTCGATTCGCGGGAATGCCGGCCCATTCACAATGGCTTATTTTACGCACAAAATGGGAATAAAACGCACAATGCGATGAATGGCGGGCAATCGCAATATCGCAATCGCCGGGATTATTTTTATCGCGTTATTAATAGGCAAATAAACCGCTGGAATTTAATAGCGAATGGTGCAAACGTATCCCGATGGAAATGCTAAAAATTTTCGCTTCGGAAACGGCGAAACTCCCGCGGGAGCGGCGTATCTCCGAGGAAACTTCAATTTTACAACTTTATTGGACCTCGTCTGGAGCGTGATCCGGGCTTTACGTGCTACCGGAATCGCGACGTGTCCGGGATGATTTTTCGAAAACCCATCAGCGCCCGGACTATATTTTTTTTACTCGCAAGCGCCCGCACTATTAATTATCCACACTAAAATATTTTCCTATGGCGAAATTAATAATTTATTAGGGGCCGCGTAAATTTCCTCCAGACAAAGATAAACTAGGCTGTCCAGGTGGAAGTCTCATTTCCATAACTCCTGCATAACTCTCGAGGAAAAAAGGGGAAAATGTCAATGCACGGGAGGTAAGTCGCAGAGGAAAAGCGAGGGGATTGGAAGAAAAGCGGGTCCGTTAAGGATTAAGAGCGACACGAAAACCCGACCGGGAACAATGCGAATAAAAGGGGACTCGATCGAAAAAGAAAGTGGATTTAGCGCCCGCTTTTACAAGGAATTTCCCGGGATATTTAGATTACACGTACGAAAAAATACGCCAATAAATTATCCTCATGCGCGATACATCCATTACGAATGTTAATGCCGGGAAAATGATGCGTCTTCGTAGATTAACGCCGGGAATAATTATTTTAATGTACCGGGCGATGACACCTCTAATAGTTCCCTCGAATAATTCTCTCGGCGGCCCTCGAAGGCGGCAAAAAACGCCCGGGTAAAAGTTTTAATGACGGGGCGAGAAATTTAAAAAGTTTACTGTCGACAGCTCCCCGGCGGGAGGCGGAAATGTATCGAATGATTATGAACATTTTTGATGACGAGAAATGTAAATTTTCTATATTTAAATGGGCGCTATTCTTCGCCGGGATGCTGGAAGTTTGGTGTAGATTTAAATTTAGCGAGTACCTCGCACAGGCGATTTATTTTAAACCTTTAATTACGCAGGGTATTCACCTTATTAATTCGAAAAATTTTGTACAAAAATCTTCTACACGCTCCTCTTAAGTGTTGCCGATGGGGCGAAACGGCGGCTATTTCTGGAACGGTTTTTTGTTTTGGAAACAGTTCAGGATTTCTATTACAAGTAAAAAATAAATCTTGTAATAAGAATCCCGTAGGTATGTCTTCCCGTGAAAGTAGAAAATATATTTAGATGATGGGAAGTTATCGACTCGCGACGCCTCTAAAATCACTTTTATTGAGGAAAAATAAATCCCGTCGACTTTATTCGGTATTTTCGGGTGTAATTCTCATCCCGGAATGCCGCTGTAAATTTCAGTTCATCACAAATCGAGATTTATTTACCTATTTTGGCCAATTAAACGTGACTCTCCCGAAATAAAAACTTCGTATGTATAGATGAATATTTCGAAAGAATTATTAATAAATTATCCTTTGCGCTGAAGTTTCGAAACGACACAAAACGGCATAATTAGAAGTCGAAACGAAAGTTCCAGGGAAACTGATTAAAATTGCAAATAGAGTTGTGAATAATAAATCCGCTTGCACCGATTGCACTTTAAAGAAATTAATAACTAAACTTCTATTCTTTTAAAGCGAGCTAATTTTCGCTATGGATAACGAAAAACTGGATATCTCCATTTGGCCTTCCCGGGCTCTAATTGTTTTCCGAGCCGTTTGCTTTGTTGATGTTATGGGCCCGTTTCGCTATTAGATTAGCGCGAAAGGAGTGCTCCTGAATATTTATCACTGTCTTTTCCTTGCTCTATCGCGACTAAATTATGTAGAAAACTCCCCAGACTGTGCTCGCTCATCGACGGAATTTTAAACTCCTATTTACCGGAATTATTAAATGCATCGCAGGCTTTGACCGTCAAAGAGTTTTCCATTCGTCAATCAACTGGCGAATCGGACAAACTTTTGGCATCGATTCAAGGGAATCGCGCTGAAAAAGCTCGTCTCGATGTCAAGAGAGCTTTCCCGTTTCAGATGCATTTCGAAATTCGATTCGAAACAGCTGCTCTAATGATTGAAACAATAATGATTGAAACACGCGGCTTTACTGTGGTGTGATTTATACAGTGGCTTCTTAAAGTTAGCTTCATAAAATGGCTGTATACAGGGTGTTTATTAATTGATTGCCGATATTTAAGCAAGGATTCACACCCTGTATAAAAAGAGTATAGTAAATGGTCGATCAGTCTATAAATCTACAGTCACCTCTCCAGTTTTTTCCCCAATTATAACGTGAATCGCGGGTGTTCCCGTTTGAATGGCGAACGCGACAGGAAATAGGACGATTTTAACGCGTAACTGAGTCCATAAACTGTCTTTGCGCGTCGCGTGCATTAGGGATTTACTCCGAAACGCGTTATGAAATATTGCGATTTCGTCTTTAAATAGATCGTTCGCCGGTCGTAAAATTCGCAGCGCCGAATTTTCCCGCATGAATTAAGTCGGGGAAAGTTTTTTGTATATACCTACCCACGGTTTTTTTTATTCTATGGCGAGGTAAAGGGTGTTTCGTTCGGTTTAATAGGGAATAAGTAAATAAGGGTCGCAAATACGTGTGTGTAAATCTAGTGTTTTAATGGTATGCAAATAATAAGGGCTGGGCTACCACCACAAATGCACCTGTCGCTAACGAACACACTTTTCTAAAACGGACGGGGAAAATGGAAAATGTGGATGAGGAATTTATATTGCGCACTTATGTAGTAAACTACTAATCCTCTATTGTCACAACAAACTGTTCCTCTTCCAAACAGAATCCACTACAAAATGTATAATTAAATAGAGTTATTCGTTATGCGCTTAGCAAAGTTGAAATTCTTTTGTGCGACATACATCACCCCGACATGTTTATACGTAGACGGTTTTAAAATAGCCGGGACGAGCGAAACCGTACGGCATAAAAGGGGAAAATTGATTGGGCGAATGAATGAAATCAAAGGCGATCTCCTCGGTTTAAGAGGCGTCCAGATTGTTCGAGTGATTGACAAACAAAAGTGTCTGGAGTCGAAAGAAACGGCTTTATATCCTCGGACGACGAATTATCTGCTAGATTTGGCAGATATGGCGCGGGGGAGGAACGGTCAAAGAGATTGGATGTTAGAATTTTAATGGTATTAGATGCCTTGTAAACAATTTAGTAACAATATGTTATTCTGGACGACATCTGAGAAAAAATGCGCTTCGGTATTCCAATCGCATTATCGTAATTTGAATTTAATGCATCGCCTCTTCATTACGAATTCACAAATCCCAGACCCAGCGGCTTAATATTCCAAAAACGAATACTAAAAATTCAAATCGTCGTGCGAAGTGATTACAAAAAAACCAATTATAAAAAAAGAGTAGCCGATTGAAAAAAATTACACGCAGTCTGCGTTAATGTACTATGGTGGACAGTAAGATCGTGCGGTCGTAAAACGCGTTCCTCGTTTAACTCGCCCTACCTCCTATTTAGATGGCGAGCGTTTTGAGAGCGCATTGTAAAGCTGGCAACATTGCTATTGCCTGGGCCAGTTGAAATCGGATGTCGTACTGTTCGTTTCGGGTCCCGTCTCCGAATATCGAGTATCCATTTGTTTATACATTCGATGCAATATCGATAATGATAATATCCTTTATCGTGGTCCTATAGTATGTCAACTTGCCTTGGATATTAAAATAGTTATATATATTTTTATAAATAAAGGAAAATCTGATTACATGTCATTCATTAAAAAAAATTAGCATACACAACAAGTTTTTCAAAAGAAAAAAACATTAAATTCATTAGGAAAAAATAAAAAATCGACCTACCTATTCGTGGATTATTGTGAAAAAGCAAATCCTAGGGATTTGCGTATATTGTGTGTGATAATCCTGCGAAGTATTTGCCTTTGATGAACCCGAATTAGTTTTTGAATCATTCGTTTTGATCATTTATGTTAATGAAATGTTTTATAAAACATATTTTTTATAAAATTTTATAAAGGCCTGCCTTTTTTTACCTATTTCTTATGAATAAAAAGTTCCTAAAATGAGATCAAATAATTTTTATTTTTTTTATTATAACTTAGCTTTTAATGTAATGTTAATATTTTAAATTTTCTCACCCCCTCATGCGGTAAGATTATACCTAAGAAGCAAATTTTTGTAAAAAATATTTTTTTAATTATTAATGAAAGATAAGTTTAGAAATCTGCTTATGTTACGAAATGTCTTTAAAAAATATAAAAATATAATGTTAATTAAAAAAAACATAAACTAATATTAAAATAAGAAAAATTGTAGTCGGTCATCTTCATTAACATAAATGATCAAAACGAATGATTCAAAAACTAATTCGGGTTCATGAAAGGCAAATACTTCGCAGGATTATCACATACAATATACGCAAATCCCTAGGATTTGCTTTTTCACAATAATCCACGAATAGGTAGGTCGATTTTTTATTTTTTCCTAATGAATTTAATGTTTTTTTCTTTTGAAAAACTTGTTGTGTATGCTAATTTTTTTTAATGAATGACATGTAATCAGATTTTCCTTTATTTATAAAAATATATATATATAACTATTTTAATATCCAAGGCAAGTTGACATACTATAGGACCACGATAAAGGATATTATCATTATCGATATTGCATCGAATGTATAAACAAATGGATACTCGATATTCGGAGACGGGACCCGAAACGAACAGTACGACATCCGATTTCAACTGGCCCAGGCAATAGCAATGTTGCCAGCTTTACAATGCGCTCTCAAAACGCTCGCCATCTAAATAGGTGGTAGGGCGAGTTAAACGAGGAGCGCGTTTTATGACCGCACGATCTTACTGTCCACCATAGTACTTATTCAATAATATACAGAGTGCTCTCATAAAGTCTTCTACCCCAAGCTATATTTATCTATTATAAAAATGGTTTAGATGAGGTGTCACACCTTTGTGTGGCTAGATAACACATTAATTAGAGGCGCGTGTGCGTTGTTTTCCTTTGGGGTGGAAAAATATAGGGTTACAAACTTTCGCCAAATTAATAGATACAAATTTCCGAAATAAATCCCCTTTGCTCTTTTCATTTCGAAAGGTGTTTAACTCGGATTTGTGCGGTTGTCCTGGAATTTATCAGACTTTTCTTCCGATAAAACGGAAACTTTTACTCGACTGTTCGCGAACATTTACCTTGAAAAATGGCGGCTTATTTCCAGGAACAACACCGGCTCCCGTGATTTGCATGCGAACTTCCCCGCAAGTTTATTGTTCGACGAAACGAGTTTTCATCGATGAATTTTCCCGGATATTTTCGCCTCACCTACGACCTACTCCGGGGGATTATTGTCGGCTGGCTTCCAGATTTCGCGGGATGCGGTAAATTCGCGTTATCCAGACAACTTCCAGGGACAATCGTAAAAACCGTATCGCGGTCCAGGAATTTATTTTGCCGAAACTTGGCTAATAAACAGCTATCGGCGGAGCCATCCGACCGTGAAAGGAGATAACGTCATATTCACACCGCGCTCGGGGAGAAAGTAGATAAGGGGTTGTGTAGTCGGTAGAAATTTAATGTTTTTATCGAAGCCAGTTTATCAATTATCTCGTGATTTATTGTTTGATTATTTCAATTTCTTTTTGAAGCGAATAATTTTCGTCATACAAAGAGCGTAGAGCTGTCTTGTGCATGCCAATGCGTTTTACTAGTTTGCTTTGTTCGCTTTAAAAGGCGGTTGGGAAGGCCTTTGTGCGAGTTAAAAAGCGATTCTTCCGGAAAACTCCTCGTGTTTGTTTCATTGTACAAACATCTATAACTCTAACCAAATGTCTTGCGCTTGAAGACCGCTCGGAAGTGCAACGAGTATTGATTATTACACTACAAGAAAACTCTTCCTCGAGCAAAGAGCTTTCCCATCAAAGCTGAAACTCCTCGCTATATAAAGGTAGTCTAATTGACTCAACATTGTTGCCTTTCATAACGTCTATCGAATTACCAGCCACATGTTTCCCATCCAATATTCCAAATGCGATCCTAATCCAATTGCCCGGCGGAAAAACAATTTCCACAATTCGCCGTCCATCAAACGCAGGCCGGGCGATTGTCTCGAGTGTGCTGACGCGCCGCGCCATTAAGACGGATTTTAATAGGTGTTTTCGTGGAAGCCGCCCCCGATGCGGCGGCGGCGGCACCCGTCCCGGGCCATTTATCAGCGGCCCATCGCCGCCCATCCGACCGAAACGTCAAGACCTGGACCCGGCTCCCCCTTAAGTGACTCATAATGACGGCTGTAAAAATCGATACGCTTCGGGAACAATGCATTTCGTATTGAGTTTTACCGTAGGATAATTAGCACTCGAACGTGCGTACTCCACGAGTCCAATTAAAGGGTCGTGTATACTTCCTCTTGCGACCCTCCGAATGGGGGTGTCTAACTATCAGCACCCGTCGCGTTGGGTAACAAAAAACGCGTTAGATCCTTATCGCCCTATGCACTATAAGAGTAAACAATGGCTTTATTTTAATTACGAAACTTCCATTATTCGTATAAAAAAGTCCCACACCCTATTAATTTTCGATTTGAATGGGTTAAATAGGTATTATAATACTCGCATCTACCTAGTGAAGCGTTCAACACCACCACCTGGTGCTTCCTTATTGTAAATATCCCTGCGCAATTAATTTCGCGCATGACGTCACGTCTTCAGTTATTTCTTTCGCAGTGTAGGTTAGATTGTGCTTTGCGAAGGAAATTACCGTGCAAAATGGCTGCTCGATGCGTATTCTTCGCTGACAGTTAATGAGATACTTCTTTTTTGTATAACTAGCAGAAGAAAAGCAATTTGTGTATTATTTCAAAGTGCGCGATTTATTTTAGCGGTTCACGGAAGCGTTACGATTTTAATGAATACGGGCGTAATATTTTCGTTTTTTCGCGTATCCAATTATTGTAAAAAGGTTTTGTAAATTATGTTGCTCGTTTTAAATACAAGTTTTCTAACTGTAAACGCCGAATTGAAACTTTTTTTAGTGCGTACGTGATTTAGAAAGTTTCGATTAACTACATTTTTTTTATAAATTTTTGATCTCAATTCGACTCGATTTTTAGTCCATTGAAATGCCCTACTATCCCGAAAAAATGTAATTACATTTCAATGTGACTGTTAAAATTAAACATGCGATAATCTCTCCTTATATACCAAACAGCTTCGGCTACTAAATATTTCCAAAAGAAAAAATGGGTGTCCGAATAATCACTGGTCTCGACAAAAAACAATCTCCCCGGTGGGATCTCGAAAATAAATCCCCCGGATTAAACCGTCCGGAAAAAATTACTTTTACTCTTTTCAAACCGCCGGGCTTCAGTCCTTTTTAACAAGAACCTAAACGACCTGCGCTAATATCCTTTCGCACACACGACTAATTCCTTCATAAACGCGGCTTTTTCCGAAAGTAAATTGATGGCGATCGAAACGGCGCGGTGTTGCCAACGCTAACATTTTTTATACGAATTAAAGTATAATTAATTTTAGGGTCGCGCGTTGCTGCTTTGATCCATTCGAGCCGGCTAATGTATCGAGTAGTTTAACTGCGCCTATTTTTACTTCGCCGGTAACAATGTGAATAAAAAAACCGCGTTTCAAAAGAAAACTTTTACGCGATAGGCCGTAAAATTCCCAAAGTAAAATTCGAGAAGTTGTTTACGTTCAGCGACGCATGGCTTTCCTTTTTTTCCTTTCGTCTTTTCGTTAACGCGTTGGCACTTCATAAAGACCGTTTTATGGGCGATATTCGAAACCTCGTAAAGAGCGCAGCTTCCTCAAAAATTCGGCAAGTTTAAAGGCTATTCATTCACAAAGGATTTATTTTCCTTTCCCTCTGTTTAACGTGGAACTATAATTAAATCGCCGGTGCAGATGAGTATGAATTTTCCCTGGGTTTAAGTTTAAGTAGCGAAAAAAGCTTCATATTTCTTGCGTAGCGGTAATTGCACGTTGACATTTCCACCCCTTGATGCTATATTTATCGAAAAGCGGGGCGGCAATAAGAAGGGGAGCCTCGCCGATAAATAAACTTCCGGCCAAGGTGGATTTCCTGTTTAATAAAACTTTAATAAATGTATACATTTACCCCTGCGTGTATCTTGACGTAAATGGGGTGTAGTATGGTTTTAATGTTGTTGGTTGAACTTTAGACGGTCTTCCTTTATTAGCCCGTCGACTTGTAATGCATTTTAGGGGTTAAATGTTGAAGCTTTCACAACAGTCGTTAATTTTGCTAATAACTTGTTTTCTTGCTATGATTAAGTGCTCGTTTATTTCCCGGATAAAAAAAAACCTTCAAGGAAAATTAAACAAATCTATATACCTATACAGGGTGGTCCAGTTTATAATGGCATAACTTTAGGAAATGATGGATAACGTTAAAATAATGATAATTTCTCAATACTATTATAGCCGGGAAAGCTTTGTTTTCGAGATACAGGGTGTTGAAATTAAAAAAAAAAATATGTATTATTTTGAATATTGCCAAAACGGCTGCTTGGAAAAAATTTAAATTTGGCACACAGGATAGGCTAAGGATCCTTCATGATTTAGGGAATATGGTGATAAATTACAAAAACCAGTGGCGGAGATATGGGTATGCCATTGCCCTTTTTTAAAAAAATCCTTTGCGCCACTGACTTTTTTGCAAATAACAGTAATGTTATTCGATGCTCCATGCTTTTTAGAACAAAAAAGTGTTCTTGCGTTTTTTTGAACGACGCACCGTTTTGGAGATATTTGCAATTTTCTCCGGTTATGTAGGACTACTATCATCTCAAATATTCTGGAAGTAGGCTATGATTTATTTTCATGAAGGATCCTTAGCTTATCCTGTGTGCCAAAATTAAAATTTTTCCAAGCAGCCGTTTTGGCCATATCCAAAATAATACATATATATTTTTTAATTTCAACACCCTGTATCTCGAAAACAAAGCTTTTTCCGGCTATATAAGTATTGAGAAATTATCATTATTTTAACGTTGTCCATCATTTCCTAAAGTTATTCCATTATAAACTGGACCACCCTGTATACTAGTAGGTAATTAAAACCCTTTTCACCCTTATTCAATATAGTAAATTCGAATCTATAGCCGCCTAAATTATCGGATTTGCGCTATACATTTTATCGATCTAAATCCACTAATCGTCTTATTAAATTAGATTTTATCTTGCTAAGAGAACGGAAAAATTTGCAGTGACATGTTCATTTCCAATTTTGGAAATTGCGGGAATTACTCGGACAATTCTGGGACTTTCTGGTCTTTGGTCAGGCCGGCCGAAATTGAAATGGAGATTCGCATATTATTGAATTAGCGCATTTACGTTTCAAATGGAGCGATTCCGCCGGGGGTGAAATTAAATCGAGGAAACGCCGGCCGGCCGAGCGGGGACATTTTCGTTTCAGTTGTTGGCTTATTTGGCTCGGTCTTAATTCACTTACAGAAGTAATTACACGATTACAGATACGAGAATTTTCAAAAAAAAAGACTGCCTGTAATTGGTTTATGTGCAAATATGAAAATGCTATTACATGAATTGGTTTGCAAATTATTTTTGGTATTAAATTGGTTTTTTTGTTACAGGTAAGGCAGTAGTGGCAGCACTGGGTAAAAAGCGTAAGTTTTGTAATCAATTGCAATGGAGAAGACCACGATGTGAGATATGCGGATTTCAACAAAAGATACGATTAGAAATGATTTATTAGAGCTCAAAACCGTTTTCAGTTGCTCAAAATGTGTTATAATTAAAAAGATATAGCCCTTTGAAATTTAAAAATTTCGGATTTTGACTCATACCTTATCAACCAATCATGAACCACTCACGTTTTGTTGTATAGTAAATAGTATGAATTTTCGAACGCAGTAACAAAGAATAGACAAACGAACAAAAATCAAACTGTCATTTGTCAGATTTTTCTGAAAAATGCACAAAACAAATTACACGAATTGCAGTTCGGCACAAAACACTTTACTGATAATATTGACGTTGACAAGAATGTTGCCAAATAAATTTTTCAGGACCATTATTTGTGTTTTTAACACGAAAATCGGTTACAATTTATACAGATGAAGATGTTATTTCTATATTAATATATCGAATTATCCATTAGGTAATGGAAGAAATGGATAAATCAGAAAATGTTTATTGCAATAAATATACAAAAAACGCCCATTTTGCGGAGTAAAGAAGAGTAATAGGAAACGTGGCAAACTTGCTAAATGTGTCTTCTCTTTGCAACTCTCGCTTTGATTGGAGCAGAGTGTATGACGATTGTGTGACGTTTTTCAAACATTAAAATTTAATTGCGGGCTTATTTGGCCACAGAAAAAAATTAAAATTTCATTCCGAGCCTTCTTAGAACACACGGTTTTGAAAAAAATATTAAAAAAAAAGTCGTGGTCTTCTCCATTGAAAACGTGTCCAGATAATTGAGATTATTTTGAAAATATATTTACACAAGAAAGTGCAAATTTGTATGCAATATGGTTAATTCAGTGAGTTGAACAAAGATTATTAAAATAACAATGGGTTAAAGTGAGAAAGTTGCAATTCCAAAATATCATTCTTTCTTTATCCTTAACATGACACATGAACACAGGAACACAGGAAGTTGTCTTTGTTGCACCAATTGCATTGAAATTGCATTTAAAGTTAAATGAATGTAATATATCTAAATTAATATCTATCCTATTGAAATTCGGCATGGAACAACAACCGAAAATACCCACGCTAATTTCCCGCATAGAAATTTACAAACACGCCAACTAATAACCCATACATTCAATTTTATTTCTATTTACCTTGCGGTGCAACATTCGAATTATTATTGTAACTACGGCCGAACAGAAATGTGTTTGTATACGTAATCAAGAACGTAAGTACAAAAGGGCCGCAATGCCGCGGTTATTCCGCTGCAATTATTCTACGCTTCAACCGCGTCTCGTCGCATTTATTTCGGCGAAACAAAACCGCCGCGTATCGCCTATTATTCAAATTCCCCCATAAACCTAATGCCATGCAAAAGGAATCGCCAAAATTGCAATCCAAAAAAGTACGCATATACCTCGTTTATTGTACGCCAACCATGACGTCACCAGGAGTTTACTTTTTGTGGCGCATATATCGAACGAAAAACTCACCCATCTCGCCTCATTTGCGTTAATACATCCCCGGTTATTAAAGCGTGTGTTTACACGTGACCTAGTTGTGTAACTCCTAGTGAATCTACATTTGTCACGTCTAGATAAAGCGTATTAATTCGCGTAATCCCGCTGGCTCGACCTGCAGTCGGTGGTAGTTTCGATGACGCACAGTTGGGGTGAAAGCGTTTGCATTATATGGCCTAGAATTCTTCCCTTAATGCTCCGGTAACGAGCCGGTTTTGAATCGAAGAAGTGCGATGACCTCTAAGAGCAGGTCGCTTTAAAGGGGGCCTTCGTAATGAAATCTGGACCACCTGGAAGTACGGGCCGCTACCTGTCATTCGGTACAAATTATCCAGCGCCGTCTTTCATTACGTCCACCCTATTTAATTAGAAAGGACGAGCGGCGTGAGGTAGAACAGGGTCAGCTGGAGTTGGATTTGATATACTCTGTATAGCTGAATTGGACCTTCTTATCGCGACAATAAATTTGTTAATTATTACATTTGCATCAAGCAACTCATTTTCTATCGCATTTGCAATCGAAGTAGGTAATGAGTTTATTAGAAATTTAATTAAACGAATTTTTTGAGTACCTATATACTTTTGCTGTTTGAAACTTTCGACGGTCCTGATTGTTGAGGGCGTCGCGTTCCATCCCCCTCGTTCTTTCCGAAGACCGCACGAAGGGCGGTTTTTCAGAAATTGTTTGTTTTAGGCTTGTCGCAATTTAGAAAGGGCATCCCTCCTTTTATTTTCGCTCCTTAATCAATCTTTATTGTGAACAGCCTCGCTCGATAATTGCTCGCTTACAGCAACAATCTTAATGATGCAGGTAACAAACGAAAATACATCACCGAGGTGAAATTTGAAGAATGGGAGTTTTGAGTAACCCACGTGTGTATTCCCGAAATGACGCGTGCGAGAGCGGGAAGTTGCACTTGTTGTGAAAACGGGCGATAAATCATGGCGGGCGTCGCAATTGCCGGGCACTTTGGGCTTGGGCGTAATTAAAATATGAATTCGGGTATATTTAGAATGGCATTTTCTTTTGATGTGCGCTCCATTTGCCGGCGCGCAAACAAACTGGAAAAGGAGATCCACGAAATCCGGAAACGGCAGCTGAAACAACTGGATTAATTAGCGTTTTCTATAAGGGATGAAAGCCGATTTATTAGTTATCAACTTCGGGAAGTCGGGGCTCGTGAGTTAAATGTAGATGGCGAAATGTGGGAGATTTATTCGGTATTTTCTAGTTTGTGGTGTATAAGTAGAGAAATAGGGGAGATAAGGTTGGAGAGTAAATTCTTTACTGAAATTATCTACCCTAAACTTTCTACTATTTTGCTTTTAACACTCCATATTTCAAATAAACGATGTGAAAATTCCATTATTTACAGTACCTATATTGAGTGTATAGTTTGCTGTACAATTAGTCGAATGACGACATTCTGTGACGTGCATCTAACTTCGTTTTGAACAATCCATACAACAGATTATTTGTGTGTTTTGCTTTTAACACTCCATATTTCTAATAATCGATGTAAAATTCCATTATTTACAATACCTATATTGAGTGTATAGTTTATTTTACAATTAGTCGAATGACGACATTGTGACGTGCATCTAACTTCGTTTTGAACAAACTATACATAGATTATTTGTGTGTTTTGCTTTTACCACTCCATATTTCTAATAATCGATGTAAAATTCCATTATTTACAATACCTATATTGAGTGTATAGTTTATTTTACAATTAGTCGAATGACGACATTGTGACGTGCATCTAACTTCGTTTTGAACAAACTATACATAGATTATTTGTGTGTTTTGCTTTTACCACTCCATATTTCTAATAATCGATGTAAAATTCCATTATTTACAGTACCTATATTGAGTGTATAGTTTGTTTTATAATTAGTCGAATGACGACATTGTGACGTGCATCTAACTTCGTTTTGAACAAACTATACATAGATTATTTGTGTGTTTTGCTTTTACCACTCCATATTTCTAATAATCGATGTAAAATTCCATTATTTACAGTACCTATATTGAGTGTATAGTTTGTTTTACAATTAGTCGAATGACGACATTGTGACGTGCATCTAACTTCGTTTTGAACAAACTATACATAGATTATTTGTGTGTTTTGCTTTTCACACTCCATATTTCAAATAAACGATCTAAAAATTCCATTATTTATAGTACCTATATCGAGTGTATAGTTTGTTTTACAATTAGTCGAAAGACGACATTGTGACGTGCATCTAACTTCGTTTTGAACAAACTATACATAGATTATTTGTGTGTTTTGCTTTTAACACTCCATATTTCTAATAATCGATGTAAAATTCCATTATTTACAGTATCTATATTGAGTGTATACTTTGTTTTATAATTAGTCGAATGACGACATTGTGACGTGCATCTAATTTCTTTTTGAACAAACTATACATAGATTATTTGTGTGTTTTGCTTTTAACACTCCATATTTCTAATAATCGATGTAAAATTCCATTATTTACAATACCTATATTGAGTGTATAGTTTATTTTACAATTAGTCGAATGA
Organism: Phyllotreta cruciferae; assembly: GCA_917563865.1. NCBI lineage: Eukaryota > Metazoa > Arthropoda > Insecta > Coleoptera > Chrysomelidae > Phyllotreta > Phyllotreta cruciferae. Next base: position 1,925,751 of record OU830613.1, read on the forward strand.
CGACATTGTGACGTGCATCTAACTTCGTTTTGAACAATCTATACATAGATTATTTGTGTGGTCTTCAACTAAGTTAAAATGTAGTATACAACAATTAGTAGTGGCACATATGTGTTTAATAAACCACCATAGAAAACTATCTCGGCGGTGTATAAGCGGCCGTAGACCGTAAAATTAGGAAACGTGTTGGTAACCGGCCGAAATTAACGTACCGTTTCGGCTTAATTTAATTTTTCCTTGGTCGTTATGGCGGCACGCGTTTTTTTCCCGGACTTTTTGCATTGCTGTCGCGTCGCTGGAATATCTCATGAATGCAGATATCCGCCGGAGACGACCGGGAAAACCTAAACAAAAGCGCCCCGGGCGAATTTACGTCCTAACCAAACATTGTCGTTTCTGTGATTACAAATAAAAATAGAATACCTTTTCAATACGCGAGTCGCTATTTCCACCCCGGGGGTCATCGAGTGTGTGCGCCCATCCTTGTCTCTCTTCCCCCACTCACCGCAAGCGACGTTGCCAATATTCGGCGAACTTTTCCGGACTTCATAATGAAGTGCATTTATATGAAAATAGCTGCAACGCGGTATTAATGCTCGATGTCGCATGCAGATTGGCCGCTCCGGGCCAGAGATTACGTTATCGCGAACAAATGTTGGCCGTGTAAACGGCCAGAATTAATTACGATGGCGCCCGTTCCGGAATCGTCGAACGGCCAGCTTTCAATTTACTGGCTGTTTGTTTTTTCCTGTCGCGAAAATTAATTTTTATTGCGCGAATAATGCACCGCCGCTTTGATATTTCCATTTCATTGTCGACGGTTTCCGGGGCCGTTTTCACCGCGCTTTCATTACACCATACTCGTTACATATTAATCATTGTACTAAGCATTTTTTATTAATTACTCGAGCGAATAGTAAGAATTTTCTTGCGCTAGAAATGTAACAAACAAAGATATCTCTTGTTATGTCTGCCAGCGAGCTTATGATCCGAAACTAATGTAAATTTACTTACTACGAACTACAATGCAAATCTCGAACCGTAAGCGGATAATGGCGTATCCGAACAACTCCGAAGTCGATCAATAATAAATATTTGTTGATCGCTTCATACGCGGCAAGAAACGCTTTACTGTATTTAATTAAACAAATCTCGATTCGTTGCATTAATATTCGATCACGTATAGTTTGCGCAAAACAAAGTTAGATGCACGTCACCGCAAATTTACTATACGTCACAAATATACAGAGTTGCCGAAAGTTTACAAAAACAAGAACTTGTCAAGAAAGATTGCTAGACATTTAAAAATGCTCATAGTAGTTTAATAACTAGAAATATTAACATTTTCTATCATCCCTTGTCAATATTGTATTAAATTTTGTAGATATTAAACTTAATCACTGTTGCATGGAGTTTATTTTTAAAAGTTGGGCAGATCAATTCTTGGCAAATATGACGACATTAGTGACGTGTACCTAACTTTGTTTTGCATGAACTATACCTATTTTTGGTATTAATCAAACTACCTGGTGTCAGCGATTTTTTCGGTAGAATAATTGTGGAGTGGAGTAAATTGGGGGGAATATAAGCGCTTGGGAAATTGACCGAAAGGGACGTTTTCTCCCGGAAAATCGAGTCAATTTAGCCGACGAAATCAATTAAATAAATTTCCACGGACGTCCGGTACGTGCCTATCTATGGATGAAAATCTCGCCGATGGGTTTCCACCGAATCGACAATTCACCAGCCCGTATATATACCTGCAACTCGCCGATAAGGGTTTCTTTAAATGCATATACGGGGTGTCTTCGGTATGCCGCCCCTCGGGGAGCTGACCTAATCGTCATTCGACACTGACTCAACCCAAACAGACGCCTCTAGTGTCTTGTATTACATTGTTTCCTGATTAGGGTATTAGCAAACAAATGGCTCCCCCGCGCTCAGCCAAAATTTTCCGCCACCCCGAGCAGCCATCCCTAATGGTTTACCCCCGGCATTAAATTCGAATTGCCCAACTGGTTGCTTAATGCATACGTTTTTCTGCTCCGAACGAAACCAGTTTTCACTATTGACTATTTAAGCCTGTTGTTATGAGGGTTTATTTATGACGACTATTATAGGAGTTTAGGCATCCCCATTAGGAAGACTCTGGCATGTGGAAAAAGAGTGACCCGACGATCATTTAGCGAGGAATTATGCAGGAAAGGTATGCGAGGGAGATACTAAAGCGCTATAATTGTACAATTCAACTTTCCCGAAATCCGGAATTTCCTTTAATAATCGGCGGGACGCGTGAGCGCTGAAGGGTTGTTAAAAGTTTAGTTTCGGGGCGGCAATTAAGCGCCGAATCGAATCAAAAGCGATTTGATTCATTCAGGTATGGGCTACAGAAAAAACTCCTCGACCCACTCCCGCGCTATTCCAGCTAAAAACAAAGAAATTTCGCGTTAAAGGGGAAGTTCAGCGCAACTTTGTACAAATTCCATTTGTTTATCGAGTCTTTTTTCCGCCCCGTTTCGAGCAACTTTTTCCGCCCTGCCAGCGCCCGAATTTACATCTCCAACTCGATTTTGACGAACAAAAACTCGAGAGCAAAGTTTCGCCATGATCCGGAGAGTTGCCGCCGATGCGATAAGGTTAATAAGGAAATTTAACATCCGTTCTTTGTAATTCGATCAAGATTTCGCCCGAGGGACTCTTCTCGAAACTTCATCGCCGCCCCTCGTGCACTTGACCCGTTCCCAATAACACCCTCCATATACATACATTCGCTTCACGCTTCACTAGGCGGTATATGCGTCCCGTTTTAATTATTTAAAGAGGATTTTTCGCCGGGTCTCGGATCCGGGAACGCCGAATCCGGGCTAAGTAACAGTTGACAAGCGGTTTCATCAATATTGCACAGCCATCTAAGGGATTATTAAAGATTCAGCGACGCGCTCGCATGGGTAACTGGATGCGAAAATTCGCGCAAATCGATTCCTTCTATCGCACGAGCGATAAGCCAGACGCTGGGCTAAATTAGGCTGTAAGAAAAACGGCTGGTAAATAAATCCCCCGGCGACGTCGTAAGGATATTTTTACCGTTGTAATGTCGCGAAACTAGTGTTCTCGGGGCCCACATAAACGCTCCTACACGATACCCTATATATTTCTTTTTTCCCCCCTATATCTCGGCAATTTATCTCGGCGAAGTTGCAGAAACTTGGGCGACAATCGCCGCAATCTTAAGCAGCGACATTGCGCACTCTAATAATTTTTCCAGACGCTAATAAAATACAACATTTCCTTCTCCACTGTAACAACTTTATTAACCGCATTAGCGATATTCGAGCGGTAGTTGGTGTAGTTTTTAAATTAAATTCGAGCGTTCCTATCGCTATTCCCGGCCCGCGCTATTGCTTGTTATTCGGCATTATCGAAATCCGGGGGCGAATTTTCGGTTTCTTCTTCTTCGTTTTCTTCCGCTCGGCTCGCATCGGATGCGCCGCCATCGATAAGGATTAGGGCCGGAGTCGATCCCATTCCGGTCGACGGGGATATTTCCGAACCGCGCCATGTTATAATCTCGCCGGAGCGATCGCGAAAACGTTTTATTACTTCACCTGCGGAGATTTCGCTCGGGCTATAAGAGACACAATAAAACCGGCGCCCTTTTATACATGCGTTAATCAAGTTCGGTTAATGGCTGGAGAGCCGGACTAATTTCATTCCGGTAACGTCTCGCGTTCGGCGGGGGAGAGTCTCTGTTTGTTTACGACTGAGAGGTCATCCGAAATTCCTAAATTACATTCGAATTGCGGCGAGCATTGCTCGGAGAACTTACTTTACTCCCTTTTGCGCCGTTTCGGCGAGCGCGAACAAAAGCAGAGACGAGGAGGGCTTTGCGGTTGAGGTCGTAAAAAAACATATACGGGGTGTTTATTAATCGATGGCCCATGCTTAAAAGTCACCCAAATCCTTAATAAACACGGTTTATTGGTGCAAAGTTTAATGTATCCGCCATTATTGCTGGTTAAGGATCCACCAAATATTGGAGGTTTCGCATTTTCAGCAATAAACTAGATGCCTTTACAATCAAAAGAGGCCGGTTATTATCCTTTTTCTTGGTCTCTGTTCGATGTAAAAGGGCCTCGGAGGGTCGGTCAATTTTTTCTTTGACCTCGCCGGCTGATCTCGACAATAATCGCATTTTTAAAGAAATGAAGGAAATTCCTCGTCCTTTGCGCCAGACGCACGCCCGGCGATTTATTTTTAGATGGCCCCGATATATTCCTATTAGCCGTTGGAAATAGCGAAAGCAAACATCCATTGTGTCGAATATCCTTGTAGGTTTAATGTAGCTACTTGGCTTGATCTGGTAGAGTTAATGTAATCGGCTTACGCGAGCCGTAATTCGCAGTTTGAAACTTTATCTTGCTAAAAAGACATTAACGAGATATAGTGGGATTCAAGTATGCATAAAAGCGCATTGTAAGGCTGCTAAGCTAACGCGAAATTCGATACAACTGAGGCGTTTCGGTTTCAATTTCGAGAGCTTCGTGCAATTTTTTCTCGCCGTGGATATTTATTATTAACAGTTAAAAACTTGGATATGATATTGAGTGTAGCGGAAAAGTCCATTTGATGTGCGATGAAAAGCTTTTAACCGAGATTTTTTTCCAATTTCCATCGACTGGAAAAATCTATCGCGGCAAATTGATATCCACGCGAAATTGCCGTTTCCAAGTTCCTCCCTATTTATCGGAATAATCGGTTATTCAATAAGGACGGCAATTTGACATTGGAAGCTTTTCATAAAGTATTAAAAATAACCGGTTTTCCGAAGGAAATCTGCACGGGGAAATCAGCGCAGCCTGTAAAATTGCATTTATGGCTGCGCCTTTTCCGGAGCGATTCCAATTAGAGAACACGGCGAGTTCGTTTGGAGGGAATCCGTTGCAATTATGTGCAATTGCACATCTGCTATGCAATACTTCTCGAACTTTCAATTCACTGTATCTACAATTAGATCCCCATTCACTATTAATATTAAGACACAGGCGATATTTTACTTTGTTTTTTTGGGAACTTTTAGTATGTGTTTATTGAAAGCGAAATAAATTTGCGGCTATAAAGTACATATATTGCGATTGGCGACCGAAAATCGCGCAAGCGAATTCAATAAAAAGGTGTTTTCGTTCCATTCTGGTCGCAGCCCCATGCATCAAAATGGCCCGTTAACTAAAACACAACTTCGCAATGGTAATAAATAAGATGTTGTTTTCCGTTTCGGTACCGGAGCGATGTTTTTCGAAAGCTGAAAGCAAAGGGTGGAGTTCGCCGGATTTATTACCCTTGGCCTTGGGTGGCTCTTTTTTTTCGGAAATTTAACGGAAGGTTCGCTCTTCGAAAAGCTTTTAGCGTTATTTCCGCGAAATCGAGTTCCGCAAAGGATTAAATTAATCGGCGCGGTTCATTAGGCCTTCCCTCGATAAAGCCAATGTTTCGAAATTAATTATTGATGACGGTTCAATTTCGATAGGCAATTGTAGCGTATGTGATTAGTAAATGAAACGCAATGGAGAAGACTACGACTTTTTTTTAATTTTTTTTTCAAAACCGTGTTTCTAAAAAGGCGCCTAATGAAATTTTTATTTTTTTCTGTGGCCAAATAAGGCCGCAATTAATTTTTAAAGTTTGAAAAACGTCACACAATCGTCATACACTCTGCTCCAATCAAAGCGAGAGTTGCAAAGAGAAGTCACATTTAGCAAGTTTGCCACGTTTCCTATTACTCTTCTTTACTCCGAAAAATGTGCGTTTTTTGTATATTTATTGCAATAAACATTTTCTGATTTATCCATTTCTTCCATTACCTAAAGGATAATTCGGTATATTAATATAGTATATAGTATGGTATAAATTGTAACCGATTTTCGTGTTAAAAACACAAATAATGGTCCTGAAAAATTTATTTGGCAACATTCTTGACAACGTCAATATTATCATTAAAGTGTTTTGTGCCGAACTGCAATTCTTGTAAATTGTTTTGTGCATTTTTCAGAAAAATCTGACAAATGACAGTTTGATTTTTGTTCGTTTGTCTATTCTTTGTTACTGCGTTCGAAAAATCATACTATTTACTATACAACAAAACGTGAGTGGTTTATGATTGGCTGATAAGTTATGAGTCAAAACCCGAAATTTTTAAATTTCAAAGGGCTATATCTTTTTAATTACAACACATTTTGAGCAACTGAAAACGGTTTTGAGCTCTAATAAATCATTTCTAATCGTATCTTTTGCCGAAACTCGCGTATCTCACATCCATTACCCCATAATGTTCAACAAAAAACACCACTGTATATAAAACAATATTGCACCCCCTAAACCTGAAGTATATGGAAATGGTAGATAAAAAAATTTCCAAATTACATTTTCCTCAGGTTTAAATTTCAGCCTCGAACGAACCGGAACGCCCTCTGCACCCCGATCGGGTCATTTGCGATTCGGCTTTATTACCCGTGAAACCCAAAGTTTACCTGATGCATAAAACACCCCCCAAATGACATTTCGCGTCGCATTTCTTCCACAAACAATAACATTAAATTAACATATTCCCAAATATGGGCCGAAAACAAACGAAATTAATTTACCTCGACCTCTATAACCGGTTACAAATCGCATCCCCAATTGATCACCGCGTTTGTTAACACAAAGTTCCATTCTAATAGGGTTATTATGAAACTAAATCAACGTTTGACAAAGCGATAGGGTCCGATGAGTCCCCCGATTAAATAATTCCGCCGGCCGATATTAATTGGTCAAAGCCATTGTGGGCTAAATAAGGGAAGTAACTGGTCGAGATTTCGCAGTAAAAAATATCCAATTCGCGTCTCGTCGATTGATTCGAAATTAGTTAACGTGGGATATATATTCGGAGTTGTCAAAGGAAATGGGGAGCCGGGTTTGGAATAAAATATTTATCGTTTTTCTTCTCTTTCATCAATATATATTTCGGCGAAAGCGCGGCGATAAAAGGAATCTTATACCTCGCGCGAACGTTTTTATAATACATAAAAATCGAAAATAGATATCACGAGCAAAGAAAACAAAGAAAAAGGCGCCTGTGCTCCTACAAATCGACACCTCGTGGCGCTTTTCAGATGAGAAAAGTTATTTAATCTACACGCAACTGCTCTTATTGAAATACCCTGTAGTTACGACGCGGATCAAGTACCAATTTGGCGTCGCGACGGTGCGAGTGTAGCCCTTCTTCCGGCGTGCACACGAGTACCCGCGAACAATGCTAGTAGGGAAGTATTAGCTTACCCTCTCGCAGTTCAAAGCGAGGCGTCACTGTTGCCTTCGTCGAATTTCGTTTGATATCCGAAGCTGCTGTCTTTCCTACGGTCCAATTAAACCGTTTTTTATCCAACATTCGAACTGACTCTATGTGCCGCTTTTTTAGAGCCACACGAAAACGAGCCTTCTAAGTTATAATGGAGAAGACCACGACTTTTTTTTTATTTTTATTTTCAAAACCGTGTGTTCTAAGAAGGCGCGTAATGAAATTTTTATTTTTTTCTGTGGCCAAATAAGGCCGCAATTAATTTTTAAAGTTGAAAAACGTCACACAATCGTCATACACTCTGCTCCAATCAAAGCGAGAGTTGCAAAGAGAAGTCACATTTAGCAAATTTGCCACGTTTCCTATTACTCTTCTTTAGTCCGCAAAATGTGCGTTTTTTTGTATATTTATTGCAATAAACATTTTCTGATTTATCCATTTCTTCCATTACCTAATGGATAATTCGATGTATTAATATAGAAATAACATCTTCATCTGTATAAATTGTAACCGATTTTCGTGTTAAAAACACAAATATTGGCGCTGAAAAATTTATTTGGCAACATTCTTGTCAACGTCAATATTACCAGTAAAGTGTTTTGTGCCAAACTGCAATTCGTGTAATTTGTTTTGTGCAATTTTCAGAAAAATCTGACAAATGACAGTTTGATTTTTGTTCGTTTGTGTATTCTTTGTTACTGCGTTCGAAAATTCATACTATTTACTTATACAACAAAACGTGAGTGGTTTATGATTGGTTGATAAGGTATGAGTCAAAAAACCCGAAATTTTTAAATTTCAAAGGGCTATATCTTTTTAATTATAACACATTTTGAGCAACTGAAAACGGTTTTGAGCTCTAAAAAATCATTTCTAATCGTATCTTTTGTCGAAATCCGCATATCTCACATCGTGGTCTTCTCCATTAGTGTTTTGTGATGCTGGATAAGAATTTGGTCACGTATCGAGTTTCGTGTTAGCAACAAATTATCTATAGAAATAGGTTGGTAGTAAATTTCACCCCGTCCAAGTTGAGATTTCTGGCAGGGTCTTTCATCTCGGAGCACCTCATAATTGCGGAATTAGCCCTCGGAATTATTCACAAAAGGTGGCGGAGGAGCCGCGTCATTATCCAAAATACAGAAACTCCCCCATCCGAAGCGGGAATAATACAATAAAAGGAAGTAATCTTAACTAATGTGTTTCGCGTTTTCTACCTTTGTGCTACTGCTTTCGTGACTCTACGCCCTGACGTCGTTCCCGGAAACTTGGCTCCGGAGGAGTTATTTTACGATCGAACTCCTCGAGCAGGAGCGATAAGATCCGCGTTTCGCGTCAAAAACATATTATATTTTTACTCGCCGGGAAGCTAATAGATTAACGCGAAGAGTGGATTATCCGTTTCATAACAAACTCGTTAAATATAAAATTCCCTGCCAGTCAAAATACTCGCGTCATATAAAAAAATCCCGCGCTGATTTATTTCCGGAGCACGCCCATCTATCTTCATTACTCCACGACAACAAGTTAAAAATTACTACACATCAGATTTTGTGGATGCCGGGAGAAATTATTACCTACGGACTTGTTCGAGCAAGTTATGAAAATTTGTCACGTGAAGCCAACTAGGTTTTTTTATTTTATTCCTTCGTTAATCGCCTGGTAAACTTAGAATTTTACCACCGCAAATTGGGATTTGCTCGATAATTATTCCTGTAATTATAAGGGGTGTTGAATACAGTTTCGATAAAAATATCAGCACTATACGTTCATTATAACCATATTACACACGGCTCGAACAGTTTTTGGTGCTCATAAGTCTTCATTATATGAATATTTACAGCGCACACTCATTACCGTATAGTCGGCTCGGAGTAATTAGGGAGAGAAAATGAAAATCTTCACCCTTTCTCCTACCCTTTGCCTCCCTGTCGCTTTATATAGTCGGATTGGTAGAAGGATAACTACACAGAAAAATAATCACCCTAACTGGCAAAGCAACTTTAGAGAAAACAGTACACAAATTTAATCACTTATTTCACTATTTAGAAAGCTGTTAAAAGTGAATAAATAAAATTTTCTCCTGCTGAGAAAATTATTAATAGAGGCAGGATTCTGTACATATCGCGCCTACTATGATCGTTTGTCGCCCATCAAGGGTAAGGGCTAAATGGAAGGGGTCGACGAAATCAGTAGCTCATTTAGTCAGGAACAATAGACGTTTCTGTAATTAACAGGGCCGACCAGATGACTCGGCAAATATTGATATATTTGAAGATGACGAGATTGGCGTGTGACGCGACAGGATGATATCCAATAAGCAAGAAAGCGAAATCCATATATAGTCTATGCAAAATAAAGTTAGATGCACGTCAATAATGTCGTTGGTGACTTTATTTTGCGCAAACTATACTCGTATAATACGCAATAATTGAATAATTAGATTATCGATTGGTAATATAAATGCGGTCGTTTTTCACGTCGACGTACCCGGAATATTTATCTCGCTTTGTCGCAACAGAAGAGCCTCCAACCTGCGCAATTTCATGGACCGTCGGTCCTCTCAGGATTTACGCCGAAAAGCCTCCTGTTATTGTTGAAGTTTCGGAGTTTCGGAGGGATAAACTCGAATTAAAGTTATCCCGAGAAACAAAATCGGTTAGCACGTGATTAGAACGCATGCGATGGTCTATTTGAGAGCGATAACGCCCCCTGTTGGGGGATATCTTTCCTTGCAAAGTTTATCTACTGTAGTACCCCGGAGAAAAATTATTATTTTTCGCTCTAAATTTGTTAGTAATTCAACTACACAATTTTTTAACTAGGGATTGTAAAGTCTGGTTTAAGTTCTAATTAAGTTGTTACCGTTTCTGTTAGTGTTAAAGGCCATTTGCGGACGTGAATGTTAAGCAGGATTTCTAATTAATGAACCGATTTCCGAAGACGACTCGAATATTAAACGCGGACGGTTTTTGCATCGTAATCGGCTCGAAATTGCTATTAATTCTCGCTAAAAGATGCTGAAAAAACCGTCGTTAGCGAAGAGAAACAGTTATGGCAAAAGGCTAAAAGGGATTTTTTTATCGCCTCTCCCGCGATCTTCATCTGCAAGAACAAATAAAGCGGATTTGCGACTCTATTAATGCTCGCTGAACCGATTCCGAAATAATCCCGAAATAAAACCCCCAATAAACCCGAATAACCGTAACTCTTTCCCGACGCAAACAACCCGGGGAAAAACCGCCTATACAGATATATTTATTATATTAATATTTTTCTCCCCAAATTAATTTATAACCGTGTAATATGACGTGAGGTACCAGATGGCGCGACCATTAATACGAGTCTTGGGAGTGATCAATCTTGTCGGGAGATTCGCGTCTCTGGCAGTGCGATTGCCTATAAAACGAGAGATAAAAATATCGGGAAAAGAGGGCTCCGCAGGAATAGGGTTGAGCCACAACAGCGCCCTGTATATACATCTCGAAAATCTCTCCGTAATTTATTATTCATTTCTAATTAATGCACTCGGCAGGTCGCGGGGTGCGTTGGCTTTTATTTAAGGGTTGATTTTGATGAGGTAAGTGAAATTTCTTGCCGCAACGCCAATGAGTCTTTTAACTTGTAACTGGAATGGGGTATACAGAGCGGGGATTCCCGCCGGAGCCGGAGATGTTGGGCGAGTTTTGTTTCGTGATTAATGCACAAAATGGGATAAGCTGTTGTCGGATTTGGTCCATTACGATGAAATAAAGCGCTACTGGTGTAGCAGGAACTCCGCAGGTTACTCTCCTGGCGCAGGACGGGACAGTTTGCGGGGTATTTATGGGAGTTAATTCAATCGCGTACAACGGATTTGCATATAGTAGGCGATGCTTAAGAAGCGTATTATTTTTTACTGCCCTTTTCGCATGAATAAAGAACGATCTTTCGAAATTGAGTAACAATATTTCATCTAGTCGAATAAAAGCCGAGCTGTCATCGTCGTTGGACTGATAAAGAAAAATGATCCGACTTGTTTGTTCCGGTGCAGAATTCGCCGTATATCTCATTCGGTCGAACAGAAAATATGAGAAGAAAATTTCGAAAATACCAATCTAACGTTCATGTTTATTTACATTGGTAAACGTCATTTATCTAATGAAATTGACAGGAAATTTTAATTGTACCTAACTTCACGACTATCGAATAATTGTGAGAATCGCTATTAAAAAGAGGAATCAAGCAGTCTGTATTACTGGTTATCTAACTATAGGGGTTTGAATAATTTTTCATACGAATTTTTCAAAAGGGAATCAAAAACTACTTGTAATTTTATGAATTGTCCATTGTTGTTAAATTAAACTTAATTATTTATAGATCAGAAAACAAATTTGTTTAAATTTTCTCAAAACTGTCAAACTGTCATTTCCACAGAAACATTGATTGTAACTTATAAAAAAATTGACAAGTCTAACGGAGAAATTAATTAATTGTATTTTCTACTTACAGACTGTTTACACCTGCAGCTCTACAGAGACTCCAAAGATAGGTACAAACAAGGCCAAACCAAAGCATCCCTTTCTCTGGAACATTTCCTCGGCCTGGAGACTGGTTTTACTTTAGATAAGGAATCACATACGGTAGCTATATTATGCCAGGACGTCGTCGTCGTACTCGCCTTCGACAATCGGGAGAGGCTCATGCAATGGCAGGTACGCGCACAATTCAAAAATTACTCTACAATTTATAAGCGTTCAGAGTACTACTAAACGAGCTACTTCTTTTTTTTTTGAGGCCTCAGATGCTTCGGCTATTCAGCCTCAATCAATGACATTTGGTAGACATTTTGTGACAAGATATAGTTTACTCTTTTTCTTACTAGAATCTAAACAATGACAAAAAAACATAAATATCACTAAAGAGACTTATGATGTGTTTGAATCGCTGTAAGGGTAAAGGCCAAATTGATAAGAAAAATAATTCTGTTGTAGGTGAAATTAAGTTCGCACCTGAACGACGGCCCCCACTTCCTGGTCCTAGTGTCTTCCTCGCCGTCGAAGTCGCGGCTGCCGCCGGGCCCGGCCCGGCTCCACGTCCAGGAGCGCGGCTTCTGCCTCACGACGGGCGTGCCCCCCAGGGTGGCCGGCCAGTGGCTTATTAGTAATTTAAGGCGCTACGGCGTGGTGGAGGGGCGGTTCTGCTTCGAAGGCGGCTCCAGGTGCATCAAAGGCGAGGGCCTCTACGTGCTGCTCACCGACCAGGGGGAGGAGATAACCACCACGCTGAAGGCGGCTTCCGTGGGGAATTTACACTCGTCGCGGCGCCGGCCCGTGTCTAGGAATATGTCGGGTATGCTAGATTTAATCTAGTTGCTTTTTGTGTGGGATTCACAGATGTTGTTGTAATTTGTAGTTATGGATAGTCCTCGAAGAGGTCCTATGAGAGCAACTGGGGGTATCGGGCTCGAATTGAGCGAATCTTCATTGACTTCTCGCGCCGATTCCCCCTACACCGACATGGAAAGCAATTATGGCTGTGGTGATAGTATATCAAACGATGGCTGGGGCCCGCCGCCTATCGAGAGATGCATGAGCTGTATAAGTAAATTAGGTGCAATGTCTAGGTATTTAATCGCAATATAACTCGAGTATAGCGATGATTAATTGGTTCGATTTTATCAGGTCTTCAACTGCCACTGTGACCATCGAAACGCCCTGCTGGGAGCACACCTGCGACCGCCATTCGATCAGCAGTAGCTCCGATAGCAGCGGATGGAGCCAGGCCGTTACCAAACCGCCGGCCAGGCCTCCTAAACCTGGGGCGGCATCTCCTAATATAAAGAAACCCGCCGCGCCGCCGCCTCAACCGTCCTATGATAATTACGACATTCCTAAAATACCTTACCCTGTGGTAATGTTATTAAATTACGTTATTCTGCTGGTTGCTTATGGGTGTTTTGTTGCAGGAATCAAAGGCTGAGGAGTTGTACGATACCCCGCGTAAAATAAAGGAATGCATTCAAGGTTTCGGGTTCGATACGGTCCAGAAACCTTGCGGTTGCGTGGTGAGAATCCGCCAACCCGAGCCGGACAGGCCTTGCGTTTGCCAGCGTTTGATGTCCTGCTGGTCTGGAACCGAAGACGTCCACGCCATTTACGCCACAGTGGACTACTCGAAGAAGACCCACCGCCAGCAGCCGGTCGCCACGGCGGCGAACTACGCCAACTTAGCACCAGCGCCCATTACAACGACAGCTCCATCTACTAACTACGAAAACATGGAATTTGCTCAAACCCTCCAACTGTACGAAAACAGCAAAGAGATCGCCGATAAAGCGAAAACGTTGTGCACCAAGTGCGGCCACGCTCAAGAAGACTACCTCATGATGGAGCCATCCAAACCGTCGCAACCCCACCCCGGCTACATCCCCATGTCGCCGGCCGTCAAGCAACGATTAGGCAAGATCCTGTCCAACAGCAATCCGAATTTGGGCCCGGTGCTGGACCGATCCAACAAACCATCCGGATCCTCCATGCTGCAAGGCACCATCTTCCAGCGCAAGCAGCTCTTAGACAACGTTGATAATTTAGATATAAGAAGAAGGCGGTCGAATTCAGCCGATTCTTCCACCAGTCGATTCGAACCGGAACCGGAACCGGAGACATCCCCATGCCATTGCAACCACCAAACTATAGCAGTACGACGATCATCTTCAGTACCATGCAAATCCAATCGAGACTCATCAAGCTCTAATGATTCTGGCGTGTTTGAGCTACCCAGGAAGCAGCCAGTATGCGCCAATCAAACTCTCCCGAGGAGATCCAAGTCTTCGGATCCTCTTAGAGATCTCACCTTCCAGTTCACCAAGAGCGAGGCGAAGTCGGCGAGTGCTGAGGCAGAGGTGCCGGTGTGCCCCAATGGGTCCACCAGCAGCGGCACTTCCGATATGTCTGATTATTTCGAGACTCTTTCGCTGTCTTCTCACAGCTCCAGCGAGGCGCCGCCGCCCAGCTGCACGCTGAGGCCGCGCTCAGGCAACGAATATTTGACTATGCAAAGACTTATCGCCCCCGTGCCCGAGGAGCGACACTAAACTAGTCTACTTAGAAGCAATAAATTTGGATAGTATTCTAGTACAATATACATATTACTAATATTATGTCTGTAACCTTTTTTCTGTATAAAAGTATTTACTTTATAAATAAATTATTCATCATTTTTTTGTGGGGTTTATTTCGGTTTAGAATAATTTATAATTATTGGATTCCAACAATGTATTCGTACATTCATAGGGAATGTAGAAAGGGTCTTTCAACGAAAACTTGACCACCCTTGACCAACATAATGTATTCAATCAATTATACGGGGGGTGAAGTTTTCGTTGAAAACCCCTGTATATTATAAATAATACGCATATACACAGTATATAAAGTTACTTAACCCACCAAGGAGTCATCATAAATTCTTTGGAACTAACTTCAAAGCGCTACGTCAAGCTCAGTGGCGCACTCTTTGATCCAAGGCAGGAAACTGGACACCCTGGTGTACACCCCCGGTTTGTTCCTCTTCGCGCAACCTTCCCCCCATGAAACAATCCCAGCCAGCTCCATTCTTCCCTTAAACTCGCACACCAGGGGTCCCCCGGAGTCTCCACTGCAGGCGTCTATGCCGCCCCTGAGGTACCCAGCGCACAACATGGAGTCGAGTATCTGCTGGGATCTGCCTCCATACACTGCTTTCAACCTACAATTTATCTAATAAGATACGCTATTCACTCGCACTTTAGTTAGAGGTACTCGCCTGCAGGTGTCTAATGATAGTACTGGTACTGCTGCTATTTTTAAAATTGGGGACGTGGTGTCGATGTCGTTGGGGTCCACTGCGCCCCATCCGGAGACTTCGCAGAAGGTGCCAGAAGGGGGTGAATAATCAGAGAAGCAAGCTGGCTCTACTACATCGTTGAAAACGAATCCAGGAGAAGCTACCAAGAGTACAGCTAAATCGTGTGAATATGCTCCCAATTTCCTGAAATCTGGATGAGGGATGAACTTCTCCACCTTCAAGATTTGCTCGTACTCTGAAGTACCTGTTAGAAATGCTTCTAAATAGTCTATATATAGAGTTGATTTAAGTACTTACCAGGTAACCCATGAGCTCCAGCAACAGCCACTAACCCATCATTGTAGCAGTGAGCAGCGGATAAAACCAGCCTGCTGCTGATCAAGGCTCCTCCGCAGTGGTGCTTCTCGTCGCCCAGCCGCAGGTCCACCTGCCAGGGCACCGCTCCCTGCGGCGGCACCTGCCCCCCGACCACCTTCGGCTGCCTGGCGGGCTTCCAGTACCTGCGGCGGGTGCCGCACTTGGTGCAGAAAGCGACGCCGCAGAGCGCCAGCACCAGGTAGACGAGAGCGCTGGGAATGTTCATCGCTGACAGAACTCGATGTCGCCGAGGCGAATATCTTTTTATTGCGGCGGCCAGTCCCACTCTACCCGAATTTTGCGATCCAATGTTAATTTTCGCGATGGTTGTCTGCAAGTTCATGTGCGCTGCAGATGCACTTGCACTGCGATTTGGTCGAGGGGATGGTGCAATTCACGTGCTAATTTCAGTAAATTTACCTAATTTAATCCTATATTTAATGATTTTTTTGTATCAAGTGTATTGTACTTAACTGTATTAGCTCATTATAATACCTAATATAATTTGTTTTTCTTAGAACACACCAAGTTCAATAACAACTTGTATTGTTTTCTAGTTAACATGACGAAGCATTTTCGATTATTATCGTGAAATCTTAAGGCTTGTTTCGACTAGCTATAAAGTACTTGCGAGAGTGACTTCCAAGACTGTACTCTAAAAGCAAAAATTCCAGCAAGTTACTGTCAGCAAGTATTTGCGAGAGGTATTTCTCGTTTTCTTGCGCAAGAAAATTGAAATTTTTAATACACGCGACTTGCCTAAAAACTTGCCTGAAAGCGAACGCAGCAAGAAATTTAACTTGCAGGTCCAGCTCTCAGGCTTGTTTCGACACGTCAATATCGCAAAAACTCTCGCAAAAGTAACTTGCTAGATGAATTCTAGTGGGTTTTGGACGGATTTTTTTGTACGTGTTGTGGATGAGCACCTGGAGCATTAAGAAAACGGATCGGATGTTATGTCACCGCGTCCCGCACGCTTCGATTTGAATTTTATTAAATGCGCCGCGGCATATTTCGTTATCTCGGCGGCTACCTTGGCCTAGAGCGCATCTCACTTTCGCCCGACCTACTTGGCTCGCCGGAAAAGTGCCATTGAAAGAGCGAAAATGGATTGTTTAAGTCGAACGGTTCGCTGGAAAAATGCATAAGCTTGTAAATAAATATTTCGAGCGCTTCACCTTGATCTAGCTATCCGTTGTGTGTGCTTTACAGAAGGGTAAATATTGTGAGACTCGCGAAAAGGTTGGAAAGGGGTCTTCGATTTTTCAGGAATATCACAAACTTTCAACTCGCTAAAGGAAAGTGGGCAACAACCGAAAATTATTGTTGAAAGTGATCAATAGTGTGGGTGGTTTATATAATATGCTGTATACAATTTTATTATTTCAAATTTGCGTTTAGCAGATAAGCATCTGGTAATTTTGCGCTTCTTAAAATTAATCTCTTTATTTGTGAGTACCGTAAGTTGTGTAAGAACGAGTTCAACAAACTTTAAAAATCGAGCGAATTGTTGCTCAACATTTTGCATATCAAAAGCGATTTTTTTTGCCACAGGAATAATTTACCGATTTTGTCCAATCATCGTTCGTCACCTGCAGGATCGCCGTAAAGCTCGAAATTCGGAGGTGAAATATTCATAATTGCAATATTTCTCTTTTGAAACAAAAAGTACGTGTGGGTGATAAATAAATAAAATATCGATTTTATGCAAATTCCGCCAGTGTACTTGTTTTTTTCAACCATTAAACGGGTCAATAACGAGCCGACCCCGTTCCGGAATCTCCTTTTCCCAATTTTTATCTCCAATTTATCATCAGGTGTCGCAAATAAATAATATTGACATTTTTTCACGCTGGAACGATATAGGTATAGTGCGGTAGTTTATTTGTTTGTAAATAAACATTGAACTAAATAGATAAAACCGTTCGTCAATGTCACAAATGATTCAAATAAATGCATTTATTTTTAAACAGCATTGAGTGAAAAACCTCTTGAAAAGCTTGCGTAGCAGTTACGTTTTATTGGTGTAGATGGCGCTGTATGTTCGATAAGAGGAATTAATACTTTGTGAAAAGATAGGTAACCCATAATACAAGAATTTAAATGGTCTTAGTAAAAGTAGTGTACATTACTCTTGTTTAAAGTGAGCTTTGCATGCATACGAAATAGCTCACTTTCCAGTTGTGTAAAATATTTATTGTTACATATTATCAGTCGTTAACTTATAAATTATTTGTATTGATGATTATTTAATCACCAGTCATCATTTCCATGAATTCTAAAAGTATAGCAAAGTTAGAATTAATTGTTAAAAGTAGAGAGAAAAACATTTACCATCAAAATCGACAGTTCCTGATCCATCAGTATCGATTTCAGCGATAATCCCGTCCAATTCCCTTCCAGTCAGCTTATCATCCAGAGCTCTTAATATTTCCTTCAATGTAGCAGTGGTGATGTATCCATTTCCTTCTTTATCGTACAATCTTAACACCAAAAATAACATCATAATCAATCCCAATCTCTCCAGCTGGAGAAGATGCTCACCTGAAAGCTTCCTTCAACTCCTGCTGGGTGGACTCGTCATCGTCCTCTTCGAGGAAATGCGTAGCGATTTCGCAGAAGGCGTCGAAATTCACCTGGCCTACTCGATCAGGATCGTGCTTGGTGATTTGATTGTTGAGCTCAGTTTCATCGAACAATTGCCCCATGCTGTTCAAGATGGTGGCGATTTTTAGAGTCTCGATATGTCCACACTTTTTGGTATCGAACATCTGGAAGGCCTTGCGCAGGATGGCCATCTTCTGTTCCTCGTCATTCTACAATTCAAATCAAACTAATGAGTTTTTGAGAGTGAGATTAGAAAGTTATTTACCATCATCTTTCTACTGGTAAAATGAGCCACACAACTAAACGCCTACTAGAGTAGAAGAGCAATTATATACGCAATTATACTCGTTTTCCAGCGTTTTATCTCCAGCGGGATCTAAATTTACATTTCGACGGGGAAAAACGGCTAGAAAATGGTGAAAATATCGAACCAAAGTGTTTTCGATGAGCGACGAGAGAAGCCCGCTCTGACGGAAGGTGGATCATTAGCGTTTGTTAATTAACGAATTTCGAGAATGACATGGGCTTGGAAATAAACACGAGTTGAGCTAATTTCGCGAGGTATTTCGAAAAACATGGGAAAAATATCATTTCGATATGTTGGCGTTGATTTTGTGAAAAACGTGCATGGACTCTTTTAATGCAAATATAAAGGAAACCGTACACTATTTTTTTTCTCTCCCAATTTTACATTGTACGAACGTTTGATTTATGAGTGTAAAATTTTCAAATAAAGTTTGTCCAATTAGTGCAATCTTTTTGTTAAATTCACTAACCTACATGTGTTAATTATTTTTGGAATTCGTGCCAAGATGCGTCGATTCCAATTATTCACTAATTTAGAGCTCAAAATTCCAATTATCTTAGAAAATAATTGGGAAAAAAAATAATTTCGTCTCAAATCGATTATTTTCAGTCCGAGGCTCACCTTATTACGCCATTTTTAATTAAATTATTAATACCAGGTAGAAATTGAATTGGCCGGGCACCAAGTTTTCCAGACGTTATTTCATATTAATGCGCTCGTTTACCGGGAATGTCATAATAACGCGTATAGAAATATCATTTGTACGTTGATAAATCATTTTTTACTGCTTCAGGAAGTCATATCGCAATTTTTATAGCGCTGGGAAATCGATTAAGATAATTCCGAATTTCCGCCTAATTTCCCAGCAATTATTAGATATCTGGATTTTCGTTTATTATCCAACAAATAATGTTTATTGAACGCTCTGTATATTCGATTTGAAATAAATTATATTGGGTATGTTGACGAAGAGGTTTGGTAATTAAAAGTGTCACTTAGTTTAACGAGATTAATTAACAGTTCAAGATATTTCTAATATACGACTTTGAAGATATAAATAGCACATTTGAGGTAAAACACTATATTAATCTCGTCTAAAAATAATCCGTTGTTGTAAAAACTAATTTTAAATAATGCGAGTAATTAGAATGGAATTGTTGCAATATTTTTTGAGGTAACTTTTGGCTAATTTTTGGTGAAAATCGCTGGAAAATCTATGAATGACGTAACGGAAGTGCGTCAATTAATGGAATTCAATTAGACAAAAAAACACATGTGTTATGCTGAATAATTTCGCCTAATATTTTATTAACATCAAATGAGTTATTTTCAACGTACACCTATAGCCGTTTTTAACAAAATAAATAACGATTTATTTTTAAAATCCACGAATTTACGGTTGTCGCGAGTTTCCAAACAATATTTTTTTTTATTTGTTCAGCATTTCTGAATGGAATGGAACTCTCCTATTGACGTTGAATTCGAACGTTTTTTTCAACAGGATACTATTTTTTATCACGTGTATGCGAAATATAAAAACTGCACTAATTCGCCAATTGTAATAAACTCGTTGATTAATTGGAACAACACCAAACTATTTAATCTAACTTTTCGCGAAATATTCGTTAGGTATTTTCGTTCGACCTGCCACAAATTTCGAACTTATTTCAGGCAAGGTAAAAAGCAGGTGCTTTTCAAATTAAACTGTCAACGAAATAATACTGAATAATTTGATAATTTATAGCACCACATAAAGCTATTATTATAACAAGAATAGACTACATTCCCAAATTAAACAAGGTGTAATAGAAAAATCATCACAACAATTTCAAACAGCAATATTGTTAACACAAACTTCATCAGTTTCATGGATCAAAATTTTTGTGCTAATTTTTAAGGCTATACCAACGCTGATTGACGAGTTCGAAACATTTTAGAATAACGATCCGGCATATTCGATTCCTGAAACGTTTTCTTAACGAAAACCTTGTGGAAAAATTCCCCGAGTCTCTCGTAAACGCTAATGTGTCATCAGACTGACCCAGTTGATGTATAAACTTGCCAGAAACGTTATGAAACCTGCAGGATTGGAGTATAAAAAAATCATCATCAGGAAAATCACTAAACTGTTTGCTGTAATTGGATTTTACTGATGCTAGAGGATTTGTATGGTTTTTCGATGGGTGTTAAATCTGGAAGGTGTGTTGGTTGTAGCAGGAGTTTTTTTTGGGGATTTTTTTTTGGTTGAGTACGGTCCTGGAGGCAAAAATTTCACGAATTCGTTAAGCGGCGAAAATCTATTCCAAAAATACCGTTCGCTTCATTCTTTCCAATTGACAGGCAACAATGCACTAGAGTTTTGTAGTAGATTAAAATTGGAGAATTCTCAAAATAATTCGCAATCATTTTTCTAATTTAATATCGCCGACCGGTGGGAGAAATATATAATCAACGGTTTTTACGACACATTGCTAGTTTTGATTTTATCTGAAAAGTTCTTCACCGCAAGAACGAAACTCGGTTTAAAGTTCACTACTCATCGTTTTCAAAATGGTACTATTTTTTCTAATTAATAATTACACCTGCAAATTTGTTTACGTTATTAATTAACAACTACTCATAAACAATTAAACAACCTTGTGCGAAAACGATAAATAATTGCCTGTTAATTTTTCTACAGAGTGACGACGATCAGAAAACGGAAATCATCCGCAAGGCCTTCACCATGTTCGACACGGGCAAAACTGGCTTCATAGACACCATAAAAATCGCCACCATATTGAACACCATCGGTCAACTCTTCGACGAAACCGCCCTCAACGAGCTGATCAAGAAGAACGATCCAGACAAGACGGGCCAAGTGAACTTCGACGCTTTCTACGAGATCGTGTCGCCCTTCCTCGAGGAGGACCTCGACGAAGCCGAGACCCAGCAGGAGCTGAAGGAAGCCTTCAGGTATAGTGGAAGCTGGAGGGTAAAGAGTGGCTTGATTCAATCTCTTTTTGCAGGTTGTATGATAGGGAGGGTAATGGTTACATTACCACTGGTACATTGAAGGAGATCCTGGCTGCTCTGGATGATAATTTGACCAGCAGGGATTTGGATGGGATCATCGCTGAAATCGATACTGATGGATCCGGTACAGTTGATTTCGATGGTGAGTGTTTGATGTTTTGGATTTGATATTTTACTAATTTTATATTTTGTAGAATTCATGGAAATGATGACTGGTGATTAAGGCGCTTTAAAATTACATGATTTAATTGTAAATAGTATTTTTAACGAAATTCCACTTAATGATAATTAAAAAAAAAGCAGTGATATTCTTTAGTTTTATTCATTTAATTAAGAGAAAAATAAACTTTATTTTCTAATTAACTATTCGTTTCTACTTAATTCCTTTACTTCGTCCATCTATAGTATACTAAATATTTCTAATCAACTACGTGTATTCATTTTATATTCACGACGTGGTCCTCTGCTTGGATAATAATGAGAAATTAGAGAACAAATCAAGTCGGTTACTTAAACCAACGCTAACTCGACATCCTTCCTCGACGATTTCTTGCATACAAACACATAACATCTAGATATAGGTGAGTATACATTTACAAATATTAAGCGTTTAATACGACAGGTACACATAATGGTCATTGTTTCGAGTCGATCGGCGATACTCGTTTTAATAACGCCAATTAATAAACTACTCCGATAAAGCCTGCCATTGTTGGCATTGTTCCATGGGATTAGCGAACGCGGTGTTCCATTGGATGAGAGCCTTGCCCCTGGAAAACATGTACGATCCCAGCACGCATTTGCCGATCAGTTTGTCTGGAAAATAAAATTAGTTTGGAAATATTGAGTGGGGGCAAACGCAAAGGCTACATTATTCGATTAAAACATACCCCTACCGTAGCCCGATGTCGACTGGAAAACGTGGAAAGCCAGGCTGGTGGTCTCCACTTGGGAGGTTGGTACTTTGAAGTTGAAGCCTTCGATGAAAGTTACTGTTCTGTCTTTAGAAGATTTTGTGACTTCTGTTCGTTTTTCTTTTACTGTTTTGTAGTGGTGGCTGAGGGTTAGACGAACGTAGGCCTCGTGTTTCTCACCCTGAAACTGAATATGAAGATCTATTATGGAAATGAATTCCTATATGGTTGAGTTATGTATCTAAAAATAAACGATTCTTGTTTGTGTATTAATAAATGCTTGAATTAATGAGCGTAAAAATACGTTTGTATATGCAATTAAAAAATATACATGTAGCTGTAAGGTTAAAGTTTAAGTTTGTTTCGAATTGATTTTCTATATAAAAAAAGCGAAGGTCGGCTGCTACAGAAAACTTGCAAAAAAGTGTTGAACTTTTCACACCAATTAACTTGTCGACTGATACAAGTTCGAACGAGCGGAAAAACAGCGAAGAATTTTCTTCCATGAAAGTCGAATTTCGGGAAATTGCCTCGGCTCGATTTAATAGCGAAATAAATTAATATTTAATTACGTTTTTTTTGTAGCAACAAAAATTTTATTTTCTTAAGATCTGGTTAACGAAACCTTGACAGTGTCGTTTTTTGAATGTTAATTAACCGTTAATATTTTCTCATATGGACAACAAAAATGTCGATGTCAAGGCGCAATGTAAACTGTACGCAATCCGATTCAATTCAAAAATCTCGTTGCAAAATTTTCTTTTGAAACCAGGCTACAATGATTTTGAATTCCCCACATGTACACAACTACAATAAAAGTAGAAAATAGTATCCAAATACTCCCATTAGCAAAGCCTCTTAATCTCCCAAATGCCAAACGTCAAAAAAAATACCCGATAAATTCATCAAATGGTCTATTTATCACTATTATAGATTCAAATTCAACGGCAATAATAATTAAATCATAAACTTATCGAATCGAACTCGACGTATCGACCAAGGTCGACGGGATACGATTCGTTAAAAACACAAAACGCGATGGGATCCAAACAATTCCACCAGAAAATGGCTACCAGTCCGCACATACCGAGGGCCAAACTGGCCCACGCGGCCGTCGTCGACCTGGACAGCTCCTCCAGCGGCCTGGTGGAGCGCACCAGGAACGTCTTCAGGAGCGGCAGGACGCTCCCGGCCTCCTTCAGGCGGCTGCAGCTCAAGAACCTGATGCGGATGCTGGACAACGAGCAGGAGACGCTGGTGAAGAGCCTGCACCAGGATTTAAGGAAATCCAAGCACGAGAGCATCATCAGCGAAATCGTTATAGTGAAGCACCAAATCAAGAAGCAGCTGGCTAATTTGGAGAAGTGGATGAAGCCGAAGAAGGTGCAGAAGACGTTGGAGAATTTTTTCGATGATTTGTATATTTATAAGGAACCCTATGGTGTTGTTTTAGTGATTGGTGCTTGGAATTATCCTATATTGGTTCTTTTGGCTCCTGTTGCCGGTGAGTTGAGTTAATTTCTTCTTAAATAGTCTTCATTTTCTTCATAATAACTTCTTTAATTTCTTCATCAAAATTTATTCAAGTAGAAACAAGGAAATTATTAAATATCTAGATCAAGTTTCTGCAAATACATTATTATACATATTTTCATGCTAACGATTATTTCAAATTTTATATTCCATTCTTCGCATTAAATATCCTATCATTATGCTTGCTATTATTATTCAACATTGTTTTTGATATGGAATAATAGGTCAAAGTGACAAACTAATTACAATGAACGATTATCATAAGGACGAACAACCTTTATAAGGATAAGATAATGAATATTGAAGGTAATGCTCGACACTATAACCGAAGGTTTCTGGACTTTCATCAACAAATGTACGATATTAATTGTTTGGGAACATTATCGATTTATTTTTATACCTATTACAACAGGAGCCATAGCAGCTGGAAACTGCGTCATAATAAAACCTTCAGAAGTTGCCCAAGCCACCTGCAACGCCTTAGCCACTCTACTCCCCAAATACCTGGACAATGAATGCTATCCAGTATTCACAGCAGGTCCAGAAAAAACCTCCGAGTTACTCAAAGAAAGATTCGACTACATCTTCTACACGGGATCTTCCCAGGTACTCTACCAATCGAGCAATCTGATACAAATTTTCATTTTTTGTGTACATAGGTAGGAAAATTGGTGCACCAAGCAGCATCTCGCTACCTCACCCCCACAACTCTAGAGCTAGGTGGCAAGAGCCCTGTCTACATAGATGAATCAGCTAACCTCCAATTAGCAGCCAAAAGGCTCTTCTGGGGGAAAGATCCAGAATTCCGGACAAGTCTGCGTCTGTCCAGACTACGTACTCTGCACCAAAGACGTCCAAATCAAGCTGCTGGGCTACATCGAAAAGGCTTTGAAAGAGTTCTTCCAAGGTACCACTTCACCAGGTCTCAGTGTCTCGATTTGAATCAAACATTGTATTGAAGGTACCATAAAAAACAGCCAGGATTTCGGCAGGATCATCAACCAGCGGCACTTCGAGCGGCTGACGCAGCTGCTGAAGAACCAGAACATCGCCATCGGCGGGCACATCGACGCTGATGAGAGGTTTATTTCACCCACGGTGTTGATTGATGTGCATCCCGACGACAGGATCATGCAGGAGGAGATCTTCGGGCCTCTTCTGCCCATCGTGAACGTCACCGGTGAAGACGATGCCATCGAATTCATCAACAGCAGGGAGAAACCTCTAGCTTTGTACGTCTTCACCAACAACTCCGACACCAAGAAGAAGTTTCTGGAGAAGACGTCCAGTGGTGGTGTGACCATTAACGATACTATTATGCACCTGGTGGCTGAAGGGTTGCCGTTTGGTGGCGTGGGGCAATCTGGTGCGGCTTGTTTTGCTGTATTTTGATGTTGTGTTTTATAATTTTGTTTGTAGGTATGGGGGCTTATAAAGACAAGGCGTCCTTTGATACATTCGTTCATAAGAAATCTGTGTTGTCTAGGTCTTATAATATTTTAGGAGAAAAAATCGAATCGGTGAAATATCCACCCTACAAGGAGTTTAACACGAAATTCCTGAAAACAGCGATAATGTAAGTAGTGAATAAGGTTTGGTTAATATTTTATTGGAAGAAAAACGGCGATAACAATAAATAATAATTGTTATTGATTTTTTTTTAGTTTCGTAGAAGTTTGAAATTATATAGTTTCTATTTTTCAGGCATAACATGGCATTACCCACGAAGTATATTGGACATGTACTAACATACACGTTAGGCATAGTAACAGCAGTATCGGCTTATTATATTTATCATTACGTAGAAGACAAATAGGGATATTATATTTTATAAAGATTCATTTACTATAATTGTTGTTTATGTATGGTTGTGATAGTTTTTAATATACGTATAATTTAATTTTTCTTCTTATTTGTTAGCTGAAGGCCGCGCAAAACAAGTTATTCCTGTCCTATTAATTAACCAATTTTATAACCCAGCATTTTATTTTCCGTTTAAAAAACGCGTTTAAATTCAAAATGTTTAATTTGCATGCGTTGCAATGAAATCAATCAAAAAACCATTAATACCGCAATGTTTTTGCGGCGGTTGTGATACTATAAAGGGGTAATTTTAAAACCATTACATTGTTTGAATTATTTACTCAGAAATACAACGATTTAATTGAAAATGTAAGTTGGATCGTTTGATGATTTATATTAAAAAATACGATAAAAAGTGTGCGAGTATTTAAAAAAAATATATCACAGATGTGTATACTTACTCATTCTAGGTAGATAAAAATGTAACGTGCAAAGTGCTAGAAAGTACCTGATTATTAAATAAAACAAATATACACGTTCTCTTAATATTATCGATAAGGAAACTAAATTACGCAAACGATAAAAAATAATGATTTGTAATTAACCACTAATATGCCACTTAGATATGAACTAAATTAGTAATAAGGTGAATACTCAGAGTGCTCTACTAACATAAATTGTAAATATTATTTATAAATGAATATTAATATTTGCACCCAGCTATCAAACACCACAAAAAATGCGAGAAATACGAAAAAGTGAAACCAGCAGTAAAAATCCCCGCATTCTTCACCAACCCCATGGGCACTCCCCTTCTCTTCTTCAAAACGAAATTCATTATAGCAGTTTTAGCATCATTATAAGGTGGATATCGCAGCGACAGCGTCAGCTCGGTGAACCCCGCGAAATCCTTCACCAGCACCGCCTTCTGGTGGGAAAAAGTCTCGAACCCCTGCTTCCCATGATACGACCCCATCCCACTAAATCCAACCCCCCCGAACGGCAAATTCTCAGTAATAAGATGCGTGGCTGTATCATTCACAACAGCGCCTCCTGAAGAAGTTTCTTCGAGTATAGCCTTCCTGATCTCCTTGTTTTTGGTGAACAAATACAGCGCCAGAGGCTTCTCCCTGGAGTTTATGAACTCGATGGCTTCCCTGTAATCCTTCACGTTGATCACCGGCATGATGGGCCCGAAGATCTCTTCTCTCATGACGGGATCCTCGGGGTCCACGTTGATGAGGACGGTGGGGGCGATCATGCGGGTCTCCGCGTCGAATTTCCCGCCGATGGCCACGTTCTCCGGCTTGATGAACTCCACCAGGCGCTTGAAGTGCCGCTCGGTGACGATCTTGCTCAGGTAGCTGGAGCTCCTGGGGTCGGAGCCGTAGAATTCGGCGAGGATTTTGTCGGCGTGCTGCAGGAAAAGCTTCTGCGTGGGCTCGGTGCAGAGGACGTAGTCGGGGGATATGCAGGTTTGGCCGCTGTTGAGGAGCTTGCCCCAGAGGATCCGCCTGGTGGCTTTCTCCATGTCGGCCGATTCGTCCAGGAATACTGGACTTTTACCACCTAAGGTTACAGTTCATTTTAGAGACTTATAATTGGTAGATAATAATTAATACCTACCTAATTCTAGTGTACAGGGTGTTAAATTTTTAGCGGCTGCTTGGTGTATTATTTTTCCTACTTGCGTTGAACCGGTGAAGAAAATGTAATCGAATTTATACTCTAGCAATTCTGTAGTTTCCTCTATTCCTCCTAAATACACCTGGAAAGCCTCTCTATCTAAATATTTGGTTAATACAGTGGCGATAAAATGAGCAGTATGAGGAGATAGCTCGGATGGCTTCAGAATTACAGCGTTGCCGGCTGCTATGGCTCCTACGGAAATTTAGGTAATTAATTTAATTTGTAAGCAAAAAGAAATCCACGTCAGTTACAGTTAATGTTTCTATTCAATTATTCCCATTAAATTGGTTTATTGATTGCGATTTTTTCGTCAATATTTCATAGGCAAATAAATGATAGTCTCAACGAGCAATAATTATGGGAGTAATTAAGCCTGGAAACAATTTAATAAAGTATCGAATCGATCGAAATGGAAATTAACTGAATAGATGCAAGCGTACATAATTAGGTTATTTATCGGTGTGAATAATTTTACGATTAAACTTACCAATCATCGGACCGAGGGACAATAATATGGGGTAATTCCAAGCGCCTATGATCAAAACCACCCCGTAGGGATCGTTGTAAATGTAGACCCCGTCCAGCCAATTGACCACCCTTTTTTCCGGGCATTTCGGTTTGCACCATTTCTTCAATTCTATTAGAGCATGTCGCAGATCGTTGGCCACCAATTCTATCTCGCAGGTCTCTGATTCCTGCCTGTGCTTCCGCAGGTCCTGAATAAAAAGGATTGTTTTTTTTGTGTGGTTAAAATCCGGTCGATGACTTGGTGTATTTAGGCGTATTTTACGAATATTAGGGTACAATTTTCTATAAAGTTTCTTCCTAGTAAAACACGGTTGAATATTTAATCAATTCGTTCCGATTTCGCTGTCCTATTTTTTAAGAATATCAAATTTTCTTGCCAGATCCAGCCGAAATCGATACGCACTTATTACTAATTCATGCTATATAAATTATTTTATTTGAAAATTAAAGTAATAAAATTCAAGCTGAATTATTTATGCGTATTTAATTGTGCGGGGGAATTAATTTGTATAAAGGAAAATAAATTAAGAAAGTGTAGAAAATAATTTGTTGTAGGTAAGGAGAAAAAATTAGGTCCCTATATTTTCTACCTCATTAATATTGGGACAATCTGTATGCACCAACTAGCATTTAATTGTGTGGGAGAACTTTCGAATTAATTTGTATAAAGGAAAATAAATTAAAAAAATATATAGAAAATAATTTGTTGTAGGTAATGAGAAAAAATTAGGTCGCTATATTTTCTACCTCATTAATATTGGGACAACCTGTATACACACCAACGAGCAAAAAAATGTTCAATTGCCCATAAATTACAAGTAATGTACAGGTAATAAATCGTCACTTACCTTATGCAACGCCTTCACCATACCGGCTTTCTCCTCCTCCAGGAACACCAGAAACCTCTTCAGCTGCTCCTTCCGGAACTCCAAGGAGCGCGTC
Organism: Phyllotreta cruciferae; assembly: GCA_917563865.1. Taxonomy (NCBI): domain Eukaryota; kingdom Metazoa; phylum Arthropoda; class Insecta; order Coleoptera; family Chrysomelidae; genus Phyllotreta; species Phyllotreta cruciferae. Next base: position 1,954,603 of record OU830613.1, read on the forward strand.
CTGCCGGCCGCGAAGGCCTTCCGGGCCGTCTCCACGACGTCCCCGGGCGCCTTGGGGGCGCTCTCCTCCTCGATGTCGATGACATTCTCCCAGGCGTCGCCGTTCATGTTCACATCCACACGGCCGTTTTCACTTTCTATCTTCGCCATGTCTTTTCTCCGGCGGACGGGCTTGCGAGAAATGACCGCTCGCCGGCGAGATTTCCCAAGTATACGGAGCGCACGGGGAGGGCTCGAGCGCGCATGGTAGCCGGGGGATGGGGGTAGGACTTATTTTCCATAATTTATTTAAGGGTACCGTTTCGCCATTCATAAGTATAGGTTAACATTTTCAATTAGCCAATGCGATTGTTAATAATAAGTTTCGATACTGCTGTACAAAGTTGCCGCAATTCGTGTATAATTAGTGCATGTTAATGGAGAAGACCACGACTTTTTTTTTTATTTTTTTTTTCAAAACCGTGTGTTCTAAGAAGGCCTGTAATGAAATTTTTATTTTTTTCTGTGGCCAAATAAGGCCGCAATTAATTTTTAAAGTTTGAAAAACGTCACACAATCGTCATACACTCTGCTCCAATCAAAGCGAGAGTTGCAAAGGGAAGTCACATTTAGCAAGTTTGCCACGTTGCCTATTACTCTTCTTTACTCCGCAAAATGTGCGTTTTTTGTATATTTATTGCAATAAACATTTTCTGATTTATCCATTTCTTCCATTACCTAATGGATAATTCGATATATTAATATAGAAATAACATCTTTATCTGTATAAATTGTAACAGATTTTCGTGTTAAAAACGCAAATAATGGACCTGAAAAATTCATTTGGCAACATTCTTGTCAACGTCAATATTATCAGAAAAGTGTTTTGTGCCGAACTGCAATTCGTGTAATTTGTTTTGTGCATTTTTCAGAAAAATCTGACAAATGACAGTTTGATTTTTGTTCGTTTGTGTATTCTTTGTTACTGCGTTCGAAAATTCATACTATTTACTATACAACAAGACGTGAGTGGTTTATGATTGGTTGATAATGTATGAGTCAAAACACGAAATTTTTAAATTTCAAAGGGCTATAACTTTTTAAATATAACACATTTTGAGCAACTGAAAACGGTTTTGAGCTCTAATAAATCATTTCTAATCGTATCTTTTGCCGAAATCCGCATATCTCACATCGTGGTCTTCTCCATTGCGAATTAAATAATTAATTAGTACTCACTTTGAGTCGCCTGGCCTCTATTACAGTGGCCGTAAGTCTGCATAAATTTTCGTTGTAAACCAAGGAAATTAGCAGCTCGCCTAGATCAGTCTTGTACTCCGGAGCTTCCTGGAAATGTACAAAAATATCTCAACACTATACAGGGTGTGATCCCCTAATTATCCCCTAGTTATTCAAAACACCCTGTATAGTTTTATGTAAATGAAAACTAATCAAGTATCCTCAAGTATCCTATAAATATCGATCAAGTAGCAGCGCGAACTGTAACGGAAAAAATCCATCGGCGAGCTAGCCTAGCATGGAGTTTACTTTCACTTCGCGATTTGCCGGATAAACCGTAATTTTCTATCAAGTGTCGGGCGTTTAGTCAAATATACGATATTAAATAACAGTCTTTTCGATACGGAAGGCTGGCTGATGGAATTTACTCGCTTTTAATGAGGTAATTAACAACTAAGCGTAATGAATCAGTTCCTTGTATTATGTACCTTCTCCAGATCCATTTTGAACAGTTCCTGCTCGAGCCCATCGCCTATTTCCAGGCCTTTTAGCGGGAAGGTTACGTGGCCGATTTCCGATTTTTTCTTGGTGCGACCTCCGTCTATGACTGTTAATTTTAGTGTATGATCTGCCATGTCTTTTGCTGATACCTATAATAATTAAATTGTTGTTTATTGGGTATAGTTTTCAACACAAATTTAGTACCTGGAACACCAGAGTTTCGTCGAAATAAGGATTGCAAGTTTTCTTCTTCTGCCTAGATTGGAGGTATCTTCTTTCATCTGGTAGTAACTGCAATCTAATGGTAATTACATTAGTAAATTTATATTTGTGGGTAATTTATAATTTACCTTACGAAGGGGTCGCAACTATTCACAGTTCCAATGGTCCTCGATGGTAAATTTTTAGCTTTCAGTAGAGACACCAGTAATTTTTCAGTAGATGGTTCATACCTCAAAGAAAACCATATTCTCCCTATATGCCCATCAGGCCATTGTATCTCATCCAAATCTAGAGTGCTCTTGTACAAAGCCGGCTCGATCACCCCCAATCCATAACAACCTAGATTTTTGCACACGTTATTAATAAATTGCTCCAATAACATGGGATGAGAGTGTGTGTGGCGAATAACCCAAAAAAAGCTTAATTCGAGCAGAACAAAAAACCTAGTAATTGCTTTCCCCGATAATTACTTTCTGTCGAATTGGATACGTAAGAAAATTCCACTCCCCGCCCGAAACCGCCGAGCGTGGAAAACTCCTCGCCGGTTTTCACGCTGGAAAACTCCGGGCGACGATAAAATTTTCGGTGGGACGGGAGACTCTCGTCTAGAAACAAAAAAAATATCTCTCACGTACTGAACGAATTGGATCGCACGTTCTGCCCCACGGGCGGCAGCAGCAGCGCCTCGCTGCCCGCCTCCTCGCCGTGGATGTCCTCCGCCGACAGCACCAGGTCCCCCAGCGAGGTGCTCCGCAGCGGCGGCAGGCTGAAGTTGATTTCCTTCGTCCTGCAACAATAATAATTCGGCTTAAAAAGAAGAACGATTCGTTTGAAAACGAGAAATAAAGTTTCCAGCATAAGAGGATTTCGTTGGGATTTATGCAAAGCGAGCGCCATTCACGAGTTTGTTTTCTTTATTCTATATAAAAGATGGGGATGGGGACTTTCGTTGTGCTCGCTTGCAATGCATAAAGTTTGCTAGTTCAATTCCCATTCGAATTCCCTGCAGCTTTGTTAGCTAAAAATAAAATTAATAGTGCATTCGTTACGAGCTGATTCCTTCGAGTATCTACAAGAGGATTAAATGTAGTAGCCAACTTTGAACCGGGCCTTAATATAATCGGGCTGAGGTGGTTATTAGGTGAAGGCCATATAGTGAAAAAAGAAGTTTTTCTGTGATCCACTCGGTATGACAAACAATGGAGAAGACGACGATGTGAGATATAAGGATTTCGGCAAAAGATACGATTAGAAATGATTTTTTAGAGCTCAAAACCGTTTTCAGTTGCTCAAAATGTGTTATAATTAAAAAGATATAGCCCTTTGAAATTTAAAAATTTCGAGTTTTGACTCATATCTTATCAACCAATCATAAACCACTCACGTCTTGTTGTATAGAAAATAGTATGAATTTTCGAACGCAGTAACAAAGAATACACAAACGAACAAAAATCAAACTGTCATTTGTCAGATTTTTCTGAAAAATGCACAAAACAAATTACACGAATTGCAGTTCGGCACAAAACACTTTACTGATAATATTGACGTTGACAAGGATGTTGCCAAATAAATTTTTCAGGACCATTATTTGTGTTTTTAACACGAAAATCGGTTACAATTTATATAGATGAAGATGTTATTTCTATATTAATATATCAAATTATCCATTAGGTAATGGAAGAAATGGATAAATCAGAAAATGTTTATTGCAATAAATATACAAAAAACGCACATTTTGCGGACTAAAGAAGAGTAATAGGAAACGTGGCAAACTTGCTAAATGTGACGTCTCTTTGCAACTCTCGCTTTGATTGGAGCAGAGTGTATGACGATTGTGTGACGTTTTTCAAACTTTAAAAATTAATTGCGGCCTTATTTGGCCACAGAAAAAAATAAAAATTTCATTACGCGCCTTCTTAGAACACACAGTTTTGAAAAAAAAATAAAAAAAAAGTCGTGGTCTTCTCCATTTAAACGAATAAACTGGCAATAAAGATGGCAGTAATAACTTACAAAAACTGAGGCGGCGAGCCGGTCTGCTGGGTCGGGTAAACGAGCACGCTCGACAGGGCCCGCTTCTCCCCTTCGCCGCCTTTGCTCCTGCTCCTCCTCAGGAAAACGTACAGGATCAGCACGGTGAGGATCAGCAGACCGCAGGCGGCTCCCAGCGCTAACGAATACGGGTACAGCAGGTCTGGAAATTAGATTAGTCTGTGAGAAACTTTCGGTTAATTAAGCAGTTTTGATTCGATGAAAATCAACGAGATGATTCCTGTTTGATTGTGTCTTTCGACGAATTAATATCGTCTGGAACTCGTTTCCTTTGTGCGGATTTTCCAGGAAAAATACCTGCTTTTTCTCACTGTCGAAACGTTCTGTTCTTGCCTTCCTCGTTACTGTGGAGATGTAATGGAGCTTAATGGATATAAAGCAGGATCGTCTCGAATGTGACAGGTTCATCTCGAAAGATATGAGGGAATTCCATTATTCCATTATTTTCGGGTCAATCACTCCGCTCCCGTAAGAAAAAGAAACGTGTAGTTAAAGGAAAGTCGGCTTTACATTCTATAATGGCTCGAGTTACCGTACAATTTTCCTTTCCTTTCTTACCTGTTATCTACCTAATTAGATTTCTTAACAGGATTCGCTATGTCAACAGAGCTGTAGTAGAATATGCACGGTAATGTGATTAGAATTTGATCCGGCGATAAATAACAACATAAATAAATAATCGGGGGATCTTAATGCAGATATTACGACGCCTCCAGCGGCGCTTTCGGCCATATTTTCTGTTCGGACCATAAAACGAAATTGAATAAGCGTATTTCACTGTTTGTATTCGCGTCCAATAAAAACGGGCTATATTTTATTGGCTACATCTGCAAGAATTGCAACGCGAAAATCGACCTTCATTTTATCTATATTATTGACGAAATAAATTAGATTTTTCGACGTATCGTCCATATTCTTGCTCTAAATACGTCGTAAACAGGTAAATAAAAATTCCCTCAGGCAAACATAATGTAAATTACTTATGCAATGAACGCGAGGCAAGATAATGTAAAATTGGATTCTTTTTTCGCTCATTCGACGTGGAGCAGATAAAACATGAAAATAATGAAACGCGAATGCATCTGACAGCACGTTCAGCAGATTACGATGTAGCTTTCAGGAGGAATTAACAATGCGAACTTTACGGGCAATTTATATTTCATGCTTTTACACTTTTAACAACCTCTGGGCGATCCAGATAATTGAATTGAGTTAATTAACTTACGTTTCCTCGCCTCTGCATTCTGGCGCTCCTGCACCAGGGGCTCCTCCTTGGCGGGTGCACTTTCACTCTCATCGAACAGGATCCTGTAAGGACTCGGGGACGATCTGAAAAACCTCACTGCATTTGCACGCCCGCCTTGCCAGGAGGACACCAGCAGCTCCCTTTTCCAGAAATCCTGGCTCATCACAGCCGGGTTGTTGTTGCCATAGATTCTCATTATTTACTATAAAACAGCAATCGATTAGCTGGGGATAAGAGGCTTTGTTCTGGATTGGTTCGGAATTCTGTATTGTTATTGGGAATAAAGTTATATAAGTTCGAGATAATGGAAAATAAAGCGATACAAGTGAACTTTCTCTGAAAATCCGCCGCGTTAGGGGCCCGGGGGTCAGCGGGTCTTGACCTTTCCGAGTACACTTTGTTCTATTGTTCTTCAAGCCGGAGCAAAGATAAACTCTGCAAGATTTATACGAGTCGTAAAATCTTAGGATAGAGCTTTTGGGTTTAGCCTCTTAACAGGTTCGGTTCGAGCTCGAGATTGCTGGCATAAATTACGCGAAACGAGGGTGGTTTTTTTATCCCTAATTCCCTACCTACACCGTTAATTAGTCTATTAATTAGTCGATTAATTTGCATAAGGGAGTTCGAAGATATTCCCTATAATTCGACAACTCTATGCGCATTGTCTTTCGTTGGAGTTAAGACGGGGAGCTCCAGACTGTGGAGCTCTCGTCAAATCTCTTTAACCTCACCCCAATTATTAGACCGTCGAAAATGCGGAGCGCTCCCGCCGAGTTCGGCGGGTTAATATCGTTGATAAAGTTCAAACATTCCTGCAAAACAACCTATTAATATTCCATGTTACAATCAAGGGAGGAACTTAATGTGTGCCTGTCTAGAGTACGTAATGGCTGCTCAAAGGTGACACTTCAACTACCGCATCTACGTTATGGTCGTTAAAATATGGTAAAATTTGCAGGAGAGTATGCTGTGTGTGTTGATAACTTTCTACTTTAAAGGTGGGTCCACATTTTATAACATGTTATAATAACAATGCTATATAACACTGCGATATAGCAATGCTATACAACATGTGTTAATAATTTTTTTTGAACTTGCTTTACTTAAGCTTAGGCAACATTATTTACGTATCGAATTATATGAATTTTTTGCTAGTATATTCTCACCAATATATGTGAATTTTGTACCTCATATTTCATAAATGTTTGCTCCGCTTTGATGATCAAACACCTACTACAAAAAATGAATTATTGGATTTATTTTTTCAAATAAATCCGTTTGATTTTCATTGTGTCGACGACATAAAGTTTTATGTTGGATGGGAAACAAACAGCGAATTAACAAATAATTTTATTACAGGATTTATATAAAAATTTATTTACAACAGTTTAAACTGGAGCATAAAAATACAATCTCTTGCTGGGATCTTTTATAATAACAGGTCTTTTGTTAAACTTATTTACTTGAGTAGTCTCGCTCGAGTCGGTACTGCTTAGTATGTCCTTTATTTCAGTACTGGATAAATCATCTTCGTTAGTCAACATATTTATTGATCTAGGAAGCGTGGGATCAGTGTAAAACATCTCAGGTTTCGGCACAACATCGGTCAATCTGGCTACACTGGGCTCTGTTACATACAACTTCTTCTTCTTAATAACCTTCCTCGTCGGTAAAGATCTTCCTTCCAACGAATCTTCATCGCTTTCTTCTGCATCTTCTTTGCTTGGCAACAGACTAATCCTTAAGGAATTCGAATTAGGATTCGCATTAGAATCTTCTTCAGCTATTTCTTCTTCTATAATCTCGTCAATATCTTCAATGCTTCTGTAATTACCTCCATGTCGTTTGGTTTTATCGAAATCCGCTATAATTTCAACGTCTTTATTAACTGTTTCTTTGCTTTTTTTGGATTGCTCAGGCGCATTCTGGTGCTTCTTGTTTCTGTGGAACTTCTTAAACGTTTCGATGAAATTGTTAGTCTTGCGAGTAGTAGTTGTTGGTTCTGTTGTTGTTGTAAGCTCCGATCGTCTTCTAATTACTTTTGCTGTGTTGTTCTCTTCGTAATTCGAGAGCTCCCCTATGGGTGTCCTCTGAGTTGTAGTAGGTCTTCTGCGAAAATTTCTTCTTACTGTTTCTGTGGTAGTGTGTGGTGTAGTGGTTTTAGTGCTACGTAAAATGGTGGGTCTTCTTCTCATAATAGGCGCTCTTGTAGTGGGTTTTTGGGTTGTAGTGGTTGTTCTAATTGTAGTTGGACGTCTTCTTCTCACTGTAACCGGTCGTTCTTCAGATTGCTTGGTTATGGTATCCCGGTTTGGGACTTCTTCGGTTATTATAACAAAGGATTTTTGCGTTGTAGTAGTAGTTACTTGTGTGGTTGAGCTCGTTTCAATTTCATCTTCATCATCATCTTCATCTTCATCGCTCTTTTGCACGCTAGGCCTTTCGATGGTTTTGTATTTAGAAGTGTCGTATGAAGTTTTCGGTAAGTAATTTTTTATTTTTGGTATGAAATCAGTAACGTCGAAAATACCAAAATATTCGTTAGTATCTACATTGTGTTTTCCAGGAGAATTTTGTATGTTTTCTAAAGGAATATCATCATCTTCATCTTCTTCGACGGTCAAATCATCAGGTGTTGGAGTTGTTTTCTCTTTTTTGTCTTCAATAAGTTTGTACTCAGAATTCTGGCGCACTTTAGCAAGAATGTTGAGGAATTCTGGTGGAGTAGTAGATTGGGGTTTGAGCGTTGTTGTCCTTTCTGTAGGAGGCTCTAATCCTTTTTCGGTTGTAGTAGGATCCGGTATGTATGTGTAATTTGGATGCTGCTTCAATTTTAAAACAAAATCAACATACCCTTTACCTTCAGGTGGAGGAGTAGCAGTAGCGAAAACAGGATCTTGCAGCGGCTTGGAGGTCGATGGAGGAGCTGGAATTTCTTCAGTAATCTCCTCGTAATCCACATACTCTTCATTAACCGGTTTCTTGGTAGTTGCATAAACAATTTTACCAGTTTTTTCATCATAATAGTAATTCTTCGATCTGTGCGGCTTGTAATCATCATCATCTTCCACAGCAGTTGCTTCCTCTGAATCGCCTCTATTTCTAGAAAACGAAGCATAAGAGCCTCTATTCGCGCTTCTTCTACCTCTTCGCAACTTCGCAGGCTTCCTCACAACGTGCTTGTTGCTCGAAAAATCCAAATAAGTGAGCTGCTTTTGATGCGGAGGCGGCTTCAACCCCACAACGAAGAATTTATTCATTTTTCTTTTCATCTGATGGGGATTGGAAATTTGCTGATTATTGTCCCTCTTGGGGTGGTAAATTGTTTTATAACGAACACTACCAGGCGGTAATAAACCTACAACTTTAGTAGTCTTCTCCACGTAATCATTATCATCCTCACTCACTGGAATTGTATAACCAAAATCGTTAACAGTACTAGAACTCTGCTGCACTTTCTCCTTCTTCTTAGCTTCTTGAAGAGCCACGTACAGCTTCAGCTGCTGCTGGAAATCCCTATCAGCGCTTTCAGCACGCTCTGGTGTCTTCTTCACCTTGTACCTGGTGCGCCTGTACGTGGTGGGCCTCACCGTGGTGGTGCTAGTAGTCGTTGCTACAGGTGATAAATAATTCTGGTCGATCTCCTGGTCGCCATAAGCCTTCAAATACGAATCGCGGTAGTGAGCAGGCGATTGCTTCTGCAAGTCCTCGAGTCTGTAGCGGTTTTGGGAGTTCAGTTTGACGGAGACCGGCTCTGAGGGCTCGTCGGCGGTGTCGTTTTGAATTTGCGATGAATTTTTGATGTTGTTCAAGATGTCGGTGAACACGTGCAGCTGCTCGTTGGGCTTTATGTCGTCTTTGTAGAACACTTCGCTGAGGACTTTGTACTTGGGCAGCACCGTGCTGGATGTTATTATCTCCCTGATGATCGAGGGAGTTGTGGGGATGAATTTGTTGACGTCGAATATTTGAAGATTGGTGGCTTGTGGTGTGGGGATTTTGGTGTGAACTATAGGAGTTAGTTGTGGGTAAGGTGTGATTGGTTGTAGAATTGGAGAGGGTGTTGTGGGTAGGTATTTGTTTACGTCGAAAATTTGATAAATCGGTCGTTTTCTTCTGATTTTTCTGCGCCTTCTGAGTTCTTCTGCTTCGGGAAGTTTCGGGTGGTTATCGGTCGATTCGTAAGCTATGTTATCTTCATCTATCGATTTGTCTTGTCGGGAGCTAAAGCTAAGTTCCTTTTGATTGCTGGAAGATTTGTTGGTGTTGACGCTTCCCCTGTGATTGGGCAGATGCTCCAATAATTCGATTTGATCGTAGATGTGTTTGGGTTTCAACCGGATTGTATAATCAGGAGTTGTTAGTAAACTGATTGTAGATGTAGTGGTAACTGCGTTGTCGTTCGTTGAATTAATTAATACGGGCTGGACGTCCTTCTTGGGTTGATTGTGTATCGATTTTTTAGTAGGTTCATCGTTTAATTTGACCGTTTGTAACGGTTTGAAAATGGGCTCGACCGTTCCAACGGTAATTTCGTCGAATATCGGACTGTCTAGAGGATTCTCGCCGAAATATCTAACTTTTAAACAATCAATTTTGTTTCCTAAACCGGCTATTCTCGGCGAATGAGAATCTTCATCTGCTTCTCGTTTTCTCCTATTTTTAACCTCCTCTTCACTGCCACTCACCTCTTCTACTTCTTCATCTTCTTTTTCATTATCATCATTATCATCTTCACTTGTATCTTCGTTGGCTTCATCATGATTGATTTGATTTTTCTCGTTAACCTTCTTCTCAATGCTTTGTATTTTATCTGGAATTGTATTGATTGGAGTTTCTATATCAGGACACGGTACTCTTTTCTCCGCTTCTTCATAGAACACCATTTTCTTACCCAATTTACGTGGTATTTGCTTCATATCTTGGGAATACCTCAAGGGTGAGTCTACATTTAGTCCCATCGATTTGTAGTTATCGTAATATGGATATTTCGTTTTTTTGTCTTCAGTATCTCGTTTATTTCTTCTGTTAATTTTCAGAAAAGCTTTGTTGATGTGTTCTAAGGCTTCCTCGTCTGGAAGATGTTCTGGTTTGGGTATAGCTGTGGTGGGTACAGTCGTAATGGGGATTTCTTCGGGCAAATCTTGATACTCTGTTGTTGGGTATTCAGTGGTTGTTGTAATTTCTTCGATGTAAAATCCATTTTTATTGTGATCAGTTTCTTCTGTACTGGCTTCATCTTCAACTTTTTGCTTCTTCCTCTTAATAGTTTTGTAAATTTTGGGAAATACTTTCACATACTTTTTAGATTCCGTGCTGTTGTTGGGTTGTAATATTATTTTCACTTTACTGGATATTTCTGTTTCAGTATCACCTTCGTTATTCTCTTTTGTTGTCATCGTTTTCGTTTCTTTAGTGCTAATAAAATTGTTGTTTCTCTTCGGCGGTTTGGGCGGTTCCGTGGACTCTTCATCCACTTCATCAATTTCCTCATTTTCCTCCACTTCTTCTTCCAACGGTAAATCCTCGAAACGAGTACCTTCCGCATCGCTATCCCCTAACCCCAGCTGCTTCTGCTTTATCTCAGCAATTTCCTCATCAGTGAGCAGATTCCCACCATAAGAGAATTTCGTGCGATGCAAACTGGGCGGCAACAACCTATACTTAGCTTCTGGCACCCTTTTCTCAGTCTTCTGCTGCTTCTCCCGCTGCAAATCCTCGAAACCTTCATCGTTCTCCGCCTCCTTCTCGTGCCCGGCGTGATCATAGGCGCTGTCTTCATAGCCTTCCTCGGTGAATATCGTATGAATTTTCGATTCATTGATAGCTTCACGTAGTACCCCATCATCAGCTTCCTCCATCGGAAGGTACTCGGTGTCCTCGCTGGCTCTAACTTGAGCGTAGAGTTTCGTGGGGACGAATTCATCGTCTTCTTCGCTAGATTCTTCTTCCGGGGTGTCGTTATTGTTGGTGTCTTTGATAGAGTGTTGGTTTATGAACGTGCCGATTTCTTGTTGTGCTGGAAAGGATCTGAATGGCTGCGTTAATTTATCCCCAGTGCTTTCGAAAACTCGTTGGCCTTCTTTAAACGTGTCGTAGCCTTCTGGAACTGGTCCATCGTCTTTGAGTTCTTCGTAAGTCTGCTGGCTCACGAAGGGTTTGTGCTTCAAGCCCGGTTGAGCCCACAGCCCTTTGCCCGGGTAGATTGGTCTCGTTGGTACCTCTTTAGGGATTTCATGCGAGCTTGCAGGATATTTTGGAGCTTCGTTCCTCTCGAATTTAGGATCTTCTTCCTTCTTGTAATGTTCGTCTTCCTTCTCCGGCTCGAAGGTCACATCGTCTCGATAGTTTTTGTGCAAATGGCTGAAGTATCTGTGCATGTCTATCGGCTGAAGTTTAGGTGCATAACTATCGATTTGATTGTCCCGGTTGTAGGTGGTGAAGCTGTTTGTGTTGTCGTTGGTTTCCCCGTTCATGTAGGTTATTAATTTACTGTCGGGCTGGAAGTTGCCGCTTTGCACGGCTTGGAAGTAATTTACGATATTTTTATTCGGCTCGTACGATTGATGGTGATGATGGTTGAAATTATCGGAATATTGCTGTGGTTTGATGTTAGAATTGAATGGTATGTTATTGGAGTGATCGAAGGTTGTGTATTGGGGTTTCTTCTGGATTTTAGGGTAGGCTTTCGATGATATACTTTCTGGTGTTATGAATAAAGGAGAATTTGCAGTTCTTTTGTACGTTATGTAAGGTACAGCGTTGAATCGATTGTACCCATCTGGTCCTTTTTTGTAGAACTTGGATTTGTTTGATTTGGGTTTTTTAACAGGACTTAAATTCACCCCAGTAGGTTTCCATCCCGTGTTAGAAATCTCGTGGTATTTTTGCGGATTTTTGTAATAATACTGCCGCCCCACGCTGCTCCTCCTCGGCTTGAATTCCTTGTAGGTCCTCACCGTCACCGCGGTGGGGTAAATATCCTGCCAATTATTTGGTACTCGTATTGCACAATTTACTGCTACTAGACTAATTAATAATACTAAATGCTTCATTTTAACAAGCTCTTTGCAGACGGCTATTAAAACAAAAACAGATCACAGTTCGAGGAGCTAAATGTCTACCCATTGTAGGCAATTAGAAGTTTACTCTACTGGAGTTTTCATTGCCTTGTAGGTACTTAAATCGCTGAAACAAAACGACTGGTCAATTTAGCAGCAAGTATTTCGCATACGGGTTTTTATTCGAGCATGTTTATGCGAGTAAACAAAATCTTCGGGTATGTAGAGCACGGAAAAAACAATCCTCGATTCTCGCGAGATCGTAAACAGCGAATCGTCAACAGTGCATTAAAAATGTGCAAGCAATCGACAAGATGTTTCTGCGATTCAGTGAAAGCTAATTCCTGCGAAAACAATAATTAGACACGCGCCGGAGTCGACTGGTTCGAATTCGTTTTGAATCGAGAGATATGCACAAACCGCAAGAATCGAAACTATAATATCTGCGTAATTACCGAGATGAATTATTCGTTAATGCGACCAAACTTTCCTCTCTCATTCGCTTTTACGGACGGGACCACACCCTGTTTAATGCCGCGCCAGCGGAGTATTCGACATTAAACACGCGGATCTAAAGTTATTACCGCCGGTATATGCCAGCTTTCCTACGGTTAAAAGTAAAACTTAGATGGCTCGAGGGTATGACCTACAATTTTCAGATATTTACCGTTCTGTATTTGTATTTACATGCTTGTTTTTGCGACATGTACCAGCATATTTCATCGGGAAATATCCAATTTTTCAACAGCGTATTTACTGGAGATGATAATCGCGCTACAGTTTACTTGTAGGCGTTGTAATAACATGTTATTTGGCGGTGGCGATGAAATAAAATCTATTTTGTAAAATCGTGAAGGAGCTTTTGATTAGAGCGTATTGTCAATGGGGGTATGAATTAACGTAGCGAGCTGAAAATATCGAGCCAAGGGCGCTGTTTAGGGGTCGTTTTTGCGTAACGAGTTTCTCAGCCGAGATGCAAATAAGTCGGTTTAAGAAAGGCCGGCTGGTTGGAATTTTTACAGTCGATTCGATATGGAAGAAAGAAAGTGTTATGAAAATGTTCGGTAGATAAAAAAAATAATTGCATTCGAAACTAACGAATAAGAAACTTCTTGTTGTTTGTGTATACAAACCACACCTGCTGGGTTTGATCTAATGCATAAATATCAAGGTTGTTGCCACGAGGGAGAATATTTTCCGTGCGAAAATTCTCTATTGAAGTTAATCCGGATTTTCCGACTCGAAAACTTTTATCATCGCGAAAATAAATCGCGTTTTTATTCGACTCCCCCGATCCGGAAAAAGCTGTTGCCTACACGTTACCTAACTCGCCTCGTGCACCAATTATTAGATATTAAACTCGAATAAAAACCCGTTGCAATAAGCAATGAGTAAAATGAAAAATTCCACTAGAACTCACTTCACTTTCACACCAGCGACTCCCGACCGGTTTCGACTAGCTGAAGGAGTCCCGATGTCCAGCAGAAGACGACCACCAACTGAAACTGAACCGCGATTTGAACCAGCTAGAGGTTTAACTATCGCTTTCACGCGCCGCACTCTATCGAGATTTATCCGTTGGATAATTCGCCGCACTTTTTCCTAGGTCGTTGCTACTTTTTTTCTTTCTTCGGACGGTTTCTCGTTAAATCTTTTACGGCCTGTCGCCGACGAATGAGGCGGTTTCCTCCGGTCGCCGGTCTGTTATAAGGATGTAGGTTTTCTGCTGAGAGCACGGCCGGCGATCGTGCAGAGGTGGCGATTCGCCTCGCTGAAGATGGTGTTTTTCTTAATACGCCAGCGGTATACTTTTCATCTCTTTGTATATATAATATATGCAAATACATCCCTTATCACATGCGATGGTAGAAATATTCATCTTTTGCTATTGTTGATGAGTTTGATAGTAGAACTAATTAATTGTACAGGGTGAGCCACGCTGAAAGGGACTGAGTGTTGTAGGCAAATGGTAGAAGATTTTTGAAATTTCTTCGGTTTAAATTTTTATCTCTATGGTGACTATACCATAATTTACCAAATATTTAGACGTATACAAGTTATAAAAATTTTGAGAAAAATATATAAAGTTATGGAAATTAAATGGAACTTTCTATATTTCATTGAATTTTTGCAATTTACTCAAAATTTTAGTGTACTTTTATCTTCTTTATATTCTCTACAGTAGTTTTCTACAAGAATCTACAAGAATCTACAAGAATCTACAAGAATCTACAAGAATCTACAAGAATCTACAAGAATCTACAAGAATCTACAAGAATCTACAAGAATCTACAAGAATCTACAAGAATCTACAAGAATCTACAAGAATCTACAAGAATCTACAAGAATGTATAAGAATCTACAAGAATTTACAAGAATTTACAAGAATCTACAAGAATGTATAAGAATCTACAAGAATGTATAAGAATCTACAAGAATTTACAAGAATTTACAAGAATCTACAAGAATGTATAAGAATCTACAAGAATCTACAAGAATGTATAAGAATCTACAAGAATCTACAAGAATGTATAAGAATCTACAAGAATTTACAAGAATTTACAAGAATCTACAAGAATGTATAAGAATCTACAAGAATCTACAAGAATGTATAAGAATCTACAAGAATCTACAAGAATCTACAAGAATGTATAAGAATCTACAAGAATCTACAAGAATTTACAAGAATTTACAAGAATCTACAAGAATGTATAAGAATCTACAAGAATCTACAAGAATGTATAAGAATCTACAAGAATTTACAAGAATTTACAAGAATCTACAAGAATGTATAAGAATCTACAAGAATCTACAAGAATGTATAAGAATCTACAAGAATTTACAAGAATGTATAAGAATCTACAAGAATCTACAAAAATCTACAAGAATCTACAAGAATCTACAAGAATCTACAAAAATCTACAAGAATCTACAAGAATCTACAAGAATCTACAAGAATCTACAAGAATGTATAAGAATCTACAAGAATCTACAAGAATGTATAAGAATCTACAAGAATTTACAAGAATTTACAAGAATCTACAAGAATCTACAAGAATCTACAAGAATCTACAAGAATTGTTCGTTTGGCTTTCAGAGCCTAAATTCAACCTAAATTCAACCTAAATTCAACCTAAATAAGGGGTCATATTAATTGGTATCTCGGTAATAAAGGCTACACAGCCACTCAAAAATCACAAAATTTTCAATTAGGCGGCTCTGAAACAGTTGAAAATCGAGAAAATTGGCTTACAAGTTCCTACCCTAACTTTTCAAGTACTATTTGTATAATCCCTGTATAATGTAATAAGTAAATAACAAAAGATAACGATCATTGAAGTTTGCTAGATAAACTCGTACCTACTACATGGCTATAAAGAGTTCTAATTAATTAAAAATCTCGATTTGTTCTGCATTTCCTTTTACAATTTCGAGATCGTTGCCCAACGGGATAAATCGTTCATTTGTTAACGACAATTTTATTGCCTAGCTCTAACGGATTTTCGCAATAATCGTAAAGCATCCGAGCAGTGCTACTTCTATTAATTTGAAGATTTTAGCTGCTTTTCAGTTAATTTTTATGCACGAAATTTCCAGCTTTCTACTCTAATAAACGTAGAATTTTTCGGTTGTTCGTAATAATTGATGAAAAGCGGCGAATCGCCGAGGTAATTAGAAACAAAAATAGATTTCTTTTTGCGTGGCTCAGCGCTCGACGAACCGGAGGAAATTCTTCGGCCGAATTTACACAGAGGCTACCCGATTGATTTTCGAGGTTACGCAAGAAAACTACGTAATTTCTGCGGTCGGTTTTTAATCTAGGCGAGCGGATTTTGTGACGAGGACATAATTAAAATTAATTATGCGTCGATGCGGGCGGACGCAGAACGGAATTAAACAGTTATAAAAAAAAATAACGGCGATTAGCGTATTCAAATTAGATAGGTACCCGATCGTCCGGCGCTATAAATACTACAAAAGCGAAAAGGTTTTCTTTTAATAAACCGTTTTCTCGCTTTAAACCAGCGCCATATGCTCTAAGTAGGTGCCTGTACATACCTACATGTTTATTGTTTTCATTCTATTGATGATTTAACCTACATTTTTGGCGTTTTCCATACAACACATGCTGCAAAATAACCAATTCGAATATGCATATAGTTTGTGCAAAACAAAGATGAATGCACGTCACCACAAATTCACTACGTCAGACAGTGTTGCCGAATGTTTACAAAATCTAAGAATTTTCTTTCATCTGAAATATATTTAATAGTGCTGAAATATTTGCTGCTCAAATTGTGCCATTTATTTTTAAAACTTGGACAAAATACTTGGACATTAGTGACGCGCATACATCATTGTTTTGCACACACTATACATGAAAATTCGACCAGTACGAACAGTCGAAATCGTAAACGCACGTGAATAATGAACGGCATGCCTGGGAGACCTTAATTTAGATTTAGACAGGACAATTACTAGTGCAATTTGTCTGCGGCTAATCTCGCAACTCATTACAGTGAAAAATAATGTTTATATGCCACGCGTCTAACGGGATTATTAAGTAGATTCATTCATATAATGTTGTAGCAGTGAAAAAGAAAGTAACAGCCTTAAGCTTTGTATGTAAAGAGTCTATTTAACAGCAAACTAATTCGCTATCGAGCAATGTTAAAAAAGCTCCATTTAACGAGTTTTACAGAAAATTAGATTAGGTATAAAAGGCGATTTCCTTCGCGAATTGTCTCGTTAAAAAATCGTTCTATTAAATAATTAATTCCGGTGTGAACTGATTTAAAAAGTCCGGCGCTCGCGAACGGGCTCTCGTTATTGGATAGTGCGAAACAAAAATTCGGATTACTTTTACTTCGATCCGTAGAGTATGTAACGGATGTTATTCCATAAAATGTATTTTATGCGGAAATTACGGGCTCGGACACACTCGATCGACGATTTTGCATTCAGTTTATCAAATTACATAAGTTTATTTATTGAATATTTAGCACCAAAAAATCGTTATATTAACAATTTTATTGGCTTTATAGTTTTTCATATATATTTCTGTGTGGCATGAAAATACTGATCCGGCTTTAACGGCCTCCCTGGTGATATAACTTGATTATTGGAAGCTATTAAAACTACGAAATTGCCATGGAAGTAATTAAAATATTAAACTCAGCTGCAGAGATAGCGGTGTAATTTTTCCGGGGCGTTATTAATGTTTCCGAGAGTATCATTTCTGTTTCATCCACCTCTCGGCCTTTCGGGAGGAATTTGATGAATTACATTCGGCAAATTAATTGGTCCGGTTTCGTGTAGTTTTGATCGAAAATACGCGGGATTTTCATTGATGTTATTATCATATTAATTACGTTATTTCACCGGGTCGATATGTGGGCATAGATTTTCCACGTCCACGGTTTTGCTACTAAATTATTTTCACACATTCTTTATATATAATTTTTTTATGATAATGGAAATCTTGTTATACAACCGTAGATAAGTATTTCCATTACGAATCGCTGTCAGTTTTTATTAATTAACATTAAATTTACCGCGTTACGTTCGCAATATCGTTATCGATAAAAGTTTAATTTCACCGAGACCGCAATTTATTCGAAATGAAATTCCCATCTGAAATTACTTCCCATGAAAACGGACGTTTTAGCTACTGCGTTTTTAATACCGAACGTGTATCGAAAACAACACCGAACCAAAATTGCTCATTGAATATTTAATAAAGGAAAATATTCATTATCCAATCCACAACAAAGCAGCTAACAATACCAATTTAACACCACTCTATCGCTAGTTTCTAAAATTCCTATAACTTTTAATAATTCATCCTGAAGTTGTATAAAAAAACCGAAACTTTCCACTGCAAGCAAACTTACCGGATCAAATTCGCTCATGGAAGAACTCGAATTAGAGCCGACCGGTCGGCTGGAACTCCACGGACTGCCGAGGTTGCGAAACTGAGCGGAGTTCGGCTCGGTTTGGGAACTCTAACGGCGCAAACTTCGCCCCGACGGGGGGCCGTAAACATCGCCCACGGATTCCTCCGGGGGACGGCAATCGGGCCCGGAGTGTTTCGTTCAGGTGCAGCCAATTAGCTATCGAAGCAGGAACGTTCCCGGAATAGAGTTTCTCTAATTATTCTTTGATGGGTTGAATATTAGACTCGATATAAGTATATTTTTTATTGTCAAATTTATATACAATAATCAATCATATTTCAAACAACAATAATTCAAACAAATAACAGTAACATCCTTGAGATTCGATGGTTAAAAATTACGTATATTAAAAGGGTGCGTCGGTAAACAAATAACAATTAAATAGAATCCATTTAAAAAAATAT
Source organism: Phyllotreta cruciferae (assembly GCA_917563865.1). Classification (NCBI taxonomy): domain Eukaryota; kingdom Metazoa; phylum Arthropoda; class Insecta; order Coleoptera; family Chrysomelidae; genus Phyllotreta; species Phyllotreta cruciferae. The sequence continues at coordinate 1,973,263 of OU830613.1, forward strand.
AAAATGCAGTTAATGTATGAGCAGAAAGCGACACATCAAATTCTTTGGCAACAAAATGGAATCGTTCAATCTCCATCGTATTCTCTTAATAATTAATAAGGCACAAGAATTACTGAAGTTACCTTCTTATGTACAAAATTAGAATCCAAACTTTAAACCTAACTAGTAAAAAAACTCTAACCTATTCGATTTATCACAGATACATTTGTCATACATTTCGATTCTTACATCGAAATAAAAGAGCAAATTCCTTCACGAATTATTTTTGGTAACTGTTTAAAGAAACACCATCGATTCACCGCAACATCCTAATACACAGCATCAACACGAAACCCGCCAAAGAACCCCTGAAGCTGAGCCCCGATGAGGAATTAACCTGCGTATGGACCATCGTCGCAGCTGTTAGAGAACTCAGGCTCAATTCACTAATAATCCTAGGACTCTGGATGTTAATTAAACTGGCGATTTTCTCAGCTTCCCTTATGCAAGCTTCCAGCTGCACCTCCGAAGGTCTCCTGCAATATAAATTTACTTACACTTGTAATTCGATGTTATAATGGTATAATATTACCTCTCAGTGCTGTGTACTGCTACAAAAATGTCTTGTTCAACAGTGAGGTAGCCTTTGAGCGAGCATTGAGCGACCTGTATTTGCCGCTCTAAAGCCTTCAGCATTGAGTAGAGGTTTAGAGGCTTGGTGGTTTGGCTTTGGATGACGAACAGCGCTCTATCGATTTGTTTTCTGGAGTACAAAAGGCGAAGAGCTCCGCCGCATATTGGACAACAAGCACCAGGAGGAGTGATACCTGTTTGAACACACTCTAATAAATTACCGAAATTTGGGATGTTTTTAGAGCATTTACCTATGCAATTTGGGGTGGTTAATTCCGGGCACTTCACACCATGGCATTGTTTTATTTTAGCGTTACCAATTAGACCCATGGCAGTGCAAGGTCCTTGGTAATCTACTGACACCATGTCTGCTATGGCTGCGCATTCTGATACATAAGTTTTCCCATTAATACCACAAACTTGCGATCTGTAATTACATTTAGGCAAGCAGCGCCCTCTGTACGCTAATTTCGCGTTATGGTGAGCCAGCAGACACGAATTTTCATACTCCTGGTTATCCACATCACAAACCGGATCTACTGGTAGATGCGAGCAATTAGAAGAGCCGTTTACTAGTAAAGAAATAGATATTAGTGAAATGTTGCGCATGATTAAATATGTACTTACTGCATTCGTACTGCTTGCACGGTTTGTGCATAAGAGTCAAACAAACTTGGGAATTGGGCACGCACTTCTGACCTACTGGGCACGTATTGGTTTTACAAGGATCTTGACACGGATAGTATTCAATGTCGGAGTCTTGCAAATCAGCGCACCTAAATAAATTCAAGTTTCTCATAAGCAATCATTGGACAGCAAACCAATCTTACTTTGCCAGGCAAGTGGATGGATAAGTGACGCCGTTGCGGCCGCATACCGGCACGTAGTGCGGCGGGCAATTGCAGGGTAGGGTGGTGTAGCCGGCGTTCCTGCCGCCCAAGCTGGTGCTCTCGCACTGCTTCCTGCTGCAGATGGTCTCGCCGGCGTAGCAGCTGCACTTGTTGCACTCGATGTTGAAGACGGCCCCGTGCAGCTCCTGGGCGTTGCCCAGCAGGCAGGAGGTTAGAGAGAAGCACAACAATCGCAGGCACTCGTCGATTTTGTTGCCGTTGCATTTGCAAATTCGAACGCAACCTTCGGAGCTGTTTGGAGTAGGAATCCATACGTAGGTCCCATGAGGAACTAGATATTGCGATACTTCACCTAAAAAAACACCAAACAATCACTTGGAATATCTCTAAAAACCACCCCTAAACTCACCTAAATTGCACCCAGGTTGGCAACTGTATGGTTTACAATTATTCATACCATGAACACAGTTCCTGTTCACAGTGCAAACTTCGTGCGGTTCGCAGGGGTTCCCCTTGCAAGGGCTGATAACCTCGCCGGTTATCCTGGAGGATTTGTACGAGGAAGGGTTCAGGTACGTTTGCAGCCTCACGCAGGAGCCGTTAGGATCATCAGTAGAGATGCTCTCGCAGACCGATTCTGCTGAATGGATGGGCGAGACTCTGGTCCAATCCACGCATTGGGTGAGGATCTCCAGGCAGACGTCCCTGCAGATTTGGTTGGCGTGGGATATCCTGGAGCAGGGTTTGATTTGTAGAGTGCAAGCCACGGCTTTCCAGATGTTCTGGGAGCATTTGGAGGTGGTTTTGAGCGGTAATGTTAGACCCTCGGCTGTGTGTTAAATGATTTTAAAATCAGTTTTAATATTGGTAGATGATGGTACTTGCCTAAGGAAATATTGTGTTGCGTTCTCCAAAGAGCTACATCATTTCTAGCAGCTTCATCGGCTTGGGCGTTGCAAGACCTGAATAATTCTGTTGGTTTGTTGTTGAAATTGGTGCAGAAGCTCAAACCATCGCAGCCTAGCTCACAAGGCTCGTCCACTACAAAGTAAACTCATGAGTAATCATCGAGATGAGCAATAAATTGGTTTATTTACCTTCATCGATGCAGGACCTGAGGCTCTCCTCGGAGACCTGGCTGAGGCACTTGTGCCGGAATTCGTCCCAAAATTTGGACCAGAATTTGGTGAAGGTCTTAGAGCACAGTCTGGCGCATTGCGGGGAATTGGCCTTGTGGCAGCAATGCCATTTGGCGCTGTCGATTCCCACGCGGTCTATCCTGGACACTCTCACTGAATTCGACAGCGGCCCGGCGGAGTCGGAGCGCAGGAAACATTGCCAAAAATACTCCTGCGAATTATTCAACAAATTACATTAGAGTTTAGAATGAATGAGGAAATTTACTTGTGGCATGGGTAAACCGCAGCCTCCTTGAGCTAGACCATCTAAGATTTCTTGTATCGTGTTCTTCGTTGATAACACCTTCTTGCAGGATTCCCTGCATTTTGCTACGTTCGATTTTTCGCAACAATGGATATCTACAAACAAACATCATTATAAATTCATCTAAAATTGTTAGTGAAGTTAATATCTTACGTTTGTGTGTGCTTTTCACCGGCGTTACTTTCACCAGATCCTTCACACAATCGGTCACTCTGGGATTATCGTTCTCGCAGTACTCTTTGACCTTCTGCTTCTGGAGTTTGGAAGGCACCAGCTGGTTGCGGAATAAATCCACGCAAACTGCATTGCAGTCTTCTGTTCTAGCGTTGTTACAGCAATCAGCAGCAGCTGAATAAAAGTAGAAGTTGCTGTAAAAATTGGGCTAGCTGTAGATGTATTAAACTCACCTTCCTGTCTCTCCAGGCAGCTGAAGAAGGCTATTTCATCGCTCTGTCTGCAACCATTGGTCAAATCCAAGCTTGAAGTGGCTGTAACGCAAGCTTTGCGGCAACTCTCGCTGTGGGGTAGCCCGCAGCAAATCCTCCCCGACCAGGAATCACCCCTGGATATATCTAAAAATCGGTACAAGAAAAAATACAGCAAGCTCTTCAGCTTCTTATTTTCACGAGATAGTGGATATCTTTATTGACTTTTAAACCATCGGCTCGATATGGGTTTTGTTTTGTTTCTGAACGAGCCACGCTAGTGACCCGAGTTGACAGTATTTTGTGCGGAGATGTGCGATAGGAAGCTACTTGAATCGTGCTAGGGATGTCCACGGCGCTGCAGATTTATGGGCCGGTTTCCCGTCGAGCCCGGTCCAATGGGCCCCGCCAGCGGCGGCTCGTTTGGGCAAATAACCCAAAAAAAATCTGAAGATAATCCTGAGATTACATCTATCAATGGAGAAGACCACGATGTGAGTTACGCGGATTTCGACAAAAGATACGATTAGAAATGATTTTTTAGAGCTCAAAACCGTTTTCAGTTGCTCAAAATGTGTTATAATTAAAAAGATATAGCCCTTTGAAATTTAAAAATTTCGAGTTTTGACTCATATCTTATCAACCAATCATAAACCACTCACGTCTTGTTGTATAGAAAATAGTATGAATTTTCGAACGCAGTAACAAAGAATACACAAACGAACAAAAATCAAACTGTCATTTGTCAGATTTTTCTGAAAAATGCACAAAACAAATTACACGAATTGCAGTTCGGCACAAAACACTTTACTGATAATATTGACGTTGACAAGAATGTTGCCAAATAAATTTTTCAGGACCATTATTTGTGTTTTTAACACGAAAATCGGTTACAATTTATACAGATGAAGATGTTATTTCTATATTAACATATCGAATTATCCATTAGGTGATGGAAGAAATGGATAAATCAGAAAATGTTTATTGCAATAAATATACAAAAAACGCACATTTTGCGGAGTAAAGAAGAGTAATAGGAAACGTGGCAAACTTGCTAAATGTGACTTCTCTTTGCAACTCTCGCTTTGATTGGAGCAGAGTGTATGTCGATTGTGTGACGTTTTTCAAACTTTAAAAATTAATTGCGGCCTTATTTGGCCACAGAAAAAAATAAAAATTTCATTACGCGCCTTCTTAGAACACACGGTTTTGAAAAAAAAATTAAAAAAAAAGTCGTGGTCTTCTCCATTGTTGTATCAATTGTTGTATCAATTGTTGTTTGTAAAATTCTATTAGGTAAGTGTTGGATAGTTTTGGCGTGGCTAATGAAGCGCCCCGCCGCTGAGCTGGAGATTCGTGGCGTACTGAGACCTTTTCAGCACGATTTGCGAGCGATACCTTTTGTTCGGTTTTGCGACTCGTGTCGAAGGCAAGTAAGTAAATAACCATCCGGTATTTTATTTGGAACATGCTCCTTTTTAATTCGCAATGAAAGATAGGTTTCGCGTTGCTAAAACGCGGAATTAACGGGGGCAAATTACACATTCGAATTGAATTAACCCCGGGCGCAAAAACATAATCGCCCCTTCGTATATGTTCGACGATAAATAAGTTATTTGGAGTTGGTTGAACGTGCGGGTGGATTGTTATAATAGCATGTATAGTTAGTTAGTTTAATGAGAGCCAATTGTAAGCTATTATCTCGTTTCCCGGAGGAAAGATGGGAGTAATTTGTGTTACGGAAGAAAGGGTTATAACAACGGTTGAGGGTAATAAAAACTGTTACGTTTAATTATCAGTTTAAAACAAACAAGCTAATTTTTGGTTTCGAGTGCAGGAAAGCTCAATTTAACTTTGTTAGCCAAGAAATTAGAAGGAGTCTCAATTGTATAATATATGCGGCTACTCGTGGTTAAAATAAGTAAATTGGCTGTTGCCAACTCGCTGGAAAAAAAGGCGAAATAAGAAGAAAACAAAGAAATCGGCCGGCGTACATCGCGAGTCCAGTTTTCTAATGGGAGGGCCTGCCCCATATCTCGTCCGAAGATATCTCTCGGACATGTTTGCATAGCGTACGGGTTTTAATTAATTCTGTAAGTAACTGTGAATAATCGGGTTCCTCTTTTTAACGAGAATCGCCATCCAGATCGCATCGGCTTAATTAAATTTTTCATCTTCAGCTCTTTAACGAGATTCGCGCATTCCAAATAACAACCTGATGAAAAAGCACTCTCATCAAAAATATTAAATATTCATAATTTAGTACCATTTTAGTGCTATTTTAGTGCTAATATAGTGCACGACTCCTAATGTTAGTGCTTAACTAGTTACAAATTGCACTAAATTCTGATACATAATTTTTTAAATTGTTCAAATGCATATTTAATGGAGTAGACCACGATGTGAGATAAGCGGATTTCGGAAAAAGATGCGATTAGAAATGATTTATTAGAGCTCAAAACCGTTTTCAGTTGCTCAAAATGTGTTATAATTAAAAAGTTATAGCCCTTCGAAATTTAAAAATTTCGGGTTTTGACTCATACCTTATCAACCAATCATAAACCACTCACGTCTTGTTGTATAGTAAATAGTATGAATTTTCGAACGCAGTAATAAAGAATACACAAACGAACAAAAATCAAACTGTCATTTGTCAGATTTTTCTGAAAATTGCACAAAACAAATTACACGAATTGCAGCTCGGCACAAAACACTTTACTGATAATATTGAAGTTGACAAGAATGTTGCCAAATAAATTTTTCAGGACCATTATTTGTGTTTTTAACACGAAAATCGGTTACAATTTATACAGATGAAGATGTTATTTCTATATTAATATATCGAATTATCCATTAGATAATGGAAGAAATGGATAAATCAGAAAATGTTTATTGCAATAAATATACAAAAAACGCACATTTTGCGGAGTAAAGAAGAGTAATAGGAAACGTGGCAAACTTGCTAAATGTGACTTCTCTTTGAAACTCTCGCTTTGATTGGAGCAGAGTGTATGACGATTGTGTGACGTTTTTCAAACTTTAAAAATTAATTGCGGTCTTATTTGGCCACAGAAAAAAATAAAAATTTCATTACGCGCTTTCTTAGAACACACGGTTTAAAAAAAAATTTAAAAAAAAGTCGTGGTCTTCTCCATTGTAGTGGTGCTAGCTTTATAAATTTAGCACTGCCATTTTCAATCGCAATTTTCTACTCAACCAGTTAAGCACTAAAATTAGGAATTATGCCCTAAAACATCGCTAAATTTGTATACGAACATTCAATTTTTTTGATGGCGGTGGTGCCAACTTGGCCCCAAAATATGGAATCTTCTGAACTACAATCGATTGTAAAAATGTTTATTTCGGGTATTGTTAGGCGACCCACGTGCTCTTTAACGCGGAAACAGAATGCTAAAACAATCACAAACTCGATTCATTTGTAACCCATGGCCGAGGCTCGAATGGGTGGTGTCCCATTATCATTCTATGGGCGCGTGTCGCAGGTGACAAAAAAAATGTATGTAAATCGCGTACGTGCCGCTTTCAAATCCATCATGTGAGACAATTCATTTGCGATTATCGAGTTATAGTCTATTCGTAAACGAGGCGTTGTATTGTGCCTCTTTTATGAATGGACTATAAAAGCTGGCTTACCTTTAAATGTGGCGTTCAAGCACTCCCAAAACGAAGTCTGCGAACAAATATAAAAAAATTTACTATCCAATTAACAAGGTAGATTGGGATCTATCAACAATTTACGGCGTTTAACAGCGCGGGGAATTTATGCCCACGCGCGTATCTGGACGTTCACACGTACTTATTCAAATTGGTCACAACTTGTAAGAACCAGATAGATATCTACATTGAGTTTTCTTCAAATTAAGTACGTTCATTAGCGTTTTATGCGCGACGATTACGCGGTAGATTTGATACGAGTGTCTATCAATTAGGTGTCCAATGAAATTGTGCTGGAAGTTCGTTAAACTCGCACGAAAATCGTTTGGGGTTTGCGTCTGTTTACCGTACAATCACAATTTCATGTGAACATGTGTTTAGTCTCGAATGTCAAATCGCATTTCCTATACTTGCGAGACAGGCTTTCTTATTTATGGATAGCATTTTTTGTTCGAAATGGATTTGAAGTGGTGCATCCATGACCGAAAACTTTAAGTAGATATCTGCTTTATTTTAGAGAGATAAAATAGACAAATTCTTATCTATAGTTTATGCAAAAGAGGGTTAGAAGCACGTCATCATAAATTTACTACGTCACAAATAGATAGTGTTGCCAAACTTTGCAATTGTGAATTTTTAATGAGTTTTTCAGGATTTTTCATTGTTTTTTTAATAGTGGAAAAAAGAAAAAAGGAAGAGTGAAGGTAGACTCATTTGTTTTGATCTCGCTTCCGATTCTCATTTTTATAATGGTTTTTTCAGGATTTTTCATTGTTTTTCAACAAATTTAAATCAATCATGATAAAATCCCACTTCTGATTTTTGCTAAAAATTGTGCAACTCACATTTTTTAATGATATTTTTCAGGATTTTATTTATTTATTTTTCAGGATTTATTTATTTATTTTTCAGGATTTATTTATTTATTTTTCAGGACAAAAATTGTGCAATTCACAGTTTTTAATGCTTTTTTCAAAATTTCTCATTGTTTTTCAACAAATTTAAATCAATCATGATAAAATCCCACTTCTGATTTTTGCTAAAAATTGTGCAACTCACATTTTTTAATGATATTTTTCAGGATTTTATTTATTTATTTTTCAGGATAAAAATTGTGCAATTCACAGTTTTTAATGCTTTTTTCAAGATTTTTCATTGTTTTTCAACAAATTTAAATCAATCATGATAAAATCCCACTTCTGATTTTTGCTAAAAATTGTGCAACTCACATTTTTTAATGATATTTTTCAGGATTTTATTTACTTATTTTTCAGGATTTATTTATTTATTTTTCAGGATAAAAATTGTGCAATTCACAGTTTTTAATGCTTTTTTCAAAATTCTTCATTGTTTTTCAACAAATTTAAATCAATCATGATAAAATCCCACTTCTGATTTCTCTGTTTTAATCCCACTTCTGATTTTTACAAAAAAATATGCAATTGACAATTTTAACTTAATATGTTTTATATGTTTACTTTTAAAAGTTGGTAACAATTCTTGTCAAATATGACGACGTTAGTGACGTGCATCTAACTTTGTTTTACATGAACTATACTTACCAAATGTATAGAGCAGAATTTCTGAACTTCTGAGACGGTGTGATTTCTCAATTGCACGTCGGCTGCCAGTTGTACCAAGGATATCTGAAAACGAGCAAACTGTAATTGAATTGAGTGCAGTAAGGATGCAATTGTAAAATTAGGCGTCGCTCAATTTAGAGCTGAAAACGACGCTGTCGCCAGAATTGAATTAACATTCTTGCTCGGTTATATTTAGTGACCAAATTAGTGAAAACGACCGCCGTCTGAGCGCACACACAAAAGGCGTTCGTACGAAAACTTAACGGCTCGTTGAAAAAGTCTATTGGGTTTAGATTTATTGCGCTTTATAGAAGGCTATTTCGCCAGGGCCGAACGACACGAAATCGAGTCCGTCTAAAAATAAGGCAAATAACCCGTGTAAAAGTGGTTAAAAATTCGTTTAACCAATACTTTCACGAAGGATAAACAGGAGTTGTTTTTTCAGTTCGCTTTCGGCCGGCGTTTGATCTTCAAAGCGCTGCAGATGAAGCATCGGTCGTCGGCAACGAGTTTCGTTCTCTAAACAAAATTAAACACCAGAACTGGGATTCAAAGAGTGGCCCGTTGGGCCGTAAATCTTCGAATCGCCGTGTTTACATTGGGTTTAATTTGTGGCGCGTATTTAGCTGCCACCGTTTAAGGGGGAGCTTTTTTAAACTCCGATTTGTCAACTCCTAATATTTTTTTATTACCAAATATATACTGTAGTTAACAGCGAGTACTATTCGATGTACCCTGGTATTGAGGAATTGTTTACGAACTCAATATTCTTCGAAAACTGGGCATAATGGTGTCATTTCATAAAAAGGAAACGTAACCCATTAATCTTTCAAACAGAGGCCTGAAATAGCTCACATGGCCCCAGATGCCTCGGTGATTCCCTACCCGCAGTTGTGCATCAGTATTTAAAACCACTTAGCATATTTTACCCGGCCGTTTTGTAACCTTTTGAAAAATATTTTGAACAGATATTTATCTTTAAAAAAATCCCTTAATATACAATAAATAAATAAATCCCCCAAAGGCAAATTACTATTGGGTATTATATTAAGCCTCTATTTTATTGTTTTACATAATAGATAGTATGCAATTCTTATAGAATTATTGTAGTTATAATCGGAGCAAATCGTTCTAAATACAACACATGTTCCGGACAAGTGTGAATATAAAATTACGACTCATTATAAAAAATCAGCGCAAAAACAAGCTGCATATTATTTAAATTGCTTGCATACACAATAATTTATGCAAATGGTTGTAGATCGTGGGTGGAATAAACGTTCTAGATATTGTGCTTAATAGTGTATAAAAAAGAAAAATTAAGGGGAAAGGTAGATTTTTTTGCATTGATCCCACTACTGATGTCTGCTCAAAATTGTGCAATTTTTATTGATTTTTTCAGGATTTTTATTGTTTGTCAACCAATTTAAATCAATCATCACTTCTGATTTTTGTTCAAAATTATGCAATTGACCATTTTTAATGATTATTCAGGATTATTCATTGTTTTTCAAACCAATCATGATAAAATCCCACTTCTGATTGCAGCATTTTATCTTCTGATATCTCCGTTTTAATCCCACTTCTGTTTTTTGCAAAAAATTGTAAAATTGACAATTTTGAATGATTTTTTATTATTTTTCAGCGAATTTAAACCAATCATAATAAAATCCCACTTTAGATTTCTCTGCTTTGATCCCTTTTCTGATTTTTAGTACTAGTATGATAGAAAGGACTTTTATTCAACGATGAATTATTGATTAGACTTTTGCTAAAAATTGAATAATTGACAATTTTTAATGATTTTTGAGGATTTTTCATTTTTTTTTTTCAACGAATTTCAAGATTAAATCCCACTTTTCTCATTATTTTTCAGCGAATTTAAACCAATCATAATAAAATCCCACTTTAGATTTCTCTGCTTTGATCCCTTTTCTGATTTTTAGTACTAGTATGATAGAAAGGGCTTTTATTACACGATGAATTATTGATTAGACTTTTGCTAAAAATTGAATAATTGACAATTTTTAATGATTTTTGAGGATTTTTCATTTTTTTTTTCAACGAATTTCAAGATTAAATCCCACTTTTCTCATTATTTTTCAACGAATTTAAAACAATCATGATAAAATCCCACTTTTATTTTCTCTATTTTGATCCCAGCACTTCTGATTTTTGCTAAAAATTGTGTAATGGACATTTTTACAATGATTTCTTCAGGATTTTTCATTGTTTCTCAACAAATTTAAACCAACCATGTTAAAATCCCACCTCTGATTTTTGCTAAAAATTGGGCAATTGACAATATTCCAAGATTTCTCATTATTTTTCAACGAATTTAAAACAATCATGATAAAATCTATAAATTTCTCTGTTTTCATCGCAGCACTTCTGATTTTTGCTAAAAATTGTTTAATGGACATTTTTATAATGATTTTTTCAGGATTTTTCATTGTTTCTCAGCGAATTTAAACCAACCATGATAAAATCCCACCTCTGATTTTTGCTAAAGTTGGGCAATTGACAATATTCCAAGATTTCTCATTATTTTTCAACGAATTTAAAACAATCATGAAAAAATCTATAAATTTCTCTGTTTTCATCGCAGCACTTCTGATTTTTGCTAAAAATTGTTTAATGGACATTTTTATAATGATTTTTTCAGGATTTTTCATTGTTTCTCAGCGAATTTAAACCAACCATGATAAAATCCCACCTCTGATTCCTCTCTTTTAATCCCACTTCTGATTTTTACTAAAAATAGTGCAATTAACAATTTTTCAAGATTTTTCACTGTTTTTCAACGAATTTAAAACAATCATAATAAAATCCCCCTTTTAATTTCTCTATTTTGAACCCAGCACTTCTGATTTTTGCTAAAAATAGTGTAATGGACATTTTTACAATGATTTCTTCAGGATTTTTCATTGTTTCTCAACAAATTTAAACCAACCATGTTAAAATCCCACCTCTGATTTTTGCTAAAAATTGGGCAATTGACAATTTTTCAAGATTTTTCAACGAATTTAAACCAAGCATGATAAAATCATTCAGATTTTCAGTACTACTATGATAGAAAGGATACTTTTATTCAACGGTGAATTGATTAGGTGTATTCACACAAGGCGAAATCAGAAAGCTGGTATTTTTTATCTCCACATTTTCTTTTTGGTTTGCTGCCCGGTAGACAAGCCAAACGAGCAACGAGTCAATATGATGTACGATCGAGATGGGCCTTCCGTTGATATACGAAGCGAGCCCAGCGGGCAGGGCGTCCTGCGGGGAACCCGAACATGTACCGTACACCCATCGGTCGTGGCACCCTCGGCGGGAACCGCATTTTAATTCCAAATTCGAACCCTCTACCTAATTCAATTAGCGCACCATCCGAGGCGAGTTTAGTATCGCATTTGTTGCATTTTAAAAAGCGATTCGTCCCATCAAGCGCTTCGTTTACCGGCATTCATCACCCGGTAATTTAATCTCGACTTCGGCGACTTCCTATTTATTTCTTTAATTGCAGGAGCTCCAAAAATACCTACGCCTTAAAATTAAAACTCTAGAGAGTCGAGCATGAGCATTTTTTCGCGCTGTCAAAATATTTAATTTTCGCATCTTCTCTTATTTGCCGGGACGAGTTGTTTATTTTATCTTATGGCGAATTCTTTCTCGCGCTTGTGTCAACTATTATTTAGTATTTATCCTCTTGCTCTTATTTTATTTCGATGAATTGTGCGCCCATGTGGTGCTCAGCGTGAGAAATGCCATTCATTTGAATATTTCGAAGGCGGCCCCCGGGCAGGACAGGACTCATAACACCACTTATATTCGCTATTTTCTAGTTACAATTTCGCTTAATACAAACAATTTTTAATCGAGTAAACACTTTAAAGAATTCGTGTTTTTTTAACTGTGACATTCACAGAGTAATCCAAAAAATTATTCAATCCAGACCTGTGGCATCCAGTAAAAGTTTTGCGTTAGCCTTAACGTGTAGTATGAACATTAAGATACCTATAAAGTCGCTGTTATTGGTATTATTTATTGTCTCTGCCACCATCGTGTTTTTATGACAATTCTACGTAGGAGTTTTCGTACTGAACGTTTTGTTTTGCATTTCAAGTGGCGAAGGAAACGCATTTGATAAGAGAAATCCCAATGTCGCGTTGTCGGAGTCGATAAAACAGGTATTTATTCGCCGCGTGCGTTTCATCTCGTCGAATTTAATTGGAAAGTCCGGGTGACAAAATTGTTGGATTTATTGTATCGCCCTGTAGAGTACTCGTTACTTTATCCTAATTCAATAATAAATTATGGCGCTGTATTCGCTGTTAATTAGCTGTGTAAATAAATGATAAAACGCGCAAACATTAAATTAATAAGGTTGTAATAAAAAAGAAAATTTATTTAGTAATGAAAGCCCTTCAAAAATAGGATGAGCCATTTCAAATAACACAGAAAATGTTTGGAAAAATGTTTAATTTGGTACATTTTCATGATTATTTGCAATGTTGTGAACGCTATAATTTATTTTCAAATCAATCCACTTAGTTTCTACTGAATGGTAAACTTTGTAGGATTTTCATGGAAAAGTGGTCATAAGTTTTAAACCACTCTGTACAACATTATACAATGTTGTATTTTTAGATATAATCGACTCTGTGGGTAGATAATTCACTATTTTGTATCGATAATTGACTATTTGGGACAGATAATGGACTCTCTAGTTAGATAATTGACTATTTGGGACAGATAATGGACTCTCTAGTTAGATAATTGACTATTTTGGACAAATATTTTACTCTCTAGTCAGATAATTGACTATTTTGGACCAATATTTGACTCTCTAGTTAGATAATTGACTATTTGGGACAGATAATGGACTCTCTAGTTAGATAATTGACTATTTTGGACCAATATTTGACTCTCTAGTTAGATAATTGACTATTTTAGACCAATATTTGACTCTCTAGTTAGATAATTGACTATTTTGGACAAATATTTTACTCTATAGTTAGATAATTGACTATTTTGGACAAATATTTGACTATCTAGTTAGATAATTGACTATTTTGGACAGATAATGGACTCTATAGTTAGATAATTGACTATTTTGGACAAATATTTGACTATCTAGTTAGATAATTGACTATTTTGGACATATAATGGACTCTATAGTTAGATAATTGACTATTTTGGACAAATATTTGATTCTCTACTTAGATAATTGACTATTTTTGACAGATAATTGACTCTCTACTTAGATCAATGAATAATTTGGACAGTTGATCGATTCTTTATGTAGATAATTGACAATATTATTATTTTTGGAAAGCTGAAGACGAGGTAAATTCAATTTTTTTGAATAAAAAACAAGGTGCTCCATTTAAAAAAGTACACACATGGTCTGCCACCGCAAAACGGAACACTCTGTATAAGTATAACCAATTTTAAAATATGCAGCATAAAAAATTCTACAACTTTTGTAAAGAAGTATTTTTGATATTATCTACAGTAACTGATATACCCACACTAATGTGCCACCCTGTAGGTATATTTTATCGTCTTTGTTTCGTATGCAATATGCAATTGCATTAAATTCCCTTTGTAGCCTCGATTACATCAAACTGGCTATGAAAGGATAATAATTATTCCTCTAACCGGGGTTGGGATATTTGCATCTCAAACGGACTTGATAAGCACTACTGTTGCAAGAATAATAGCCAAGAAAATTGAATCATTGATTTTCAAAGAAATGTAACCCAAAAATAAACATTTATGTACTCAATTTACTAAGTCAGAATGTACCTAAAGCTTATTTATTGTTGCGTTATTAAATCCACATCAATTTTTATCGCCGGCCGTTTGATTCCTGCATTGTTTATTATGTAGTTCTAATTACTTCTAGCGTTTGATTGGCCGTAAAACGCGTTTAACGGGTTTACAAATTTAACGTGGATTAAACGAAAATTATGTAGGTACATGTACAATTTCGTAGCGCATTATAAAACTCGTACGAAACGTTCTTATTTCCATCGAGGCTCGTTAATTAATTTAAGTTCTTTGACCGCTTTGTGGTTGATAAATTTTAATAGATAATAACGCATTCATTGCGAGCCTCAATTGTCTCCTTCGCCTTTACGTGCCCCGCTTGCTTATCCGACTTTCGAGGAATCGAGTTAGATACGGGAAAAAGTATCGAATAAATCATAAATAATGGAAATTTACATATGGGATTGTGCTAGCTACTTCCGCGCCATCAATAATACCACCGCAACGATAAATACGAACGGCTCCACGGATAGACGAATTGATGACCCTTATGAATAACGTAACGTCTTCTTGAATATTTTATTAGTCACCAGGTGAGATTCCCGGCGGGCGTTACTTACGAATTTCGTGGTGGTTGGCAAAGTAAACATTTGTAAAGAGGATTAGATTACCAAGGCGTGGGTAATTTCAATGAAACCGATTACCATACAATGGGAATTGTTTCTGGTATGGCGTCGGGAATTAGGAAGAGTCTACCTGCCTAATTTCGGGAGTAAAGTGCTCGAAAATAAAATTTGATAAAGCGCTTTAGAGTTGTCCGGTTTGTAATTTATTTTATACGAAGGCACACGTTTCGAGTTAGTTAGAAAGGCTTGATTTGTGGGAGTCGGAACGGGATAAAGCCGGTCTTCGGTCGCGATGGAAATAACTTGGGAACTTGCCAGTGGAAAACGTCGCCAAAAAATCATCGTTTTTCCCGTCTATTTTCATTCTTTCGATGGAAATAGACGATAGCATTCACGGCGTTGATTCGGGGCACAAAAGGCGCTGGAGAATCGATTATTTAACGGCCCATTTGGCGTTTAAACGGCCCTTTCAGGCTGTCAATAATACGTCAACAGCGATGGCCCGCATCAGAAGCGTTTGTTCTCGAATTACCGGGCTTTGTCAGGCGACAGAAAGGACCCCGACGGGTCCTGATTTAGGAAAAAGGATCGCTGTAAGACGGAAACGTGCACAATTTGTATTCAACCGGATTTCTTTAATACTACTATTACTATTATTACAGTGAATAGTCGACAGCTGGAACAAAGCATCAATGAAAAATTTGTCCCTAAATAACTATTATAGCGAGAAATACAGAAGGTGCGGCAGAGAAACTTACTCTTTTTAAAGATTAATAAAAACGAAACTATTGCAGATATCGGTATAATTCTTTTTTTCCCTTATAGATCAACTCATCAATTTTTTTTTTCAATTTTGAAAATTGTTTCTATCAAATAACGGCCGCCATTTTGTCTATTATTTATTCCTATTTATAGGAGAAATAGGAGATATAGGAGAAACTTACTTTTTTTAAACATTAATAAAAACGAAACTATTGCAGATATCGTTGCATTTCTTTTTTCCTCTTATAGATCAACTCATCAATTTTTTTTCAATCAATTTTGAAAATTTTATCTATCAAATGACGGCCGCCATTTTGTCTATTATTTATTCCTATTTATAGGAGAAATAGGAGAAATTAGGAGAAACTTACTTTTTTTAAACGTTAATAAAAACGAAACTATTGCAGATATCGTTGCAATTCTTTTTATCCCTTATAGATCAACTCATCAATTTTTTTTCAATCAGTTTTGAAAATTGTATCTATCAAATAACGGCCGCCATTTTGTCTATTATTTATTCCTATTTATAGGAGAAATAGGAGATATAGGAGAAACTTACTTTTTTTAAACATTAATAAAAACGAAACTATTGCAGATATCGTTGCAATTCTTTTTATCCCTTATAGATCAACTCATTAATTTTTTTTTCAAAGTTTTATCTATCAAATGACGGCCGCCATTGTCTATTATTTATTCCTATTTATTATCTATTCCTCTTTATTACGAGGAGCGGCAGAGAAACTTACTTTTTTAAAAGCTTAATAAAACAAAACTATTGCAGATATTGGTATAATTATTTTTCTCCCTTATAGATCACTTCATCAATTTTTTTTCAAGCAGTATTTCGAATCGAAAACTTTTACGAATGATTATTACGAATAGTAAACAAGGAAGATACGGCGTTATATTCAATGAATAACAAACCGTAGATGTTTATAAATTCATAATTCGTTTTCCAAAGGAAGCTAGTTTCCTTTTCTCCGCAAGATGTCCTCAAGATATCCGGTCACGTATGTAACCGTGCTGTTGTGACCGAGTGTCACAAATGAAATTACCAATTAGTTGACCAATTATTTAATTATTTATCACTTAAATTATGGTATAAATTATTGAAGATGCCTCGTAATCGAGGAGATAAGGAATAATTTATATAAATTTAGAAATTCTTCAACTGTATTGATAAGAACCGGCAATAAAAACAGTTATGCATAAAATCTTTCGTAATGTTTTAATGTATACCTTTTCACAAATACTTCGACAGGATCCAGTCGCATGAGAGCAGCACATTAAATCTGTAATAAAAAAAATGAGTTAATTAAATTATAAATAACCAATAACGACAGGAATTTATTACCAGCTATGCATTTTCTTGCCTTTGTGCTCAAATAAATATCAATATTTATTGCCGATAAACCGAGAATATTTGCAAAAGAGATTTTTCCTGCATACTTCCCTGCTACAAATACACCGCTGATTATTCAAATATTATCATGTTAAACCGCGCAAGTAGGAAAAACATGCAACTGTAATTACTTTCGTATCATTTCATACTCGATTTGGCCTGCCCGGAAATTTATCGATATTAAATTACGATACAATGTTACAAAACGTGAGCCGAATAAACTTCGCATAAAATATAACTAAATTAATAATAAATTAAGATGACGTCATGCCCGATTTACATTGAAAATCGTCACGTAAAAAACGAAGGCGCCTTCGATGAAGTCTTCAATTTAAATTTCTGTCCAGAACGTGACAGATTAAGTGAGATTTAAAAGATCTGTCAATGGGGAAGTCGAACCGGATTGTCGTTAGCGACTTGTTTTATATTATACAGGGCCTTTCGATAAATATCGCAGATTAATTTCGCGTCATGAGTGCAGTAAATATTCAAAAGGGGGCTGAGTACAGAATTTTTTTCTGTGGGTTTTTTAAATATTAGTAAATTAAAGCTAATTAAGATTACGAATTACGTGACCTATTCGAAAAGCGAAACGATCATTGTAGACGTAATCAATTTTGATAACTCTGTCAGCAGCTGCGGTCATTTGTTTTACTTAGAATGTATCTTGAACTCTACAGTTTATCTCTTGGTACTTAATGAAACTTAAGAAACAATTTTGGGCAACATATTCTGAGATTAATAGAGCCATTTTCAAGTACCTAACATTCGCTCTACCATTAGTCCTCTACTTAACTTTAATTACTAATTACTGTGCCCCAACAATTAATCTTAATCGATGAATGAACGGGTTCAATTACTACGTTTAAATTGTACGATATAGTTGGTAAACAAAGTCATTTTCGATTATAAATTTACAAAAAAAAAACGCAATTTCTTGGGGTTTACCTTGCATGCAGGTCCTTTGCACCAAGCAGGCGAAAACGGCGAGAAATTTGAACAAATCTCGCGACAGCAATCTCTTCATCTTGCCGCGAGAGTGAACTTGCACGTGCAACTAGAGTCACAACACGGCCCGGCGCGCTTCCATCCCGGACGCACGTTCCCGACCAACTGAAACTCCGAAGCCCGAAAGCCTGAACTAAACTAAAACTTGAGCCAAGCCGGCCGGAGCGAACGGGAAACTGGACTGAGGCTGAGACGCATTTGACTGAAGTACTTGCAGTTGTGTACGCGGCGCAACAACCGGCGAATTAATTACTCGAGATTTTGTTTAATTGAAAATAAATTAACGCACAATGGGGGAATTACCTAGCGAACAGTTGCATTGTTGCAAAGTTTATTTTTTATTAATAAAATATGGCCACACTGTATATAATAAGCAGCGAGAAAGGGTTTGCTAGTTTCCAAGCAACTCGATATTGATTATCGAGTTTACAAGCTGTAATGATTCGAAGAAGACTTTGACATCGGTTTATTTACCAAAGTACAGCTTTATTTTTTCATCTGCGCTTTCAAAAATATTTATTTTATTTCCCGATGGAGAGCAGGTATTATTACTTCGCCGGGCAAACGCCAGAAAACACCAAAATCTCAGGTAAAATGCTGCAAAATAATTTGTTATCATTCACTAATTTCTTGTATCAGAACGAAGTCATGCTTTGCACATGACCAGCAACGAGATGGATAGAATCCGCAAGCATCTGGACAGGAACAAAATCGCCAGAGAGGAGAGAGAAAGGGAAGAAGCTAGGAAGAAATACCTGGAAGAGGGTTCCAAGGATATGATCAAATTGTGGGTGGATTCTTTAGAGGTGAGCCTATCCAATCGAATTACCAATTCACTCAATTCCGACTGGTGTTTAGAACATAAGAAAACGAAAAGAGGAAGAAAAAGTGCGAGCAATCGAAGAAGAAAAGCGCATTCGCCACGAAAAGTTCCTCGAAACTCGAAGAGAATTGGAGGAAAACCAGAAAATCTTCGTTGAAAAAGCCAGGAAGCAAACTTTCTTGAAGACAGCCAACGCGCAATTGCTGATCAGAGCTTACCAATATGGCGAAGTCATCAAAGAAAGGTTAGCGAATTTTATTTACCCTTCTTCAACCTCTCCATTATTCTCTTTTAATAAGGGAGAAACAGATAGAATTGAAAGCGAAAATAAAGCAGCACGATGACGATCTAGAAGCAGTGGAGATAGAAAGAGTGCGAAGGATCGCCAAAGAGCATGCTGAAGAAGTAAAGCGAAACAAAGATGAAGAGAAACGAAAGCGGCTCGAATGGGGTGATGAATGTAGAAAATTGTAAGTAGAAATCAACCAAAAAAACCAATTAGATTTTATACAATAAATCCAGCTTGGCAGAGAAATCGCAACGACAAAAGGAAGAAAAGAAAAAGCGCATAGAACAAGAGGATAAAGAATGGCAGGAAGGTAAAAACGAAGAAGCTTGCATCGAAAGAATGAAGAAGGAAAATGTAATATAACTCTTTAATTCTTCACGAATAAGCTACAAGAATTGTTTATTGCAGAGTGTGAAGTTGAAACGAACCATCAAAGCAGACATTTGCAAACAAATGACCAAGGAATGCGAGGCCAGGAAGATCGCCAAAATGGAAGATAAGGAATTGGACGAAGTCCTTAAAGTGTACAATGACGCGAAAGATAGGATGCAATGCATGATAAAAGCCAGACAAAAAGAAGTAAATAAATTTATTCACTTTTTATCATTTTTATGGCACATTTTTGTAGATATTGGAAGAGGATATGGAAAGGAAGGTGGCTGCAAATAAAAGCTTCATGGAGAAGAAAGCTTTAGATGCGTTAAAATTGGCCGAAAGAGAGGAAGAATCCTACCAAAAAGCTGCTAAAGAAAAGGACGCAATGTATGTATAAAAAATTACATATGGCCTCTTATCAATTTCTTCCACCAAAACAGATACATGGAGAGAGAAAAGGAAATACAAGAGCTCAAAGATAAAGACGCTAAAGACAAAATCGAAGACATGCAGAGGTTCCTGAAGAAAGAAGAGAAACGCAATAAAAACGAAGCTGATATGCTGAGATGGTACAAATTGAACAGATTGAAAAACACCGAAGCTGTGAAAATGCTGGACGATGAGAGGAAGGCGAAACAGCGAGCTTACATGAAGAAATACAGCCAGCAACTACTCCAACAAGCGGTAA
This sequence comes from Phyllotreta cruciferae, assembly GCA_917563865.1. Classification (NCBI taxonomy): domain Eukaryota; kingdom Metazoa; phylum Arthropoda; class Insecta; order Coleoptera; family Chrysomelidae; genus Phyllotreta; species Phyllotreta cruciferae. The sequence continues at coordinate 1,993,597 of OU830613.1, forward strand.
ACATTCTTTAATATTATTTAGCATAAAAATTACATTTTTCTTTACAGCAAGAACGCAGGGACAACGAGAAATACGAGAAAGATCGAGACGAGTTCATCACCAAAGCAATAGCCCCGAATGATGATGAAAACTTCTTCGAATTGGCCGATGAAGTGTTGAAGACCGCCGTGGATAAGGGAAGATCGACTGTACCAGTGCGCAAGGCGATTTTGGTAAGGGTTATTTTTAGATATCAATCACATATAAAGCTAAATTGGTGTTGTGATTGAAGGAGTACAAGAAGACCAATCTGTTGCCGTATGAAAAAATAGCTAAAGATGATCCGGCTATATGCGAAGATTACATGGAAGGGATGGAAGGTTACACGAAGAATTTCGTGACCAAAGGGAACAGGCTGAAAATGCCCTTCAGGAGATGCAAATGTCAACAAGATCTGTAATTTTAGCGGTTATGTATAAATGAAACGAAACATCGATTATTTCAGTATTATTTATTGCATAAATTTTTAAATACACATCATTTATACCACTCTAACATTTGATTCAAATTCGCGTGTTCGAATTTATTGGTTTCTTTAATTAAATTCAATAGATTTTTGACTTTTTGTCTCGACATACATTTAAAATCTTTCTTAATGTTAATACAGGGTGTACTTGATATCAAGTAACATTCTAATTCTAACATAGTTTCCACCGATTCATGTAATTCGTCTTTGTAATTTGCAATAATACTTAATATTTTTGTAACAGCTTGGAATATTCCAGGTAAGTAATCTAGTTTTAATTGGGTAAATATGTAAGAAATAGCAGAAAGAATAAATGATACCTCGTCAGTTAGAGGCAACAAGTTTTCTTCGTGACTAAAATAATTTAGGATTTTATTTACTTCGTTTAAAAAAGTTTTGGAATTTTTCGGAATTTCTTTGCTCAATAAATTGTTATCAAATTTATCTACGTAGGTACAAATATTTGTTATTGTTTCTAACATGTATCTAATAGACAACAGTTTTTCTTTAGTATCAGCTTCAAAACAACCACTTTCTTCTGATAATAAAGTTTTATAAGCTACAATACTAGACTGAAATAAATCTAACCCTAATCTACATAAATAGTTCGTTTCTTCGACATCCGCAGTTAACTTAGCAGAAGTTTCCAAAGTCTTCAATAACAAATCGTTATTAATCGAATTATTTAAAATAAAACAAATCTTCTCCATAAATTCATCATCAACTATCTTCAATATTTGTTTATTGCTTTCGATCGATGCATTTATAAAACGCATCAACTGGATTAATATGAGATGATCTTCGTAATTAATGGCTGTTAAAATTGTACAAATTTCCTCATGGGTCATATTATTCTCGAGCCCAGAACAAAACAAGTTACCCAAAATACCAATCACTATCTCAACGAATCGATTATCATCCTTACGATTCAACACAACATTGCAAGCCAACGAAGGATAGGACATTTCTAATAAAAACTTGCACACATCTTTCTCCAAAGTCATGTCCCACATAAAGCACAAATCTTCCTCAAATTGCTCACTCCATTTGCCATCAGAAAACTGCAATAGAGTTTTTAGAACGAAGGACTGGCTGTATAAAGTGTCCCCTATGGTATCCCCTCGAAGCTTCTGGATAGTTTCTTCATCTAAATCTCCTGCATCTACGTTACCTCTGGAACTGGAACACGATCCTAAAACTTCTCCAGAGTTATTGGGAGAATTTAAGGAGTCTTCGGGTGAAGAATTTTCGTCGTTACAATCCATTTCAGGCTTTAAATTTGTAAACATAAATATTTACAAAATGCAATGACACATGTCATCTATTATTAGACATATGAACTACTTCGGTTTTATTAGCACCAGTACATTGAGAGTATTCAGCCACTTGCAAGTTTAAAGAAGACATTGACAGTTGACGTAAGACATAACCTCCAAAGATTATTTGAAATTGCATTTTAAAAACTCGATAAAACCAATGAATAACTTACTGAAAACTTACAAGAACTCGCCCATTATCCAGAAAATAAGTAATACTTGCGTAGGATCATTCTCGCTAGAGAAAAATTATGATGTTGTGGTTGTTGGTGGAGGACATGCAGGAAGCGAGGCCTGCGCTGCAGCTTCTAGAATGGGGGCCCAAACTCTGCTTATTACGCATAAAAAGGAAACTGTCGGTAATGTATTACACATACATTTAGTTACAGTTGCTAATTTGTTACCAATTCCAGGAGAAATGTCTTGTAATCCTTCTTTCGGAGGTATAGGCAAAGGCCACTTGATGCGAGAAGTAGACGCTCTAGATGGAGTATGTGGAAGGATCTGTGACGTATCAGGAATACACTATAAGGTGCTGAATAAAAGAAAAGGGCCGGCCGTGTGGGGATATCGTGCTCAAATCGATCGAGCTTTATACAAACAACATATGCAAAACGAACTATTTAGAAATACTCCAAATTTAGACATCCTCGAAGCTGCTGTAGAAGATTTAATTGTAGATAAATCGTTTACTGATGACAACAATCAAAATTGCATAAAATGCAGTGGTGTTATTTTAAGTAAGTTAATTACAATCCAAACGATTAATTAAATTAACAATATTTGTTTTACAGAAAACGGTACTAAAATAAACTCTGGTTGTGTCGTTATAACAACTGGTACATTTTTAAACGGGCACATAAATTTAGGATTAAACATTTACCCGGCTGGTCGCGTAGGAGACGAACCATCGATAGGCTTAGCGAAAACTTTAGAACAATTAAAATTAAGAATGGGGCGATTAAAAACTGGCACACCTCCTAGATTAAAAGCCGACACAATCAACTACAGCGTCTGTGAATCACAGAATGGAGATGATCCTCCGTTACCGTTTTCTTTCATGAACGATTCCGTTTGGATCAAGGTATATTATTTAACGTATAAATTGTTTGTTGTATTGATTTTTCTATGTGTGCACAGCCTGAGGATCAGCTCAAATGTTACTTAACTCAAACATCCTTAGCTCTAGAGAAGATTGTAACAGATAACCTACACGTAAACAGACACGTTATGGAAGAAATAAGAGGCCCGAGATACTGCCCCAGCATCGAGTCTAAAGTATTAAAATTTTCTGGCAGAAGACACCAAGTTTGGCTGGAACCTGAAGGACTTACTAGTGATCTTGTATACCCTAACGGTTTATCTTGCACTTTGCCTGAAGAACTGCAATGGGATCTTATAAGAAGCATACCAGGTAGAAATTAATTTTTCTTTGATTAACATGATTTTAATATGATTAATAGGTTTAGAAAAAGCGGTTGTTGTTAGACCAGGCTATGGTGTTGAATACGACTATGTAGACCCTCGAGAATTAATGCAAACATTGGAAGTTAAAAGAATCGAGGGTTTATTTTTAGCAGGTCAAATTAATGGTACTACAGGTTACGAAGAAGCCGCTGCTCAAGGTATATTAGCTGGTATTAACGCTGGTGCAAAGGTAATAAGTGTAAAATAACATTAGTTGTTAGTATTAACAGTGGTTGTTTAGTCGTTAGGTAAAAGTCCACTCACTATAGGTAGAACGGAGGGTTACATAGGAGTAATGGTAGACGATTTAACCACCCTTGGAACTACAGAACCTTATAGAATGTTTACTAGTAGAGCTGAATTTAGATTAACTCTTCGACCGGATAATGCAGATCAAAGATTAACAACGAAAGGCTATAATGTTGGATGTGTCAGCAAAGAAAGATACGATAAAACTGTAAAAATCCAGCAAGAACTTAAAGACGGCATAGAGTTATTAAAATCTATTAATAAAACATCACATCAATGGAGGACTTCGTTGGGTTTACCTCCTAGTAAAAGTCACATGCAAAAGAGGTAATTAAAGTTATTGAAGGCTAAAGATCTGTCTTGATATCTAGAGTATTATTTGTATTACAGCGCGTTCAATATGATTGATATAGGTAATGAAAATGTTACGATTAGTACACTGGCAAAAATAGCACCAGAACTTGCTCCGTTGACTCATAATCCTTCGTTGGAAAACAGGCTTCATATAGAAGCTACTTATGAAGCAGCTGCAGAAGATCAAGCTGAAGAAGTTCGGGAAGTTCAACGAAACGAGTCGCTTGTTATACCAAAAGATATGAATTATAATTCTGATTTTTTGAATCTCAGTTTTGAAGATAGAGAGAAATTGTTGATGGTTCAACCACAAACGGTAATTAAATGGAGTAAAAATCAATTTGTTTAATACATTTTTTGTATTATTGTTGTAGATTGCTGCTGCTAGTAGAATACCTGGTGTGACTCCTTCGTCCTTATTTAGATTACTGAGGTATGTAAAACAAGAAATGCGCAACTAATTGAATAGGATTAATATATTTAATATTAATAAAAATAAATTTATAATTTTTTGCTACTTAACAATCTGATGCATACAATCTTCATTAAACTAAACTGATATTACGATAAAACCAACAAAAACTATTTAATGTAATCTAAATATTGCAACAGCCATTAGATAAGGGATTTTTTTGATAATCTTCCAATAAACACGAAATAAATATTTTTAAAATTACTACCTAAAAAATATATATGAACACAGTCACAATATAAAAATAGAATGTATTAAATTAAACATTTCCAGTTAACGCAGAATTAATATCATACTTTCTAACAATTTCAACCTCTATAATATTACAGCAAAATGATATTGTCGACGCAAAATATTCGTAAAAATCGAATTGCTCATCAAGAAACTCGCACTATATCAGATTTTCCATCGATTAACAATTAAAACGTAGGCTATTGTTCGCAACTTTAGGGCTAAATTTTCAACACATACATGTGAATAACCAGGAAAAATACAACGATCTATTATACGTCTAAAATAAATTATTTCATTAAAGTATTAGTACTGGAATGACGAATTCTTTAACAATGTAACTAGGATAGAGTTAGGACGAGAACATGTTTTGTTGGGAAGCGTCGTTCTCGAAATCGCTCCAAGCGTTATTTAATTCCATAAAAATGAGCTTAGCTAGATTCTCGTTGTCCGTACCAGTTTGCTACAAAAAAATAGTTTATTTAACGATACAGGAAATATTAATGTTATTACTTTATCTGGATGAACAGCCAGACAAGCTCTTCTATAAGCCTTTTTAACATCCGCAGCCGAAACGAGTGTATGCATTTCACATTTGTTCCATTTAGCTCCTTCCCATAGAATCGTATGCATCGAACAAAGCAACGCCCTTATATTATTCTTCTTCCCTTCTTTCTGCAAACCAAACAAACATTTAACCACTACATAAACACCCCTTTTACATCCCCTACCCATTCCATAACCTTCATCTTCTCGGGATCAACGTAAGTAGCCATCTCCTCCTTCCTCATCGCATTCATCGTCTTCGGCGCGCTCTCCTTCTTCCCGGTGAAGCTGTACCCTTGCGACCCGAGTAGATCCCCGAACACATCGAAGCCCTGGGTCTTCTTCGGGGGCTCCCCCGGCTGGGGAGCTTTATTCAGCGAATCGAAATGGGAGCGATTGTAGTCGGGCCCCATCGGCGACCTGGCCTGGTGCTTGGGGGTGGTGTTGCTCGAGTTGGGGACGTGCTGGGGGCTGGTGGCGGCCGCGTTGGGCGTCTGCGAGCCGCTGGTGGGCTGCGAGCCGCCGAAGTTCAGGCCGAACTCGGCGAACGGATCGGCTGGTTGAAACGAATTGTTATTATTCTGCGGCGGGGCCGGTTGGGCCGAGGATTTAAAATCGTTCCAGCCGCCCAGCAGATTGTTGGCGTCGCCTCCGCCGAAGGGGTCGAAGATGTCGTTGTTCGTGGGCTCGGGCGCGTTGTTAAAATTAGTAAAGTTGTCGCTCTCACCGTCCAATTGCGATAGCAAATCGAAATTCGAGCTGGGGGATTTTTTGTTCGTGCTGTTGTCTACTGGCTGGGTGGAATTCAAATTCAACAGGTCTACGGATTCGATGAGAGTTTCTGTTGTGACTACAGGCGGTGGAGGTTGGGGTACCTGAAAAGTTTATTGCGTTATTCGCTCCTAATGTGATTAAGATATTACTCACTGGCTGCTCCGCATCGGAACCAGAATCTTCAGCTTCCTGTAAAATAGTGGCCGGCGAAGCCAACCGGTTAGGCCTCTCTGGCGGCTTCGAAGGCCTCTCCGGAGGCGCGCTCTGCTTCTCTTCGGGTTTCCTAACGGGCGTGCTCACTAAAACAACATTCACGTACTAACAACGATGATATTATTATTATCCCATACCGAAATTATCTATCACTTCGTCTTTTTCGATTTGCGAGGTGAAGACTGTATCGGGCACCCGTTTGGTTTGATCGGTTTGCCATGGCGCCGGTTGGGTGGGCTTTCTTTCAGCGTCTGTTACAAACACGTTGAGCGTAACTGTGAACTTCTCCTGGAAATGGTCCGGCGAATCCGATATGTCGTCCAAATCCGACCTAAACATCAATCGAATACAGATCGATTCGATTCGATTAGTATGATTAACTCACTTGGTGAATCTCAAGCAAGTTTCCTCTTCGGGTATATAACCGGTGTGAAGTTGGAATTGAAACATTCTTATACCTACAGCTTTACCCTGCGTCATTACACCGCCTAATATGTTTCTAGCGTGGTGGACTACGATGCAAACGTCTCCGCAAACAGTAGCATTTATGGGAAGAAGACACTAAAAAATACATTCATAAATTCCAATATTAATTTTATATATTATTCAATTAAACACCTTTCCTTCGGCTATGTTATACAACCTCATCCTTTCGTAATCTTGCTGCGTAGACAATATACACCTGTTCTCGCTAAACACTTCTATGTAAGGTCTACAGCCATCTCTAAAAAATCAAACTAATTGCATATAAACGAGTACAATATTATTTGCACATATTTACCTAACTTTAGTGAACAAAGGAACCGGCTGCATGTGCAACGAGACTAACGTCACAGGGTAATAATGAGGATAAACTGGTGGATTTCTCACTATATCTGCTAAGTAATAGAGATAACGCAACTCTGAGGCTCTAAGATTCGGAGGGCATCTTTTTACAGCGAACATTTGCAGACCATCTTCAGGCACCTCCAGCAACCCTGCGTAAATTAATAGAGCGCAAACTAGCGTTGCTGAAGTGGCTTTACCGTCCTACAAAAACGATTTTTAACAAAGTACTTTTGTAAATACAATATTTCGAATCTTACTGTGCAATGAATCACTACAACATTCCTACTATCACCAGCTAAATATTGGTATATATCCTCGCACAGCTGGTACATCGAATTCAGTAAAGGCGATTTGAACGTATCGGGATAAGCGAAGGAGCAATCTATTATTCTAGCCTGGCCGAATTTCGAGTGGTAAGGTTTACAGGATAAATTGTAAACGGAATATTTAAAATTAGGATGTCTCGAATCCAAAAACAGTCTGATATCTTCTATGTGGTTTGTTTTGTAAGTAGATTCGAACCCTTCCGATGGATACGGCATCACGATTATCCTCGAAGTTATGTAATGTATGTCTAAATCTGTCCTGGCCATACTTCTAAAAATGTATAAACGTATTAATAATTACGTAAATAATATTTAATTGTATATTACTGTTGAACTGTAGCCATAACTTTGCTGCTGGTATCTTTGAGATTCTTCAGGAAACTCCCGGCGCCTCCTCTCAATGAGGAAAACAGCCCGGTTTGTTTACTTTCGATGTGTCTCTGCGGTGGTTGAGCTTGCGGAGGTGGAGGTCGATGCTGAGGAGGCACAGGCCTTGGAGGAACCTAACAAAATCCACAATTTAATTAATAAGAAGATGTAAATTAAAACCCCATTACCGGTTGAGGTGGTTTATTTACTTCGGAGCTAGGTGGAGTAGGTCTTGCCGGGGGTACTTTGGAATTCTGCGAACTATCATTCAGTGGGGTTTCGCTCATTTTTTGCTTGGGAACGGATAGTACAAGAGGCCCTTTGAGATCGTAACCGTTGCTTTCAGCTATAGCAGCGACTCTTTCCAGAATGCTGGAAATATTTAGCCTCATCTGGGGATTGGATTGCAAACAACCCTCTACAAACGACAATCAATAAACGAATAAAATACTTAAACAAACGTACTTATTATATCGTGAAAACATGAATATTTCGGATCCGCTGGAATATTGTAGTTTGCGTTCATTATACGTAATTTAGCGCTGTCTTCGAACGGGTGTCTCATGAAACACAGAGTGTACAAGATGCATCCTAACGCCCATATGTCAACAGGGGTGCCTACGAAGTAATTGTTCCATGTGTCTACCATCTCGGGAGCTCTATACATCGGGGTAGTAAATTTAGCCATCTAAAATGGAGTTTATGATTTAAAGCCTTCACATTGGAATAACTCACGTTTTCTTCGAGGTTTGTATGTTGATTGGCTGACCACGATATATCAGGCTTGAATACTTCGGTGGTAGAAGACCCGAAATCGCACAATTTAATAGAACTTTCGGCGCTGATTAAAAGATTCTCTATTTTCAAATCTCTGTGAATTATAGGGGGGTTTTGTGAATGCATGTGCGCCACTGCTTTGCATGCTTGATAAAATATCCGAACTATTATGTCTACATCGAACGGTGCTGTTCTGGCTTGCAAAATATCTACTAATGATCCTCCTAGAACAATAATTGTTGTAGTTTGAGATAGTGAAGTGAAATTGCGACACATCATTCATAAAGTATCTGAATTGCATGAAAATTAAGATAACCTGGACAGAGTTCCGTGACCAGCAAAAATTCTGAACTGCCATGTTGCGTTTGTGTCTTATCAATAAACGAAGCAGATAAATACTGAATGATGTGAGGATGTCCCGATATTGTTTTCAATATATTTATTTCTCTAATAATATTGCTTTTTGCCTCTTCATCTGCTGCTAATAGCCTCTGCAACAAACGTTATTTTACATACAATAATAACAAACAATAGCCAATATAATACTTTTAAAGCGTAATCCTTCCCAGTGGCTACGTCTTGTGCCACAAATACAACGGCAAAACCACCTAAAACACATTTTATATGAAAAAGAACGACAAAAATCGATAGACCAGCAGACCTTCCGCTAAAACGCTCTTTATTTTCAACTTTACATTAGAAATTTCTATAATTTGCCCAACGAAACTGTTCTCCGGTTGTCCATTAGTCGGCCCGCTAAAGTATTCAAACGCTGATTTAAACAATTCACTCATTTTTCTCTACAAACTCATAACAAATTGCAACTGCAATTATTTTACGAGCTTTGCCTCCTCTCTTACTACTGTCACTGTCACCTGTCAGTCTACTGTCCACTAATTTTTTCAATTGAATAGCCATTATATCAAAGGCCACAAAAAAATATGATTTTAGTTCATTTGTATTTTTTTTATTGTCGTGTTGGTTGACCTGGTGTCAATTGTCTTGTCAGTGTCAAATTTAGTTCTGACGTTACGTTTGTGTACATTGTTTTTAAAGATTAATGTATTAAAAAAACCCATTATGAAATTCTAATTAAGTGAGAATGTCTTCTAATTCAAGCGATTTTAGACCTGTATTAAAGAAACATGGACAAATAGCCATTGAGGATATACCCGGTTTAACATTCTGCAAACCTCGTCTGATACCGTTGAAGAGTTACACTCTGGAGAAACTTGAGAAGATGCAACAAGAAGCTCAAAAGACTCCAACAGAAGTAGAGAAAGAATAAAATTTATAGCACGTATAATATTTGATTCCAATATGAGTTACACTGCTTTAGTATCGACGATATTTTTGTCGTTTATTTTATCGGCCACAGTGCTCTATCGATATGGAAATTGGTTTAGGCACCGTATATTTGTAACTTTGGTTGTTTTACTAGCCTGGTATTTCAGTTTTCTGATCATATTCGCACTACCGTTAGATGTAATTTCTGTAAGTACATACATAATTACTTGTAAATTTCAATTGATAATTCGAGTAATTTTTAGACTGTGTACCGACAATGCAAACACGACAATGAAACGACCATAGAAGTACTTAATTCCGCTGATATAACCAGTAATATTACAATTACTTGCGAAGTTCCTTGGACAAATTTACCCAAAGAAGTGTTCCAGAATTTATGGAGAATAGTTTATTGGAGCACGCAGGTTTTAACATGGTGTGTTAATAATAAGAATGTTCGAATAATTTGTACTAATCTAGTTTGTTTTAGGTTGGTTATGCCTATGATGCAATCTTACATTAAATCCGGAGATTTCTCCGTTAAAGGAAAGCTCAAATCAGCTCTAATCGACAATGCAATTTACTACGGCTCTTATTTCCTGATATGTTGCATTTTGATTGTTTACCTCTCCCTCAAGCCTAGTGTAGGCCTCGATTGGTAAATCAAACAAATCTTTTCAACGAACATTATTAAAACGTTTAATTTATAGGTCAAAATTGAAAGCTATAGCTTCTTCAGCTAGTAACACTTGGGGTTTGTTTCTACTCGTTCTCTTATTGGGGTACGCACTCGTGGAAGTACCAAGGCGGCTCTGGAACAAATCTAACCACAGTTTAACTTTAACAGAATCTTATTTCAAAGCGGCGAAGTTAAGTTACGATAAATGCGAAGCAGAAGAGACTGTAGATGATATATTAGAGGTACAATCAAGCGAACGATTAAAATGATTTAATAACGCAATATTATTGTAGTCTTTACAAGCTATTTCGTTGAGGATACAACCGGGGCATCCACTGTATGAATATTTAGAGACAATATTGCAGAAAGTTCCAACGGAATTGCAGGAGCGAATGAAACGAAGGCAATTACCGGATGATACGCCTACTGATCCACCTAGTGAAAAGGCTCTCATTAGACTTCACAAACAAGTTAGTTAAATAGTATCGCAACAAAACATCATTCACAAATTCTCTCGTTTTTAGACTATAAAATCGTTGCAAGTGCTTCAACGAACAGAAACGCAATGGCACTTAATAGTGCAGAAGGTGTTCGAATTGGAGGACACGTTGAAAAACCAAGTGTCTCGAGAGAAGGTGTATAAAAGGACATTCGAAAAGCGTAAGAGTTGGTTCAGAAGATACGTTTATACTTCGAAGATGGAATGGTATTGGAGGTGCGTTTTGTACTGCTACTTCCAGAAATTGCTAGCAGTTATGGCTGGAGTATTTTCGGTTTGCGTCGTTTGGTCTGAAGTTACTTTTTTCAACGTTCATCCGCCGCTTTCGATATTTGCAGTGATAGTAAAAGTAGCGAAAAGAAACTACGATTATTTCACTATAGAAGTAACGTTTCTCAATACAATATTCTTAACGTATCGACTAATTGTTATATTTTTGTAGGTGTTGTCTACTATAATAATTTTGTACCTCTGCTACTGTGCCTACTCTACTGTACTTAAAATAAGAGTTCTGAATTTGTACTACCTGGCTCCTCATCATCAAACTAACGAGTACAGCTTGATATTTTCTGGTATGATGTTGAGCCGACTCACGCCTCCGCTGTGCTTGAATTTTCTCGGTTTAATTCACATGGATAGCCATGTGATTAATAATCAAGTTATGGAGACCTCCTATACGCAGGTAAACATGATTAAATTTACTCTATGATTTTTTTAATGAAAAATATTCCCTAAGATTATGGGCCACATGGATGTCATTGGTATTATATCGCATGGATTTAACATATATTTCCCAATGGCTATTCTCGTGTTTTGCTTCGCTACTTACTTCAGTTTAGGCTCGAGAATGCTTTCTTCTTTCGGTTATCATCAGTTTATAGACGATGAAATGACTACCGATTTAGTAGAGGAAGGTCGAGAGTTAATTAAAAGAGGTATATTCAATATAAAGCAATGATTATTCTATTATTCAAAGCATTTATTTTTAGAAAAACGTAGAAAACAACGGCTAGAAGAATCTTCTTCAAGAAGGCGAGACTACCACGATAGATTTCCAACTACAGGAAGATTTAGGCAACCAAGAAGTACCGAAGGTTATTCTATTAATAACAATTTAATGAAACTCGCTAATTTTGTAAAATTTTTACAGATCGACAACTAGATAATTTAGATAACAGTCGTTCGTCATTAAGAGACGCCCACGGATTAGATTCCTACAGTGGCACTAAATATACATCGGAAATCGATACGAGGTTTCCACCCAGCGAAGATGATATTGATGTTAGGTTCGGAGCTAGTACTGGAATTAACGAACGTTTCGGAAATCCTAGCGAATTAGAAGCCCGTTTTAGTGATAACTATCAATTGGACGGGTTTAATAGGGGCAGAGTGGGCGCATCCCCTAGGGGATTCTTCGATGATGTATAGTGCGAAGGGGATGTATTGATTAGTTTGTTAATTATTTGTAATTTATTTTGTTCACGTTTCAAATGTTTAGTTGGATAACATTGAAAAGACTGGAATTTAATTTCAATGATTGAACATTCCCTGTAACAGTGCATTCATCTAGTATGTAGTAAATAGTAAATAAAATTGTGGGATAGTACACCATAACTATTTTGTTACTAGTAGGAAAATATTTAGGATACTTTTAACGCTTATTAATTTAAGTCTATTTGAATTGTTTTTAAAGTATAAAAACTCGATAAGTAGCTAAAAGAGTAGTAGTTATTGGATAAATTTTGTGTTATAATATGATGAATGTGCTTTGTTTTGAATTATTTTTTGTCTTTAGAAATATAATTACTGGCTTTAGACGTTTCACTTCATTTATGTGCTTATAATTGTGAGGCAATTATTTAATTACCGTTGCTTTTCATTGTATTCTAGTCAATATTAAATAATATAAGTCGTGTAATAAACATTGTTAATTTTTAAAGATTGTCAATGAATTCACTTAATAAAAAAATTAAAAAGAAACAAGTTGTTTTTAGTTCTTAAAGGTAATTGAAAAACCCAGTGCTAAACATACTTTATACATATATAACAAATTTCATAATATACATAAATATAAACTTAACAACCCTCGAAATATAAAAAATATAATGGCAATAAAGCAGTCTCTTCTAAAATATAATCCATTAAACAATCCGAATTATTATAAGTCATCAAAGCAGGTATAAAGTAAAAAACGTTACGAGTGCCAAAACAAAGAAAGCTAAAATATACACTATAGTTATCCGAACAATTTTATTATGTTCAATTTGATTCAGCTTTTGTTGATGCAAACGTCTCGCGTTCACATCCAATAAAACAGGATCCAAAATCAATTCATTTTGATCATTTTGCGATTCATTTACATTAGAATCTTCATTGCGAGACGATTCCTCTCTTATTAATAGTATTTGATCTAAATCATTAGCAATGGAACGTTGTTTTTTGATATGATTAAAACTAGCTACATTATTAGTTGGTAACGAAGAGAATATGTTGAAATTGTCTGTATTAGAGGAATAAATATCACATAACGGTACAAAATTAGATGAAGGATTATAATTTTTGCTTACCAATAAAGGTTTATCTATTTGTACGTAACTTTTAAAACTTACTTTTTGACTAGGAAGTGCTTGATTATATTTAAAATATTTATCACTATAAGGAGTAAAACTTGCGGAAGATACAGGAGCTTTTTTATCTACAAATTTGGCACTTTCATCTCTGAAACCTATTTCTTCCTTTGAATAATCTACAACTTTAATCTCACGAATTTCCGTATAAATCTTCTGCGTTCTTAATATCCTGCACAATTGCGGCGACAATTTCTTAGTCTCCAAGCTTTCGTATTTATTAGTTTGCTGCATTAATTTACTATATTTTAAATCTTCTAAGTTCCTTATGAATCAATTATCTGAAATTTAAATAACAATAGCCTACATTATTAGACTTATTTTAATAACTTACCCTGTGGATCTAGACGAGATTCCATACTCTGCAAATCATACAGAACCTCAGTAATGGTAGACATACTCCACGCTTGAGTCCTGCAACTATCCCTGCAGTAAGACCCATTGCTATTCGTCAATTCAGGAAGCCCCCGCCAATCAGACGTTTGCAATTCCACAAAATGTTTCGATAGCACCACTTTGGTGTTAGCCAATGTTTCCTTCAACACTCCATTTTCAGCTGCAAAGATTAGCTTAGCTCGCAGGAAAAACCCTATCGGCCACAACCACTCCTGAAATAAGCATCAATAACAGCGAGTTTATTTTAATAAACTATTTACTTACAGGTCCTTGATGATAGTTGAAACCTTGCGCAACTGAACTATCGCTCGATTGATTAGAATTATCGTAATCTCCTCTGTAAGCCCAATCGTCGGGATCCAAAGTTTTCATACCGAGCGGTCCGAGTAGATATTTCTCAGCGTTATTCAACGCTTCCCAAGCGTGTTTGGGTGTAAATAACTCGGGAGCGGCGACCATAGCAATCGGGAAATTGCATCTCAACTGGAAATCCGTGTACTCCCCGCTAGATCCGAACGAATCTTTGTATATGCCGCGTTTGTTGATCAAATCCTTGCGGATTTCGCCATCTACCGGCGCGGAGTTTACCCAGAAACATTTCTCGAAATTAACCTGTATTTTCTGAGCCCATTCCTGGAACGTCCAGGATATTACTGACCCGTTTTTACCCACTCTTTCGACGCCTTTGTAAGGATATTGTTTAGCATCGTGGAGTTTCCCTAACCAGGAAATAACCGATTTCGAAAGGCCTATTAACTCCACAGCTGAACCATCGCGAGGCGTTGCCGGTTTTCCGCGATTTCCAGCTTTATCAGACGATCCCATTTTATCCATCCAAGTACCGCAATTCCATCTGTTACCACCAAACACGAATCCAGTCTCTGGATGCACTCCAATTTGTATATTAAAACCCTGATCGGTCATATGCTCATCGATTTGCCTACCAGCATTCCTCTCCCTAAAAGCCAAACCTTGGAAATGAACTTTCAATCCTTCCTGGATGATATCGTGGAGCGGTTGATCCACAACTCCTGGCAATTGGTTATCGGAATCGTCTGTTGGAAATATTCTGGATACAACATCCGAAAGGATTTTAACGCCATCAGGCACTTCTGTAACGTATTCCTTGATGCAATACAACCACCACCAGATGGCGTCGCGGCAATTAAACCTCGGGTTGCGCCCGCTGTCTAATAAATTAGGAATTAAACCGTGCCTCAAGCAAGCCGCGTATCCTAAAATATGCTCTCGGGCTTCCTGATGGCGACCGGTTAATATCAACAGCCCTCTTAAAGCTATGAAGGTGTCTCTTCCCCAGTTTCTCATGTATCCTGTGGAGAAATGCGGCAACCCCGCGGATAGTGTGACGCAAGTTTGTACAGCTTGATTATCGATAATTCTAGAAGGCGGTTTAGGGGGCGCTATATTCGGAGACAGCGTTGGTAAATTGGAAGATTTTACGTATCCAGCCACTTGTACGGATCCCAAAGCCAAGCTTCTCACGAAAGTCGAGCCGGAGTTGACGAATTCCGACATGAGATTGTGAGTTTTCTTCATAACTAATATGTAAACGGCAGTCACTAGCATGTCGAAATAACAAGGAACTAGATATCTAGGAATAATGGTAAAACTCTTTGTGTTTTCTTCGATCCATACTCCGAGTTGTTCAGTAGAGGGGTCCAGTTTGAGCCTCTTCCAAATGTACTCAATCAGCCAATTGCCGTCTCTTAAATTCCCGCAAAGGGGATGCCCGAGATCGTTGTTCGGTCTGATATTAGACAGTAAAGACATTACGCCTTGTAAACCTGCGTACACCATTGACCCGAAATTGGGGATATTGTAGGTATCAAATCCGAAACCTTCGTCTTGTTCTTCTTGGCTGCATCTGTATAGAATTCTATTCATGTCTGTCAGGTTCAGTTTATTTATAATGCTCGAGAACTCGCTGCCTGATAAATTGCTGATTAGGTTTCGTATTGTTTTAATAGCGGTACTCATTGCTTCGGGTAATGCTGTCCTAAAGTATTAATTTATTTAATTAAAAAATACCGTTTGGTTTAATTATACTTACTTGACAATTACAATGGATCCTGGTTTAAAATTTTTGAAATTCAGCTGAGTTAAATTCGGCGAACCGGAGTCGACTTTCTCGAATACATCGGACTCCGTAACTTGTATGTGCTGTTTCAGAGATACTTGGTATTGGGAAAGGCCGTTGATCCATTTAGAATCTCTAACGAAATCATCGAGTTTAGCAAAATTCGATACAGTGCTATCCGTAAGTCTCAATGAAGCTTCTACGACAATTTCCTCAAGTACACCTTCGAAACGTAAAGGCTTAATGCTTCGTTGGTTATCACCGGAGCTTTCGCGCGGGTGGCTGAATGCCGTAAAGGCCACCAATATGTAACTTTGATGTCTTACAGGACAGTGGCGTGTTACTGCTACTATATCGGGATCCATTTGATCTACATACACCTACAAAAAATTACATTTTAAATACAAATTTTTCAGTACTAACATCTAATAAATACCTGTGTAAACCCATCTTTACCCAACAAAAAATGCAAATCATTGAGCACTCTTTTAGCGGCTATTATACCAGTTTTTTTCGAAACATATCTCACATCTCCCTCTAACTTAACATCCTCAGTCCATTCAGTGTATTGCCTATCCTCGTCCACCACGTGTATGTGATGCGGCACTAACTCATCGTATCCTCTATTAGAACCGCTAGCACAGCAGGCCATATTAACCAATGCAGTACTAGGTAAGAGATCGAATACAGAACGTTTCTCCACCGGGCTGGGGTTATCGTGAGTTTGATCGAGGAACAAAGCGTGAGCAATGGTAGGAACTAACGGCCGCACGTTTGGTTGATAGAAAGAACCTACTGGGGAGCCTCCGAAACGGTGTACTAATCTGCCTTGTTCGTGGGAATCCCAGGCGTTGAGGGCTTCACGTATAAGAGATGTTATGCCCAATCTAAAGCAGCAAAAATTGGTAATTAAATGAGCGATATTGGCGCAAATTTGTTTACCTGTTGACAAAAATATTATCAGTTAAATCAGAGTTGGTGAACAGTTCGGCTGCTACGTAGAGATTGGGGCGAATTTTTCTAGCGCAATCTAACAGGTACTCAGCTACTGGTATAGGTGTAGAGTGACAGTTATCTAATCTAACTCCATCGAAAATTTTGGCTGTTTGTTCTACGTATTTCCTCATGTGCTCCCATAAGTATGGGCAATCTTCGGGTGAATCGCCATATCTTAGCTTCACGCTATCGCCCCAAGCTATCAGCTCTCTTCGTAAATACACCTACAAATCGATACTAATTAATCCAAGCGCAAAGGGAACTTAGTTGTAGAATTTACCTTCGAATCGGATGCTGCGAAATTCTTTAAAGGATCGGAATCCATGACCCAACCGTTGTGGGCCATTAAAAATCGACCTTTGTCGCTGTACATGCACTTTTCGTATTCCTCGAGAGTGCTGGGTGTACCAAAATCAGTGAAGTAACGGTAGACCAGCGGAGTTTTGATGGTTATATCTTCGAATTTCGGTCCATCCGGTTGGATTCTATAAAACGACAATCGTGCAATTTACTAGCTATTAATAAATCTTCGTAAATATTATACCTGAAGTATCGAATACCAGCTATAACGTTTTCAATAGCAGCGCTTAAATGCCCGTTAATTTCGTCTATTATAGCATCATTTAGAGAGTCGAGTTTGCTTTTGAATTGCTCCGAGCATTTTTTGAGTCTGGAATCTTCATCGAAGGTGTCAGTCCAAAATACATTATACAATTTCAGAGCCAGTTTCATGTCGATTTTCGTAGATAATCTTTTATACTCAGGGTCTTGAATGAGCTTCAATTCATCACTTGCAGGTCGCGATTGAGGCGAATTTGGACTGCCAGTTCGAGCCTACAACAATAACATCACAATTTAGTAAATATTTCGAATAACTCAAGCAATGTATTTACCAAATTAAGGAATTCTGCGACGCACTTGTTAGAATCGCACGTGAAGAGTTCATGTATCTTCAAAGGTTCCAAGATGCTAGTACGAAAGTGGTAACGAATAGCGTTTAAATGATCTTCTGTGCTTATTACTGAAGGGATTCCCTTGTCTTCGTAATCTCCTCTTTTTATGGCTGCAGAAAAGAAGTCAAAGGCCGCGTCTAGTAGGTAAGCTGGTCTCATGTAAGGGCAGTTCGAGCAATTATAAGTTACTTCGGGGTGTTCTTGTATCCATTTACTTTCGTTCGCTGTGTGGTTTAGCACTATGTCGCAAATAGAGCAAACCTGATTGTTAAAAAATAAGTTTAATAAAGCTTTTATAATAAAAAAAAATGGTCTTATTACCTTCCACTCTTTCCTCAAAGTCGCCATGAACTGTTCGATTTCATCGAACGTAGGCATTTCTCCATTACTTTTCTGGAAAACTGGATTCAATTTGAGCTGTTCGCTCAAACTGTAAGACGAATTCGATTCGCCCAGTTCCTGAATTGGTGTAAAATGGACGACATTGTACCCAGATTGTTTCGAAACTTGTAACTTATCTTCCCACGTCGAAAACGAACCCAAACTCTTAGTTAATACTGTCTGACATTGTATACAATCCAATTGCAAGTCTTCGTTGTTACCGTATTTGAGTATGGGATCAACGAGGAAATATCCCGAACCGTGTCTTTCACTAGCTTCACTGTAACATGAATCAATGTATTAATCAAATTTATTGGAGTGATTAACTTACCCTTCTTCGAATGTAAAATAATAATGAAAACTACCGGCTATTTCAGCTTCTATTTCGCTGTAAAGGGCCGTATCATCTGCATTTTTGCAGCCTTCTTCGCTCACCCACTCCAAAAGTTGGTACTTATTGCGTTGGAATTGGTGTAATTTATTGCTCACTTTAGCAGGGTAATTGCAATATAAGAATACCCTTCTGCCAAACAAAGAAGGGCCGACTCTAAATTGGATCACCCAATTCTTTTCTATTCTGTATAAAGTACATTCTTGGTGTTCGTGGTTATTCAGAGTGAGCACTCTTGTTTGCTGCATTGTGTTGATCTGTTCTGAATTAGATTCCTCTTTAACAGTGTATTCTGACACTTCTTTTAAATCTGTAGAGTTTAGTGATTGATCAGTAATAGACGAATTACCAGCAACTTCTGATGTATTCTCTTTAAAAGAATCTACATTAACACAGCTTTCGTTCTCTTCTGAGTTATTAATTTCTGATGTATTCTCTTTAAAAGAATCTATATTAGCACAGCTTTGGTTTTCTTCTGAGTTATTATTACCTGATATTTGACTAAATTCAGATACTTTATCGTCGGGTAAATACTCTTCGCATTCCTCGTGATCGATGATGCAAATGGAAGAATGTTTGGAGGAACTTTCCAAGTGTTTTAATGGACTGATTGATAATTCTTTTAGGCTGCTACCTTCGAATTTATTATCGAGAATTTCGAAGTTTGCGTTCTCTTCGAGATTGTTTTCGTTGATGATTTCTATGGAGCTCGAGTCGGATTCGTCTAGAATCGATTTCGTTGTGGTGGAGGTTTCTTCTTTCGGATTTTGCGATTTCACTTCTTCAGCATTGTTAACTACTATACTGGCATACGAAATGGAAGGTGAAACTTTCTTGCTCTCCTTTTGTTTGGATTGCAGCAGGAAATTATCGTCTAGACTGCTTGATTGATAAGTATCGGGTTGATTTGTTTTGTTGGTGTTGTATTTTTCTTGATTACGGTTTTGATAGTGATGGATTATAGGCGGTTTTGATAAGTCTTTTGCCTGTTTTTTATTCGTTTTTTCTATCAGAGTGTTTAGGGTGATTTCCTTTTTGGTTTCGGGAGTTTTCTTAGCTTTATAACGCCTGCCTTTTTCTTTGACTGGCAAAAATGAAAATCCTATATCGTCTGTAGGCGTTAGTTCATTTGAAATAGTTCTTTTAGGTTTCTTATTAATAGTATCTCCGTCTGTTTGATTAACTGTTTTTAGGTTAAAGAACGAGTAACCGATGTTGTCCTCGATGGCTTTAGGTCTTCTGGATGTTAATTGGTCATCACCTGGGAGCATAAATCGCCAATTAAAAGCAATTAAAATTTAAATTAATAATATAACTACCTTCGTTCTTTTTGTCTTTCTTTCCGCTCTTTCCAGGAGCATATTCTTCATTAATCGTTTCTTCGATTATGTCTTCTATGGGTGCTTTTAAATCAGTTTTAAACGTAGGATTATCATTGGGTTTTTTAAATCTCTGGCGAACTTTCACTTCCTTCTTTTGCAATTTATTCGTATTAGAGCCGTTGGAACTGGATTCCGATATATTTTTGGAATCTTCACTATTTTCACTCTGAAAATATCACTATTTTTAGACAATATTACAATTACGTAAAAGGGAATGAAACGAAATGTTAAAGTACTATGCTCTACATATAGGAGTAAATTTAATATAATCTTACACGGCCATTGCATTTGATAACACCTAATAATTTTAATACAACCTGCAACACTCCAAGCGTTAAAAAACAGGTAAAAAATAACAAGAATAAACTACATTTCAATAATAATTCCAAAAAATGAGACATACTTGTTGATGCAAATTGTTTTTCAATTTTCTAACTAAACGATGTTATTCTTAAATACAGAACCAATAGCATAGGTCAATTAACAGATAACAGCTTGGCGTTAATATCGTAAATAAATACAGTAACCCATTAAACAAAGTTATAGTTCACAAAAATAAATGAAAGAAATTTGAAAACGAACCTTTTAAAAATATTAACCAAGGTGACTTTGACATTGCGACATTGCCATTGAAGTGACAGGTGACAGGGTATTGACAGGTTTTTTTTAAGCAACATTGGGGAATCTGTTCTATATTTAGACATACGTCAAAAAAGAAACTCAAAATAAGGCAGTGACTAAGCGAACGACGTACGGTACTTTATGATTATTTTGATACCAAATTGCTATTTATATCAGAAAATATAAATTAAAGTTTAACTGCAGATTTGAATCATATTAATAGTAAAATAAATAGGTTGAAACAGCGTGGAATTTTTCTTGAAAAAATTTATGACAGTCGGCAAAAAATGTCTAAAATTTTAAAATAATTTTTGAAAGTACTCAACTCTAATTTAATAAGGCATTAGATTTTAAATTGTTAGTGAAAATGTATTCAAAATAAATATTTATTCGAAAAGTTCTTTTAAAAAATTGAAATAAAATTACATAATGAGCAATGCTGCCAACATACGCGCTTAAAACAGCTGTTGACTTTTGGAATGGCAACAAATATAAAATAGGTATGTCTAAAAGATTTCCGAAATTACACAAAAAAATGTTAGTAATTTAAAACAAATAATGAGTAGAGATATGTGTAATACCAGCAAAAGTTTAGATAGTGAAAGTGCCGACATTTCCGATCTAGAAAAAGAAGTAACAAATGTGATATTTAATAGCAAAGATGAGGCGAATTCGATTGAAGATGAAGACAATCTTTTTATCAACGATCCCAACAACGCCGATTTCGACGATGATCTCGAGAACCTTAACATAGCGAATTTTTTTCATAAAGTCGATAGCGATCAAATCATATATCAAAAGAAAAAACGGAGATTAAAGCTGATAGGAAAGTACGTGATGGGCGATTTGCTGGGAGAAGGGGCCTACGGCAAGGTAAAAGACATGCTGGATTCCGAGACATTATGCCGGAGGGCCGTTAAAATACTAAAGCAAAGGAAACTACGAAGGATACCGAACGGAGAGCTAAACGTTCAAAGGTATAACATCATCCGATTTAATCCAATTCGATTAACACACCCTTATTTATACATTTATAATTACGCTTGACACATAGAAAAATAGGCGTGATTATCAGAATAATCAATTATAATTTTTCCTATTTTATAAATCATCGGTTATTAATAACCTTCTACCTTCATTTACGAGCTATTTCGATTACTTGTTTACTCATTAAAGCGTCATTCAAGTAGAAATTCATGTGTAGAAATTTTTTATTACTCCACAGTTAATAATTCGAATAAAAAATGCATCTACGAAAACATCTTATCTAAATCAAAGCGCTCGTATTAAATCAAAATTAATGCAAAAAATCACTTACTACTTGCTTTTTGAACGGCCCCGCTATCCACGAGAGAAACGAAGCCATCTTATACCTGTACCTGAAAAATTAACACCACTCGATTAATTTTGTTCCAGGGAAATAAAATTACTTAGGAAATTAAAGCACAAAAACCTAATTAATCTGGTGGATTTGCTGTACAATCACGAGAAAGAGAAGATGTATTTAATAATGGAGTACTGCGTGGGGTCATTGCAAGGGATGCTAGAGGCGTCTCCCGATAAGAAATTCCCCCAATTTCAAGCCCACGATTACTTCCTCCAGCTCATCGACGGGCTGGAGTACCTGCACAGTATGAGGGTCGTCCACAAGGATATCAAACCCGGCAATCTTCTGCTTACGTTAGAAGGGGATTTGAAGATTACTGATTTGGGAGTGGCAGAGGTATTCAATTATATTAATTAGAAAATATTTAAAATTCCCCGAAGTAGCAAACGGAAGCTTTCGAAGAACCAACTCGACTGAATGCTCGCTTATTATTGTTATTCGAAATAGTAGTATTTGCGTATTCAATTACCTTATGCATAAAAATAGCACCGCAGAGGATAGCACTCCACCACCTACAATCTTGAACATTGTCTCATTGAAGATTCCAAAGTACTCGATTGCCATATTTGAACTGCTTTGAACTCCTTTCACATTTTTTCGGCGGCTGTAAATGTGTTTTCTCTATGAATTTCTCTACAATAACATGCGAATTCGGAATTAAAGTATTACGGAACGGATTCTTTGTACCTCCAGCAACCTTTTTTTTTTTAATATAACTTATTGTAAACATAAATTGACCTTTTATCAGCGATAATCACGAATACTGTGTGTACTAACTAACGATAGAGTCGAAACTTAATTGAATGTACGAGCTGCGTAATGTTTAGATATAAATTACGTAGAGGGTTAGTTGTTAATTTGCTGTTGTTGATAAGATATTGTTGTAAAAGGGAGAGTATTTGTGTTAACCTGGGGAAATGTAAACAATGATAGATCCGAGTGTATAACGATTTCATTCATTTAAAACGTGTTGATAGCATGATAGACGGATGCGCTGTTTTCCTTTATACTTTATTTGTTACATAAAGACCTATAAAATTCGATAAGAGCAATAAATTTATCAATTCGGGATTATTTTTAGATGCGTAATTATCTACATTCTGGTCATCGCGTAATTTAGCGTTTCGCTATTTGTATTGGGTGTTCTATTTTCGGAAATAAACAATAACACTTTGGAATATTTAATTAGCTAAAATGGTGCTATTTTGCTAGACGCTTACCACTATAATTTTTCCATTTAATCGGCGATTTGTGTACCGGTACAAACTCCACGTTTACATTAAACAGATAAACTATTTACATGTCTAAATTCCAAGTCTATGAATTTGTATTTTTTTAGACAATAGATCTTTTCGCTAAAGATGATATTTGCTACATCGGCCAGGGATCCCCAGCATTTCAACCACCCGAAATCGCCAACGGTCTGGAGTGCTTCTCGGGATTTAAAGTAGATATATGGAGCAGCGGAGTTACATTGTAAGTGAGCTTCATTTACATATCTTTAAGTATTAATTTATTTGTTTTTCAGGTACAACATTACGACGGGTCTGTACCCTTTCGAGGGCGGCACCATTTTTAGGCTGTTTGAAACCATAGGCAAAGGCGATTTCGAAATTCCCGATGACATCGCCGAGCCTCTCAGAAGTTTACTCGTGGGGATGCTGAGAAAAGACCCGGAGCTGCGGTTTAGTCTTCGGCAGATTAGACAGCATGCGTAAGATTTGTATTCGATAGACAATTTTTATTAATATATTTAACTCGGTTTATTTGCAGATGGTTTATCTCGAGACCGCCCTGTTCTAGTCCACCCGTCCCGATACCCCCTTTGAGGGAAGACGCCCTGCATAAAATGACCGTGTTCCCCTATTTGGTCGAGCATTATTATCACGATCCGAATGAAAATTCCAGTGATGTACAGTATTTTACCGAACACGAATTAAACGGTAATTTTTTAATTAATTTATTGCCAGTCCTACCACAATGTAAGTTTTGACAAGTGTGGCTCATTTGCTTTAATATTTTGCCTAATATTTTGACCCTACCTGCCAAGAAGGGTCTTCTACTGCAACCTACTTGGCAATAAGGTCCTTCTGCTGCAACCTACTTGCCAATAATGTCCTTCTGCTGCAACCTACTTGCCAAGAAGGGTCTTCGAAATATTAACATAGTTTTTTATTGGGAATTTGAGAGCATTTGTCGGAATTTTTGGGGTGTGTTAGAGGGTGTTTTTAATAAGTGTTGATTTGTTTTAGAAATGGAGAAATCTAGAGTCGACTCTGAATACTCAAACGGAAACGCCAATCAAAGTTCGAGCAAGCACAATCGACGGAGGAGCAAGAAGCCGGTGTCTTGTATATCTGTAAAAAATTTCCCCGGGTGTAAACAATCGTGACAAATGTTTTATACTTTTCTTAGTAATTTTGTTAACGTATTTTTGATAAAAAAATCAAAATCACAAAACTTATATTAAATACTTTGTTTATATTTGTAATTTTATATTGTTGTATCGTCAGATGTGTTTAATTGTTTCTGTTGTGTTTGAAATTTCATGAAATTCTAACAAACGTATTTAATATGAGGATGCATACAGAGAGTGCCATATTGAAATTTTAGGGGTACAATTAAAATGATTTAAAAAGTGCGGCGTTTTTCTCAACCCTGTGCTTTGCGTAATGGGAATGTCCTTTGGATTTTACACAACTTCTACGATGTAATCGTTACCACAAACGAATTTTAAATCGATGCGAAGAACGTTCGATCTCTTCTGCATACTAAAGTGAATTAATGAGGACATTGATTTAAAAACTCGCCAATGCATAATCAACTACAGGGCCATACAAATAATCGGACACGAATGTATATATCGGGGATTTTTAATTAGATAGCGAATAATGCGGTGAAAACTATGTTGTGAAAAATATAACGGGAGGTTTCTTGCGTGATTGTTAGCTAAAAATAATTAAATTCTACGGTTAAAATTTGTGAAAATTAACGTACGCCATTGGTTTTAATGTAAATATCTTACTCCCTATTAGAGAGTAACTGCATTACATATCAAATTATAATTAAATTTAGTGATTCTACGCCGGTTGTAATTTTTAAACGTAATTTAGTGAGTATGTGTTTTTTACATATATTTTAGTGTTATAATTAGTGATGTGATTTAGTTATTAATTAGTCAACAATCGGATTAAATTATTAATTTTGCTTGTAGGTAAGTACTACATTTATTAATTGCGTAATTTATGAATTTTTCATACCATAATGCTCCACGTTTAGGTGTGTTCTGATCGCTCCCTTCATACAATTTGTGTGATAATGATAATAGTACTATTATTGATTTTTTTATGAACTTTTGTTTGCAAATGAAAGTGGCTTAATTAATTTTAATATGTAGGCATAAACTTTACGATTAACGCTCCAATCGAATGGCGAATAAAAAGCTCCAAAATCTCAAGGTAAAGCGCATTTATTTTTGTTTTTCGGATTTTTAATCGCTTATTTTCCTCTTGAACAATTTTCTTCTACGATCTATTGGTCGTTTACATGTATTATTTAATTAATAAAGCGCCTTTAGAATAAATTTTCCCACCGAAATTAACCGCAATTTATTTACAAATCGCTTTTTTGAAAAAAAGACGAGGTTAAAATAACATCCACTAAATCACTTACCTTAATGCAAGGTGAAGTCTAAGTGTATAGTATTTCGTTTAAATTCTGTATTGGACTCTTCAAATTTATTTATTTCATTAACACTTCATCCGTGTGCGGAATTAAATACGCAACTTAAAACACTCGTTTAATATACATATATAGGGTGAATCAATTAAGCTGTAAATTAGTAAATATTATCTCCAATTAATAGTCGTGCAGAAAATACAGTCTACAACTCGATGGTATATTAAGTGCCAATGAATTGATAATAATTAATTCGAATCAATGCGGTAAGAATTTGGAGTAATTACTTCTAGGTAAAGTACTAAAATTTCTCGATAAGCGTTTTTTTAGAAATCCTGTACAAAATTATGAAACTTTTTGCAAAGTAATAAAGTAATAAAGTTTAATAGTTTTATGTTTATCAAGAGTTTTAGGTGTTAAAACGTTTAAATGCTATTTGTTTCATTGAACGATCGGTGGTCTAGGCTTCAGTGTCTATTCAATAGTATCGCAATCGATACAAAATTAAATGACAATTGACGAATTAATTGTAAGTAATTGTTCTTCGCGAATTCCTTTATTTTACAGGTGTTGTTGCATTCATTCATAACTTATTTTTAATCAAACATTTTAAACGTGCGATTCATTTATTAAATACTGCAATAGAATATTCACGTGCGCATTATTTTGTGGTATAAATAAAAGAGATGCTACCTAGTACATTTTATTTCGCTGGAAAAATCGGGGTGTTTGTGCAATTAACATAATGGTTTTTCAGAAAATGGACGATAAATATGCAGTGTTTATTAAAGACGTGGATAAGGAATACGGGAAACATGTAGTTTTGCGAAAAATGTGCATGAGGGTGGAACGAGGAACGATGTAAGTTTTCTAACAGTGCCCATTTATTTTCTAATTAAAATTATTCTAGATATGGTTTGTTAGGAGCGAGTGGTTGCGGGAAAACAACCCTTCTCAAAACAGTCGTGGGGACTTCAAGGGTGGACGGGGGTGAAATTTCCATTCTAGGAGAAAGACCAGGTGATGGTGAATCAGCTTTTCCTGGCCCTAAAGTTGGATATATGCCCCAAGTAAGAACCTAAATTAACGTAGATTAGGTGACTAATGTAGAACAAATGCTCCATGATTAATTCAAAAATATTTTTAAAAGGACATCGCTTTGTGCCCAGAATTCACAGTACAAGACGCAGTGCTGTACTACGGCAGAATATTCGGAATGAGCGACGATTTAATTTTAGAAAGATATTTGAACCTCCATCAATTGCTGGAACTTCCACCGCACGACAGGCGAGTAATCACAGCGATTTTTAATAAGAAGAAGAAACTACTATCGTTGAAACAAAACCAACTACATCCGCAACTAACAACATCCCGCTGTCATTGTCAACAATACTAGAAAAAACCTCCAGAATTTCCGTTGCAAAACCCCCGTAGAATCGATAGAAAAAATAAAACCATGCTGGTCGCCATTCAGGACAAGGCCGACTTGCAGGCGAAGATCTCCGAGGCGGGCGAGAAGCTGGTGGTGCTGGACTTCTCGGCCGCCTGGTGCGGCCCCTGCAAGCTGATCGGGCCCCGCATCGAGGAGCTGGCCAAGGAGTTCATCAACATATTCATCCTGAAGATCGACGTGGACGAGTTCGAGGAGCTGGCCATGGAGTACAACGTCTCCTCCATGCCCACGTTCGTGTTCATCAAGAAACAGAACGTGGTCGCTAATCTGAGCGGGGCCAATTACGATAAACTCAGATCGATCATCGAAACGCATAAGTAGTTAACGAAACTTTAACTTTATTCGAGTTTAACTTGTTTTTATAGCATAATGAGAAGGTTATTGCTTTTGAACAATTTGAATAAACGTTTCCACGATAGTAGTTTCTTTTGCGCTACGAGTATCTGTATTTAACAGGAAAATAGAATGTTTGGATATTGCTCTGAATGGGAAAGATTTGTTGCAGGTATTTGAGGAATTGCAGCGGGGGTGAGCAAAGGAGGGTGTCTTTAGCAGCCACTTTGATACACAAACCAGATTTGCTTATAATGGATGAACCAACTGTTGGGCTAGATCCAGTTATTAGAGAAAGGTAATTTACACTATCTTCTACGATTTTAATTAATGATAGTTTGCAGGATTTGGAACCATTTGCTCGAAATAACGAGAACCGAAAAAACATCAGTCATCATCACCACCCATTATGTAGAAGAATGTCGAAATGTTGATACAGTGAGTATCATCACAAGAGAATGTTGTGATGATGAGTGAAGTGATAACCAAGTGGTATTTTTAGGTAGGTTTCATGAGAAACGGACGGTTATTGGCAGAAGATTCCCCGAAACTCCTGTTAGAAAAATACGAAGTTGAATCTTTGGAGCAAGTTTTCCTAATTTTAGCGAGTAAAGATGTGGAGCTAGTGTCGTATAACTTACCTGTTACGCAAAATAAAGATAAACCAATAGTGAGTACACTATTTATTGTAAATTTTCGGCTTCATTTAATATTTTTCTTGTAGAAGAAAAGTACCAATTGCTGTAGATGGAGGAAGAAATTTTCAGTTAACAAACGAAGATTTAGAGCTTTAATAGATAAAAATTGGAAGCAGTTTTACAGGAACATTACGTAAGCTTCAATTAACTACAAAAATGATCCAGGTAAATTTCCATTCTTTTCCAGCGGTATATTTTTCCTACTCTCATTTCCCGTGATGGAAATCGGCGCGTTTTTATCATCAGTAGGAGGAGATGTTAGAAATATCCCCATAGGAATCATCAATAGTGAACCTACAAATTGCTCCAACTACACCAACACCACAGCGGTGCCTTATGACTACTTTTACTGCCATTTCCAGAACCTGAGCTGTCGCTTTCTGTCCTACATCGACGATCCGATGATAGAAAAAGTATTATTATCGCACAAATGTTGGTTAAATTTAATAATAACGTTTGTAGAGGTATTATTCTTCGCTGGATCCAGCCATGTTGGGGGTGAAGAAGGGCGAGATCGCCGGCATAATTTACCTCTCGGACAATTTCACGTACTATTTCGAAAAGCGGATAGAAAATTTGAACGACGAGCACGGCGAAATCATCGATTTCAGCCAAATCAAAATCTGGCTGGACATGTCCAGTAAGTTATCGCCATCCAGCCAATCCGCATTCGTTACTACATAACCTTCCAGATTACCAAATCGGCAGCTCGTTGAAATACAAACTGGTGGAGATATACAACGAGTTCCAGGACGCCGTCTTCACCGAATGCGACTTCAACCTGCAGGTCTACCACAGCCCCCTCCGCATGGACAACTTCTACGTGGGCTCCAACAAGCACGAGCCCTTCATCATCTTCATGCTGCCTGGAATCCTCATCACGTACGCTACATCAACCCACCCACAATCCATCCATTAAACGATCTCATTCCAGGATACAGTTCTTCCTCGGCGCCGTGATGACCTCCCAGATCATCGTGACGGAGCGCCACGACGGCGTCTGGGACCGGTCCGTCGTCGCCGGCGTCACCTCCATGGAGATCACTTTGAGCCACTTTGTCCTCCAGTGCGCTGTGAGCCTCATACAAACTTTGGAGTTGATGTTCTGCACGTTCGTGCTCTACCGGCAGGAGTACGTGGGCAGTTTGTGGTTGATGTTCCTCTTGGTCTTCTCCCAAGGCGTCTGCGGCATGGCATATGGTAAACCAATCCACCAGGACCTGGAGATATGTTTAAAACAACAGAAATTTGTTGTAGGTTTCTTTATTTCGGTCATCAGTACTGACCACACGATGGCTAACGTGGTGCTGACGGGGCTCTATCTTCCCGTGAACCTGCTGAGCGGTAAGTTTGCTGAGCGTTTTGAAACGATTTGCGGGGTAATTTGGGGGTGTTTTAGGTTGGATGTGGCCGGTGGAAGGGATGATGTACGGTTTGAGGGTGCTGGCCCGATGTTTGCCGCTGACTGTGGCCATCGAGTCCTTCAGGAACATCTTCAAGAAGGGATGGGATTTGAGTTACGTGAGGGTGATGGACGGGTTTCTGATCGGGACCGTGTGGACAGTGTTTTTCGGTGTGCTGAGCGTTTGTTTGATGTCTAGGAAGCGGTAGATGTGTATGTAAATGAAAGTTTCTCATCAATAAAATTAGTGCTGATAACAGTGTTTTATTTTTAGCGTCTTTGACCTAATTTAGTGGGCGAATCCTAGGAGGATTAATTTTAGGTGTATTACGAGTTGTTTTAATATTTAAATTAAACAATAGAACACGAGTAGTCCATTACTAATTGCTATATAATCCTTAAGAAGCAGACAATCGCGTTGGCCCGTAGGAAAAACCTTGAAAAGCGTATCCACTGTAATAAGTTGGCGCGAATCCTGCGAACTTTGCGCGAGTCGGTAATAAATAATTCAGCCAGTTTTCGATATATTTGATAATGTGAGAGTCCAGTAAGTTTTAGCAGTATTTTGCTTAGCATTAAACGGTGATATTGGTAATTAAAATTACGGTGAGTAGTTCCTATACGTATTTACATAGTGCAATGGGTTAATAAATATTTGCTAGACGGGCTATTGCTAAGAGGCCAATTTTATTTAAATATTGTATAAAAAAATTAGTATTTTGGGAAATTATTTTTTTAATGAAAATGGTTAATTGAGGTGCAGAAATTAGCATTATTTTTTTAAACTATATAAAATACAATAATAAAAAAAGGCTGTATTGATACCAATTTAATTTTACTTATGTTTAATGAAAATGAAAATAAAAGCACATCCTCCCTTTGCTACAATTAAATACAATTACAATAATTAATTTTTTGCATTTTTTTATAAAAAAAAAGAAATTTTATTTAGGCATTTTTTTCCTATATATTGCCAATTATATTAAACCCTATCAAATTAAATAAAATCATGAAAAAAATGAGGCTTTATTTTGATATCAATTTAATTTTAGCAAAAAGGAAAATAAAGTCATGTTTCACATTAATTATGCTATTAGGTACGCTAATAGGCTATTAATTATTTTTTTTTTATTAAAAAAAAGCAATTTTTCCCTCTATTGCCAATTAATTTGTCCCCATGGAGTATTTGTTTGGAAATATGATAACCGTGTACAAACTTATTGATTAATTATTTGTTATTTTTTAATTACGTATTTTAAAAAAAATTGTTTACGACACTCGTTATATATTTAGTTGATCGTAAAAATGTTCAAACTTATACAGTATCGTTATCTATATTAATATCTTCATTTTTTATTAAGTATCAATCAAAAATAAAGTATTCTTGTTTTCTTTTTATTTGTATATTATTTGCTATGTCTGGAGACCAAAATATTGAGGGGGTTATCTAAACAGTTAAATAAAAATATTATAAGGAAGAGTTTTCTTTTTGAAAACGGCTTATATACAAGTGGATATTTAAGTCGTATTTATAAGTAAAAAGGTATGTCCCATAATTTTAGTGGATAATAAATATTTTTTATGTTCATTTAATTGGTAAGATTATGTATTTAAATTAAAAATTTACCGTAAATGTGCTTCACAATTTAGTGTAGCTATTTCCATAAATGTACAGTTGATTTATAGTTAAATATAAATTAATAATAAAAATCTCTAGGTTATCATAAATTCAACCACCAAATTGTTATTCGTATAAACTGGCTATAATTAAATATTAGCTTTTTATTGTTCCAATTTGCAATTTCAACGAGATTAATTGGGATATTATGCTGATTAATAATTGTTATTAATTCAACCTGATTTAAATATTTTAAGAAAGTAATTAATTGTTGTGTTATACTATACTATAAAACAACATATTAAAAAATTTAAGTACTTAGTGCTCAAGGTTACCACATGCCTATAACATACTTATAATTAATTAAAAAGTGCTGTATATTTGTAAAAGTATTAGAAAAATTTAACATTTTCCATTTCGACAAAATTAATTACGAGGCAATTTTCAATATTTCTAAAAAAAATTGTCAATCAACAAATGTATCGTATGTGTGTGTTATTATGAATTATTAATATAAATAATGACGTACACCATTAAAATTCATTCTACATCAAACTTTATTTTCCACTCTTGTAAAATGAGGCTCCTATACCTGGGTTTTCATCAAATCGGTGACTAAAGGAAAACATTTACATATTATTTTTCTACTAATTTGTTAGAACAATTGGAAATTATGTAAAAAAGATGAAAATAAAATAGTATCTTTATTTCTTCATTGGTGCAACTAAAATGTTTGCTTATGTAATGAAATTCTCAGAGTACCTACTTATTAGTAAATTTTAAACATGCTGGAAATTAATTTAAACGGTATAATTTTAACAATAACAGTATTTACGATTTTTGTACAAAAAAATAAAATAACATGAAATTACCTGTAGTAGGTGTACGTCCAAATATCTATTGTAATAGAAAAATTTATGTTTTCACCAATTTCAAGGCTACTTTAGAAAAATTGCTGAATTTATCGAACAATAAAAATTATATATTAGACAGGTGCTTATTTTTTTCTTCCATTGAAACGAATCCATTAAAACATTTTTTTAAGATCACAAATAAGTAGTTTACCTACACCATTAATTTTTTGCTCTACACCAGACCCACAAAAATGCCAATTCAAAATACCCAGCATAATCTGATACCAAAAGCGAACGAAAAAAATATTCAAATTTCAAAAAATAAAACCTGCATACCTTGCATACTGTTTTCACCTATTCGTTTCCACATTCTACTGCATAAAATTCCAGATAACCTTTAATTACCAGATTCAGTGCGAGATTTCAATTTACAGACAATGTCCAACTACTCCGTGTTAGTGCAAGATGTAGTGAAGAGTTACGGCAACACCCAAATATTAAAGAAGCTCTGCATGACAGTAGAAAAAGGCCAAATGTATGTATCAACCAATCAACTTGCCAGTTAAATTAATCCAGGTTTCTAGATATGGATTACTCGGATCCAGCGGGTGCGGCAAAACCACCCTCTTGAACGCCATAGTAGGCAGGAAGAGGATAGAAAGCGGGGAAATTTGGGTGCTGGGCGGGAAACCCGGAGACCCCGCCAGTGGCGTTCCGGGGCCCAAAGTTGGGTACATGCCTCAAGTAAGTTTAATTATAAAAATATAGAACATATTTTGAGTATTTTACTGTTTGCAGGAAATATCTTTAACAAGAGAATTCACTGTGAAGGACGCCATATTCTACTTCGGTAGGATATACAACATGAAAGAAAGCGACATAAAAGCCAGATATAAAGAATTACTGGAGCTGCTACATTTACCACCAGGCGATAGGTAATAATTAAAAATAAATACAAATTTCTAGCTAATATCATTGCATTTTAGATCGTTAAAAGACTGCAGCGGTGGTCAACAAAGGCGAGTATCCTTTGCAGTGGCTCTCATCCACCAACCCAAGCTCCTTATCCTGGACGAACCCACCGTGGGAATCGATCCTCTGCTAAGGGAAAAGTAACCCACCCACACCCCATCAATTCCCCCATAAATTAAATGGTTAATTTCCAGAATATGGTCCTACTTAATCGACATCACCAAGAGGGAAAACCTGTCTGTGATAATCACCACGCATTACATCGAGGAGTGCAGGCAAGCCGATAAGGTTCGCATTTTCGAAAGAATTATACACTTTTTTTACTAGTGAAATTTGCAGATAGGTCTGATGAGGGACGGGAGACTCCTGACGGAAGATTCCCCAGCGAATTTGCTGCGAACGTTCAACACTGAGACGCTGGAGGAGGTGTTTCTGAGCTTGTCCAGGCAGCAGGATGCAGGAGTGTTGCCGGAGAAAGCGCTCGGGATCAGCAATTTTGCCGAGTCCGATATTCACGATTCTTTGTCCAGCGTTCAATCCAATTGGGCTTCTACAGAAGTGAGTGAATATGGGGAAGATAAAATAAGATTGTGAGTTGAAATTTTTAGGGGCTGACGAAGCAACCGGAGCGAGCTTTCAGTGTTGTAAATAAGCGAAGAATGAACGCTTTGTTGAATAAAAACTTCAAGCAGTTTTACCGGAATGTGTTGTAAGTTGCAATGAAATTGCGAAGATCTCTCCTGATTACTTCTAACAAAATTTCCAGTGCGGTGTTGTTCCTGCTGCTGATACCGATAGTGGTGATGCTGGTAACGATTTACTCGATAGGTTTAGACATGAAGAACATCCCCATAGGTATAATCAACGACGAGGAAATGGGCTTCCACTGCCCGGGCTTCTCCCTAAACGACACTGTCCTGCTGGATAACACCAACGATTGCCATTTCCACAATCTTTCCTGCCGGTTTCTGAAGTACCACCTGGAGCACCCGATGATCACTAAGGTGAATTGTTACTAGTTTAGAAATAAGTGGTGATAATTTATAGAGGAATTTCAGGTGGAATACCAGTCGATAGAAACAGCAATCGATGATGTATTGCATGGAAAATTGTACGGAATCATGTATTTTGCTGAAAATTATTCCAGCTATTTGGAGCAACGTTTACGCGATGATCTATCCGCTTCCAGCGAGGTCCTGGATTTGAGCACTATAAAAGTTCGATTGGATATGTCTAGTAAGTAAGAATCTTATACAGGGTGCTAATGAATACGTTCTACAAACTCCTAGGGCAGGTAAAGTTCTAATAAACAGTGCTCTTGGAGGTTTCTTTTGGGACCTTATTCTACCTTCCCTATAGAAGTTAATCATGTGTATTAAAGATAATTTGGTCCATTAAATTTCGCTTGTAGACCAGCAAGTGGGCATCAGCGTGAGAAACAAACTGACCACCTTGTACCTGGACTTTCAAAAATCCCTGTTCAAGGACTGCAAATACGCGAAAGGTTTCGGGGATTTACCGGTTGTAACCAATTACGAATACGGCTCCATGGACGAGCCCTACCAAATATTCATGTTGCCTGGAATAATCATTACGTGAGCAATGGAATCTTTCCTAATTCCGTTAGTATAAAATTGGTTTTACTTGCAGAATGACGTTCTTCTTCGGGTCCATGATGACCTCGCAAATCCTGATAACCGAGAAACTGGAAGGGGTTTGGGATAGGTCTATAATAGCTGGAGCGACGTCTTTGGAGCTGATAGTATCGCATTTTTCCTTCCAAGCTTGCATCGCCATCATCCAATCATTGGAAGTTATAATATTGTTATATGGAATTTATCAATATGAATATGTTGGTAATTTAGGCCTCGTCTACACGTTGCTTTATTTAGAAGGAATATGCGGGATGGCATTCGGTAAATTAATATACAGGGTGTTATTTAATAACATGCTAATACTGATTCTTGGACCCATTTTAAGAAAAAAACTTCATATAAACCTATGTCCTAAACTTCTTAACTTATTATATGAGATAGGGGGTATTAAAGTTTAAAAAAAAACAATTTTTTACTGTTATTTTCATACCACTTTCGGCGGACATTTCCAACACCTGATTTAAATTATTTCTTTATTTTACTTTAATTTCATAATTTCAACGTTTAAAAGTTATCCGCTTAAATAAATTATTGTTCAGAGTTAGATAAATCGGTTTTTGGTCGTCATTCGTCCAGGGAGATGCAAATGAATGAATTTACATAATTTTTTTTTTTAGCGAAACGGTGAGTTGTACGAAAAAAAGTCAAGAAATCGAATTTGTTCTAAATTGAACGAGAATTCGAAAAATAATTTTGATTTTAAGAGATAGCAGTGGCGTATCACTTTTTTATTCAAAAATATCTAGTCTGAGTCCAGTAGGGACGCCACTGTTAGAAATAAAAAAAAGATTTTTGGGTCAAAAAATGCTCTTTAATGCATAAACGCCGTACACCAAATTTCATAAAAATATTTAAAGTGGTATGAAAATGACAGTAAAAAATTGTTTTTTTTCTTAAAACTTTAATACCCCGTATCTCAAAAGTTAGGAAGTTTTATACATAGGTTTATACGAAGTTTTTTCTTAAAATGGGTCCAAGAATCACCCCCTTAAGTATTAGCATGTTATTAAATAACACCCTGTAAATTAGCCTAATTTAAACGAGATTATGCTCACGTAATGTTCACAGGTTTGTTCGTATCAGCGAGTTGTTCCAACATCTCAATGGCCAGCAACGCCACGTTGGGATTTTACCTGCCATTGATCATGCTCAGCGGTAGGAATCAAACATTTTCGCTCGAAGCAAACTAACGGATTGAGTTTTAGGTTGCATATGGCCTTTGCAAGGCATGTCGCAGGCTCTGCAACTTTTCGCCAGGCTTCTACCGGTCGCTGTGCCCATCGAGGCTCTAGCCAAAGTGATAAAAAAAGGACTCACCGTGGACTCGTGGCAGGTGATACCCGGAGTGGCTACACCCGTTATATGGACTGTTATTTTCGTGGTTTTGAGCGTAATATTCATGAAAAGGCAACAATAAACTTGCTAATAGTTAAGGTTTGTTCCAATAAAGTTACTGAGCAATCGGCTGTTTTATTCGCAACAAATTTTCGTTTGTATCAAGTCGACTTCAATCGGTCATTCGACTTTAAATTCGAAACGAAGCGGGCGCATTTCGGGCACGTACTGACGTTAGTTCAGCGTATTTTTTTTGTCAAAATGAAGAACTCCAGTGATATTTTTTTCCTAAAAGAAAGCGAAAATCCCAGTAACGATTTGTGGTCGATCAAAGGCACCAATCCCATGAAGATCAAGCGGCGGCCGTGCACCGCTCAGAACGAGTGCTTCGAGTACGGCAGGAACAACTTCTGTCCCCAGCAAAGCGACATCAAAGACGAGGAGTCTGGCATTCAGATCGACTCCAGCCAGGCGCCTTCCGTTATCACGCAATCGGATTCAGGTAAAACTAACTAGATTGCTCTCGTAGGCTCTGGAAAGGGGGTGAATTTGGAGTACCCAGTAACAAATTTCTGTTGCAGTGAGTGCTCCAGTGGCAGCCGAAAGCCAAAGCCAGCCGAAAACGTTCGTCAGGAAACACATGGCGAGGCAGCTGCCAGACGATGTGGCGGTGTCCAAGATGGCGAGAAATCCCATAACGGGCTACGGGATCGACCTGAATTCGTACAGGTTTCCCAAGTAACAAAAGATTCGCTCGTGTTCTAATAGAAAAAGCGCACTTTTGTGGTGAGGGCAACTAATGTTGCCTTAAATTCTGCTAAATTTGTAATCGTTCGATGGGTTGTTGTAAATTAAAAAGGTTTTATTGGTAATGATGTTTGTTTTCGATGGGTTTCTGCGAAAGGGTCCTTGAAACTTACGAGGAAAACTGGTTGTGGACTATAAACTTGATAGTAAATGAAAATTGTGGTGTTTGCAAGTCGGTAAATGGTTTTCCGGTTTGTTTTTTATAGGATAAATTAATTCGATGAGTGATAATTTATTACAGTATTTAAATGTTTATGTTGTGTGTGCTACGGAAATTCTTTATTGAATATAGGTGAACCAGGTAATATTATTTGGAGTTGTTTTGGTCATATAATTTGTATGAAAAATGCCCATTTTAATTCAAACAATATAAAAATGTGGCAAGTTGTTAACGAAAATCAATAGACTACTACACTATTTAATAAATTACAAATCGAGATTTGTTATTTTCGAGCAATTAAATGAATTGAAGCGACCGAAAACGTGCTGTTTACTCGCCGAAAAACACGAACTCCTAATTTTTAAATCAAATATTGTTTTGAAGTATTTTTCTCCACCAATTCACAATTTTTATCGCTTTGTAGCATTATTGTGTCAACAAAAAAAATCCATGTAAGTAACAACAAATTTACAAATCTTTTAAAGGACGCCAAAATAAATTCACCCTGTATTTCGCCAAAGAAAAGACAACTTTTCGACATACTAAGGCCAGAAAGGTCGAAGACCTACTCCAGCAGGTAGAAATAACATGCACGCGTTCGATTCAAGGTAAAATTCCCCCGGAAAAATTCGTTGGGAAGAAACTAATTTTTCTACCTTATACTCGCATCGAATAATTTTCAACTACTAAATTAATTCGAGAACCGGTGTGTCCACCTTCCGCCGAATAATTAACAATAATTAACAAACCTTTTTCCGCGAAACTTCAGTTAAAGGCCAGGGCTTCGAGAAAGAGTGTCCGGATTAAATTGCGAATGATTGTTAAAGTGTTAATTATAACGTATTCATCAGTTTCAGAGGAATAATCCAGTTTCAAGAAATTTGAAGGTATTTAGATAATAAATTTTTCTAATACTTTATCGCTTTTTCAATGTTATATCCAAACTGCTATGATTCAATGACAAAATTAATAAAAATTCAAAACTAATAAAATCTGATCGTTCACCTTGAAAACCGACGCCTTTTATTTGGCGTTTATTCTAAATACACGAAAAATATTTCACTTCACAATTCTATTTGAATTCATTTCAGTTTCGAGATGGAATTGGCGATTAAAGTAAAAGACGTAGAAAAATCCTACGGCTCCAACCCAGTGCTGAAGAAGATTTGCTGTAACGTCCCACGAGGGTGCATGTAAGTGCATAAAATAATCACTCTTATATTTCAAATTTAACTCATTTTTGATAAAATTTGCAGCTATGGTTTGCTGGGATCCAGCGGGTGCGGTAAAACCACTTTACTCAGCTGCATTATAGGCAGAAACAAAGTTGATAGTGGTGATATTTATGTTTTTGGGAAAGTACCAGATGGCCCTCTGGGCTCCAGAGTTGGGTATATGCCGCAGGTATACTTCATAACATAATCAAATAAACATACGCTTACCTTTTTACTTGTAGGAAACATCGCTGGTGCGCGAATTTACGGTGAAGGATTCCATTTATTTCTTCGGAAGAGTGTATAATGTGGACCAGGAGACTCTGGAGAAGAGATATAACGAGCTGGTTGAACTTTTGGAGCTACCTAAAGACAATAAGTTGGTGTAATTGGGGTTGCAATTGCGATAAATTCAATTCGTAATAATTTTGTAGGTATATTAAAGATTGCAGTGGCGGCACCCAAAGGAGGGTTTCTTTCGCTGTTACTTTGGTTCATAGACCAAAATTGCTCATACTCGATGAGCCCACTGTTGGTACTGATTCTATACTTAGAGACAGGTAATGTTAACAATTTTTGTAATGACAAAATTCGTTAATATTATTATAATCTTTAGAATATGGAAGTATCTTCTAAAATTAAGCCAAGAAGACAATGTGACTGTGATAATAACAACACACTATATCGAAGAAACTCGAAAAGCCAATATGGTATTCTACTAATTTTGAACGTCTGGTGTTAAAAAATAAATTTCTCTATTATTGCAGATCGGATTAATGCGAGACGGGACTTTATTAATAGAGGAAAACCCGGAAAAACTGTTAAATAGATACAATTGCGACAGCCTGGAGGCAGCTTATCTAATTCTCAGTCGAAAGCAAGAGGATAAACAACAAATACAAGATATTAGTGATAGTTCAACATCAGAAATCATCGAACCAGATGAACCTAATCCTACACCTGGATTTGTATGTACATGAACCTTAAATTCCACTACTAATGGTGAATTTTTAGTCTTATGCAAACGAAGAAACAGTTAAAGAGAAACGAATATTTGCCAAGTTCAGATTCAAAGCTTTGCTGGATAAGAATTTTAAGATATTAAGACGCAATTATTTGTAAGTTGTGAGAGGAATCATCGCAACTTCAGATAATTAAATCGACTGTGTTCCAGAGCTAGCTTATTCCCGGTGCTACTACCCGGTCTACAAGTCTTCTGCTTTCTGCTAGCAGTAGGAAAAGACCCGGCAAACGTTCCTTTTGGCATCGTAAACGAAGAAAGATCCCCGGATTTCTGCAAACATTTCTCCCTAAACAATTCTGTAAAACGCGAGGGAAATTGGGATTGCCACATAGATAGTGTTAGTTGCAGATTCGTTCACTTTTTGGACATGCCACTAATAGAAGAGGTATGAATAAATTGTAATCAAAGTACAATTTGTTTTAGTAGATTTTTTGTAGAAATTCTACGATTCCTCGAGTAAAGCGATGGAGGATCTGGAGAAAGGGAAAATCAACGGGTTCGTGCACTTGCATAGGAATTTATCAGCGTTAATGGAAAGTAGGATAACAGAGGGACTCGATCTGGATGATTTGCCAGATGAAGAAATCCAGGTGTTCCTCGACATGTCCTGTAAATAATGCACTTACCTTACACATCACTTCTATAATATAAAATGTTTCAGCTTTGTACGTAGGAGGAACGCTGAAAGTAAGAATAGCTGAAAGATACGAACAATTCCACGAGCAAATATACAAAGACTGCGGGTATTCCCCCGACATCGCCAAATTACCTTTGAAAGTAGAGGAATATTTCTATGGAGATAAAGACGAGGAATTCATCATATTTATGACACCAGGAATTGTAACCACGTATATATCCACCTTAATAACCAATTATTTCCTTTTATTAACCAATTATTTCCAGAATGATATACTTCATGGGAGTGATAATGACGTGCACAATCATTTTAGACGAAAAAATTGAGGGAATTTGGGACAGATCCATCATAGCTGGAGTAACTTCATTGGAATTGAGCCTATCGCATTTGCTATTCCAAACCACTTTCATGGTACTCATGGCTCTGGAGCTCATGGCCATCGTCTTCTTTTGCTTCCAGCAACCCTACACCGGATCCCTGTGGCTAATTTTCGGTTTAATCTACCTGCAAGGACTAGCCGGGGTGGTTCTAGGTGAATAAATATGTAACAAAATCTTGCTCAAGTGTAATGAGTATTGTTTTTATAGGGTTTGGAATTTCGGTTGTGAGCAACAACCATGTAACTGCCAATGTAATAGTTTCTGGGATATTCAATCCTTTGGTGTTGATTAGCGGTATGATGTGGCCTTCGGAAGCTATAAATGAGTATTTGTTGATTTTCGCGAAATGTTTACCGTTGAATCTTCCCACTACAGCTTTGAGATACGTTATCAAAAAAGGATTGATCTTCACTGATTCAGACGTACTAATGGGTTTTGGATTGCTATGCTTGTGGATCTTCATTCTCGGAGCCGTTAGTATTTTGTACATTAAAAGGAAGCGATGAGTTGTGTTTAAAAACGAGTCCATCTACCTTTACCACTGTAGTAACTACAGCGCTAAAAATACAATAGCAATCTTCCCTTTATTATCGATTACAAATTAGAGGTAAAAGTATTATAGGTAATATAAAAAATATATTTATGTAACAGGTTAGGTACTTTCTAAACTACTTAGTGAATAATACAAGAAATTAATTATCTACGTGTCGTGGAAATTTGTTCCTTCTTCCTATTACCGGCCTAGGTTTGTACAAATCTTCGCTCGAATAACGTTGTGAATCTAAGACATGAAGTTGAATGATAGACTCATTAACAGTGTAATTGTGAATAAAACTTACATCCTCTTATAATTCTCTTTTGCTTGGTGGGAATTAACAAATCCTCCTCTTTACGATCGCCCGATTTATCGCTCTCAGCGGGGCTTAATGGAAGAGAAAAATGCTCATCAGGTGTGATATCTAAAAAAAATACATTTGTTACAACCTCTGAAGCAATAATGGTGGTTAAATTATGATTTTATTTTGTTAGTAAGCGTATGTACAGGGTTAGTCGGGTGAATAAAGCCTTTAAAATTATATTAGGCTCACAAAAAATACC
Organism: Phyllotreta cruciferae; assembly: GCA_917563865.1. Taxonomy (NCBI): domain Eukaryota; kingdom Metazoa; phylum Arthropoda; class Insecta; order Coleoptera; family Chrysomelidae; genus Phyllotreta; species Phyllotreta cruciferae. Next base: position 2,035,039 of record OU830613.1, read on the forward strand.
TGTATTATTGCACATTCTTTTTTTATTGGCCTTTGACACGACCTTATTGGAACTATTGGAATCCCTTCTATTATGCACTTAAACAAAACATTACAAACTTAAACTACAAACTGGCTAAATAATAATACTAAAAAATAAATAAACGAAATAATAATTTCAACGCCTCACGAATGTCCATAAATATATTTAAACCATAAACTTACAACTTACCAATATCAGTATATTGCATCTCGATATTGTTTTTGAAAACTATACTGTCATCTAATTTTCGCTTTCTTCCTCTATTACCATCGCGTTCTTCCTCGAATTGTGAGATTATGTTTTTCAGAAACTTTAGGTTTTTCTCTTCATAATCACTAGGCTTTTCGAGGTACAAGCACTCATCTTTACATTCTAATGCCGAGAGTTGATTGTTGTTTACTACATGATTGTTCTTAGTACTGGATATATTTAACTCTTTTTCCAACAAATCATCATCACCATCGCATTTATTCTCGGTATCTTTTTTTAGATTAGGATCCGGTTTGTTAGAAGTGCAACCGTGAAATTCGTAATCTTCATCTGATTCGTACGAATTATAATTTACCTAAAGAATTATTCAAAATTACAACAAAATAAATACAGCAAATAACTACTTACATTCGACATTACTTGTGCTAGTTTAGCCTCTAAAGCCTCGAAGTTCTCCATACTTAAATTCGCTCTTTTAACCGGTTGCTCCATTTCCTCATTTTCTGCAACATTAACATTATTTATCAACACTTTTATCTAGAAAAATCCGTATTGAGTGCATTGAAAAACTCACCTAACTCCTTCATTTTATTGACTTCGTTATTAGCTAAAATCTCCTTCAACAATAGGCGATTGGTACTAAAACATTCACTGCCATTTTTATTTGACAAATCTATTGTTGACAAGCTCAGTTGATTTTGTTTCTCCAGCCTGGCCAGCTGCTTTCGGATCTTCATTATTTTCATGGCTTCGTTAATGTTTGAAGCGAATTTCGGTTTCAAGTATTTTACAGGATGTACCTATAATTGTATCATTATTTCATCAATTTATCGTAGCTCGTTATGAAGTAATCACCTTGGTAGAATTGTCGTTATCGGTGTTAGTTTCTAAAGGTGCTTTGTTGGTTAATTCGGCTTGATCTGAATTTCCTGAGTCTCCTGAGCCGCTGAAACTCGAGTTTGAATGTTCCTGCGAGTTGCTTTCTGATCTGGATGACATACTTTCTGTGTCGTTGTTTTTGCTGGATGCTCCATCGTTTGAATCTCTGTCGGTTGATCTACGGTCGTTTTTCTTTATTTTCGAACTGTAGTGATCATCTTTGGATTTCTTTTTAGCATCTTTCGGTTCCTTTTTGTTGCTGTGGAAAGTAGAGATACATTTTTATTAGCCTATTTTTGAATAATTCACTTCTACTAAGCTTACCTATTATGCTTGTTGGTTTCATCTTTTTTCTTTTTATCTGTTGACTTTGATCTAGACTCGATACTTTCTTTGCTCTGTTTTTCTTTTGAGCTGTGATTAGAATCTTTCTTCTTGTCCTTTGCTACACTTTGTTTTGAACTGTTACCGTTATTATTACTGCTGCTGGAAGATCTATTTTTATCTTTAATTTCCTTATTGTCGTTATCTTTTTCCTTGTGCTTATATTTATCTTTATCCTTATCGGATTTTTCTTTGCTTTTAGAGTAGTCTTTTTCGTTTCCTCTAGCATACTTGTCTTTGTCGCTTTTGAATTTATCTTTATTCGATTTTTCTTTCTCAGATTTGCCTTTTTCTTGTTTATATTTTTCTTGATCGGCTTTTTCTTTTTCATCCTTGCTTTTCTCTGATTTCTTATCTTTTCCTGACTTAGACTTTTCTCTGTCGTATTTAGATAATTTATCTCTTTCTTTATCATTCCTCTCTTTACTCCTGTCTTTATCCCTCGAATCCTTTTTATACGAGTCTCTATCTTTAGAGGTTTTATGAGATGAATGCTTCGAATATTTATCCCTATCTCTAGATGAGCTGCTTTTTCTATGTCTATCATCCTTTTTATCTTTGTATTTATCAGAACTTTTGGATCTTTTGTCTTTTTTATCAGATTCGCTCGTTCTTTCACTACCTCTGCTAACCATCGATTCTTCTTTTTTGAAATCTAAAATAATAACAACTTAGCCACATTTAAACACAAATCATATAGTACATGCCTTTGAAAGAAAAAACATTTTCTGAGCTTTTTACTGCATTTGATTCTTCTACTTTACTATCATTTTTGTTGTCAGTGCTTGAATCTTCGCAAATTTCCATTTTCGTTGTGTCTTCCGATGTAACAATGGATAATCGTGTTTCTGTACTGTTCTGCGAATCTTGATTCGATGAATCAACTAGAGAATTCCTCATTTCTGTTTTCTGAACACCTTCGTTATTTTGTGAGCCTGTGAAACAAACTGTTGTAAACTAAATCCCCCTTTAAACAGTTACATAATACCTGATATTTCGGATGAATGCGAATTCTCATCCAGTTGCATTTTATTATCTTCATCTAGAGGGTCATTTTCAGTTTTGGTGATGTTGCCCAAGGGTTCAAATGCAGGGCTTTCATCTTCCTCCATTTTCCCACTTGAATTTAACGAATCATTTTGATTATCGGGTTTCTTTTCATGTTTAAAGCTACATTCGGAGGATTCGGGAGATACGGCTTCTAGATCAGTTGGAAGCAAATCTGTAATACTAAAAATATATACGTAAAAATAAAGTAGATTTAGTTATTGTGTTATTTATTATTACCTAACTTTCTTGTCTTCTTTTTTAATACGATTGTTCGGTTTTTCTACGCCTAAAAATTTGTAGACAACTTCCTCTACTTTCGGTAGGAATACAGTGCTAATTTTGGGGTTCACAACTTGATCAACAATTCTTTCGACTCCGGTTTCAAGGAAGCCCGATCTGCACAAATGCGTTTAATTAATGCGGATCTCTTCGAAATAGCACTCGTAACTTACTCGTACAAATTCTTGCGAAGGTGCTCCCTGAGTTGGTTTTTATTCAACTCGACATTCCAAGTTTGTTGTTTCAAAAACGAAGTCACCGTTCCTTCAACTCGCTGCCTTAGATTTTGGTAGGCTGGTTTCGTGTCTACATCAGCTATGCACTCTTTTCGAAACTGATCGAATATCCCCTGAGATTTTAATTCGGAGACCAATTGTTCCACCAATCTCAAGTCGCCTGGCATGTAACTATTAGAAATCACTTCCATTCTAGCGATTTATTCTAGAAATTGAGCCTAAAATTGAACTTGAACATTATTTGCAAAGTTTATTTTTCTTACGTTTGACGTTTGACACTAAACTTGACAGTTGGCGTTTATGCTTCTGTTTTACAGACAAATTTTGACGTTTAAAAAAAGAGAAGAAAATTGTATTGACGTTTTTGAATGTTTTGACGTTTATCGTAATGGTTGTTTATTGAGGGTATTCAATTTGTTGAATTATTTTTATCAGAAAGTTTAGTAATTTGTATTTAATCAATGGAGCGTTTATTGAAATAGTAATACATAAGAATGAAATTTAATTTTTATTAGATAATCATGGCTGGTGTTGTACCAAAAAAGTCAACTTCTGGTAGAAAACAATGGACACTCAGTGGTAAATATTTTCTACTTTCTACATTCTTGATGTAAATTATTAAATATGACTTTCAGGGCCATCTGAACGTTCTCTTAAACGTTTGAGAAGCCAATTAGCTTCTGATGGCTGTCCAGAGTCCCAAGTAGTCCTTGCTAAACAACTGTTAGATGAAGAGTGTGGTATGTAAATTTGTGTTATTCTAACAATTATTGTTGTAAAATAGTTAATTTGCAGAATTTGAGGCAGAAAAAAAGGAAAACGCACGACTGGGCGTATATTGGCTGATCAAAGCATCAGAACAAGGCAACACCGAAGCAACAAATTTATTAAAAACATGCCTACAAACAGGAAAAGGCATTACAGAACACAACTACATGGATGTGAAATCCTGCATTTCCATGACCCAGGATGAGAAACTTGCCAGGAAAGCAGCTAGAGAAATGTTTGCTAGGTACACATCTTCCCAAGCCTGCTTTATTTTCCGACTAAAACTTATTTTATTTCAAGTTTATCGAACGGTGGAGAATACATCACATCAGAACAATTAAAAAGGAAGATGTTAGCGATAGATCGTGGAGAAACGTGCTCAAAATCAACCGAAACTAACGATATAGACAACGATAATTTCGCAAACCAGCTACTAGATGAGGATTTAATTTACAGCGAATCAGAAGAAGAAACCGATTGGTCGCAAAGGTCAGATAGTAGTAATGAGAAATTAACCGAAGACCATCTACTTGCTGCAGCGGTAGATTATTCACACGGCCAGTTACCGGAACTGAATCAAATACTGTGCCTCTCTGAACCGGATTTGAGAGCACTAGATCACATACCGTTTGTGCACAGGTCCTTGTTGCATCCTTATTTAGCTTTAAAAATATTGTACTACAAACTAATATCGTACCTAGGCAGGAAAACCTGGCCAATCATAGGTCCTGTAATCAAATGGGAATTCCAAATATTCGTACTGATTTTAGCATACATGTTTTTGAGTACCGAAAATATTTTAGTGGTGTTTCTCACATTGCTTTACTACACAACGTTCGCTATAATGGTATGCTCGACGTTTCAAATGCTGCAACATCAAAGGGAGCTGGTGAATTACAGGGTATGGTCTAGTCTCTTTATTTGCTATTCCGGGGGTAATTTAAACGCAAACGAAACTGAATATCAGTACATTCGCAACCATATGAAACCTTATGGACACTTTTTCGTTAGTTTATTGATAAATTTGTTTGTGTACTCATTCATATCGGAGCAGCTGATACCTCAATCGGAGCTGACTATTATTTCTTTTCTGTTAACTTTCATGACTTTGTTGGGTTTCATGCAGAAAATTCGTTCTAAAACCTTGTTTGATGTGTCTATATTATTCAGTTTTGCTATTAATGTTCTAGCGAAATATCCATACGAAACAGATCCTGTGGTTACGCAAGGGTGGAGGTTTTTGGAACTCAACGTTCCAACCTTTCCTAGTTATGTAGTAGGTAATGGAATCGAATTTTGTATAAGCTTCAGGTTTATTTTATTCGCCCTGATTCCCGTGATTTTCCTCAAAATCGCCCATTCGCAGAACTGGAGAGGCACTTACAAAACCTTAATCCCTCACTGTGTGACATTGAGCTGGCTGCAAATTTGTATTATAAGTTCCCAAGGAGCCACCATGTTTGGTTTCCTTCGCGGTACTCTAGCTTTAGTAGGTGTTGTGTTGTTTTTACCATTAGTAGGCATAACTAGCATACTTGTACCCATAGCTGCGCTGAGCAAATGGGTGATAACCTCGAATTTCGTTTACACTGTTTGTATTTTTGTTATTTTGAGTACGCTAGGGTTCGGGATTTGTTACGTCTGCGCTCAAACTAGGTATAAAAAATACACAGCGGTAATCCAAATTGTGCTAATGATTGTAGCGTTTGTATTCCTAATCGATTCATCGAATGATATCAAGAGTTATTTCGAAGAGGATGTTAAGCATCCTCAACCCATGAGCTGGGATGTGTATCAAAGATATTGCCACCAGCCGGTGTGGCAGGAGGAAAACGTGGCTGTATCGCAGATAAAATGCGTTGGTTTAGAGAAAATTACAGTGCAATGGAACGGTTATATTAGCGAAATTAAACTCAGATCGGTAACGAATACCTACAAAACGATTATCGATAGATTACCGCAGGATATATCGCGGTATTTGTACTGTTTCTACGGCGAAGCCAACCAATCTGATTGCGAAAATGTACCGGAGATTGTTAAAGATAACTGTTTCGCGTTTTACGATATCCTTAATTCGGTAAATCGGTGTTCTTTGAGGAAATACGACGAGTATACATTTGAAATAATTCTCAAAATGCACTCGAGCATATGGGGCAAAGCCACCGAAGTCACTCTAGTCGCCGAGAACGATTTCAAAGAGTTTATATTGAAATTAAAACCCACAGATCACATCTGGTTCAAAGGGGAGTTGTTCAATAATGAAAATTTAGGGGCTGATGGTATCCTGGGGGGATTGAAGCCTCACATTCGTTTGGAGGAACTGGGGTGCTCCTCCTGCCAAGACAATACTTTAACTGCGATTAAACTGCAACCGGGTTCGAGCGTTCGTTTGTATGATGTTTTAGATTCTATTAGCGTTGGTGCAAAGTTTATATTGAATGTTATTTTTAGACCGTATATATTATTTAAATGAGATTTTTATGGAATAAAATGTACCTAAAATTATTTTTAATATAGTAACCGTTTTTGTGTAGATTTACTATTTATCCTATATAATTTATATTATTTACCTGCAAAATATTTTTCATAACCGCAAACGATAAAATGGTTGCCTATGTAGTAGGATTGTACATTAATATTAATGTAACTAAATACCTGAATAAGAAGAGGCTGTGTATTTTTGATAGATGTCATTGTATTTAACCTATCAGATGACGTTTTAAATGTCGTTCGATCAGAAAATTACAGCTATGTTGAAAGAAAGAGTGTATTATAGTAGAGATATTTTAATCTTTTTTAAATGTTGAGTTAGTGTATGATAGTGTTTTAATTAATTCTGTGCAATTACATGCTAGTTAAGGAATGACAGTGTTTTAAAAAAGCGAAGTTCTACGTTTGTTTACACCACAATAAATAATTGGGTGATCTATATTTAGTTACGAAAATTGTATAGAGATGAAAAGGCACACATAATTGATACTATTAGTTGAATTATAATTGTTTACGACATTAAATAGTTTTCAAATAACCCTTAATATGACTACTGTAGCTATGGAAGAATACGAACTAATGAAAGACTCGAAATATCGCCTTTATGTCGCTGCAATTGATAAAGCGCTGAAGAATTTCGAATATACATCAGAATGGGCCGATCTCATTTCAGCATTAGGCAAGCTCAACAAGGTAACGCATTTCTCACTAATATTCACCGACTCAAACTCATCGTGCTCTTTCAACAGGTTCTGCTAAGTTATACAAAGTTTCCCGTAATACCAAGACGAATCAAAATCAGCAAGAGACTTGCACAATGCATGCATCCAGCCCTACCTTCAGGCGTGCACCTGAAGGCCTTAGAGACCTATGACATCATATTCAGGTGCATGGGTACGAACAGACTGGCTTGCGAATTGTTTATCTACAGCTCCGGTAAGTTGACACCTACTGCGTTTTTTCTATTGTTAATTGTTAGTAACCCAACTATAATTTTATTTGAAACATTCCTGCTTTGTTTACTTACAATGCCTCATAATTGTAAATGTTTGTTTGAATTTTCTTAACAAGATTTTTATTCGTAAATATGCTGAAGCGTTTTATGTATTGTTTTGAGGAAACCATTGTTGCGTTAGGTATCTATTTAACTAGTAGTTTGTTAGATTTTCCATGAATCATAGTGAGTACATAAATAAATGTATTATACTATAATGCAAACATTACCAAAAACCATAAAAAGTGCTATCAAATATCGTCCTGTAAACAGATACTTTTTATGACTACCTATAACTAGCATTGAATTGTTCATTAACCTGTAAAGTTGATTTTTAATCGTTTTTACCATAAATTTGCGTTTAATTGCCGTGATATTGAAACTGTTTATTAATTATTAAGCAAATTTAATCCAATTTGCTCGCCGGTTTTTCGGTTGTTTAAGGAAACACAGACATTTTAAAAATGCCGCTGCACTAATTTAAATTCGACATTGAACTTTTATTTTTGTCAATTATTATTTTTATGGTTCACTAGCGATGACCTTCAAGTCCTTTATGGGTTTTAACGGCGTGGAAAATATTTATTTGTACATTTAAAAATCGATATAATTTTTTATTGGGTTAAAACATGCCCGTGTTATGTTTGTACCTAATCTAATTTTAACTGTTCCATTCTTTCACTCAAAGTAGGATAAAAAATTCATTTCGAAATGAATAAATAATGTACTCTGACAGTCCCTTTTAAGTAGCAATTTCGATTCTAATTTTAAAAATTATCGTCTGTATAATTAACCGAAGCGATAACAACGTTTAGTTAGAATTTTAAACAAATTATTGATCTATGTATTTGTCGTTTGCATTATAAACAATTTCAGAAATCAAGGAAGTTTTGTAGCATATTTTGAAGTTACACGTTATTTAATATTTTTTTTACATTTTATCTCTATTTGCGGCTACACGCAACACGGAAATGCTTTTAGACCTCCTCAGAGAAGGTCGATTTTTAAATAGCTAATACATTTTTTATCTTAAATGACGAGAAAATCGCAACAAATTTTTCCAATATCCAACCCGCAATCAATGTTGATTAAACACTGAAAGAACGTAAATCACCCAGATTAAGATTAGATAACAAATTTCTATAGAATTATTGAACTGATAGGGAACGGGAACTAATCTGGTTTTGTACTCGATTAATCAATAACATAATATTTTACTGCAAAGACAATTTGTTAGTAGGAAGTACTCGTTTATCTGTATAATTGTTGACAGGCTATTTTTGTTTGAGCTATAATTATCTTATTGCTGTTAATTATACTCTAAACCGAATCAATACAATGTTATTGTACTTTTTTAGCTACTTATGCTAGGGAAACCAGTCGAATTTAATTTGAATTAATAAGGAGAAAGTGCGAATACAATATTAAAATAATCGGAACGTCTGAAATAACTGTTCAAAAAAATTAATCGTCGCATGTTAGAAAAATTTCGCAAATATGTATGTCATCTTACATGCGTGTTAAAATGATTTATGTTGTAGATAACTCTAGATTTGCTGTAGAGTTGTAAAAGAGTTCCTTAATACACTATTTATAGATACGAGATTATAGCAATTAATGCTAGAATTTTAATACATTAATTTCATATAGGTCTCTTTCCACTCATGGGCCATGCTGCAATGAACATTAGACCTACTTTATTGACCATCTACGAAACCCATTTCATTCCTCTAGGATACAGATTGAGGCCTGCTTTGAGCGGGTTCCTCAGCGGCATTTTATTAGGACTAGATACCGGTACAGACCACTACGATAGGTAGACTATTACCAATCGAAATAAATCCTATACTGATTATTCACCAACTTTCAGGACTAATTTGCTGTTGGAAAACGTTTGCGAAGGGGTAGAACCTCCATTTTTCTACACCTGCATTTGGCAATGCGTAGCTAATAACAGTCCAGTACGATTGCCTGCTGTTAGCTACGTTTTGGCTCACTATAGCAGGAAATTATCCATGGAGGATCAGCTGCATTTGATGGGGTGTGATATAGGCTTGATGGTAAATTCGATTAAATTGGTTTTCTGTGGAGATTTTGGTTTATATTTGATGCTTTTAGGTGACTGGTTTGTGTGCTGCAGTGCAAGATTCGAGCGTATTAGTGCAAAGATCTGCACTAGATTTGTTGATGGTGTGTTTTCCCATGCAAAATAAACAATTATTATATGCTGATATGGTTCGCTTGGTAACAGCTGCTCTTACTACAATACTAAGGCGAGATATGTCCCTAAATAGGTATACATAATTTATTATTAGAGGCTTTTATTACCTAATTTTGTAACGTTTTAGGCGACTGTATTCCTGGTTGTTGAGTACTGAAGTAAACGTGAAGCTAGAAACAGATTTAGAAGAAACGGTATTGCAGGAACAACATTCGATAGCTTATGATTTATTAAACGACGCTTTGAAGATAATATTGAAGAAATGCAGTACAGAAATTCCAATAGACGTGAAACCTTACAGACTTTTGATATCATTGTTCGACAAGCCGCAAATAGGACCGGTCATTTTGGACAGCATATTGTGCGATGTATTCAGAACGCTCTATCTATCTTGTTTGCACCAACAGAAGAACAAAACGAATGTAGTGAGATGTGTTTCTTTTACTGGGGATTTGACGAGTTTGAAAACAGACGATAGCGTTCTGAGCAAACAGTTCGTTATGAAGAACTGTCCCGAGTTGATCAAGAACGCTAATTTGCTGTTCAATACGCTGCAAAGGCACTACATTTGGACGTACATCGAGAATTTGTTCGTTGAAGCTGTGAAGAACGTGAAAACTTACAAGTACAGAGATAGAAATCAAGTCAGCGAAATAGGCAGTGGGCCGCCGCATATATTAGAAATTTGCATACTTACAGACTTTTTGTTAGATATAATTCCTATAGAATCTTACGCGGAGAACGCTAATGATATTTTACCAGATTTGTTTTGGAAGTTGATTTCTGAGTTAGAGACGAATTTACAGGATTTGAATCAATGCGAAATATCGGAGAGTTTGCAGTTGTGCACTAAAATTTTGAGCAAAATCCAACCGATGGCTATGCCTACTCCTAACACTAGTTTAAATTCCACGTTGAGTGATAGTTTAGAGAAGACTTTAGAGAGCTCGATGTCGGAGGAGAGGCAGGAAAACGGCGAAGTGAAAACGATAGAAAAGAGCAAATCAGACTCGAAAATCAACGAAAATCTAAACAATCCCGGCAAAAACGAGCTAACGGTAGGCGAAATCAACCGAGAGCGATCGTACAGCAACCAAATGTTGAAGAAAAAGGAGAAATCCAGCCCGAGAATCGACAAAAAACAGAAAAACAAAAAATCCAAATCCACCCCCAAGCTCAGCGACGATTCCAAAAACGAAAACGACGATTCAATCAGCTCAGAAAACGCCACCCCTGTACCCGAAAAAAAACCCATCACCGCCGCCCCGGAACCCTCCAAACTCACCACCATAGAAAACAAACATTTCATCAAATGCCTCGAGGAATACAAGCGATTCTACACCCAATTCATCAAGATCAAACTCCTGCCTCGCACCGACGTCGACTCCATCATGGAGAAATTAATCTGCGAGAAAAACAACCAAACCAATCGGCTGGTGAAGCTGCTGGATGCTCGCTTGAAGGGGGAATTCAACTCTGAATGTCTGGAGGATTTCGCAGCGTCCAGGAAAATCCTACGCTTCCCCAACTTCGAAGGAAAGAAGAACGAAAACGATTACGAGCGCTCCATGAGGATTGCTTCCAATATATTATTGGAGTTCTCTGCATTTCCTAATTTAATAGGTACGTTTATTGTGTTAATTTTCAGCAATAATATTCTTATATTTTATGTTTGTTTAGATCCCAAAATGGACAACGAGGATTATCTACCGGACTGGGTGAAATCTTTAATAGTGGCTGCTTGCTGTAGCGATTCCTCGAGAGATAATCAATTGACTGCGATGAATACATTATTGGAGATATTCAATTTGGCTAACACCGCCTTATTGACTAAGAAATTAGACTGCAATACGAATATAGTGATCACGGGTATTTTAGGAATTAGGCACGTTAGGTATATCGAAGAGAATACGCTAGTCATAGAAGTGAGTGTTAATTTTATTACTAATAATTTCAATGGTATTTAAAATTTGGATTTTTTTTAGGAAATGTGTCAAATTTTATGGGACTTACTGGGCTTGTTAGACAATCAAAATCAAATAATGTTGTGCGTGACGTTATTGTACCAAATACACAATACATTCGATAACACCTTATTCGTAGAGAATGTGATCAATAAATTTCTCACCCAAGAAAACATTACAGTGAAATACGTGAAGCAGTTCTTCCTCCTGTGGCATTTAGGTCGAGATTTATCGATTAAAACCTCCCCTAACAAACCAGATTTAAGAAACTTCGACAGGTAACAACTCTTTAATTTCACCTACAATCTTATGTACTAATTTATTTCCAGATCGCTTTTAAAAATGCTGGACAATCTCCAAAACAAAGACTCCCCCAATCTCCAGCTGCTCTCCGAAGCTTTCCTAACCCACGCACTTCTCCACAACGATATCTCCAGGATAATAAACCCCATTTTGTTGAAGCTACTAGCTTCTAACACAGCTCGAGTTTCAATTAGACACGTGAACATCCAGGATTCTGATTCTCAAAGCGATATCACCACACAAGACCACAATCGAATCGAAAACATCCAATCGAAGAAGATTTATGCAGTGAGCAATGTTAATGGAAATATAATGTACCATGTAACAGACAGCCCTAGCATGAAACCCACGAAGAAAAGATGGTTTATATTCTCTAATAAAGCTGGTAAAAGGCTATCATCTCCCGTTATTAACATGACTACTAGTATCAACGAAGATTCTAATGTGGTGACCAAGAAGAATAGGGATTTTAAAGGCGTTAATGCTTCCCCTAAATCGGAGAAATCTACTAAAAACGTTAAACTGATTATAAATCCTTTGAGTTCTAAAGAAGTGTACCCGATGGGTATAGATGGTTCATACACCAAAAGAAACTCGAATTCTTCTTTAGAAAGCTTGTCTTCAAGCAACGATCTCACCCAAACCAGCAACGAAGATTCGTTCGGTAAAAGCTTGACTCCGGATAAATTCAACGGTGAAAGAGACTCTGGTTTCGATAGTTTAAAAACGAAAAACAGCTTAGAATCCTCCGTGGAAAGGGAGTACAAAGCTAAAGTGCTTCTAGACAGCATCGAGCCCATCACTGATGGGTTAATAGTGGAGGCAGTGAACGATAATTTGAATTTCTCGAAACTACCGAAGTCTCACAGCTTCGATGATCAAATCAACTTCGCTAAAGAGAACAATTTAGTGCAGAGCTGGTCGTATTGTATATCTGATTCGGATAATTTACACGGTAATTGCGAGCTTGAATTGAGCAAAAGCGCAGAAGATTTCTTCAGGAGGAACGAGGAAAAGTACATAGTGAGCGAGATATTGAACGATATCATCGATAAAGTGATAGAAGATGTTGAAGATTGCCCTATAAGGCCAACAGATTTGGATTTGAAGTCGAAAATCTACCACTCTACTCACAAGAATGTTGTGTTGTATCCGATACATTCGCATTTGTGTTTATATTATGAAATTTTCGATTCAAATCAGATTATCTACGCGCTGCATACGCTGAAAAGTTGCATCAACTCGAATTCGCAATTGTTCATTAAATGTTTAGCTACCAGCGGAATGAAGGATTTGAAATGTAACGAAATATTAAATTTACTAGCTCGCCATAGGAAGAGTCTATTAGGATATGGATTTACTGGAGATTTGAACGTGGATCACACGAATTTCTACAGAGGGTACATGTTTTTGGACGTAATAATTTCGATTTGCCTCAATTACTCGAGGACGTTCTTCCCTTTTTTGGACGATACGAGTTTGCTTACTGAAGAAATGAACAACAATTTGAAAATACAATTAGAAAGCTTGGACATATTAAACATTATATTAAAGAAATTGATCATAATGGTAGACGAGAACAGTAAAGGATTCTCCAGTTACATAGCTGATTTACTGGTGAAGTGCAAACTACAGAAAATTCTACTCAACTGTTTGCTGATATCAGTGCGAAATTTCGATGATGAGATGACGTTTGCTGAAGAAATCCTCGCCTACAATAATTTCCAGTTGTGCGATAACAATAATCGAGTGGGTGAGCATGTAGAGGCCTACCAGATCCAAATACTGCGATTAATAAACTCTTTAATCATACTAGAATCGAAGATTTTCTCGCAAAAATCCGACGAAAGCATCAACGTTTCAGTGGTTTTAATACCACAACAACAAATATTCCTTTCTGCTGTTATGAGCGCTTTGAGGCAACAAAACATGAAGCATTTGCACGAGAACTGGCTGCGTTTGGTTACCACTTGCTTACCACACTTTGGAGACAATTTAAAGCAAGTTTCCATCAGCGTAATCCATCAGATATGCAACAACATCGAAGAGATAGCCTCAAACTACAACAAAACTGAATTGGAAAACGAATTGTGCTCGGATTACGCCGTAACCCAACTGGAAGCTTTAACAATTTTATGCCACTACTGCCTCTTGGATTCATCGCAGAACGTTCCCACCACTCCAAACACACCTCCTACTCACACTGGCGAGATCATCAACAATCTCTTCAACGTGTTCTTCTCGCCTTTAGCGAACGACTTGCATTTGACGGCCAAACAGAACTCCGATCACTACCAGAACGCCAGGAAGACCATCCTCGGCCACATGCCTAGGATTATATCCAGTGTTGCCAAGCTGTGGCAGACCATCGTGAATTTGGAGAACGATTTCAACGGCATCTTCGGCAACTCCAAGGTGGTCAAGCAGCAGTTGCTGGAGTTTCTGAGCCCCATTTCGGTGCATCACAGCGCCAGCTTCTTGGCTGCTATATCGGTGACTTGGTACGAGCGAAGGAATCCATTCACTAACGTTAAAACGGTTCGTATATTGTAGGAGTTAATTCGAGTGTATAAATGTGATATTTCAGGTGCTTCCCGAACCGAATTCTAGCCAAAACAATCTAGTGTACCTCATTTTGGCTATAAGGGTTATTCCATTAGATAATTTAGTGCAAACTGTAACGGCTGTGATAAAGAATCCTCCTCCCACGGAAGGGCTTAGCTCGGATATTTGTTTGGATGTCTCCGTTCTGGAGCTATTCTATTGGTAAGTACTTGGTAAGCTTTGATAACCTGGTGTCAACTAATTTGGATTCATACAGTTATATGCGTAACGCCACCTCTACCCAATTATTCGAAGCTTGGGGTTCGCTTCTGACTTTGATCAGAGAAGGTTGTTCGTTATCGCCACCAGCGCAGTTCTTGTTAGCTGCAATTCTGCACGAAATCATGATCAAATGTTGCCCGTTAGAGGAGAAGAAAGACCAAAAAGACCTACAAGACGTAACAGCTAAGGTAACTTTAACAATTTTGCTTTATACCAGAATTACAGTATATTTTTGTTTAGTTAATCGACTGCGTATCGCAAGTGTGCGGCTCATGTTTGGAGCAAACGACTTGGCTGAGGAGGAATTTCGCTGTTAAGGAGCAAGACGAGGAATCCATCTCTGATTCTAATACAATAAGCGGCAGCCACAGCGATATATTTTTGAATTCGAGTCACAGCGTACAAGCGCAATTAGTAAGTATTAAGGCTTGTGTCGACTAGCAATAAATTTGCGAAAGTACTATCAGACACTTTAATATAAACGTATACACGACTTGCCTAAAAACTATTGCAAGTTATCCCTTTTTAGAATATTTTGGCAACTCGTAATATTAATTTGCATTGTTTATTATAGGTCCTCTCGGAAATTCTAGCCCCTATTCTAGACATATGCTTCGGCTCATCAGAAAAAGACAAAGTGAACAACATACTAGTATCATTAATGTGCAACATAGTCCCTTATTTGAAGACCCACACCGTGAGGAACATGCCCAGCTTCAACGCTTGTTCTAAACTGCTCTCGAGCTTGAGCAGCTACCAGTACACCAGGAAGGCTTGGAAGAAGGACGTGTTCGATTTACTGTTCGATAATTCGCTGTTTCAAATGGATTACTCCTGCATGAAATATTGGAGGGTTATCGTGGATAATCTGATGACACACGACAACACCACGTTCAGGGATCTTATGAGTAATGTTGTTTGTGTTGTATCGAATTTGTTTTATGCAAAAGTTGTTGTAGATCGCGTTTCGATGAATCAAAGTGGGAGTTTGAATATATTTTCGTCCAGAGAGCAGGAGTACGAACAGAAGGCGCAGCTGTTGAAGCGATTGGCGTACGTTATATTTTGCAGCGAGATGGATCAGTACGCTAAATACATGCCTGATATTCAGGGTAATTAACTATTTAATTACTAGAAGAATAAATTAGTAATTGTATATTTTTTTATGCAGAGCAACTGACGAGTAGTCTAAGGTTGAGTGTACCGGGAGTACAGGCGCAAGTGTTTATGTGCTTTAGAGTTATATTAATTAGGATGAGCCCTTTGCACGTTACATCTCTGTGGCCTATTATAATCAGCGAAATGCTGCAGGTTTTCCTGCAAATCGAACAGGAATTGTCTACGGATACCGAAGAATTCAGGTGCGTAGATCGTTTTGTGTGGATGTTGTAGGTTTGGGTGCATTGCTTAGTTAAAAATACATGCTTCAGTAATTTATAGTCATTATAAATTGGAGGTTTATTACAATTAGGGCATGCTTATCGGTACTTAATTGTTCTAGTTTAAATGTTTGGTAGGAATTTTGTTAATTAACAGTAAAATGTAATGGTGTGAGTGGGTTGTCATAATTGTTAACTATAAAAATACGATTAATAATTTATTTATTTGTTTGTGATATGCTGTGGTGGCTGGATATGCAACAGATCCAACAACAGGTAATTAATTCTAATTTTTACTCTTCCTTCTAACGCTTATTTGCCTACATGATTAATCTAACATAACTCGTACACTTTATATTTGTTACTAATAAATTTTTTACTAATATCAATGGATAAAGCAGTACTCAGGTCTTCTTATTTATTGATACAGCTCAATTCAACAAGTGCGAATTTTCATTATTATTTTTTATTCTTTTTATCTCTCGAATTAGCTCTCATATAAAACTAATGTCATCTCTTGATGCAAGCTGGGCTACCAATAGCAACAACGGCCTCCACGCCTTGGGCCACCCTCATTGGTTGAGATTGCAATTATCTACAGCCAAATTACTGGACTTGGCTTTACTTCTACCCGCCACTACTCTACCACAATTCCAAATGTAAGTAGTTCACTTTCCACAACTCCACAATAAATTAATAATAATTTATATACTTCAGGTATAGATGGGCTTTCGTTGGGGACGATCTATTAAAGCAGAACCCCTGCCCGTTTAATCAAACATCTTTCCTGCCTCACGTTGTTAGGATAGCCGATCTGATGAACAAGAAATACCCAGACAATCACATAGATGTTCTGCCTATGAACAGGAATGAATTGTTATTAACTGCGAATAATATTACACAATTGAGGGATCTGCATGGGTTCTTCAAAACGTTGAGTTCATGCTCGGATAGACATCGGACTGATTGCGGGAAATTCGTTACCAGCGATTATTTGTTCAATAATGCTGAAAGGCAGCAGGACAAGCAGTTGGACGCGGTTTTGGAGAAGATCGACAAAATCGTGGAGATGGACTTTTTGGATAAAATTCCGAGATAAGAGCGCTTTTAAGAGGATGTAATTCCGTTGTAATTACAATGTTGACGAGATGAATGAATGATTTAATTATTTTATATACCGTAAGTCCGTATAAATTACACGAAAGTTTATTTAAGACACATTAATAACGGACTATATATTAATAAAAAATCGCTAATGAAATCTATTTTAAAGAATTTTAACGTAAACCTAAACAAATGTTAATTAAAAATGTGTATATATTGTATGTATAATAAAATAAGATACCTGTAATAAAATCAGTATTAAATGCAGTGCATTTTTTTGTTTACGGTTGTGCTATCATGTTATTTTGTTATAGAAATATTCAATGTTTTCTTTGTGTTTTCTTGTTAAAAATGTTGCATTTATGTAATTAGTTCTCAAATATATTAGACTGCATTAAAGTTTTAATTCGAAAATGTAAAGGAAACCCTATTTTTATATAATGTATATTATTTTATTATATTTTGTTAAAAAAACATTATTATTTACATTGAGAATTAATTTATTATGCCCTGGTGTAATTTTATTGTAAATACGGAAAATTGTGATTTTACATTGTGATTTAAAGGAATATTCGGCATTTATGCCGTAGCTTACTGGAATTAATATCTTATAAACTGAGTTACTGACTGTATTATTTCACACAGATCTGATTTAATTTATTTTTTAGCAAATTCAATTGTGTAAACCGAAATACATTTTAAAACATGACGACGTTTGTAAATGTATGAACGAAAATGAGTTATTTTACTTACTACCAAATTATAATATATTCGAATTATTATTTTGTTTCATTTTGTTCAATTCATTAATGCTTGTTTTGCTAGAAATGAAGAGTGTGTGAATCACAAAGAAATTACATACATAAAAGCGACTCGTAACTCCGATTATTCGGTTATACGTCGAACAAATTGACAACATTTGGCACAAAAAAGAAGAAGTAGTATGACAGTGACAGTTGTTCTTGTTGACATATTGCCTCCCATATGAAAAAATTATCCCAAATTTACAAAATATTATGGCATACAAGGCTAAGTAAACCGAATTTTAAACACCCTGCCCACAGATTTTTAATCATTAATTCATTCCAGGCTGAAAGAATTCGACGACGTGCTGCAACAAGACATCATAGACCTCGAAACTTTAAAAACATTATCATTTCGAGGTATGTTTTTTATCGCAATATTAATCATCTTCCTTCTGAATTGAATGAAAAGCTATTTAAAGCTCGTTTAAATTTTAGGTATACCGGACGACCAATCAAAACGTCCATTGTGCTGGAAATTGCTCTTGAATTACTTACCACCCGAGCAAAACGAATGGGAAAAATGCCTAAGAGAAAAAAGAGAGCTCTACAAACACTTTATAAGTAAACACTAAATTTCACACACACCTTTATATACTAATATAATTGTATTGTAGAAGAAATGATAGTAATACCTGGTAGTAAAGAATCGAGCGGAGACGTAACAATGGGGGATCACCCGTTAAATATCAACCCAGATAGCGAATGGCAGACATTTTTCAAAGACAACGAAGTCTTGCTGCAAATCGACAAAGACGTGAGGAGGCTATGCCCAGACATATCATTTTTCCAGCAACCCACCGAATTCCCTTGTAAAGACATCGTAAACGGGGAAGACGGCAAAAGACTGCACAGCAGAGTACAAAGAAGCGTTCTGAAATGTGCCAATGTAGAGAGAAAAGGATTAGGCATAACAAAGGTACGATTAAATACAAACAAGTCTTGTTTTCTGCATTTTAATGAGCAATTTGTCAAGCAGCTTTGTCACTAATTGGGGATGTGTTTTAGTAGCAGGTAAAATATTAACAATCTTAAAGCATGCTTATGTTATAGTAGTGTTATACGGAGTTGAGAGTAATTAGTTTTTATTTTAGATTGCTCTACTATCAAAAAAAGCAAACGAAGACTATGCCCCAATGACTGAAGGTAAAGAGGCCCATTGGGAAGTGGTAGAAAGGATACTATTTTTGTATGCGAAATTAAATCCAGGACAAGGATATGTTCAAGGGATGAATGAAATCGTCGGGCCAATTTATCATGCATTTGCATCAGATGCTGACATCTCTTTTAGAGGTATAATTTGTGAATAAATGTATTTCTTATTAACACTTTTATGCTATTTTTTAGAGCATGCTGAAGCGGATTGTTTCTTCTGCTTCACGAATTTGATGTCCGAAATTCGAGACTTTTTCATAAAGAGTTTAGATGAATCTGATCGAGGAATTAACGAAATGATGAATAGATTGTTGAATCAGTTGAAAGTTTGTGATTTGGATGTTTGGCTCAAATTCCAACAATTAGATCTTAAGCCTCAATACTACAGTTTTAGGTAAGATAAACTAGAACTAGAAAACTAATTATTATACAAAATACCTATTCTAGATGGATAACCCTTTTACTTTCTCAAGAATTTCCACTGCCTGATGTCCTTAGGATATGGGACTCGTTGTTTTCCGATAAAAAAAGATTTAATTTTTTGATATACGTATGTTGTGCAATGATAGTGTAAGTATGCAAAGCGAATAGTTTGTTACTATTTTGATTGGTTGTTTTTTTAGAATATTAAGAAACCAATTGCTCGAAGGTGACTTCCCGTCCAATCTGAAAATGTTACAAAACTTTCCTTCGATGGACGTGCAAATAATTTTATCTAAAGCTGTTGAACTCTCTCAAGCAAGATGCTTCAAAATGAATACTCATTAACTGTTGATAAATGATAATAATTTGTCTTATTTGATGTTCTCATTTTTCTGATTTGTATAAAAATTAAGATCATTTATAGATTATGTTTAGAATAACTTGCCTTTTTTGTCGAGAATATACAATTTTTATTCATTACTTTGTTTTATTCAATTTTACCTTCCAAATAAATTTGCAAATATTTAAAAATAGAGGCCTCTTTTACCTAGACTATTCGTCTACTCAAATCCATACAAACGAACAATCCTTCAAAATGTCAACACACTTTTGACATTACGTGACAATTGTCACAACATAACCTCAATTTTCAAATAAATGAGATTTATTATTTACGTTTGTGCGAATTTAAAAAAATGGCTCAATCAAACAATTTAATGCTAGAATTAAACGAAGCGGTGCTAAAGAAAACCACCAACTTGTCGTTCTTAAACGACCGAGTGTCCGGTTACAACTGGAACGAAGGAGTAAATTACGAAAAACTATTGCAAAGTTACCTGTACAGCGGTTTCCAAGCCACAAATTTCGGCCTAGCAGTCGAAGAAGTCAACAAAATGTTGCATTGTAGAAAACAACCGATTCCCGAAGAGAAATTCATCGATAACGACGATGAATTTACAGTTGTTAAGAATAATTGTACGATATTCTTAGGGTATACGTCTAATCTCATTTCGAGTGGTTTAAGAGAAACTATCAAGTTTTTAGTTAAGAATAAAATGGTAATACGCTGTATAATAGTTGAAAATTGAATTAATAAGAATTGTTTGTAGGTTGATTGTATTGTTACTACAGCAGGAGGTGTCGAGGAAGATATAATAAAATGCCTAGCACCCACTTTCGTAGGAGACTTCCATTTAGATGGCAAAACACTAAGAGAATGTGGTATAAATCGAATAGGGAATTTGTTAGTACCGAACGACAATTACTGTAGTTTCGAGAATTGGATCTTACCCATTCTAGACGAGTTATTAAAAGAGCAAAATGACGGAGTATTATGGACTCCCAGTAAAATAATCGAAAGGCTAGGCAAGGAGATAAACAGTGAAGAAAGCGTATACTATTGGGCTGCGAAGAATAAAATTCCTGTATTTTGCCCAGCTTTAACCGATGGAAGCCTCGGGGATATGATGTTTATGCATTCGTTCAAGAATCCCGGACTTGTAGTTGATATTATATCAGGTATATACGAATTAGTAGAGCATAAATTGATTTTATATGTGCATTGGATTTCAGATTTACGAAGGATTAATTTAATGGCGATGAAATCTGTACATACCGGCATGATCATATTAGGCGGAGGCCTCGTAAAGCATCATATTTGCAATGCTAATTTAATGGTATTAACTATAAAGTTGCATTTGATTTAAATAACTAATTGTGAATATAATTTTAGAGAAATGGAGCTGATTATTCGGTATTTATAAACACTTCTTCGGAGTTCGATGGTAGCGATGCCGGAGCAAGGCCAGACGAAGCCAAATCCTGGGGTAAAATAAAAAAAGATGCAGCCCCTGTTAAAATATACTCAGATGCCACCCTGGTTTTTCCCATATTAGTGAGCCAAACATTCGCTAAAGATTTTTTTACACCTGGAACTAGCCAATAAACTAACTAATCTAATAAAACGACATGAAATAGCAAACAAATGTATTATTTACTACCCGATACTATACATAAAAACACACACAAAAACCTCATTTCCCACTGGAGGAAGTCCCGCAATAATTGTAATACACACAAGACGCGTGGTATTTACTCTTATAATAATACCTCACAAACAAAAATCATTTGCCGGTCCACTCCGAGAAGCTGCGCCTCGTCACCGAAGACATATCATCAGGCGTCATCATGTCCCGCCTCTTGCTCATCATCCTCTTCAGGATATCGGCCACGCCGGTGTTCAGCAGGGCGTTGATGCAGCTGGTGCTCGACGACTGCGTGGAGGGCTTGGCGATCTCCTTCTGCTTCTCGATGTTCAGCAGGTCCTGCGTGGTGACTATGTAAGAGGCCGATCGCTCCCTGGCCACTTTCTTCAGGTCCTCCGGCGTGAAGATCGACGCGTTGTCCTCTCTTATCGACGAGTTCTGGAAGAGGAGGTCTGGAGATGTACTGGGTGGAGATTTTGAATGGAGGAAGAGAAGAGGTTTTTGGGATATAATGCTGGATAATGGGTGTATCTTGTTACCTGTCTGGAGAGCGATTGTGAGTAATAAGACGTTTCGAAATTGGAGTTTTCGCAATCGTGATCGTTCCTGAGCAGGGCTGATTGGAAGATCTCGGTGATCTTTTTAGAGCATTTTAATGTCTCGTGCACCTCATCGAGCGTCATCAGAACAAACTCTCCAGATGGCCGCTCTGGCAAGTCCCTGTAGTTGCTGTTGCTGCTCTTCCCCGACATTTCGTCGCACTGAAACAAAACCTTCTTGCACTGCAAAGACAAACGCAGCTCTATCAGTACTTACAGTACGTTCGTCGGTACCCAGAAAAGCGCTCGACAGGTACCTGCTCCTAGCGCTGTTGTAATTCAACCAGAAGTTGTTCCATTCCCCGACTTTGCTGTCCACTTGCTCCTCTACTGGCGCTTTCGCGGGGGCTGCAAAATCGTTACTAACGCTCCCTATCCAGGACAAATAACTGGACGCGGGGCTCTGGACCGCCTTGCCTTCTTCGTTTTTAGTATTAACGGCGCTCTTGAGCGGGTTATCGGTCTCTGAAGAGAAGGACTCCAGCGAGGAGCTGCACTTGCTGGTGGAGCTGAGAGTACACGTGGGGGAGAACGATCGCTTCGTTTTGTGCTCCGAAATCGACTCTAAACTGCGCCTAAAAACGCCTCAATAAGTACTAATAAACTGATTTTATTGTAGTAAGTTATTTAATACCTAAAGGTGCTGTCTAGTGAGCGCCTGTAGCGATTGTTCACAGGATCAGGGCTGGATTTATCCTTTAAAAACACACTATCACTATCCTCGGACACCGAGAAATTGTAGCCCTCTTTGCCTTCTTTCTTTTGCTGGAGGAAGGTGGTACCAGCTCGCTTGACGGTACCGCTTCTGGCTAGAGCTGGCGCTGGGCTGGTGCAGGACGAGGGGTCGGTCATGTTCGGGTCATGATCGCTGGGGAAATGCTCCTGATAGAACGGGAAGTTGTTGCTGGTGGAGCTGCCTGCGAAGCGAATAAGTTGTAACAAACAACGGGGTAAATTGCGTACGTACTTGACGACTCCGAGTTCGACTGTAAGCTCTCGTCCTGCGACATGGTCCTTTTTATCGGGCGGTTTTTGGCGAGCGACGGGTCCTCGCGTTGCGTCTATTTATAATGGGGACGCGGAGGACGGAGTGCGTCGGGACGCGGCCTGCCGTGAAACGGGCCGTTTTTACGGTTGAAAGGGTGGTAGCCATGCCAACGATTAGCTATCTGATGAATCTTCACGAATCGGTGCCCTTAAATACAAGTGACAACGATGAATCGATAGCATCACCTGTGTGCTGTGCTTTTCTTTTCGTTGCGAAGGGTTGATTGTCGAGCGGGGATTTTAGAGCGTGACCCTAATGTGCTGTTTACTTTTTTTAGAGGGTTATTTTTGTACGCGGTTTTTTGATAAATATCGCTTTTGTTTTCTAGTAAAAATTTATTCCTTATCTTTACCACAGCCTACACATGTGTTTATGTTCATAATTAATTTTGTCTTATAGTAGGTTGGATTAATAATTAATATTTCGAATTATTCTCTAGAAATTTTTCTTGCCAATTTTAGAAAACTCTTAGATTTTGTGAACTTTCTAAACGTTCGGCAACACTGCCTATTTGTGACGTAGTAAATTTATGGTGACGTGCATCTAAGTTTATTTTGCACAGGCTAGATACTGAATATATCAAAATGTACCAGTAATTTAATATTTCGAATTATTAAACAAAACTATTCAATAAGCAGTTTTAAATGAAGGTTTAGGAAAATAACTGTACTCCATCTCTAGAAATCTTTCTTGACAATTTTAGAAAACTCTTAGATTTTGTGAACTTTCTAAACGTTCGGCAACACTGCCTATTTGTGACGTAGTAAATTTATGGTGACGTGCATCTAAGTTTAGTTTGCACAGGCTATATACTGAATATATCAGCAATTTTGACTTCTTCTAGATGTAATGCAGCCACTGCATTTTTTTTCTTCTATCTAAAATTAGTGTATGGGGTATACTAAAATTATTTTCTAACGAATCAATTTATTGGCGAAAATATACACTAAAAATAAAAAAAAATCGTTATATTTGATTCGTTCATAAAATGTGTATAATTTCAATAGATGAATTAAAAATAAAAACTTTAAGCTTTGCCATTTTCTAAATTACTAAATGAATTTTTGATTAATCCTAAGATTGCTTTAGGTAGGTTCATAGTTTGATCGTCGACTAGAACAATATCGAACGTGTTCATGTATTCCGGCAGGGCTTCTTTACTCTAAAAATACAACAAAAGTAACACATTTAATCAACATTTCGAATTAAATCTCACCCTTTCGTAGAGAAACCCTATTTTAAGTACAGTTTTCACAGTTTCCACTCCTTCCACCATGGCTGCATCACCCAGTGAATCCCCCATTACAATCGCATTTTCTCTGTCCTCTATCCTCTTGTAAAATTCCGTTCCTTTAATAGCCACTTCGTTTTTATTATACACGTGTATAGTGCTATTTTTAAACCCCGTAATCCTACCTTCGTTGTCATATTTTAAGAAATTAGAAATAACCTAAGGACATTAAAATACAATGAGAAATTTGGCATTTTCATGAAGGCTAGATATAAATAATTAATACCTCTACGTTCGGTAGGTTTACATTGAAATGTTTCAAGACAGCCAAAACTGTATCGCCCAAACCGGCTGAAAATACCAAAACTGGCACGTCTGCTTTGTGGAGTTCCTCGAACAGTTCTTTCGTTCCATCCCTGGAAGTTAAATTTCTATGAATACAATAAATAAATATGGGAGTGTAGGCATGTTTATTATACCATTTACGATATCAAAACAAGTCATTACCGAGGCAATTAATAATCAACATAAACATAAATATTTAAATATTTCTAAAACGTGTACACGGGCGTGATCGATGCAATGCAAATGCCACTTGTAACTTGTTCTGATAGTAATTTTTTCGTGATTTTATCAGAAAAGCCTCTAATGTAACCTTTGAACAGTACAAAGTGCGACGCATTATGGAAAGTTTTTAACTATTCCACTGAAATACTTACCGTAATTCAGGCCCTATTTGCGCACAAACTTCTTCTATTTCCTCCCGGCTTACGCACAAACCTCTTAAAACACAAGAAATATTTTTATTAACATATACGAGTGTCTATTATAGATATTAAATTACCTTAAGGAGTCTTCCGATTGTGACCACCATTCTTCCATGAGCTTCCTCTTCTCCGATTTGGGAATCGTAGGATCAACCTCGCAGGGTGCATACTTTTTGTTTATTTCGTTTGCTATTCGAGTGTGTTCTTCGGTCACCGATGGACAAGAACTGAACATTCCTTGAAATGAAACAGAGTTTATTAATTAACCTTTGGATTTATGGCCAACACCTAGACTTGTTCGTAGTAAACGGTTAGTTTAACAACAACTAGAATAGACCCATAAAGTTGTTTAAATTCAACAACAGGCGATTTATGAAGCAAATTAATAACCTACCGAAACTGCTGATGTGTATTTTTCCATTTTGGTGTTGTTTGGTAAGAGTTTTATCGAAATCTGAAACTACTTGCAATTTGTCGAAACCGCCCTCAATTAAACTCGTCAGTTTTTCGTTCACTAACTCTGGCTTATTCACAAAGACGTTGGCCTTCGCAAATTCAGGTACTTGGCATACATAATTTTTCATTTTTAATTTGACTTTCGTGCCAAAGATTGTAGTAAAATTGTAAAAAGTACGTGTTAACCCTAAATTACCTTTTTGACAACTAAAATAAATCGAACTGACGTTTAGTTGAAGTGGGGGTTGTCAATGTCAAAACCGCGGACTTTTACTGTTGTGTAAACCGCTTCAATGTAGCCGCATAACTTTGACAGCTTAGAATCTATTTAATTTAAAAAAGAAGTACTATTGCAATAAATTACATGAGTTTTTTGAAAAATAAAAGCGCTTGTCGCATTATTCATACAATCGGAAATCAAAATAAATTCTAATCCATCATGTATATTATCAAATCGATAAACAAACCTCGAAATTAAATTTTGATGTATACAATTTTCTATCTGGTTAATTTCGCTTCGAAAAATATTTTCTCTTCGTCGATTATCCCGGTCTTTGTGATACCATTACAGCGACGTAGTTTACCGGTGATTTACTGCTCTACGGACATAAATTCGCTCTCTATTTATTCGTGGAATAAAATTCGGACGTTTAGTAGTTTTTTATAATTAAAAGTTCAATCAAGAAATTCTCAAACGCTACCAAACCTTCACATTAACGCGGCTATAACGAGCTATAAGCAGCCTCGTGATTATTAACTGGTTAGGTATTTATATAAGGACGTCAGATGAAAGGATTCCTTGGGGAATAGAACAATAGAGAAGCGTGTAAATATATGCAAAAATAACTTATTTTATTTACATTACTTTAGCCAGTTTTTTCGGTAATAAATTTGCACGATTGTTTGTATTTTTTCCTTGGCTTCTATTCGAACCATCTTCCTCAATTCGTCTCTGAAGGTAATTCCTGTAGGGTCGAAATTTTCCGGGGGTTTTTTACTCATATCCGGCTGCTCCTTGGGGCCGTAAATGATGAACAGGATGAACCCGGAGATCCAATCGAATATTTCCCGAGCGTCTGCCTCCAATTCCTCTTCGAATTTGAGTATACTGCGCAAAGAAATACATGAGTTTGTAGCAGAAGAATAAAGTTAGAGTACTAATACTTATAAGGCTCCACGTCGCAGTCCAATTCCCTCAGGTTATTGAGGAATTCCTTGTGGTAGAATTTGATCAAGCTGTCGAATTCCTCCCTCAGAACGTCCAATTGCAGGCTGGTGAGCAGGAAAAACAGCACATCTACTGCAGGAGATTTGTAATCGTACATCTGGAAGTCCACGAATTTGCAACCAACAGGGTTCCCTTTTTGGTGCTTTATCATTATGTTATTGACCCATAGATCTCCGTGGCAGAATGTGGCAAAGGGTTCTCTAGGTTGGTACTTCTGCGGAGTCTTGGCTTTTTTTAATACTCTTATCACCTGAACAAGAAGATATATTAATGTATTAAGGGGTGTGAGTGTGGGGATTTTTACCTCGGCTAGAATGGGACCACACTTATCAGATTCCCATAAAATGTCTTCCAATAGGTTGCCGATGTTCATGACTGGATTATCTTCTCGTACCATTTGGTTAGTTAGTAACGGTCTGATTTCTTTTTGGAAAAATTCCGGTTTCTTCAGTTTTATAGCCAAAGGAACGGCGTGCAATGCTGCTAAGCTCTTCAGCACCAGCTGGGCTTCTTCCAAACTGTACCCGATAAATCTATCGATATTTCGATATCCTGCAGTGTATATCGAAACATTAATGCTGCAATGAAAATTAAATCGATTATATTCAACCTGAGTAAGTTAAATTTTCCAGCAGGATAAAAGCATCCCTGTCGATGACCTCGCTGTTGTTCAAATTCAACCTGAAGCCGAACAGCTGGCTAAAATTATCCATAATCTCCTTAACGTTGTTCTCCCTTTGGAAATTCTTAAATATAGGCACCAGCTTATCGTAGAAACTTATCTCAGCCCGGAAGGTCTTCTGGACGTTGAACAATTTCTGAAACTCCTCCAAAACTGGTATCTTCTTTTGGGCGATGTGCAGCACATTCGTGTCTTTGGTGGCCTCATCTTCCAGCACCACGTCCAATTTCACCAACTCCCCGCCGAAATTCTCGCCAGGCCCCACCAAATTCGTCACCTCCGCTCTCACCAATTTCCTACCTTTCAGGACTTCCTGGGAAACCCACGGTTCGATGTTTTCAGCCGCCATCGTCGAAAGAATGCCCCAACTTATACACCATAATTGGATTTTATTCGATGAGTTATCTGAGTTTTTACTGATAGTGCATGCAGTTTTGTTTGATTGGAATTCGATAAAATTTATAAGTGCGATGTCTGTTGTATGATTTTGTTGTATTAACTCCAGGAAAGTATTCTAGATTGGTTTGATTAGATGATTGGGTTTTTTTTAACAAGATTAGAACAATATAGTGTTTCAATTATTTAATGATAACGCGTTAAAATACGTGACAAAATTTTAATTGTAATTGGGTCATATGTTAGTCAATTCTTGACCAGTTGATGATAGGAAAGGAGCAAATAATACTTATGCTGTGAGAAGCGAAATAAAACGGAGAATATAATACTGTTGACGAGCTCCATAACGTCGAAAATAGATACAGAAGGATCCGTAGGAATAATAATGGTTTTATTGAATGCGTTTCCGCGGCGTTTTTAACGAGGTGCGAAAGACCACCCGCGACGCCCGCGTTACCAATCGCTAAAGAGCCCGGCCCATTACAAAATTAGAAAACATTCGGCTAGCGGCAATAAAGGAACGCGTAAATAAGTAAATAGTAATGTTCTAGAAATTCGAGTGTTTATTTGTGAATCTGTGTGAACATTAAAACGTTTACACAAACAGAAAGCTAGTCGTTTCGGAATGAAGCTACTCCACTGTGCGGCCGGGATTTATGACATTTTCCTCGTGGATGCGTCGCAGATGAGGAGGGATTCGTGTCGGGTTCATTAACGATGACCGCTTTAGTTTTTTTCGCTGGATTTCGTTTCGATTAGGCCATTAGGAAGTCGATTGCTAGCACGTGTTCCTTTAGGGTTTTTTTTATTTCTACTTATGTTAGTTCCTGTTTAGGGCAATTCCTAATAAGATCATCGTACTACTTACAACACTACCCTTCTTATAGTTTTATTACAATTAGTAAAGATCGGATTATATGCAAAATGCATTTATATGCAAGATTTGCATATATCTAACGGTTTGTCAAGTTTTTGAATATTTTGAAAAAAATTGCATATTTTAGCATATATGTGGATATTTAAGTACTTACTATATTTTGTTTATACATTCAATTTGACACTTTTAGAATGCTTCAGATGGATTTAGAAATAATTCAGAACAAAGTTGAACCCTTCAGAGTGAATTAAAACTGTCCAGAACAATTTAGAAATGTCCAGAACGAATTAGAACTGTTCAGAACACTTTTAGAATGCTTCAGAACGAATTAGAAATTATTCTGAACAATTTTGAACGTTTCAGAGTGAATTAAAACTGTCCAGAACAATGTAGAACGGTCCAGAACGAATTAGAACTGTTCAGAACACTTTTAGAACGTTTCAGAACGAATTAGAAATGAATCTGAACAATTTTGAACGTTTCAGAGTGAATTAAAACTGTCCAGAACAATGTAGAACGGTCCAGAACGAATTAGAACTGTTCAGAACACTTTTAGAACGTTTCAGAACGAATTAGAAATGAATCTGAACAATTTTGAACGTTTCAGAGTGAATTAAAACTGTCCAGAACAATATAGAACTGTCCAGAACGAATTAGAACTGTTCAGAACACTTTTAGAATGCTTCAGAACGAATTAGAAATTATTCTGAACAAAATTGAACGTTTCAGAATGAATTAAAACTGTCTAGAACTAATTTAGATTTTTTTGAAAATCGCTGCATATTTTTGACATTTTTTTGAAAATTATATCATTGCAATGTATTAGGTGCATTTTGTAACTGCGATTGCGGGATAATTGCTCGGGGTGTTTGAAGCCAGCTCGCGTTTGTTGTTCCAAACTCGATCTCAAACGAAACCAGATATATAACGGCCGAACGGCGGGATTCGTTGTTTCGAAGAATAGCCGTAATCCGGCCGTAGATCAAATGTAACGCGCCTGTAACAACATAATGACTGTCACTTCAATCTCCGTTTTTTTGATGGATGCCCGATCGAGCAGTCGAGCCGCAACGTTAATGTTGTTTATTATTAGCCGCGGCGAATCCGAATGGATGTTTTCTATGTTTCCCTGCTGAAATTTACGTTTTGGTAAATTAACTGGATCCAGTTTGATGACAAATTCGCCAGGCTTTCAATGTTCCATCTTTAATTAACATAGTACCTGGAACTGTTCATTAATGGACCATTGACCCTATAAAATAGACCATACCTTAACTCATCAACAGTATCTTAGACCATGATCTTAGAGCTTAACTCATGTACCATGTCTTAGCCAATACTAGAATCTTAAGAACATAAATTGATCAGTTTGAATCCAGATAATTCAGTTACATGATCAACTAGATTTTGTAGAACATACCTGGAATAATTCATTGATGTTGATAGACTCAATAATATACACCATTTTATAGACCACATCTTAGACCATACCATAATCTTAGACCATTCTATAGACCATACTATGATCTTCTACCTTAGCAAATGAACCATTCTATAGACAACCCTATAGACATTAGACCAAATTGGTCACTTTGAATCTTGCTACTACAAGTACATGTTGTTTAAATTTCCTTTTATATTTCACTATAAAACCATCTAGAAGTTGGTTGTGTAGAGTTTCCCCGCCATAAATAACGCGCTATTATGGCTGTCAGCGCTTGAGGTGCGCGTGTGGTCCATGCGGAAACGCACAAAAATCCCGAAACGAATAATTCATATCGTTTTTAAAGCGACCATAGTTATTATAAATTTGTCATTCGGTGCGAGCGAATTTATTTCGTACGGGCTGTTAAGCGCTGCGGGCCTTCTCTTCCCGAACACATGCGCTCGTTTGGCAAGAGGACAAACATGCAGGAAAAGCGGTTTTCTCAATATAAAGAAAAACAGAAGAGTTTGGTGTGTAACTTTTATTTTTCATATACTATACAGGGTGTTTATTATTATCGTGTATTGATACTTACGGATGTGAATCTTTGGGGGATTTTAAGAAGAAAAGTTACTATCAATATAGGTCGGAAATCTCTTAGTTTTTGAGATACAGGGTGTTACAGTTTTAGGAAAAAATTTTTTTTTTGGTTTTTATTTTTTTATTCGAAAATGGAGCGTCGTACGAAAGTAAGTCATTGGACCGAATTTGCTCTAAAATGAATGAGAATTTCAAAAATAATTTTGGTTTTTAGAAAAAAACAGTGGCGTACCTTATTTTCTCCAAAAATATTGCTCCAAAAAATGCTCCTTAATGATTAAAAGGTGTAGTTCATTTCATCCTATAGGTAACTAATTTTGCCTAAACCTTGCCTAAATTTTTCCTAAAGACCCCAATTTGTACTATAATACATACTTGTTCCATATGGCTCAATAAGTTTATGAAGAAATATACAAATTTGTATGCTGTTATAATAAATAAGGCGTTTTTTTTCCGAATTATTTAATGTAATTTACATCAAACATTTTCCCGTTATTTATTTAGCTTTCCGAAATGTAAATTTTATTTTCTTTGCGCTAGGTAAACACCGGGCGTCGTTCGAACGGCAGGAAATTAATTTTTTTCGAGCGCTCCACCACTGTCTGCGACTATAAGCCTTTAATGATGACACATTACTTATTTGTACAGCATTTAATGACAATCTCGCCGGTATTTATTGCCAGAAATGTTTACGAATTGTCATAGTTATTGCACGTCGCCTGCCCGGCCGGGAAGCGCCGCCTCTTTTCGGGGATTTTTTCCCGCGGGATTTGGGCGGCTCCTGGTTTAATTGCCGGCCCGATGGTAGGGGAATGGGGCTCAGCCTATTCGACTCAAACGCATTTTCCGTCGATTTTTCGGTCCGGCGAGTCGCAATTTTTACTTTCGAAATTTCGGGCGCGAGTTATCAACTCCAGTTATCAACTATTTAATGTAAGTATTACTAGTTTTTTTATTCGCCTCGTATATGCATTATTTATTCCCGCTAGGAATCTAATATGCCTACGTAAACACGAAATCTCCATAGAGACTGATTTCAATTAAAGCCGAAATCCGAATTATGCGCTCGTATGTATACGTTGTATAGGTGGCTCCTATACCGGCCTAATCAAATCGTTTTGATTAGCTACAGTGTCTATCGCCCCGTTACACGTGAAGGTAAACATCCTGAAAATTCAATTACCACTCCCGCTGCATCAAAACTTATTGCGCGCACCTCGTATTGTTGTCCCAGCCTAGCGCGATTTTTTCACCGATTTCCATTATTTTCAGGTTAGATAGGAAAATGTTCCCGTTAGCCAACGCGGAGACGTGCCTGTGCCACGACCATTACAACGAGTGCGTGACCCAGAACCCTTTCCTGGCCCAGCGTCTTTTCAACCCCTATTTTCCTCCTCTATGGCTGCCGTTTCCCATTAAGATAAACCAGCCCCGGCCGGAGAAACCGCCCTATTCCTACATCGCCCTCATCGCCATGGCCATTTCCTCCGCGCCCAAGCAAAGGCTCACCCTCAGCGGCATATACAGGTAATCTTTTCCTACCATTAAAAATCTAACACCAAATTTTATTACAAGTACAATCAAAATAATCGGGGAATGGAGAAGACCACGATGTGAGATGATGTAGAAATGATTTATTAGAGCTCAAAACCGTTTTCAGTTGCTCAAAAGGTGTTATAATTAAAAAGTTATAGCCCTTCGAAATTTAAAAATTTCGGGTTCTGACTCATAAATCATCAACCAATCATAAACCACTCACGTTTTGTTGTATACTAAATAATATGAATTTTCGAACGCAGTAACAAAGAATACACAAACGAACAAAAATCAAACTGTCATTTGTCAGATTTTTCTGAAAAATGCACAAAACAAATTAAACGAATTGTATTTTGGCACGAAACACTTTACTGATAATATTGAAGTTGACAAGAATGTTGCCAACTAAATTTTTCGGGACCATTATTTGTGTTTTTAACACGAAAATCGGTTACAATTTATACAGATGAAGATGTTATTTCTATATTAATATATCGAATTATCCATTAGGTAATGGAAGAAATGGATAAATCAGAAAATGTTTATTGCAATAAATATACAAAAAACGCACATTTTGCAGGAGTAAAGAAGAGTAATAGGAAACGTGGCAAACTTGCTAAATGTGACTTCTCTTTGCAAATCTCGCTTTGATTGGAGCAGAGTGTATGACGATTGTGTGACGTTTTTCAAACTTTAAAAATTAATTGCGGCCTTATTTGGGCACAGAAAAAAATAAAAATTTCATTACGCGCCTTCTTAGAACACACGGTTTTGAAAAAATAAAAATAAAAAAAAAGTCGTGGTCTTCTTCATTGTTGCAATATAGGTGCAATTTAATAGAGTGTAATAAAAGCTCGCTGTAGTGATATTTAGTGGAGTAGATGGAAGAAAATGATGGAGAGAAAAGAGTGTAATAATGTCGTTTGCAGATTCATCATGGACAATTTCCCTTACTATCGGGAGAACAAGCAAGGTTGGCAGAATTCTATAAGACATAATCTGAGTTTAAATGACTGTTTTGTGAAAGTGGCCAGAGATAAGGTGTCACCTGGGGGCCGTGAGCAGCCGGAGGCGGGCGCCGGCGGCGGCAAGGGCAGTTATTGGATGCTGGACCCGAAGGCAGCGAACATGTTCGAAAAGGGGAACTATCGAAGGAGAAAAACCAGACAAAGGATCGCCAAGACGGCGACGGCTTTCTTTCAGGTGATGAATTTTCCTGCGTTTATGTAACCTGTTTATTGCGCGCCGAGTATTTTTATGAAATTCCCCGGCGATGTGGCGATAAAAAGCGAAGGAAAGTTCAATTCGCGGAAAAAAAGCGACGGGGAACTCGCCGGGAGCCGTCGGGAGAGGAAAAAAAAAACAGAAAGTTTTCGAAAGTTTTAATCCGGATAGTTAACAATTTTAATTAGCGTTGTTTCGAGAAACTTCAATAATTAAAAAACAAAAAAACTATGATAAAAAACTAAATTGCTCGAGCAGAAAAAGAATTCCTGATATTAAAGCGTATCATCGAATCCTGTATAGTACAGGAAAAGAATTTTTATACACACAAATTCGCTTTGAAGAATTTTATTAAACAATAAAATAAACTTCCATAATACAGAGGGTGTTCGAAAAATACAGGGAGATTATTTTAGAGGGCGATTCTTTGTTAAAAAATATGAAAAAATGTTTCTATAAACATATATGGGTCGGGAAATGCAGAGTTTGCAAGATTAAAAAAGAAAAATATTAAAATATTAAAAAATATTCTTAAAATTCTGTTGAAATTTGGCAATGTGTATTAGAGGCTAATTTAGCACTAAATAGATTAAATTTATTAAATCCAGTGGCGTCCCGGGGGCAGCTAAGCGTTTATTATTGGGAAAAATGTACTTCACTGCCTTTTTTGTAACTTTAATATTTTTTGTTTTATTAAGCTTCTAAATATGCAACTTCTTTACCTTTTGTATTTTTTTCGTATCACATTTCGTTTTTGGAGAAAAAAATAAAAACCGTTTTATTCTATGTGACTGGAGAAAATTGTTTTATCAAATTTTTGCTAAAAAAAATCATAAGTGCCTTGGAAAACAAATAATCAAATAAAATCACAACTTTTCCAATACCAAATTTCAACAGAATCAAGTAAATATTTTTTAATAATACGCGAATAAATTAATTTTTTAATGTAACATCCTTTATCTTGAAAACCCTGATTCATTTACTGAACCCATGTTTATAAAACCTTTTTTTTTTCATATTTTTTAACAAGGAATCCGTCTATTTTTCGAACACCCTGTATATCTAAAATTTCTCCAATAATTAATTAAAGTATGTCAGCACTCTTTTTTATTTTCCATTAACAAATCACTTTTTGTTAACAATTTTCGTTCAAAATCAAATTTATTCCAAACTAAACCGGACTGGAACGTTCATTATTTTAACAGCCTTTTTACCCCAAAATCGCCGAGTTAACTCGAATTAAATCCACTCGAAAAAAAAATCCCTTTCTCCCTTTTATATGCGAAAAATAACGAGGTGAAAACTTTCGCTACACCGAATCCCGGCAAAATAGTTACGAAACCGGCCGGATTTAACCGCACTAGCAACGCCGGAAATCAAAATTCATTTTTAATCGCCCCTCCTCAAATATTTGCATATAATTAAGGGATGGAAAACCGTTCGGAAAGCGCGAGTTTAATTGCAATTATAGCGGAAAGAATGTTTACGCTGCATTTCGCTTTGTGCCCGGAGGTCTTCCGAGTGGAGCAAGCCCAGAGATCGCGCCTTTGTTATTTTCTTAAACGCTTTAAATGGATATATAGACATAAAAGGGGAAGAAAACATAAAAGGATATTAATTTGATTTCGTATACAACTGCTTCAATGCGATACTAATTTATTATTAACAAAATCTATTCATCAATTTATAATAACACGACGCAATTTCAGTACTCATTTCTGGTGTAAAATTCGTTAGTATATAGGTTAAAATTCGATTATTATTCACTGTGGGTTTTTAGCGAGATCAATGAAGTTTATTTAATCATCGAGAATAACTCTTATGTGTTTTTCGATGTACGCCCAGCCCATCCGATCCTCCCGCATTCAAACAGATGTTAGTTTATTTTCGAATTTCGCTTGTTTGAAATGCTATAAAATCGCGAATTTACGCTGTCTTTAATTGCAGGAAGAGGCCCTTCCGCTGGTGAAAAGGGAGCCGGGGGTTCCCCCGCAAACCGGGGAGAAAAAATCCAAAAACTCCAGCCTGTTCACCATCGAAAATTTGATAAAAAACGATTCGGGTTAACTACAATACGACAATAATTGAATGTGATGTTATTTATTTATATTGCGCGAATACACAATTTTATTTATACATATTATACCGCTGTAAATTCGAGTACAAATAAACTATTTAAGCGTATATAACCGGATTTTATTCCACAAAACGATCCCTTTCGAATCCTTTACTCCTTTTCTCCAGTGCTTAGATGTTGTTCCAAAAGATGTCCCTACCGTGACACCACCAAGTCCGGAGATCCATCAATAACAACCGGAATAAATTCGACTCGGCGATTTTTATATAATACAATAATCAACGAATTAATTGGTTTAATGCTACGATTAATCCGGTGAAAGTAGGTGCATAAACGCCGCATAATTCACCTTGTCAAGGCAATGGAAACGTATAGCATTGCTTCATTTCGTTGGCAAACACTCGCCGCCGAATATTGGGCAACATTTCTAGCCTATTATCACCGACATGTGGCAGCGGATTTGCAATTCTTCGTCGAAGAGAGCGCTAGCCTGCACAAAAGTAAGTCCATATGCACTACAAAATTTAATTTATTTACCAGTACAAGTACTCGTTTTCATTCCAGGATGAGACTCCTTTACTGCTTCACTTTACTGGCATTCTCGCACGGATATCCTTCAGAAGGCAGCGGTATATTAAAGCCCCTAGGAGGCGCCGGTGACATCTCCGAGAATCTCATCAAAAACTTCTTCAAATCCAAAGTAAGTCGCTACTGGCAATTTTTACCAGTGTATTAATTAGCAATCCTGCAGACTCCTGCTAGGGATTTCCCCGATTCTGGTCGACGGCGGGCAGTGCTGGGGCTTCGCGCGAAGGAATCCCTCCCCATCCAGCTGGACCAGAAATACGCCGGCCTGCAGGGGCTTGTAGCTGGAATTTTCAACCCCAAACCTGTGGTGGACGTTACTGAGGAGCACCAGAAGTATGGAAACGATGCGAGGTTCTCCAAGAAAATCTCTACCGCTGTTGTGGGAGGGCTCGAAGGATTCTCTAATGGTTTGAACGCGGCTGTAGAGGTAAATAATTTAGTTATAGTAGATGTTTAGGTGGTATTTTATAAGTGTTGTTTTGTGTATTGTAGTTGCCTTTTGTGGCTGGAAAAGAGTTTGGGAAGAAAATAACGGAGACTGCTAATATTTTTGGAGGGAAACTGGTAGGATTGTCGTAAATTATGTGATAGTGTAAATATAAATAAGGTTGAGTTAGATGAGTGATTATAATTTTATCTGTATAGGGGTGAAGCGATTAATTAAAACCCTGGCAGAAATTCGTTTTGGGTGCGTTTTCCCCGGGAACTGAAATTGCATTATTCAACGTGACACGCTAATGAAAACCGCCGAGAAAACCCCACCAACAACAATATAACATATCGGATGAATTTCCTCAATAGGAGCCCAACAACTGATGCTCGCTTTCCGACCCAATTCCCGGGGTAATTAATTCCGAAGGAAACCGAAACCGACGCTTCAGCATTAATTTTACATAATTCTTCGCTTCGCCGTCGCGAATTTTCATCGCGTCCCACCTAAATCCATCCGCATCTCCCGGATAACAATCCAGAGAGTGTCGCGTGCGACGTTCGCCCGTTATTTATTCGAGCCGGGGACCGAATGCGGCGGAGAATCAACAATTAAACTAAACGAACATGTCGCTAATCCAACGCGAACTTCCACGTTCGTCTCTTCGAACCCTTACGCCGAATACGTGAAGGTATTATTTACGATTGCTAGGCAAAAGGAACTGCTATTATATTGTACTGTATTGCAACGCAATCCTAAGGCAGGTCGTGCACGAGCAACTTTATAGTTGCCGGTGATTAAAAAGTTGCCTATAAAAGTGGCTACAACTTTTTTAAAGAAGTTTTTTTTGGTATGATCTACAGTAACTGAGATATTGGGCATTTGCTATTATGATATTAGCTGAGATATTGAGGTAGGTGGTAGGTAGATAATTCAAGATACTTGACTATTTTTGAACATATAATTGACTCTCTCTAGTTAGATAATTGACTATTTTCGACAAATAATCTACTCTCTAATTAGATAATTGACTATTTTAGACAAATAATCGACTCTCTAGTTAGATAATTGACTATTTTTGACAGATAATCTACTCTCTAATTAGATAATTGACTATTTTCGACAAATAATCTACTCTCTAATTAGATAATTGACTATTTTAGACAGATAATCGACTCTCTAGTTAGATAATTGACTATTTTCTACAAATAATCTACTCTCTAATTAAATAATTGACTATTTTCGATAAATAATCTACTCTCTAATTAGATAATTGACTATTTTAGACAAATAATCGACTCTCTAGTTAGATAATTGACTATTTTCGACAAATAATCGACTCTCTAGTTAGATAATTGACTATTTTAGACAGATAATCTACTCTCTAATTAGATAATTGACTATTTTAGACAGATAATCGACTCTCAAGTTAGATAATTGACTATTTTAGACAGATAATCGACTCTCTAGTTAGATAATTGACTATTTTCGACAAATAATCTACTCTAATTAGGTAATTGACTATTTTCGATAAATAATCGACTCTCTAGTTAGAAAATTGACTATTTTAGACAGAGATAATCTACTCTCTAATTAGATAATTGACTATTTTAGACAGATAATCGACTCACTAGTTAGATAATTGACTATTTTCGATAAATAATCTACTCTCTAGTCATATAATTGACTATTTTCGACAGATAATTGACTCTCTATAGTTAGATAATTGACTATTTTGACAGTTAATCGACTCTCTAGTTTGATGTTTGACTATTTTGGACAGATAATCTATTCTTTATGTAGATAATTGCCAATATTATATTTCTAGAAAGGCGAAGACAAGCTGAATTCAATTTTTGAATAAAAAACAGAGAGGTCCATTTAAAAAAGCATAAGTTTGGTCTACCACGGCAAAACGCAACACTCTGTATAAATATAACCAATTTTAAACTATGCAATATAAAAGTATGTACAACTTTTATACAAAAGTTTTTTTGATATTGGTCTTTTCCATGCTAATGGTAACCCTGTACATTTTCAGGCAACTAAATAGTTGCCGTCTGGCAACGTTTCGCTGGCGGTGGTGAAATAAGGGATGAATAAATTCCCGGCATATACAGGCGTTATTTATCTACGGCGAAATTGGTGATCACAAGTAGATCTCTGATAAATGATCA
The DNA here is from genome assembly GCA_917563865.1 of Phyllotreta cruciferae. Lineage (NCBI taxonomy): Eukaryota > Metazoa > Arthropoda > Insecta > Coleoptera > Chrysomelidae > Phyllotreta > Phyllotreta cruciferae. The sequence continues at coordinate 2,073,855 of OU830613.1, forward strand.
TTTGGAAATAGCGGCGTCGAAGAGGAAAGATAAAGCAGAAACAGACACCTTGATTAATGTTGAGATACACGCAAATCATATTAACATATTAAATGGAATCGCTGAGGGGAGATGTAACGTCTCTCTGATTCGCGTATAAATGCCTATGGTATAGTTCGTTTAAGATTAAACGCGCGTTACGTCACGACGTCGTTGTTTTATTAGCAATCTGACGGGGCTACCTGTATGCTCGATTTAAATCTCGCTTTATATCGTCGACAGGCTGGTAAATACGAACGAAATTCGCACGTAAACACACACACTGAAACACTCCATTTAGTTGTCTATATCCCCGCAAGATTTATGCTAGCCATAAATACATCTAGTAGATTAGAATGTGCCCAAGAAAATTTAGAACCCTTATGGGCTGGGCTAAATGAAAAACGTCGCTTAATTCCGATGGAATTGCTCCAAAAAGGAAGCTCCTGGTGAGTTCGTGTGCATAAAAATAGTTGTATAAACAATATAAGAATTGGTTATCGTGAAAAATCGAACGTAATAATTTTCTGTCGGTCTAGCAAACGAAATACTCGACCCGATTCACGTCCTCGTTTTTCGAATTAGAAAATATTTCAGTGCCATGTGACATTTTTCAATATCCCGCACACCTGCGAGTTCTCAGCCTCCATGAGAAATAACTGAAACAGATACATTTGGACGACATTATTAGATTTTACCTGTACACCCAAGTATTATACCAGCGCATACACGTCCCCGAATATCTCCGAAAACTGAAATTTTCGGTCCCAAAATAACGCCATTTTCACACAATATTTTACAGGCATAAGGTAGTTTGTTTAAAAATTGGCCGAAAAGTTCTAATAAACATGTTCCCTTGGAGGTTTAGATGTGTACAAATTTGATCAAAAATATCTAAAAAAAAATTCACTTACTTTACAAAAAACATTTCTGAACCTAAAAATCCGTTATTCAATGTTTATTAATGGAGAAGACCACGACTTTTTTTAATTTTTTTTTCAAAACCCTGTGTTCTAAGAAGGCGCGTAATGAAATTTTAATTTTTTTCTGTGGCCAAATAAGGCTGCAATTAATTTTTAAAGTTTGAAAAACGTCACACAATCGTCATACACTCTGCTCCAATCAAAGCGAGAGTTGCAAAGAGAAGTCACATTTAGCAAGTTTGCCATGTTTCCTATTACTCTTCTTTACTCAGCAAAATGTGCGTTTTTTGTATATTTATTGCAATAAACATTTTCTGATTTATCCATTTCTTCCATTACCTAATGGGTAATTCGATATATTAATATAGAAATAACATCTTCATCTGTATGAATTGTAACCGATTTTCGTGTTAAAAACACAAATAATGGTCCTGAAAAATGTATTTGGCAACATTCTTGTCAAATTCAATATTATCAGTAAAGTGTTTTGTGCCGAACTGCAATTCGTGTTATTTGTTTTGTGCAATTTTCAGAAAAATCTGACAAATGACAGTTTGATTTTTGTTCGTTTGTCTATTCTTTGTTACTGCGTTCGAAAATTCATACTATTTTCTATACAACAAGACGTGAGTGGTTTATGATTGGTTGATAAGGTATGAGTCAAAAGCCGAAATTTTTAAATTTCAAAGGGCTATAACTTTTTAATTATAACACATTTTGAGCAACTGAAAACGGTTTTGAGCTCTAATAAATCATTTCTAATCGTATCTTTTGCCGCAATCCGCCTATCTCACATCGTGGTCTTCTCCATTGTGAGATATTCGAAAACTAATGAGTCTATGACACCATCTTCAAAGGGCTCTAGGTCCCAAATGAAATCCTACCCTAGGAGTTAGTACAACAATTATTTATTAACACCGCTATATATCAGGAATCTAGTGATGCATTTGGTGGTACTTTAGTACATTTTCCTCTGTTATTTTGATGTTTTTATTGAATTGTATGCAATCAGATGGGTCGATGAATGACCGCCCCTAAATCACTAAACTATAGCGAATAAGTTCTCGCTCGGAGCGGAAGATAAACGAGCCCGTTCGAGGAGGAAAAAAAAAGCGAAGGAGTAATAGGAATAAGTAGTCCGGGATAGCTTTATTAACTGCTGGTTGACCGTCGGCCCGTGCAGCTAATGATCTTGCCTCGGAGACGGCGATAAATAACTAGTTTGCGGAGCCCGAGCTGACACTTCCTAGTTTGCGGATGACCGCCGGCTACACTTTCTAATACTCGAGAAAATAGCGTCGGGAAAACCCCATTTACGGTTGATCTACGGCGGGAAAAATGCCCCCCGGGACTGCATTGCATTCGACCTAACGCCGGACAATATAAACGAAAATGATTACAAATACAAAGTGCGCTTGATTTACGCTTTACGCATTCGGCGGCGGACGTGTTAAGACGTGTGTCGCGTCCGCTGCGAGACGATAATAATATTTCAAACTAGCTGTCACTGCAACGTGTGTGCATGTGCGAGCAACAGCGACGGCAGCAGCAGCAGCGGCCGGACTTTTCGGACGCCCGGAAAAACCCGGACTCTCGTTTTAATAATGCAAGACATGCGTGAAATTTATTTCACCGACACGCTCTTAACTACCCCGACCGACTGCTGGGTGCCCGTTGATTTTTATTAGTTTCCCTCTTCTCTGCTGATGCTGATGGGAAAGCTGAAACTATGCGACAAATTTCGTTATTAGACTTCCTGTGTACTTGCTCGAATAATGAAACTTTGTATCTAAAATTGACTATTTTTGAACTGTTAATTAGTTTCTCAAGGTAGGTAATTGACTATTTTTGGACAGATAATCGAATCTTTAGGTAGATAAATGACTATTTTTGGACAGATAATCGATTCTTTAGGTAGATAATTGACTATTTTTGGACAGATAATCGACTCTTTAGGTAGATAATTAAGAGTTTTTGAACAGATAATTCACTCTCTAATTCGATAATTGACAGATAATTGACTCTCTAATTAGATAATTGACTATTTTCTATAGATAGTGGACTCTATAGTTGGATAATTGACTATTTTGGAAAGACAATCGACTCTCTAGTCAGATAATTGACTATTTTTTACAGAAAATTACCTTTCTTAGTTAGATAATTGACTATTTTTGATAGATAATTAACTCTCGAGTTGGTTAATTGACTATTTTGGACAGCTAATCTAATATCTAGTCAGATAATTGATTATTTTCGAAAGATAATTGAATCTCTAGTAAGATAATTGACTATTATGGACAGATAATCGATTCTTTAGGTAGATAATTGACTATTTTTGGACAGATAATCGACTCTTTAGGTAGATAATTAAGAGTTTTTGAACAGATAATTCACTCTCTAATTAGATAATTGACAGATAATTGACTCTCTAATTAGATAATTGACTATTTTCTATAGATAGTGGACTCAATAGTTGGATAATTGACTATTTTGGAAAGATAAACGACTCTCTAGCCAGATAATTGACTATTTTTTACAGAAAATTACCTTTCTTAGTTAGATAATTGACTATTTTTGATAGATAATTAACTCTCGAGTTGGTTAATTGACTATTTTGGACAGCTAATCTAATATCTAGTAAGATAATTGACTATTATGGACTGATAATCGACTCTTTAGGTAGATAATTGACTATTTTTGACAGAAAATTACCTTTCTAGTTAGATAATTGACTATTTTTGATAGATAATTAGACCTCGAGTTGAATAATTGACTATTTTTGACAGAAAATTACCTTTCTATTTAGATAATTGACTATTTTTGATAGATAATTAATTCTCGAGTTGAATAATTGACTATTTTGGACAGCTAATCTAATCTCTAGTCAGATAATTGATTATTTTCGAAAGTTAATTGACTCTCTAGTCAGATAATTGGCTATTTTAGACAACTAATCTACTCTCTAGTCAGATAATTGACTATTTTTGACAGATAATTGACACTCTAGTTAGATAATTGACTATTTTGCACAGCTAATCGATTCTTTTTTTATATGTGATTCCCATATCTAGCTGTGAGTTGTCTTTCAACGTATATAATTGTATAGGCTAGCAGCAATTTCGAGAAACGGAAAAGCCCCTCAGTTACCTCTATGCATACATTCAAGAGAACTTTCCGGCGAAAAATTCGAAACGAGACAGTTGACTAACGTCGTCGATAAATCAACCGGAGTAAAAAAAGGCCCGTTTTTGCATCTTAAAGACCGACAATACCGATAGCGATCGCCTTTTACTCTTCCACTGCCCGGCCTCCTCGCCATTAGTCAGCCGCTGGATCGAATTACCGTTGGCGAGAGTCGACGGTTTCCGGTTCCTGATTTTTAATTTCCTGCCGGCGAGGCGTCTTCGCCGGATTAATAACAGGAACAGAACCGGCCCCGCCGCCCGAGGCGGTAATGCCGCCCCCGGGGGCGAGGCCCGGCCCGGAAAATGGAATTTCAATTAACCGCTCGCTGGCGGAAACGCACCGTTCCGATTATTCCAGACGTTTTAATTTTTTCCACTGTTAACCTTAATGGAGAAGACCACGACTTTTTTTTTAATTTTTTTTTCAAAAGCGTGTGTTCTAAGAAGGCGCGTAATGAAATTTTTATTTTTTTCTGTGGCCAAATAAGGCCGCAATTAATTTTTAAAGTTTGAAAAACGTCACACAATCGTCATACACTCTGCTCCAATCAAAGCGAGAGTTGCAAAGAGAAGTCACATTTAGCAAGTTTGCCACGTTTCCTATTACTCTTCTTTACTCCGCAAAATGTGCGTTTTTTGTATATTTATTACAATAAACATTTTCTGATTTATCCATTTCTTCCATTACCTAATGGATAATTCGATATATTAATATAGAAATAACATCTTCATCTGTATAAATTGTAACCGATTTTTGTGTTAAAAACAAAAATAATTGTCCTGAAAAATTTATTTGGCAACATTCTTGTCAACTTCAATGTTATCAGTAAAGTGTTTTGTGCCGAACTGCAATTCGTGTAATTTGTTTTGTGCAATTTTCAGAAAAATCTGACAAATGACAGTTTGATTTTTGTTCGTTTGTGCATTCTTTGTTACTGCGTTCGAAAATTCATACTATTTACTTATACAACAAAACGTGAGTGGTTTATGATTGGTTGATAAGGTATGAGTCAAAACCCGAAATTTTTAAATTTCAAAGGGCTATATCTTTTTAATTATAACACATTTTGAGCAACTGAAAACGGTTTTGAGCTCTAATAAATCATTTCTAACAGTATCTTTTGCCGAAATCCGCTTATCTCACATCGTGGTCTTCTCCATTAAGCGTTAAAAGCTACGAGAATTCAGTAGATAAAATATTGTAAGTAACTCATAAAATTCGCACCTGTATAGAGTAGGTACTTGTAGTTAATATAATGTTAACGGTTCGTTATTTAGACAATAACTCATCGGATTAAAATCGAAACGTAATTTATAAGGGGTAGTAATGTTGACGATAAATTGGGGTTTCGCCGGGGAATCCCGTCTTCCGCGTTAAACGATGATTACGCCATCAAAATGACAGCTAGTAAAGCGAATAATCGAATGAAATTTCCCTCCAGGCGCTGCCGAAGCGGCTCGATGTTTCGTTTCGATCGGCTTTCTGAGCTGTTAATGACATTACTGAGCATCCATTAGATGCTCCTCTAGTTAATAACGGCAGCGGAACAGGTGATAAACACGGGAATAAAATAGGGGCTTCGTGTGTTTGTGTCGAATGCGATATATCCGGGGGGATGGGGCAATCACGCGACTTCCTCGTTCCTCCATTGATCTATTGTAATATCGTATATATACAGTTGCACTAGCGTGCGATAATTAATCCAGCGAACGATTTCCCGAAACGAATTTCCATTCGAAATCGCACTGTAAACTGGATGATGGGAAATCGGTTTGCCATGCCCGGCGATTGTCTCGATGAATATCGTGACGTTATTTATCCGGGGAGGAAACCTGTGCGAGTATTCCTCTTTCTCTGCGATTCGATTCGTTCTGTTCGAAAAACATAGTTTTCGACTTAAATTCGAAAAAGCAATGTCGCTCTCGCCAAGTGGAAGCGATACACGTAATTCACAAGATGTAAACTTTATAACGCGTCGAGTTTTATGTCGGTAATACCATCTCTTGTATTTCCAGAGTAAAATTGGGAGCCGCGTATTTTAGTCACGGAGCTGGTTAGTTTTAGTGCATCTCCGGAATTATGAGGACGTTGTTTACACACAATGTTGTCGAGGGGTTTCTAAAACAATGTACCGACAGATAATAGCGGGGAAATTACTATGTGCATAATTTCGCGAAACCAGTAAAAAAACAACGGTATTTTTCTGTAGTTTTGTAACAAGAAAAAAAGTAATTCTAGTATATTCATAAAGTTAAGAAACCGCATATAAATTCCCATTATACGGAAAATTCTGTGCGTTTGCATAATCCTGGCGGGCGGAACGAATTTTCCATTCCTTCGGTTTCCTTTACAAAGACAATTGAAAAAGAGAGAGGAACTTCCTTATAATAACACAAAAGAAAACCGTTCGACTATACGCGTACATCTCCGAATTGTAGATTTAATAAAAATGATATTAAATTCTCCTAACTTATATTGCGAAACGCATATTTATTCTATAAAATAAGTTTATTCTATACGAAACAAGATAATAGTAATATGTAACAATTTACCATTGATTAGGTACATAATTCATAAGGAAGAAACAATTTTTTTGTGTATACAGGTGAGTCCAAATTTGTTGTGTAGGTATCCCATAATATCACTCTTTCTTTTTCCTTTACATGACGCACTAATTGAAGATATCTTTGTTGCACCCACAGACCATATTGTTGCTCTTGCTCTTGCAATATGGTCAATTCTATAAGAGTTGAACAAAGATTATATTAAAATAACTGGTTAGAGTTAGAGATAAAATTGCAATCCCATAGCACTCTTTCTCTTTCCTTCATATGAGACTAATGGAAGTTGTCTTTGTTGCACTCATAGTACAGTGTGCATCCAAATTTGCTCTTGCAATAAGGTCAAATCTATGAGTTGAACAAAGATAACAATAGTTAGAGTGATAAAATTGCAATCCCACAATAGCACTCTTTCTTTTTCCTTTATATGAGACAAATGGAAGTTGTCTTTGTTGCACTCATAGACCATATTGTTGCTCTTGCTCTTGCAATAAGGTCAAATCTATGAGTTGAACAAAGATAACAATAGTTAGAGTGATAAAATTGCAATCCCACAATAGCACTCTTTCTCTTTCCTTCATATGAGACTAATTATAGTTGTCTTTGTTGCACTCATAGACCAGTGTGCATCCAAATTTGCTCTTGCAATAAGGTCAAATCTATGAGTTGAACAATGATAACAATAGTTAGAGTGATAATATTGCAATCCCACAATAGCACTCTTTCTTTTTCCTTTATATGACACTAAATGAAGCTATCTTTGATGCACCCACAGACCATATTGTTGCTCTTGCTCTTGCAATAAGGTCAAATCTATGAGTTGAACAAAGATAACAGTGGTTAGAATGATAAAATTGCAATCACATAATAGCACTCTTTCTCTTTCCTTCATATGAGACTAATAGAAGTTGTCTTTGTTGCACTCATAGACCACAGCACACAATTTTGCACTTGCAATATGGTCAAATCTATGAGTTGAACAAAGATAACAATGGTTACAGTGATAAAATTACAATCCCACAATACCACTCTTACTCTTTCCTTTATATGAAACTAATAGAAGTTGTCTTTGTTGCACTCATAGACCAGTGTGCATCCAAAAAGGTCAAATCTATGAGTTGAACAAAGATAACAGTGGTTAGAGTGATAAAATTACAATCCCACAATAGCACTTTTTCTCTTTCCTTCATATGAGACTAATGGAAGTTGTCTTTGTTGCAAATTTTGTATTGGTCTGTATAGGAATATAAAATGATAGAGAAAAATGACAAAATTCAAAGAAGAATCGAACGCCAGCTAGCTCAAAGTCGACATGAAAATGTCGCTCACGTTTCCCCGACGAATTTACATCGTTAGCCCCGGAGTAAATTACAAGGGTTCGCAGCCGGAGCGGGACGTCGCCGGAGCCGGGAAGAGATTCTCGCCGTCGGCCCCCGTGGGATATGACAGTTTATTGGGATAAGCACTTAATGGGGCGGGCCGGGGGGAGGCGCCCCGGCCCGAAGCCCGTCTAACTTCGTTACGGATGTGTCTTAATTCATAAAGCTTTTGTTTTCGCATTGTCTTCCCCGTCGGGCCGGGGAGAGATATTGGCGTTGAAAGTAAGTGCTCCGTTTTACTTTTAAGGAGTCTAAACAACTTGTAGGGCGTCTCGAGTAGGTCGATTCTCCTTCGCGCCTTCTTCCTCGACGATTTTCTCCCTCGACTAATATTGATTTTTATGATGGGGACACAATCGAAAACGAATTCATAATATTTTTTTTCTCTTCCCTTCTATACTTATACACCATCTAAAATTATCAAACTTATAAAAAAAATTAGTTTGGTTTAATAAAGCTTATATACAGGGTGCTTAATGGTGCAATATTTGTCGTAATACCACTTAATTTTTGAGCTACAGGGTGTTACAGTTTTATGAAGAATATACAAAATTTCATAAAAATATCTGGCGTGATAAGAAAACTATGATAAAAGAGTTATTTTTCTCCTAAAACTGTAACACCCTGTAGCTCAAAAACTAAACATATTGGCCCGTATTCAGCGCCCCATTGTAAAGTTAAAGTCATGTTTAGCGAGCGCCTTTAACTTGACAGTTCTACATTGTTGTTATGGAGTAACTAAGGACATTGTTTACGTTAAAGTCGCTCGCTAAACATGCATTTAACGTTAAAATGGGGCGCTAAAATTGAGTAGCACCCTGTATAGTGACGCCCTGTATATAACACATTCATATTTACGTTAGTACCCCCCCATATCAGGGTAGTAAAAGCAGTTTAGACTGCGTGCCAGCCGATAATTGCTGATTAAATTTCCTACTAAATCCAATTTAGCGTTCGAAATATGAAAAGTTAAATCGCCGTTATCGTCCTCTCTAATACTTCACAAACTGCTCAAATTCGCCGTTAGAGTAAGTGTTATTAGTGGTAGTGGAGTGAAATTGTGCGTTACACTGAGAGAAATGCTCCCTCGGTTTTTCCCCCGCATATTTGTAGATTTAATAGGATTAATTCCGATGGAAATTATACAACTTTAAATCAAATTATAGGAAAATTGTATAGAAAAATCGCCTGTTCGAGTAGGCGTCCCGTTTTTATCTAATTCCCGGTTAACGGCGCCCATCAAATTAAGCCCTAATAGATTCCCAATATACGGTATGAGGTCGTAAATGCGGATAAGTCGGTTTAAATTTTATTAGAACGACTTCCTCCGGCCCGACATGGCCGTTTAATTTGAATTAACAAACGTTAAGCGTGTACATAAAACTCGGGCGAATATCGCCCGACGCTAACGACGCTAATCAGGATGCACATAAAGTACCAAGTCGAATTTGTATTTAGATTGACCGAAATTGTAAATTTCGGACCATTAGGTCCGGTCCAAATACACCACAAAAATGGACAAAAACACTCCACAACCCAACACATATCACCAAATTACTTGCTCTATACTACACTTACATTCATTATTTCTACTTCTACTATACCGCCCAATAAACATTTTTGATTTTATAGTAGTTACTGTTACTTTTACAATACTTTACTTATAAAACTTATAGTTGTATATTTGGCAACCGAAACATTTCTCTTGCTGCTATAAACCTCTTAAAGAGCTTAAATGGGGCATTTATAAAGGTTGCGAATACCTTTGTTTGGTAACACTAACAACTTATAGTTGTATAAGTAACAGTAACATAAATATAGTAGACACCACTATATAACTTGCCTATAATAGATTTGGTAATGTTTCCGTTACCTGAGATTTGTAACTTTTGAACATTGACAATTGACATTTCTCACTCTGTCAGTTTTCTAGACCTATCTACTTCTCTCTCAGATTCACTTATTCATTTATATTATATCTCTATTCTAATAATAACAGTATTTTTATGTTCTGGTTTGGCATCATCAATAGAAACAAAAATGGAGAGTCATGATAAAACTAAATAATAGTTACTGTGTAATATTGCTGTTAGGACTTTACTGATTGTGGGTGACCTAAAATTTTGATGGGAATCGCATTTCATCGGTCAAGTTAATGAGATACTTAGAAGTACGCGTACTTAATTATTTATGTTATATTATGAGAATTGTCCGGATGGTTTTGCTATCGAGTCCACAGTGCTTTGGGTTGTTAACGAGCCGGTATTGCACTTCAAAGCGCCGGGAAAAAAGCCTCCTTCTCTCTTGTTTATTCCCGTTTATTTTTATGCAATCATAGTAAACACATTTTAATTTAAATTAAACAGCAAAGACATTCGCAAGTGTCGAAATCCGTGTCAACTCCATTACGGAATTAACGACGTCGTTCGCAATTAAAATTAAACAAAATGTCCAGCACTGCGCGCCGACGAGAGGAAAATTTGTTAATAGAAACTCGTTATGGAAAATTCCGGACCAATCGTGTATATTTGCTCGTCTGTGCTCCACCGATACTTCTACGGCCTTTTACAGGGATTGTTTACAGCCAGTGCATATATACTGTTCGTGCAGGCTCCTGTGGCGTTTTTAATAACTAAAAAGATCCGTGATCGGCGCATTGTCGTGGCGCGGTTTCGGGGACAGACATGCACAGGCCGGGAATCATAAGGTTTATTTCGTTTTACGAGGCCATAAAGATGTCACGACGCCAAGCCACCCGCATGAGGCTAACCTGACGGATCCGGCCGTGCATCCACTGAATAGAACCATCCGACCGGTAACTTAACCACTGGCCAGTGGCGTTGTCCCATCTGCAAACAGCCACCAGTTTATTACAAAAAAAATCAAGGTGTGCTATAGTAAGGTGTGGGAATTTATGCTGCGTTCGATGATACTTTATCGACTTTTGAGTACACTGTGTCCCATTTTGGGGGGGTATCTCGGTTATTAGACTTGATAGGACATTGCGGTTTTCGCGAACCTGTACTACTTTTTTGTCAAACTTACAATGGTACAAACAGATTTTTTAAATCTCTTTTCATTTTTGAGTTACAGGGCGATAATGAAAATTCTGACTTATTCAACCACCCCCGTATCTCGTTTGCTATTGAAGATATTTTAAATATGTAAACTGATTATTATAGATAATTTTACGTAGAATTCAGTGACGTCCTTAGATTTATTATGGGGGTTACTATTTTTGAAATATGACACCAACTTGTAATTTTTTTAATGGGACGCCCTATATTTTTATTGCCTATTAAATTTGTATTTTTTTTTCTCTTTTTAATAATATGGCGCATTCTATATTTTGAATTTCATTAGAACGCTAAAAAAAGAGAATAACTATTTTATTCGAAAAATGATTAGGGGGCTATGCAGAAAACCCAAAATAAAATACTTTTAGAACAAAAAGAGTTGTTGAGAATATTAAATAAAACATTTCTACGATTTTTTTGTTTCTCCGCATAGCCCCCTAACCATTTTTATAATAAAATAGTTTTTCTCTTTTTTGAGCATTTTAAGAAAATTCAAAATATAGAATGTGCCATATCATTAAAAAGAGAAAAAAATTACAAATTTAATAGACAATAAAAATATAGGGTGTCTCATTAAAAAAAATACAAGTTGGTGTCATATTTCAGAAATGGTAACCCCCATAAAAAAACTAAGTACGCCACTGAATTCTCCGTAAAATTATCTATAATAATCAGTTTTACACATTTAAAATATCTTCAATAGCAAACGAGATACGGGGGTGGCTGAATAAGACAGAATTTTCATTATCGCCCTGTAACTCAAAAATGAAAAGAGATTTAAAAAATCTGTTTGTGCCATTGTAAGTTTGACAAAAAAGTAGTATACCCCCCAGTCGCGACCAAAATGGGACACAGTGTACTTTTATAAAGGGTGAATTTGGTTATCCCCCTGCGATGGCGCGCCGCTGGTTAGTGTGCAGCACACATTCGCAAGCCGCCGCATCTCAACATTTAATTATCGTCCTCCCAATTAAACAGGATCCCGGGGGAGCGACATACGGAAATGTCAAGGCATCCGTAAACATTACACGTTCCGTATTCAACGTAAACTTTCCGCGATGGAGAGTGCTGGAAAAGTCGAAACTCGAATGTGGCCCGGAACGCGCGTGTTTCCCCGGCGGTTTCTTTGCATTCGATACATTCGAATTTGCTTAATTACAAATTTAACAGGCAGGGGTGGCCCTAACAAATAGAGACCCTTTAGGGACCATTTATTTATTCTTTTATATTGGACAAAAATCGTCAATGTTTTGGCGGATGCGCCTGTGATTCCACCAAAATTTGGGAAACAAATTAATTCGTTTGAGTCGCTTTGCGCGAGGAAATAAGATTCGCGGAAGTGGCTCGTAACGAAGGCGAGTATCGCCATCGCCGGTTTTTTATTCAAATGATATTCCATTTGTCGGCGCGATTAATTAAAACGAGAAACAAGACGCGAAATACTCGATGTTTTTTTCCCGCATAGCGTTTACTTCACCTGGGTTGTCGTCGCAGAAACGAATTAATTGGACTGCTAATTAATGTTCTTCTTTTATGTAATTCGCCTCCGTTGGCTTCTTGTGCGATTTGAATTCCGTTTGTCTCGAAGGGAATTTATTATTCCGTTTTATTTCCCAAATTTTATATATTTATGCTAATAAAGGAGAACCAACTCCTATACAAACAGCGTAGTAAATCATGTACTTCCTCACAACCATTTAGGTATACAACAATAAATCAAAAAAAAAAGTTGTAATAGAATTTAGGTGCATATTTAAGAGTCAATCGAACGCTAATATTTTTCTTGCATGTCAATGTTAACATTAATATACACTAGCTTTGGGGTCTATAATTAAACTTCCGAAAAAGAAAAATGTGCTCGAGAAACCCAGTTTTTTCGATATACATGCAATAATAGAGAAGTGTTTTTATTTTCTCTAAGGCTAACCGGCGAAAGTGCGCAAACTGGAAACTGAAATAAGACGGAAACAGTAGAAGATCGACTCGAATCTGGAAATAGCCCGCTGCGATCGCGAGAGCGCAAACAAAACAAAATAAAAGATCGCATTAAGATTAGGGATAAAGCGCTCTTCGAGTTACTCCGGTAATTTCCTTGAATTATATTTGCCCGGAGAGTGTTTTTTTCTTCGCTTCGGATTCCCTTTTTCTTCGGCGTTTCCACTGCGCGGATTACCGAGATTTTTATTTAATCCATCCAGATACATTTTTCCCCGTGCCGATTCCCATTCGACGGGAATTAGAATTTTAATTGAACCCGAGCCAAACACAACAAGCACAGAAACTTACTTTTTTCAAAGCTTAATAAATACGAAACTATTGCAGATATCGATATAATGGAGAAGACCACGACTTTTAAAAAAAATTTTTTTTTCAAAACCGTGTGTTCTAAGAAGGCGCGTAATGAAATTTTTATTTTTTTCTGTGGCCAAATAAGGCCGCAATTAATTTTTAAAGTTTGAAAAACGTCACACAATCGTCATACACTCTGCTCCAATCAAAGCGAGAGTTGCAAAGAGAAGTCACATTTAGCAAGTTTGCCACGTTTCCTATTACTCTTCTTTACTCCGCAAAATGTGCGTTTTTTGTATATTTATTGCAATAAACATTTTCTGATTTATCCATTTCTTCCATTACCTAATGGATAATTCGATATATTAATGTAGAAATAACATCTTCATCTGTATAAATTGTAACCGATTTTCGTGTTAAAAACACAAATAATGGTCCTGAAAAATTTATTTGGCAACATTCTTGTCAACGTCAATATTATCATTAAAGTGTTTTGTGCCGAACTGCAATTCGTGTAATTTGTTTTGTGCATTTTTCAGAAAAATCTGACAAATGACAGTTTGATTTTTGTTCGTTTGTGTATTCTTTGTTACTGCGTTCGAAAATTCATACTATTCTATACAACAAAACGTGAGTGGTTTATGACTGGTTGATAAGGTATGAGTCAAAACCCGAAATTTTTAAATTTCAAAGGGCTATAACTTTTTAATTATAACACATTTTGAGCAACTGAAAACGGTTTTGAGCTCTAATAAATCATTTCTAATCGTATCTTTTCATCAAAGCTCATTTCATCAAATTTGAAAATTGCATCTATCAAATGACGGCCGCCATTTAGTCGATTTGCGTTGAATATTTCAATAAATTCGAAATTTATTAAGACAATTTCTCGAGTCGATTTTTATTCGAGCGATGGGGAGATTAATGGCGGGACGCCGGGCGCCGCGACGGTCTCACAAAGCGACGGAGCGGGCTGATAAACGACGTCCGGAGGGGCGGCCGATGGGGCATTATCTCATCGCCGCCGCCGGCCGCCCGAATTTAATCCGAAACCGAAAATTATCGCCAGATTTCGGCGGGAAAGCGCGGCGAACGCGCGGCTAAGTCGCCGATAGGTCGGATTTTCGCAACCCGATAGCCTCGGATTTTATTGCGCTATATACCCTTTCGATATTCGATATTCGAACTAAGCCCTTTTTCGATTTCGATTTTAGGTGAAATAATTATTTCGAATGTTATATTTGTACTTCTTATGCGAGGCTCCTGTGTAGGAAAAAATCGCATTATGTTTGCTTTGCAACTTTTTAGTTAAATTTCGTTTCGAAGGGAAAACGACTCCCTTTGAAAACGCGGAAGAAAGAAAGCGTAAATATTGAATTTTTATAAAAAACGACAAATCAAACGTTAAATCCCACTTTTACGAGGAACGTGTTTGTATTTAAAATGCATATTTTTTTTATATACATAAAGGTATATCGCAACCTTTCCGTACGTCAAATATGATAAGGGCTTTCCCTCTTTATCCCTGTATTCACAAGTGAGATTTCAGAAATCGAGTTATGTATAAATATATATACAAGTCGATGGGAAAAACGCTGACGGGCCTTCAACACCACCTGCTGAGTTAAAAAGGAGTTTCACCCCGACGGACCGAAAAATACATTTAATTCCAATAAACGCCATTTCCCTTTTTCCCGCTCCCCGTTTATTAACCCCGTTATATTCCCATCCGCGCGGAATTATCGAAGTCGAATCCCATCAAGTCTATTTCACCATCTCCCAGTCTCTCGGCGAGCGAGCACATTAACAGCTTTAGACAAGCGGTAACGAAAAGAGCCGATTTTCTTATGCTAATCAGCCCCAGGACTAGCTTATGCTCCAGATCCAGCAGATGCATAAACATGGGCGTGCATTTCACCGGAATAAATACAATTCTTTATGCATTTGGGAGTCAATCATATCAGCACCAAGCCTTCTCCATAAGTGATTAAATGGGTCATTTGAGGTGCATGAATATATCCAATAGCCATTCCTGCTCTATCCGGCGAAAGGAGAATTCTATATTGCTTATTGCCAGTCGGTTTATTGGCGCTGCAGGAGCGCTCTCCGAACGAAATCGGGCTCAGGTATTGGATAAAATACGTACATTCGAAATGAGAGCGAGTTGTTTGAGTTTAACTTCGAGAGCCGGTCGGTTTTTCCGATGGAATTCCGCAGCGAAATCCCTTTCGCGGGCATCGGAATAGGTACAGTTAATTCGGGCTAGCTTTACACTCCGTTTGCGCCGGACAAACTGAAGCTAATGCGCCGAAAATATCCCGGTCAACGGGATAAATAATAGCAGATAACCGTCGCCCTTCCGCTGATCCCCCCATAAATCCCCCCCTATCCTTTTAAAACGCACAATCAACATGCGGCCATTAGTGCTCCACGGACGCGTACATATATCAAGTTGGCCGAGGAGCGAGGAGCGGCCTTTATCTATACAGCAGCAGAGTATCGCGTATCCTGCTGTGTGTCCTTTCTATGCGAGCCTCTTACGAGGAAAAGGGGGAAAGGATAGACGAAAATAAAACGTCATAAACCGCTCTGTTTTCGGATTTATTTCTCCATTTC
This sequence comes from Phyllotreta cruciferae, assembly GCA_917563865.1. NCBI lineage: Eukaryota > Metazoa > Arthropoda > Insecta > Coleoptera > Chrysomelidae > Phyllotreta > Phyllotreta cruciferae. The sequence goes on from OU830613.1 coordinate 2,089,904, forward strand.
GCAGAGAAACGAGCTGGTATTAACAGGTGTTTATGATTACACCAAATCATCTAGTAGGTGCTTATTGCAACGTGCGATGTATAGAGATTAATCGGATCAAATATTTCTGGAATGGAGAAGACCACGACTTTTTTTTTATTTTTTTTTTCAAAACCATGTGTTCTAAGTAGGCGCGTAATGAAATTTTAATTTTTTTCTATGGCCAAATAAGGCCGCAATTAATTTTTAAAGTTTGAAAAACGTCACACAATCGTCATACACTCTGCTCCAATCAAAGCGAGAGTTGCAAAGAGAAGTCACATTTAGCAAGTTTGCCACGTTTCCTATTACTCTTCTTTACTCCGCAAAATGTGCGTTTTTTGTATATTTATTGCAATAAACATTTTCTGATTTATCCATTTCTTCCATTACCTAATGGATAATTCGATATATTAATATAGATATAACATCTTCATCTGTATAAATTGTAATCGATTTTCGTGTTAAAAACACAAATAATGGTCCTGAAAAATTTATTTGGCAACATTCTTGTCAACGTCAATATTATCAGTAAAGTGTTTTGTGCCGAATTGCAATTCGTGTAATTTGTTTTGTGCATTTTTCAGAAAAAATCTGACAAATGACAGTTTGATTTTTGTTCGTTTGTGTATTCTTTGTTACTGCGTTCGAAAATTCATACTATTTACTTATACAACAAAACGTGAGTGGTTTATGATTGGTTGATAAGGTATGAGTCAAAACCCGAATTTTTTAAATTTCAAAGGGCTATATCTTTTTAATTATAACACATTTTGAGCAACTGAAAACGGTTTTGAGCTCTAATAAATCAATTCTAATCGTATCTTTTTCCGAAATCGTGGTCTTCTCCATTGGTTGAAGCAAATAGTGTGTTTTTTTTTTTGTAGAGAGATAGTTAAGGAAATCTAATTTTCGATTTTACACAAATATCGGGTGTATGTATTATAAATAAATCGCGTTTCGACCAACAAATATTTATCCTATCGTCTTTTAAACGCGGTTTTTATTTAGCCATATCTATTGATTTATGTGACACGATTTAAATAAATGTACTATTGATTGCATTTGCAACAACATTAGTCAAAGCTAATATTTACGTTGGGGCCGCGGTCGGTTTATTTTTCGTGATGTTTGTTTCTCGGCAGAACTTCTTTTATCTCGCCAATAAAAAAATCCCGTTATTCCGGCGCGCTGATTATTATTCGTTAACCAATTACAGGGATCCCCATCGCGCCAAACAGCCACATCTGAGAGGATCCGCTGTTTGTTGTTCCAACGGATTCGATCGATATTAACGATTTCGATGTATCGACAACCGATGAAATCAATCGCTCGGTTTAATTTTAAATAAATACGTTTCTACTATATACAGGGTGTTTATCAATACTTGTTACAAACTTCTTATAAAGTAGGTAGTATGTAGAAGTTGTATTAAATACAGGGTGGTCCAGTTTATAATGGCTTTAGGAAATGATGGATAACGTTAAAATAATGATAATTTCTCAATACTTATATAGCCGGGAAAGCTTTGTTTTCAAGATACAGGGTGTTGAAATTAAAAAATATATATGTATTATTTTGGATATGGCCAAAACGGCTGCTTGGAAAAATTTTAATTTTGGCACACAGGATAAGCTAAGGATCCTTCATGAAAATAAATCATAGCCTACTTCCAGAATATTTGCAATGATAGTAGTCCTACATAACCGGAGAAAATTGCAAATATCTCTAAAACGGTGCGTCGTTCAAAAAAACGCAAGAACACTTTTTTGTTCTAAAAAACATGGAGCATCGAATAACATTACTGTTATTTGCAAAAAAGTCAGTGGCGTAAAGGATTTTTTAAAAAAGGGCAATGGCATACCCATATCTCCGCCACTGGTTTTTGTAATTTATCACCATATTCCCTAAATCATGAAGGATCCTTAGCTTATCCTGTGTGCCAAATTTAAATTTTTTTCAAGCAGCCATTTTGGCAATATTCAAAGTAATACATATTATTTTTTTAATTTCAACACCCTGTATCTCGAAAACAAAGCTTTCCCGGCTATAATAGTATTGAGAAATTATCATTATTTTAACGTTATCCATCATTTCCTAAAGTTATGCCATTATAAATTGGACCACCCTGTATAGGTATGCCCTTTCATTTGAGAGCTAGAGCTCTTCGAAGTTGGTGTCTAATTTGTTACAAACTTTGATAAAAATGAATCAAAAAATACCCTCGCCTCCACCCAAATGGGACGCTTATGGTTACCATTTTAAAAGCTAAAAAATCGTTATTAAATGTTTAATTAATTGTGTCAATTTTCAAGTTCAAGATTGATGATGATATTCTGGAGATATTACAGAAATAATGAGTCAAAGACACCATCTTCAAAGGGCTCTAATAGGGCTCAGTTTTCGCTCTATCTTTTCATATACTACCTACCCTAGGAGTTTGTAAACGTGTTCATTAACACCCTGTATACAGAGCGTTTGTAAGAACATCAATTATGTAAAATTAAAGTAGATCATTAATTTCGTACGCATCGGGGTAAAAAAATATTCTCCCCCGTTCGGTGGAGATGGGATAAAGGGCCGCCGCGGCCTCGGGGGCGGCGGCTCGAAAATCCCATGTTGACACCGGTTCCGTCGCGTTCTCACACGCACATACACGGGCCCCGAGAAAAAGGGAAAAATGGAAAGAAAATAAGGCATCTCAGGGCTTAGCATTCGAACGGTGGAACTCGCTTTTTTCTTTGAAAGAAGAGCGCTTTTCCTAAAATACCGCCGTTTATACAAAGAACTTCCACTACCAGTGGCGTACCATATCAGCTTCTTGATAAATTCGTGCAAAAAGTGGCAGAAAATTGTACCAGAATCTTGCAATTTGCAAACAAAAATCTTTTAATTTGCAACAAAATCCATCCCCTAGCAATCAGTGATAAATGGTGCAATATTTGTGGAATTATTTTAGTTTTTTTTGTGATAAAGTTGGCGCCACTGGTGGAGCGTCTCGATTCGCATTATGGGGGTCGTTCGTTAGATAAAAGAAAAACCTCTTTTCTGAATATTTTATTAAGCACGCTTCATTTCGAACACTTTTTAACTTTTTTCCGGGCGGAATAAAAATCCGGCATCGTTCGAATTCGGACTGCAACATAATCGCTATCTACTTTATCAAACCGGGAATAAAAGGGATTTCTTTCCGCGCGCCCCGGAAGGGGGACGAAGCGAGTCGGAAGGTATTTTCTTACTGAAAAAAAAAAAGAAGAAAACGGGATGGATTCCATCCGTTTGCAGCGCTTTCCCTAAGAGAAAAACGCCGACGCATTAAGTAAATTAGGAGCGGGGGGGCGCTTTCCAAAGGGTTGCCTCCACAAATTCGATTCGCCGCTCGAACCAAAAATAATAATTGCCGAGGCGCGGAATTTTCCGGGCGGGAACTTTCCGGCTAAGATTATGTCATTAAGACGATAAGAGATCGAGCAAGCCCCGACGCAAACTCATCGACCAAATGGCGACTTTGCGGGCGCATTAGCGAGAGTTGGAATCAATTAAAAGAGCGGTTTGTGCGTGCTGGACTCGCGCAAAAAAAAACGCCAGTTGCACCATGAGTGTACTAAAAAAAAAACGCCAGTTGCACCATGAGTGTGTGTATATACCAAAAAAAGTCATTTGCACCATGTTTGTTTGTGATGTATTTCTCTTAAAGCCTAAAGAAGTGATAAGTTAGTTAAGTATAGTAGTGAAAAAGTTTCGTGTTGGATGGAGGAAAAGTTTTCGTGTAGATATAATTAAGCGAGTAACTTCGTTATGTTCGTTCAAAACAAACATTTCGATTTATTCTTCCCGGCGCTAGATAGGTGTGTGTGTGTGTTTTCCCTTATTTTCGCCTAGCGAGAGGAATTTATTTGCGGAAAAGTTGCGATTCGCGAGTCTCTAACGCGAAATAAAAACCGAATTTATCTTGCTCGCGCGCCGACGTCGGAATTTGTTAGCCTTGTTAGACGACGATTCGCCCGCTTCCCGAAAAATGAAAAATATTTGATTTAATCTGTTGTGTAGACAAAGTAATCTGCAGCGATAAAAGTACACAAGAAGTCTCGCTTTGCTCCAAATGAGCCAATATGTCATCCGTTCCGAACGCCCCTCGGCCGTACGGCCGCTCTCCGAAAAGAAAATAAAATGTTTGACAAATAGCGCGAGCGCTAGCAAACATCCAGCCGGGGAAGAGGGACTGTTTGCTCTGGAAATGACAAGTGGCGACGGCTCACCCCCCGCTCAACAGATAAAACAATCCGATTTTTATTTAAAATCCTATTTATTAACACCGCAATTTTTTTCGCCACACCTGATACACTCGATCATTTCATAGCCAATTTGATGGATGCAATTTTGAAAACTGATCTAGAAGCTTCCAAAAAAGTAAGTTTCTCTGCGCACCCTCTATAATGGAGAAGACCACGATTTTTTTTTAAATTTCTTTTTTTTCAAAACCGTGTGTTTTAAGAAGGCGCGTAATGAAATTTTTATTTTTTTCTGTGGACAAATAAGGCCGCAATTAATTTTTAAAGTTTGAAAAACGTCACACAATCGTCATACACTCTGCTCCAATCAAAGCGAGAGTTGCAAAGAGAAGTCACATTTAGCAAGTTTGCCACGTTTCCTATTACTCTTCTTTACTCCGAAAAATGTGCGTTTTTTTGTATATTTATTGCAATAAACATTTTCTGATTTATCCATTTCTTACATTACCTAATGGATAATTCGATATATTAATATAGAAATAACATCTTCATCTGTATGAATTGTAACCGATTTTCGTGTTAAAAACACAAATAATGGTCCTGAAAAATATATTTGGCAACATTCTTGTCAGCGTCAATATTATCAGTAAAGTGTTTTGTGCCGAACTGCAATTCGTGTAATTTGTTTTGTGCATTTTTCAGAAAAATCTGACAAATGACAGTTTGATTTTTGTTCGTTTGTGTATTCTTTGTTACTGCGTTCGAAAATTCATACTATTTACTATACAACAAGACGTGAGTGGTTTATGATTGGTTGATAAGGTATGAGTCAAAACCCGAAATTTTTAAATTTCAAAGGGCCATATCTTTTTAATTATAACACATTTTGAGCAACTGAAAACGGTTTTGAGCTCTAATAAATCATTTCTAATCGTATCTTTTTCAGAAATCCGCGTATCTCACATCGTGGTCTTCTCCATTACCGCAGTATTACAATACTCTCTTTGCTACAAGTGCAAAGTTATGGAAGAGACATGCGAGTGTAATAATGGAAGGGGAAGAGTGAGGGGGACAGGGCGAGTTGTAAAAAATTTATCTCTATCAAAATTCGGCGGGGAATAAACGAGGGGCTTTGGCGGGGCCCGAGCAAAGCGAAACAAGCGGGAAGGTCCGGCGCTCCGGAGTCCGGGGCTCAGAGTTAACTCGGACAAGTTCCAGTTTCGAATCCGGGCGATATTACTCTTCGTGAGGCTCGCTTCTTCGGGATTTCTGCGCCATGTTTTCGGGCCGCGATTTATTCCGGTGCTGCAACAAATATATTACGGGCGATAAAAACAGTCGTCGAATGTCGGGTACTCCTGAAAACACACATACAATGAGTTAACTGTTAAGAGCGAAAAATCGATGGAACACATGCCGGATAAATTTACGAGGGGTATATTTTACGCCGGAAAGTCCGGGTACGGACATTTTTAACTCGCGCCATCTCCCCGTCGAAAATTGAAAGGAGCCGAAATAATAAAAAAAAAACTTATAATCTCTCGCGCGACGTTCGTTATAAATCGTCTTTATTCCTGCACATATCTATTACTAGCCATTTCACCCTTCGTTTAGGGGTAGTTTTTTTGACGTATTGTTTATAGTGCTCAATTGAAACGATCCTAAAGGGATCAGTTAATTTTTCCCTTAGAGTTTGCAGCTTTATATAGCGCGCTTTTCTGGACTCTTTATTTCTGGAATATCTCCAGAATGTGATCAGTTTTGAACTCGAAACTGAACACAATTAATAAGCATTTAACAACGTTTTTTAAGTATACAGGGTGGCCCAGTTTATAATGGCATAACTTTAGGAAATGATGGATAACGTTACAATAATGATAATTTCTCAATACTTATATAGCCGGGAAAGCTTTGTTTTCAAGATACAGGGTGTTGAAATTAAAAAATATATGTATTATTTTGGATATGGCCAAAACGGCTGCTTGGAAAAATTTTAATTTTGGCACACAGGATAAGCTAAGGATCCTTCGTGAAAATAAATCATAGCCTACTTCCAGAATATTTGCGATGATAGTAGTCCTACAAAACCGGAGAAAATTGCAAATATCTCCAAAACGGTGCGTCGTTCAAAAAAACGCAAGAACACTTTTTTGTTCTAAAAAGCATGGAGCATCGAATAACATTACTGTTATTTGCAAAAAAGTCAGTGGCGTAAAGGATTTTTTTAAAAAGGGCAATGGCATACCCATATCTCCGCCACTGGTTTTTGTAATTTATCACCATATTCCCTAAATCATGAAGGATCCTTAGCTTATCCTGTGTGCCAAATTTAAATTTTTTCCAAGCAGCCGTTTTAGCAATATTCAAAATAATACATATTTTTTTTTAATTTCAACATCCTGTATCTCGAAAACAAAGCTTTCCCGGCTATATAAGTATTGAGAAATTATCATTATTTTAACGTTATCCATCATTTCCTAAAGTTATGCCATTATAAACTGGACCACCCTGTATATTAAAAATGGTTTTTGTGGAGTAATAAGCTTCTCATTTGGGTGGCTGAAGACACCATCTTCGAAGGGCTCCAGGTCCCAAATCAAACCTCCAATAAATACCCAAGTTCATTAGAACTATTTTTACACAAACTACCTATTTATTAACACCCTGTATATGCAGGTAATGGGGCATCAGTCGCCGGTTTTGATAGCGAGCATCAACCGGCATTCGAACCGTTGAAAATTCATTAGCTTCATTGCGGACTTTCACATAAATTCGGCGAGATAACATGGCGCATTTATCTTCTTTTCGAGCTCGACTCCGAATCATCCCGTATATTATATATCCTCTTTGCGATGTTAATCCGAGCGAAGAACTCGCGGAGGTCGCAGCATTTCTGGATGATTTAGAAGGTATTTTTTTTTCGCAAAAAAGGGTTCGCTACACTCGCTTTATTCGATCGAAAATTGGAGTTGCCATTGCGGAAAAAATGCTTGTTATAATGCTTATTAAATTAGGAACGAGTGGTGTAGATTTGTTGCTAAAATAAGAAGATATTACGGGGATTCCCTGATGCTACGTCCTTGGGTGACAGCGCCGAGTTAAATTAAAAAAGGCCGTTGTCAACTCCGGAATGGAAGCAACACCGTTAAATCGCCTTCCATTTTTATATTTAAAATTTATGGAACGACGGGGTAATGAGAACGGAGGAAATACGGCCCTTTTGAAATATGAACGGACGGTTTTTTTGATTACGGGCTGAATTGTAATGAGAATCTCGCCCAAATTTAACGATGACAGTGCAATAATATTCTCGCCAGGTACACCACAATGGAGAAGACCACGATGTGAGATATGCGGATTTCGACAAAAGATACTATTAGAAATGATTTATTAGAGCTCAAAACCGTTTTCAGTTGCTCAAAATGTGTTATAATTAAAAAGATATAGCCCTTTGAATTTAAAAATTTCGGGTTTTGACTCATACCTTATCAACCAATCTTAAACCACTCACGTTTTGTTGTCTAGTAAATAGTATGAATTTTCGAACGCAGTAACAAAGAATAGACAAACGAACAAAAATCAAACTGTCATTTGTCAGATTTTTCTGAAAAATGCACAAAACAAATTAAAAGAATTGCAGTTCGACACAAAACACTTTAATGATAATATTGACGTTGACAAGAATGTTGCCAAATGAATTTTTCAGGACAATTATTTGTGTTTTTAACACGAAAATCGGCTACAATTTATACAGATGAAGATGTTATTTCTATATTAATATATCGAATTATCCATTAGGTAATGGAAGAAATGGATAAATCAGAAAATGTTTATTGCAATAAATATACAAAAAAACGCACATTTTGCGGAGTAAAGAAGAGTAATAGGAAACGTGGCAAACTTGCTAATTGTGACTTCTCTTTGCAACTCTCGCTTTGATTGGAGCAGAGTGTATGACGATTGTGTGACGTTTTTCAAACTTTAAAAATTAATTGCGGCCTTATTTGGCCACAGAAAAAAATAAAAATTTCATTAGGCGCCTTCTTAGAACACAAGGTTTTGAAAAAAAAAATTAAAAAAAAAAGTCGTGGTCTTCTCCATTCACGAAAATTTCAGTAGCAGATAATGCACAAATAACAATTCGCTTTGTTCGCAAACTTTCCTGAAACTGCACCTTTTATTATACAACACCTTCTTCGGGTCCCACCGCGTACTTTTTCCAACCCGAAGAAAACAACCCTTCGGTCATAAACGCGGCTGATAAGGCGGATTCCATTGTTACCCCGGATAATTCTAATTTATCTACTACATTCTTGCGGAGCGCTCTAAAACTCCCGGTTATCAGCGGCCGTTTCCACCGCGAAAACGACTCACAGGGACTGTTGTGTAGCTATATAATTGCACAATAAACTGGGCTATAATTAGTGCGATCGATGGATTAAAAAACGCCGATTTAAACATTAACAACTCCCCGGCAAGCATTCCATTTGAGCGATGAATAATTCAGCAAACCGCGAGAACGGGATAAAAGTTTATCTTATAAAAATAATCGGTTCGTTAGAGTTCGTTTGGGATTCGAAGAGCGGCCGCGGGGCGTTCGAGTGGCGCCCGCGCCGAAAAAAAGATGAAGAGGAAAAGAAGAAGAGGGATTTGCGCCCGTCGGGAACGTGCCCGGACGATGTGGAAACTGCGAAAACAAAGGAGCCGTCTACCTGATATTGGAATCATATCGCGCTGGTGCTACACCGTCGGGGAACGTGCGAACAATTTAAACCAGGCCCTTTTTTCCATCTCGACAGGAGCATAATTTCGGGGAAAGTCCCGGCGATAAGCGGGAGAAATTAGGGGCGAAAATGGATTTGAATAGGCGCCGCGCTGAATGAGTAATTTCGAAAACCAGAAGCGGCATTTTCTGGTTTTTGGAATGGAGAAGACCACGACTATTTTTTTAATTTTTTTTCAAAAACCGTGTGTTCTAAGAAGGCGCTTAATGAAATTTTTATTTTTTTCTGTGGACAAATAAGGCCGCAATTAATTTTTAAAGTTTGAAAAACGTCACACAATCGTCATACACTCTGCTCCAATCAAAGCGAGAGTTGCAAAGAGAAGTCACATTTAGCAAGTTTGCCACGTTTCCTATTACTCTTCTTTACTCCTGCAAAATGTGCGTTTTTTGTATATTTATTGCAATAAACATTTTCTGATTTATCCATTTCTTCCATTACCTAATGGATAATTCGATATATTAATATAGAAATAACATCTTCATCTGTATAAATTGTAACCGATTTTCGTGTTAAAAACACAAATAATGGTCCTGAAAAATTTATTTGGCAACATTCTTGTCAACGTCAATATTATCATTAAAGTGTTTTATGCCGATCTGCAATTCGTGTAATTTGTTTTGTGCATTTTTCAGAAAAATCTGACAAATGACAGTTTGATTTTTGTTCGTTTGTCTATTCTTTGTTACTGCGTTCGAAAATTCATACTATTTACTATACAGCAAAACGTGAGTGGTTTATGATTGGTTGATAAGGTATGAGTCAAAACCCCAAATTTTTAAATTTCAAAGGGCTATATCTTTTTAATCATAACACATTTTGAGCAACTGAAAACGGTTTTGAGCTCTAATAAAAATCATTTCTAATAGTATCTTTTGCCGAAATCCGCGTATCTCCATTGTTTTTTGTTTACTACAATTAAACCGGAACAAATCTCATATAATTCTCGATAGCAGGCCGCGCCCAGCGGACATAAACCGAGCGGGAAAGGGGCCGATTTTTATCTAAACGCCCGCACGGCCGGCCCTGATAACATCTCCCGCTCGGCCTACATCCGAGAAAAGAAAAACAACTCCAGGCAAATCCCGAGCAGGAAAACCATTAGACTTCTGGCTAATGTCCGACCTTTCCATCTAAATCGCCTCCCGGAATCCACCCCGGAAATTAATGGCTTGTTATGATGATGTTTTTCGACGCAAATATTCCCTCCAAACCGAACACCCTGTAGATCCCGATAACTGATCTCGAGTAGAGCAGACAAACGGCATAGTTTTTATATACAACAACGTTCGATATAACAGCGTAGACGAGGAGCCATCCGAACCCTTCGGGCTCGAGCCCTGTCCCCGTCACGCTCCGGGGCCACATATCATCGCGCCCCACCCGCTACACAGAGATTTGGTATTGACAAATGCCATTGTTAGGGCCGGCTGTATAAATTCTATTCGGGTTGACGTTTTGCGTGCGTCGACACGGTCCAGCCGCTCCGGAACAAATGACTAATGATAGATATCGCCGTCGATGGCTCTATGCTCTATGCTCTATACAACCGGCTCCACCCCCCCTCACTCTATACGTTTTTCCATACACAAAAATCGTTACTTATCATTCTAACACCACCATGACGTCACGCTCGCTTAATATTAGACGCACTATATGCAAGTTTTGTGATGTGTCATTAAAGTGAACGTATAGTATGCAATAAGCAGGAAGCTCTAAGTTTTAACTTTAAGTTTAAATCCGATTAAAATGGGGCAGGTTTTACGCGAGGCGTCGCTCTCCGGGAGTTTCCCTATGTATAGGGAGCCCGTCGAAGTTCGACTTCCTCTAAGATATGTGTGCGTTTCGAGCGAATGAACATCATCCCATTGTCGTTTCGAGAATCATAGTTTAATCGATGCATTGAAGGCCCTCTATCTGCGCCATCACTCTTCTATTCCATTGTTGTTCCAGCCGGGAGCTCTGTTGAATGCGACAGATAAACCGGGCCGGCGACAGAGCCGGACTGCGATAGCTGGGGGGTCGGTGAAGGGGTGGGTTTTTTGCACGAGTTGCTATATAGGGGGGTATTTAATAAAATTCGTGGGGCTTTGAAGGAAAGCTGCGCGGTCGATATTTGTTTTCGTTTGATAATGAAACGTAAACATGGGAAATTTTCCTTCGTTGGCGATCGATGGGGGATGAATTACGTTTAATTTTGCGCTAAAGCAAACGGAGCAAATCCGCTTTATCGGCGCTTTTCTGCAACTTTTTCAATCTGTAATTAGTTTGGCGGGATTTAATTGTATACTGCTCTAATGTATGGGATTTGCAAATGGGTTTAGGAATTGGTTAACGAAATAATTTAATAATTTTGTAGAATGCGATTAAGGAAACAGGACAATTAAAGGATATGCGATTAAGACGCGGTTTTGCGCGCATCGACGTTTCTGCCCGATTTTCCGCTGAATCGTTTCGTTTTCGTTTTAATTGCGCGATCGTTGCAAACGCAATTATCCCGGAGTCGGGGCTTTTATTTACTGAATAAATACGATGTGAAAATCGGCGGAAAACGGGCGACGAGAGCGAGCAACAGTTTCCCCCGGCCGTTCGCAATTTTCCCGTACCACCTTTTGTGTTTTGCGCCGTTTTCCCCGCTCCCGATATGCACGTTATATGCGAAATTCCGATCCGGGTAAAGCTGCTAATGCGCCCCGGAACAAATCGACCTGATGTGCTCAATTAAATGCACCTACACAACAAACTCATGCTGAAATAATTATTTTAATATTTAACATTTAACAAACGATTAATAATACATAATATTACTTATAGCTTGTGCAAAACAAAGTTAGAAACACGTCACTAATATCGTCATATTTAAAAATGAATACATCAAGTTTAATGCCTACATAATGTAATTTAATATTAACAAGGGATGATAGAAAATGTTAAAGAGCAGAATTAAACCATCCAAGAAAAATTCAATCTTTGTATATAAAATAAGTAATTTTTTGTAGAAAGAAATACCTATATTTCTTGACAATTTTCGTAAATCCTTAGATTTCGTACACTTCATAAAAGTTCGGCAACATTGTCTAATTGTGACGTAGTAAATTTATGGTGACTTGCAAACTTTGCTTTGCATAAACAATAGATAACACTAATTATAATAGAATTTAAATTATAGATACCTATAATATGCAAAATGTGTTGCATAACAGTGCAAATTACTAAATGCATACATTCCATATGGACCATTTTATACTGTTAATAAAATCACTTGTACAACCAATTTCTTTTCTCACATTCCAGTAACATAGTCCAAACAATTTCCTTGGCTTTAGGCGTTACAGAACCGGCGATTTTCTCAATATCATCAGGCAATTTAATCTCTTCTTTAGTGACAACATTATGCACTACAAACAATATAAAATTAATCGCATGCCCCACTTCGAATCTACACTGTCTCTTAATATCCTCCAAAAACGCTTCGTAACCAAACGCTCCAACATCGCACTTCAATTTGCTCAAAGTAGAGACAAAGTGCTGGTGATAGTGGCGTAGGAGATGCTCAAAGTGCTCCTTTAGAACTTTACAGCTCACGCTGGTCCATAAGAAGAAGAACAAATCGCTGGCTGGGGAGCCGTAGGCCAGGAACTGGAAGTCCAGGAACTTGTTCTGCACCGCGACGCCACTGGCGTCGAAGCGCTGCATCGTGTTGTTGCACCATAGATCATAATGCACTAGAGTACCAAATGGTTCCACCACCTCAGACCGTTCCACGTCGGTTATAAGGTGGATTTTGTCTACTAGGTGAGCGCATTGGTCGTTTTCCTTGATGATGGTTCTAGTAGCGTCGAAATAGAGGCTCAATAAATCGCGTGGGAATTCGTAATCGTTGCAGTACTGCTTCAAACTTTCGAAAACTGCAGGATTTTTGAGCTTCAGTGCTAATGGTACAGCATGGAACTCCGCTAAATCCTTCAGGATTAGCTCAGCTGAAGCCAAATCGAACCCATCCAAACGGTTTATATTTTTGAAACCTACAACAAAAATACCTCATAAAATCTTCAACAAAATGAAAGTAGCGAATGTACCATTATACACCAAGTTCTCCAACACCAACACAGCATGCTCATCAACCACCTCGCTCCCGTCCAAGTTGATCCTAGCACCATAAAACTTCGGAAAGCAATCTATAACATCCACCACGCCATTCTCCCGCTGGAACTTTTGCAATAAAGGCACCACGGTCTTGTACATGGCAATCTCGTTCTTGAACGTCACCTGGACGTTGAAGCTCTCCTGGAACAGCTCGTCCTTGGGCAGCTTCTTGGCCACCAGGTGGAGCTCGCCGGCGTCGAGGAGGACGTCCAGCCGCAGCATCAGGCTGCCGTAGTTCTCGCCGGGCGCCGTCAGCCGCTCGGTGGCGGCGCTGATGATGCGCGAGCCGGCCGAAACGTCGGCCAGCAGCTCGCTGAGGTTCGCGATCGGCTCCGCGGTCATGTCGGAGTCAATGGTCGGGCTTCAATGTGGGCAATGTGTCAAGGATTTTTATTCGCGCTAGGTGAACGGGAGAGATCTCGAGCTGATGCTTGATGGACACGCAGAAAAGTTGTTTTTTAGATGGGATTTAATGCGTGGTTTTGGGGTTAGATGGTTGGTTGTTTGGTGCAATTTTAGTGTGTAATGTATGTTGTAGATTAAATAAAGAGATTGTTTGTTAGAGTTTAGTATAAATACCTGTTGAGGTGTTGATGTGTTGCTTTTTCTCAGTGTATAAATTTGCGAAAAGTTTATGGTGGTATTTTAATGTTTTATTAATATTTTACTATCTTTAATAATTAGATTAGATATGTAAATAACTAATCGTTTCATACAAACGATGCTATATTAAATTTTCTACTAAAGTAGTATCTATGAAAATATTGCGTATCTAATTTGATGTTGTTTTAGATAATTTGTTATTAACAAACTAGTGAGATTCAAGGTCAATTTGTTGAAATGACTACAGGAAATTTTACAGATCTCATATGTACAATTTTAACTTAGTTACAATGTATTTTTAATCGCTATATTCATCAAGGTAACAATTTATTTTTAAATAACTGGAGGTAAATTAATTGTTCTTGAACTTTGCATTGAAATTCTACCAATAACGTTTCAAATTGGTTATTAAATTACGTTTTTTTTCTGCGAATTAGAAATTAAAAAACTCACCTCATCGAGCACCTGAAAGCTTGCTGTATAAAAAAAAACCTATTCAATATTTTTTAATGCCCATTCAAGTTGTGAAATTTCCCGAATACAAACCGCTGGAAGGGAAAATTAAGGCGATATTATTAGGCGGAAAAAGAAGAGTTGGGTTTTCATAATAAAATCAACTTTATTCGACACCTTATTTTCCCGGGAAGTTTTCCGACCGGTTGGATTTTATCGAAGGGCCTTCGTAGCGAACGGACGCGCTTTAATAGTACTTTATCCGGCTAATTAAGTACACTAAAACAAACTGATGAATAAACGGTTTTCCCGCAAAAAAAGAAAACCGCAGACAAACAAACCGGGGCCGAGTGATACAGGTTTTTCATTCGTTATCCTCACCTCCTTCGCGGCAAACAATGAAACTTTCCGCTTTTTGATTGAATAACGATTGTTATTCGTAAGGGAAAAAGTTCGGCGAGCAAACTTAATTAAGACACCTCGAGAATTCCAGCGATTTTCCTCTCGGATTTTCGTGCGAAACCCGAAAAGAATAAGATAATAAATCGCTAATTTGTTTGCCCGCATTCGAATCGCGTGTAAATAAGGGACTTTCCCGGTTTTCCCTTAGTCGTCGCCAAGTTTTCGGATGTTCAGTGTGGGCTTTGGTTTCCACCAAAAGAAAAACCAATAGAGACAATTTATATAAGAAGAGCTCAATTGAAGGATCTTTATAATACAGGAAAATATGTCTCACTTTTTTAATGATACAGAATGAGTCACGCTCAAATGTTATTTTTCAAACGATACACAATGGAGAAGACCACGATGTGAGATATGCGGATTTCGACAAAAGATACTATTAGAAATGATTTTTTAGAGCTCAAAACCGTTTTCAGTTGCTCAAAATGTGCCATAATTAAAAAGTTATAGCCCTTCGAAATTTAAAAATTTCGGGTTTTGACTCATACATTATCAACCAATCATAAACCACTCACTTCTTGTTGTATAGTAATAGTATGAATTTTCGAACGCAGTAACAAAGAATACACAAACGAACAAAAATCAAACTGTCATTTGTCAGATTTTTCTGAAAAATACACAAAACACGAAAATACACGAATTGCAGTTCGGCACAAAACACTTTAATTATAATATTGACGTTGACAAGAATGTTGCCAAATAAATTTTTGAGGACCATTATTTGTGTTTTTAACACGAAAATCGGTTACAATTTATACAGATGAAGATGTTATTTCTATATTAATATATCGAATTATCCATTAGGTAATGGAAGAAATGGATAAATCAGAAAATGTTTATTGCAATAAATATACAAAAAACGCACATTTTGCGGAGTAAAGAAGAGTAATAGGAAACGTGGCAAACTTGCTAAATGTGACTTCTCTTTGCAACTCTCGCTTTGATTGGAGCAGAGTGTATGACGATTGTGTGACGTTTTTCAAACTTTAAAAATTAATTGCGGCCTTATTTGGCCACAGAAAAAAATAAAAATTTCATTAAGCGCCTTCTTAGAACACACGGTTTTGAAAAAAAAAAATTTTAAAAAAAGTCGTGGTCTTCTCCATTTTGGCAATCAATTAATAAACACTCTAGACTGAGTATACTCCTCCAAAACAGAAAAATTTCCAATCAACTTTTTATTAATACCACCCGGTGACCAATTACCACTAAATTACGTATGTAAATTAACGCAATCGTTGCAATTTCTACTCCTGGCGAGTCCAATTCGCCGGCGATATAAAGCCCCGGGTTGCTTCGGATGACCTCCGATGGTAATTTTCCCCGTGAAAATTGTATTACCTTCGGTGGAAGACCGGACTGGAAATAACGCGGAGATTTATTAGAGGGATAATGGGGCGCGTTGGAGAACTCGGGAATTACCTTTACAGCAATGCCAATAACGTTTATTGTTACCGCTTTCTTTTTTCTTCTTCTTTAAATTATTTACCTCGAGCGCTCGTACGCGTATCTACCCTTCGGCGGGGATTTACGAGCATTGCCCAATTACTTAATCAATTCCTGGGACATACATCCGCATGAAAATTTCACCGTGGTGTTTTATTTTTTGTAAGTGCGATCGTTGCAATTATACGGCGAATGCACGCCACAACAGAGAACGCTAAGGGCCAACCTGCGAAGATAAGAGCAAATGAGGGCGCATGGGAATTAATTCTAACAAGCAGACGAACAATCGTCAATCAATACCCACAGCACGGCGTAGCACAGGCACCGAGAGATCCCGCGGGCTACGGTCTGCGTGATAACAAATAATATAATTATGCTCACGAAGAGTCCCCCCCGCGCCGGGGAAGGCCCCGCGGCGCTGGGAAAAACGCGGGCGGCTTATTTTTCCGGATTTTCCGGGGCCCCCTTCGAAGTGTCGTCTCCCGCACTATGCGGAATTGATGATGCCCGGGGCTTTGTTGCGAATTTTCGCGCCGGAAAAATAAGCTGATGGGTGGAAGTTTTATAGCCATTCTTGTTTTGGTTGGCTAATTTTAGATAACAATAGGCAAGGTAATTTGATGTTAAGTTAAAGGTAAATATGCAAATTTTGTCGACCCCAGTGTTTCATTGTTTTAAAGTGAAATGTTTAAACAATAAAAGTATGCACAATGTTTTAGTTAGATTGCAAAAATATTTTGTTGGAAGAAAGTATAGGCAAAAGTACAGGGTCAAAAATGCTCCATAATGATCTGGAGTGAAAAGAAAATTATGATAAAAAAGTTATTTTTCTTCCTAAAACTGTATCACCCTGTAGCTCAAATTTACTACATAATTAACATACTCTTCTTCTTAAAATAACCCAAGAAATCTCACCCTTAACTATCGGTACTTAATTAATAAACACCCTGTATTAGGAAGTTGTTGTACGGGGTGCGTTCAATAAATTAATCGAGTGTAATTTTAGTGGATGAGTTGGAGGGGAGATAAAAGAGGTGAATTATAGGGGGTGTGTTTGAATAGTGCTTAGAGATATACTTCACTATCGGTATGGTGTTCGTGCTAATTACAATTCGAGATAAGCCAACCGGGCTCGATAAACTTACGAGGGGAGAGCCGTTAGTTTTTTCATTAATTCATCGTTAATTATGACGAATTCGCGATTTTAAGGAGCATAACGAAGCTGCAAACACAAACAAAACTCAATCGAAAAATTAACAAGACATTAATTTTAATGAGCCGCTCGCCGGGCGGCGGGTTTTTCCTCCGGGAGGACCGCGCCGGGGCGAATTGAATTCCTTTATTAGGCGTAGTGGGTACGAATGCGAGTGTATACTCGACCGACACACGGGACCCGATCGATTTTTAACCGGCATCGATTCTAATGCGGACGAAAACTCCGGTCTAATAGAAAATGTACGGTTGCAGCCGAACTTCCGGAAAGTCTAATTATGGAAGTTGCGGCCGAATGATCAAGAGGCGCATCGCCGCCGCCGACGTTGATTAGCCCCCCGAAAAACTTTCAAGTGACTCCGGGGGTCGTAGGCAAGCCGATCACCCCAAAAAATCAACCCCAACTTCCCTAATTCTTAGCATTAAACACCTCTATTTCAACCCTTAATTATCCTAGATTGAAAAGTATTTGAGTTATGTTGCGTATAAAAATATTAGCTGTGATTTTGTAACTATTATATTGGAGCATTATTGAAAAAGTGTTGGTGTATCGCGAGTACTAAAAACTTGGAAAAGAGCGCTGGGGATTTGCTTAAACCGTTTGCCGGTGCAATTTTAACTTTTTCATTTATCGATCTTTGTTTGCTTTCTTTGATTTTCGTAACGGCTTTTGTGCGTTCGGTAACGATGCAGTTCGAGTGGGTCTGTTAAATACGTTTCGTTTCGAGTGCGGCTCGATTGGGAGTATCCGCAGAAAGGCGAAAATCGATAAAACCCGGATTAGGATTTACCCGACTAAAACTCAAACAAGGATATTTTAACCTTCTTAAAGCGACCGGGGGTTGGTTTTTTTAACTGCGTTTCGAATTTCCTACCCCTAATTTTTATATTGTGTTATGTAGTAAACTATAACCCTATAAAAAGGGCTATATAGTTTGATTTGCTGCGATTTTGTTTGCAGGAATTTTACTCTCGCTTTTCCATCCCGGAGCGACCCCATCTGTTGAAGCGATGTCGCTGGAATAATATCGGAAAAGCAACTTTTCCGTATGCGAAACTTCGCGGCGGGCTCTAACGAAGGAAAAATGTTATTTTTATCTCGTGTGCGAAATTTTCGACTCGATCTGCGGTCGCTTTTTCCTCTCCCGGAGATTTTCTTTTATTGACGACGAGCCGGCGCTCAGATTGCGAGATTGTGTCCGTCGAGTTCGGGAAGTTTTTTCCGGCGTTTTCGGTCAAATTCCGGGGATATTACAGGCCGGCCTCGATGGAAATGTGCGGATAATTTTACGGATAAATATATTTTTTTTGATATACAGAATATCAGTAAATTTTATAAGCAACAAAATGGGGACTTTAAAATAATGTTGAATGAAGGAAATTGACATTTATTGTTTATTTTGGGGGTTTCTTTATAGAAATACAATATACAGTTCTCAACAATTGATAAGGATCACAATCAGAAATAGCCAGAGTTTCTAGCAACAGATTATTATAGATATTATGATGATATTATGATGAAAAATAAAAAGCTGTATCATCAATTTAAATTAAAAATAGTCAAAAAATAATTGTGATCCTTATCAATTGTTGAGCAGTGTATTTCTATGCTGCAGAGTTAAATAATATGATTTTTATATTGGGCACTTTAATAGGGGGCACTTGAAGATGGTTTTTTATATTTATTTCCGAAACGGTTGGGAATAAAATTTTGAAACTTTGGGATCCTACATATTTTGATAAGCGCAATTGAAATATGGTTTCTAAAATTTGATTGCTTTGTCAGAAGCGTATCATTGGCAAAAAACCATCTTCAGGTATTCCACTTTGAAAGGACATTTGCCAATATTATGGCTAAAAGTTAGGATATTTTTGACCAATAAATACAGGGTTGAAGATTCGTTCATTAATTTTGGGACACCCTGTATACAAGCGAGTGAAAATTTGTTTGTAATATGATCTATAAGGGTGCAAAAAGACAACTTTCTCACTCTAACCACTGTTATTTTAATATAATCTTTGTTCAACTCATTGAATTGACCATATATTGCAAACAAATTTGCACTTTATTAGAGACCTTTGTTTCTTACTATTATGAAATTATAAAATTTAATAATTTGGTAATTAAAATTATTTGCTTGAACTACTCCTAATTCCTAACTCACCCATTTAGATTTTTTTTGTATATTAGGGTTAGAGAAACTGCCAATATCTGAACAAACACCATCGAACGTACGCGCTTTCAATTAACCTTCCCGCCGAGTTCAGTAAGTCATTAGAACTTTCCAATTAGCCGGTAAACTAAGCAATTTGCGTTTAAAATAAACAGAAGCTAAGTTTCCTGCAGGCCACCTATACATCGCATTGAAATCCACCCGAACTCGAGCCCGCTACTCATCAGCTAATGGCACGCCGGAGTTTCGCTAGTTTTAATTAATTTCGGGCCGCATTTTTGCCCCGATCGGAAATCGGAAAGTTCCGATCCCGTTGCTCCCGCATATTACTTTTCTTCCGGGTTTCTTGCGCCGGGTTATTTCGTCTGGAAAAGTTGCACGCGGGCGGGCCCCGTATGGTAACGACTTTGTTTGCAATCTTTGCCGGGATTTTAATGCAGTTGTTTTCCGAAACTTCCCGGAGTTCTTTCCGCGGGGAAGTTCCGCGCGAATGACACTTCGATTTTCGTCATCAGCAGCAGCGCACAAAACTCCAGGACTAGATATATTTTTAATTCCTGCATATATATGAGTGGAGATTCCGTTTTGTTAGAAACCTCCTTCTTATCTCTATAACCGATCTCGGGCAGTAATTCCGCTTTTTCAATATTTATAGGGATCGTTATCAACGTACGTGCATGCAACAGGAAAGTGTGGCCCTTTCCTTAATGAATATACGCCGCTAGAATCGATAAACGGCCCAATCACAACACGAATTTATAAATATCTAAACAACCAAAAGCATGTACGTTATTGGCTTTAATTACTCGACCTTATAACGTACAATTTACCCATTTGAATAGCTTTAAAATTCAAATGTGGCGCACTAACAGTACCTTCCGTTTATAAAGTAGGCTTAGGAGTTAATTGTTTTCGGCGCATCGGCGACCAATCCGGTTATTCACCTATCGATTCCGGTCAGTTTGTGTGCATCAGTCGTTGAAGAACGTTCGAGTTGAAGAAAAATGTTCAACTCGGAAGGCTGCTTGCTCTGCTACTCGGTCATTGTGACGATTATAGCCGTTTTGTACGTTCTATTTGATGTCAATTACTTTGTTAGAATAGGCTTCACTATAGGCCTGGGTAGGCTGTTCGAGAAAAAGAAGAAAGTACAAGATGGGACGCATATTTATGGTGAGTGCTGTGTTAAAAATTTCGTTTGTAATTGCATGTTTAAGTATGAATGTATACAGAGTGGTCAAATTTTGATTTGGAAGTAGTACCGGTCATAAAAGTGCCTCTATAGTGTGTGCAAAACTGCACGTCACCTTAAATTTACTACGTCACGAATAGGCAGTGTTGCCGAACTTTAATAAAGTTTACAAAACCTAAGATTTTTCTAAATTTGTCATGAAAAGATTTCTAGAGATGAAGAACATTTAAATATAACAATTCTCGTAGGCCTACATTTAAAATTGCTTATAGTAGATGAGTATTAATAACTCGAAATATTAACAAGAAAGAAATTAAATCAAATTCTGTAGGTATTAAATTTAATCTGTATTATATTTATTTTTATTTTTAAAAGTTGCCCACAATGCTTGTCAAATATAACGACATTAGTAACGTGCATCTGACTTTATTTTGCACAAACTATACTTATCATAAGAAAAAATACACAAATTATATGTCCACACTGTAAGTACACATTAACGTAATTACCTCCACTAATAACCGCATTTACCTTCAACTACTTTCTTCCATAACATTTTAGCACTCTTATCAATTCGCTATTAAAACACTAGTCGTAGAAAAACTACTATAAACGACTCGTTTACAGGAATCTGCACGTCACAGGACGTCGACATCTTCTTCAGTCACATGAACAACGCCCGCTACGTCCGCGAACTGGACTTCGCCAGATTCCATTTCTACGACAGGACAGGAATTTACGATGAGATCAAAAAACAGAAAGGCCACGTCCTGCAAACCGCCTCTAACATCCGCTACAGGCGCACCATACCTTGGTTCAACACCTACAAAGTCACTACAAAGGTACATAAGAAGTTTTGTTAATCAGTAAAAGCTTCCTGAAATCGAGTAAAAAGCTCCTGCTAGCGGGTAAAAGGCTCCTGTTAGTGAGTAAAAGGCTCCTGCTAGTTAGTAAAAGGCTCCTGCTAGCGGGTAAAAAGCTCCTGCTAGTGAGTAAAAAGCTCCTGCTAATGAGTAAAAAACTCCTGCTGTCGAGTACAAATTTCCTTCTTTATCGAATAAAAATTTGTAACTTTAAAAAAATCTTGTTATATATACGGTTCGGTTGATTTATTCGCAGATTGTTTACTGGGACGAGAAGACCCTCTACATCGAGCAACAGTTTATAACGCTGCGAGACGGTTTCATAAGGGCGATAGTGCTGAGCAAACAGAGCACTATCGGGCTGAACGTGCCCGAAATTATGGCCAAACTTACCGGTTGCGACGTGTCCTATAGGCCGAATCCCCCGGACGAGCTCCAAGATTGGCTGGCCTCGATGGAGAAGAGCAGCAACAGATTGAGGAAGAAGGATTGAGCAACAGATTGAGCTAAAAAAAATGTTTGTGATGATGCATCTTGCCTGTTAATTGTTAACTGTTATTTATTATTGTTTGAGGGTTGATAAAAATTTTTTTTAGTATTTTTTTGTGGTTTTATTTTGGATGTAGGTCGATGTGTATTGATGCAATATGGTGTGCTGGTTTTATTAAGCGTGTAAATTACCGTTGCTTTAATGTATTCGAATTATTATTCATTTTTTTTGTATTTCGTATGGTAAATGTGAGGTTAATAAAGCAAAGCGTGATTCGAATTTGGGGTTTTTAGCGTTCCGAAATAGTATGGGTTTCGATCACGATATGCGAGTTGTGCGTGTTCGAATATTCTCCTTATAATTTTTCGTAATAAAATTCGCATTTCGAGTGTGTTAAGTTGCCGAATAATAGTCGAATAATAGTCGAATAATAGCCGAAGAGCAAGTTTTATTGAGCGATAATAACTCAATTATTAGACGTACCACAGCGGTCGATTTTCGATTATAATTTATTTTTATCATCCAGCGATTTCGGGCTGTTTATTCAACGCGAGTTTCTTTTTGAAGTTCTAAATTGAACGTTTAGGCGTCGCTCCAGGTGGGAGTAAATTCGTTCGAAGCAGCGGGATCTCCTTTCTCGCTAATTTTTATCCACTTCCCGCAGAACAACAGGTTGCTATACAATAATTAATACCGTCTCTCGAACGCCCCGCCACAATTCACTAACTTCTGCGTTCTACCATGAAATTTTTAACAGAAAAAACTCTGATACAGGGTGTCCCAAAAAGGTTCAATTCTGAATGGAGAAGACCACGATGTGAGATATGCGGATTTCGGCAAAAGATACGATTAGAAATGATTTATTAGAGAGCAAAACCGTTTTCAGTTGCTCAAAATGTGTTATAATTAAAAAGATATAACCCTTTGAAATTTAAAATTTTCGGGTTTTGACTCATACCTTATCAACCAATCATAAACCACTCACGTTTTGTTGTATAAGTAAATAGTATGAATTTTCGAAGGCAGTAACAAAGAATACACAAACGAACAAAAATCAAACTGTCATTTGTCAGATTTTTCTGAAAATTGCACAAAACAAATTACACGAATTGCAGTTCGGCACAAAACACTTTACTGATAATATTGAAGTTGACAAGAATGTTGCCAAATAAATTTTTCAGGACAATTATTTGTGTTTTTAACACGAAAATCGGTTACAATTTATACAGATGAAGATGTTATTTCTATATTAATATATCGAATTATCCATTAGGTAATGGAAGAAATGGATAAATCAGAAAATGTTTATTGCAATAAATATACAAAAAACGCACATTTTGCGGAGTAAAAAAGAGTAATAGGAAACGTGGCAAACTTGCTAAATGTGACTTCTCTTTGAAACTCTCGCTTTGATTGGAGCAGAGTGTATGACGATTGTGTGACGTTTTTCAAACTTTAAAAATTAATTGCGGCCTTATTTGGCCACAGAAAAAAATAAAAATTTCATTACGCGCCTTCTTAGAACACACGGTTTTGAAAAAAAAATTTAAAAAAAAAGTCGTGGTCTTCTCCATTATCCTATTTATCCTATTCTTATATCCAAAAGTGTTCAGTAAACCAGTTAAAGGGTGTTATGAGGTAGTGAATAAAAGAGAGATTTTTTGATATTGGGCCAGAATGACTTCACTTTCTTTCGTGAAAATTTGTACAGAATTTGTCTACTCTCGAGCATAAAATTTCTAACAGAAAAAACATTCGAGAATTTTTTAAAGTTAGGACTCCCGCAATAAACGCCGTACTTACTTAAGTAATCTTCGAGGCGGTGGCGAAATTCCAGCCGGGATAAACCCTCATTGTGCCGGGAAATTCCGAGTTTAGGAAATAACAATCCGTCTAGCCAATATTGCGGCACACGAAACGACAAAGCGGATGCATTGTTATGCGGTTTCGTATGCACACAATTCACGAATTCGTATGCACACACAGCTCCTCGACGTTCTGCGCTACGTCTAATGAAACTCCCGCTCGATGCTATTATACTCCCGATTTTAATTCCCCCTATAGAGCAGGAAAAGCTCACACAAGCGGCAACATCGCTTCTATAATGTGCTATAAAAACGTTACTTATACATACACTGAAAAAAATTTATATACTCTTTTAGAATGCTTAATAAATAGCTTCGAATAAAATTTATCCCGATATACAGTCGAAGCTTAGGAGCTTTAAAAGCTCGCCGATTAGCTAATGAGTTTGCGTATGTCAGTCACGTAGATAGCGGGCGAGCGGGCTTACACTCTGTCGTACAGAGTCTGTAGCGGTATTCGTATTAGCGATTAGATAAATATCAGTCAATGTACACTACATTAACATACCGCCAACTAACAACTAGCGTTTTAACGGCGATGCGATAATCATTCCGGAGATTATTCCGGGAATATCAAACGCGTACGTGATTCCCCTTTATTATGCTAAATATTTGCGTTGTTGTTGTTGTAGCGCCCGATGCGGGAACGACGCTAAATGATTATTAAATCTACCGGCAGTTCGTAAAAGTTTACATGGTTTTAATTAGTAATATACAGGGTATTAATAAATATATGTTAAAGAGCCCTTTGAAGAGCTTTAAATAGAGAAGACCACGATGTGAGATAGGCGGATTTCGGCAAAAGATACGATTAGAAATGATTTATTAGAGCTCAAAACCGTTTTCAGTTGCTCAAAATGTGTTATAATTAAAAAGTTATAGCCCTTCGAAATTTAAAAATTTCGGGTTTTGACTCATACCTTATCAACCAATCATAAACCACTCACGTCTTGTTGTATAGTAAATGGTATGAATTTTCGAACGCAGTAACAAAGAATACACAAACGAACAAAAATCAAACTGTCATTTGTCAGATTTTTCTGAAAAATGCACAAAACAAATTACACGAATTGCAGTTCGGCACAAAACACTTTAATGATAATATTGACGTTGACAAGAATGTTGCCAAATAAATTTTTCAGGACCATTATTTGTGTTTTTAGCACGAAAATCGGTTACAATTTATACAGATGAAGATGTTATTTCTGAATTAATATATCGTATTACCTATTAGGTAATGGAAGAAATGGATAAATCAGAAAATGATTATTGCAATAAATATACAAAAAACGCACATTTTGCGGAGTAAAGAAGAGTAATAGGAAACGTGGCAAACTTGCTAAATGTGACTTCTCTTTGCAACTCTCGCTTTGATTGGAGCAGAGTGTATGACGATTGTGTGACGTTTTTCAAACTTTAAAAATTAATTGCGGCCTTATTTGGCCACAGAAAAAAATAAAAATTTCATTACGCGCCTTCTTAGAACACACGGTTTTGAAAAAAAAATTAAAAAAAAAGTCGTGATCTTCTCCATTAATATTGACGCATCCACCAAAATTTAAAAATTGGTAAAAATGTTTTTAATTTGCGTATAGCGTATCCACCAAAATTTGCAAACTTGTACCAAA
Source organism: Phyllotreta cruciferae (assembly GCA_917563865.1). Taxonomy (NCBI): domain Eukaryota; kingdom Metazoa; phylum Arthropoda; class Insecta; order Coleoptera; family Chrysomelidae; genus Phyllotreta; species Phyllotreta cruciferae. The sequence goes on from OU830613.1 coordinate 2,115,472, forward strand.
ACTTTAAATTCAAGTATGGAGCATCCACCAAACTTTTAATACAAAATTCTCGTATGCAACACCAATAAATTCGCAATAACAGGTAGCATTCGAGCGGTGCGTTCCCCTCGTTACCATCGCATAATCCGCCCGAAAATAATTACGCGATTTAGCGAAACTTTCAATTAATAATCTCGTTGTAATGCCCGAATATTTGCCGGCATAAATCGGTCGCGGGGCGACATAATCCCGATTCCGATGGCGTAATTAATTTTCCGGGCGTCGTTAAATGTAGCGGAGAGCCGGCGCTCGTTAGCCAACCGGCCTACGCTGATTAGAGACGGGGCCATCCCCCGCGTCTCCCCAACGCGAATCGCATTAATTTCCCACATGCACCAGCTTTATTATATTCCAGACGCGCTGTATATATATGGATTTTTCGCGAGCCTTCACGTGTGCAACGAAACGAAAATGGAATCCCATCACGGAACTGACCGGGTCCCGGTTTTCCATTTACTCCGGATGCCGCAATTTCTATAACTGTCAAAAGTTATAAATTGAATATCGGAGTCAATTAGATCGTATACGTTATCACGGCGTGCGGCGCTCGATGACAGGCCCAATCCCCTGCAACTGACACGTAATAGCGCCGAGCAACAGTTTACCCCTAAACCGATATCTTTGCACAACTCGCTAATAATTTTATATCCCATATATATGAAAGAAGTCTTGCAACAAGTTTTCTTATGTAATGTATAAGATGGTGGTATAGGGATCGATATATGTGAGAAGAAAAAGCGAACCGGTAAGTTTATTCCGGTCAGCTCGCAGCCGTTGGAGGAGCGGCCGGATTGTAATTCGAGGATGACGACACCTGGGGGACGGCGGAGCGCCGGGCCGGATCACGGCCGCCGGAATACCCAAACAGCGTCTGACAGTAACGACGACGTAAATTCTCCCGCGGGGCCGCGGCGCTCGAGAGGGCCCTGCGGAGTGCATTCTACTTTTCGGCGATGGGGGGCGCAGCGCCCCTCCCTGTCGAACGCTATCAGTAGCGGCTTGATTAGCATTTTCCGGGTGTCTTCGCGCTCGCCCTGATTTTTGTTTTCGAAGGGACAGGTTTTATTGGGCGTACGTCGAACGAATACCGAATTTTCGAAGCGGGTTGATACTTTTCTTACGTTGAATATTAATTGAGGGGCTGAAGCCTTTACGACGTTGCCGAATCACTGGTACTTTAAATACACTCGTCCCTACTGTGGGACACTCTATACAGGGGGTTAATGAATACTCCTAGGGTAGATAGTGCGTATAAAAATAAACTGAATAGTTCTAATAAACATATGCCCTTGGAGGTTTCGTTTGGGATCTAGAGCACTTTGAAGATGGTGTCTTCGACTCTGGAAATCTTTGGATTCTGGATTCGATGTGAAAATTTTGGTGGATGCGCTATACTTAAAAGTTTTGATATAAATTGGTGGATGCGCTATACTAAAATGGAGAAGACCACGATGTGAGATATGCGGATTTCGGTAAAAGATACGATTAGAAATGATTTATTAGAGCTCAAAACCGTTTTCAGTTGCTCAAAATGTGTTATAATTAAAAAGTTATAGCCCTTTGAAATTTAAAAATTTCGGGTTATGACTCATACCTTATCAACCAATCATAAACCACTCACGTCTTGTTGTATAGTAAATAGTACGAAATTTCGAACGCAGTAACAAAGAATAGACAAACGAACAAAAATCAAACTGTCATTTGTCAGATTTTTCTGAAAAATGCACAAAACAAATTACACGAATTGTAGATCGGCACAAAACACTTTACTAATAATATTGACGTTGACAAGAATGTTGCCAAATAAATTTTTCAGGACCATTATTTGTGTTTTTAACACGAAAATCGGTTACAATTTATACAGATAAAGATGTTATTTCTATATTAATATATCGAATTATCCATTAGGTAATGGAAGAAATGGATAAATCAGAAAATGTTTATTGCAATAAATATACAAAAAACGCACATTTTGCGGAGTAAAGAAGAGTAAAAGGAAACGTGGCAAACTTGCTAAATGTGACTTCTCTTTGAAACTCTCGCTTTGATTGGAGCAGAGTGTATGACGATTGTGTGACGTTTTTCAAACTTTAAAAATTAATTGCGGCCTTATTTGGCCACAGAAAAAAATAAAAATTTCATTAAGCGCCTTCTTAGAACACAAGGTTTTGAAAAAAAAATTAAAAAAAAGTCGTGGTCTTCTCCATTGAAAGTCTTGGTATAACATTTTGGTGGAGGTGCCAATAGTAATTTTCTTTAAAATTTTCTCTTGTAATAGAGCTCGAGGCGATTAGATCTGGTTTCGATTTTTTGCAATTACGGTCGACACCAAAGGTTAGAGTGACAAGCGATCGACGTCACGTAAGTATTAATTTTTTCCTCAGCCCGTTTAAATCATTTCGTCCGCTTTTCCTCCATTTACAGGTGGTTGCGTATGTTCTCATGTTTTCCCGATGTTCGTTCGCAATCACGCACGTCCTCGCCGGCACGAAAATCCCTCCGACTCGAGCTTGTTGAACGTCCGAACGGTTTTCCCGCACGTTATCCGCGATTTTTCCGCAGTTTTTTTTTCTCTCCAACTTAACGCGATTTTCCTTATTCATTTGCGCTATCGAATTACGCCGAACCGCCGCCGTGACGGGCCTAATTCGCCGTCGGGACGCTACATCGACTGCTGTGTTCCAGTAATTTGATTTCCATGCGTTTATTCGCCGGTTAATTGGGTATCTGTACGCTTGACATGTGGGCAATACACGAGTTGCTTGGGCCTCCATACAGGGCGTATTTTATTCACTACTTATGCATTACTCACTCAATGGAGAAGACCACGACTTTTTTTTAATTTTTTTTTCAAAACCGTGTGTTTTAGGAAGGCGCTTAATGAAATTTTTATTTTTTTCTGTGGCTAAATAAGGCCGCAATTAATTTTTAAAGTTTGAAAAACGTCACACAATCGTCATACACTCTGCTCCAATCAAAACGAGAGTTTCAAAGAGAAGTCACATTTAGCAAGTTTGCCACGTTTCCTATTACTCTTCTTTACTCCGCAAAATGTGCGTTTTTTGTATATTTATTGCAATAAACATTTTCTGATTTATCCATTTCTTCCATTACCTAATGGATAATTCGATATATTAATATAGAAATAACATCTTCATCTTTATAAATGGTAACCGATTTTCGTTTTAAAAACACAAATAATGGGCCTGAAAAATTTATTTGGCAACATTCTTGTCAATGTCAATATTATCAGTAAAGTGTTTTGTGCCGAACTGCAATTCGTGTAATTTGTTTTGTGCATTTTTCAGAAAAATCTGACAAATGACAGTTTGATTTTTGTTCGTTTGTGTATTCTTTGTTACTGCGTTCGAAAATTTATACTATTTACCTTTCAACAAAACGTGAGTGGTTTATGATTGGTTGATAAGGTATGAGTCAAAACCCGAAATTTTTAAATTTCAAAGGGCTATATCTTTTTAATTATAACACATTTTGAGCAACTGAAAACGGTTTTGAGCTCTAATAAATCATTTCTTTTGCCGAAATCCGCATATCTCACATTGTGGTCTTCTCCATTATCAAACAAAACTTATACTAATATTAGCATGTGCTTATAAAACACCCGGTATAATAATTTTATACAGAGGATGGTTTTTAGCCGTCCCGCGTTTGGGCTAGGAGTGTATATAAACGATGTTCGTTACGTGCCATTAATCCTATTATCATTTCGGAACACACTCCTCGCCCGACGTCGAGAATCGAGACCATCGACTGGGATATACCCGGCAAAAAATGATGGATGATCGCTCCGGAACAGCCCGGTTTTTTACCGACAAGCGGTCTCGACAGTGCTGCCAACCGCCATCGAATAAAAATATCCCCAACCCGTCGAGCAACAATTTTTATATCGAATTGACAGTTTTGTGACAGTTGAGAATGTAGTGACAGTTGCGACGGGAGTTTTACAGTGTATGAGCGGCCGGCGCGACGGGATCGAAACGAAACAATGTTGAAATAATATTTACGATTCGGAACAGAGGCATTCAAAAATTCCGAACAATAAATTACGGCGACAACAATAAACTAACGATTCGACGCCGATGGAACCTTTAACAAAACGAAAATGGATTTTTCGGCCAGGAAGTTGTTAAACCCATCCGACCGTTCCCTAATGCCGAATGAAAACCTCCCCGATAATTCATTTATGTCGCTGCACAACATGCTAATGTCGACTATATTTTTTGGAAATTTAAAAACTTATACCCCGAGTTATTTTTTTTGTAATAATAATATTCACTACACATCAAAATTAAACATTTAGGGCATAGAGAATCACCCCCTTAAATATTAGAATGCGATTAAGGAACACCCTGTATATGTACCATGGTGTCCACCTCGATTGCACAGTCGTTATAAACTGTGCATATTTTATAATGCCACGCTAATGTCACGACATTTTTATCCGGAATTTAATTACATTTATGACATATCCATCGATATACAATTTCCCTGCAGTGGTTCTGGGGAGAATTCTCCACCCGGCCTTAATTTACTAGCGAGCCCGCGACTGTTGCGCCCTTTTGTTTCCAGGAGTAAATCGTACTTTCACGGCACGCCACGCTGATCTATTATGCTCCCCGCCGATCCCGGTGGCTCGTTTGGAAAAAAGGAAAGTCGACGAATGCAGCCGGAAAGCCGGCGATGCAAACGAGCGAGAAAAACGGAATGGTGGAGAGAAAGGCGGGCGCCGCAGTCGAGCATTACGGGCCGGAGTTTATGAATTAGTAAGTGTTGTTTGTTTTAAATTCGTTGTTAGAGACGTACTTAAAATAATAAGCGGGGAAAGTGGGATTTTTCATTTTTTTTTATCGGTGCTTTTCGATTCGTTTTAATTGGAATTTTGGTGCATGAACTTGGTTTTGATTTAAAGGATTGTTGCAGGTTTAATTGAAATTTAAAATTTTGGTGGATGAACTGGGTTTTGATTTAAAGGATTTTAATAGGTTTATTTGAAATTGCAAAAATTGGTGGATGAACTAAGCGCAGATTTAAAGATTTTGGTAGGATTAATAGAAATTTAAAATTTTGGTGGATGAGCTAGGTTTAGATTTTAAAGGATTTGCTTTTCTCCTTCTTTTCAACATTAGTATTCAAAAATAAGAAATGACCTAAGCCATTAGACGTTAGATATTTTTTCCCAATTCCTGGGCCTCCCTAAGTATAGTAATCCGGAATAAACTACATCCAGAAATCCCCTCATTTTACTAATAACCCTCAGCCCCGGCGTACGTACACCGGCTCGAAAGATAAACGGGATAAATAGGAACGAAGTGTCTATTTTCGAGATTACGCACTATAAAGTCGTCGGAATGGAAGGAAGGGAGAGCGAGAGCGCGTCTTTCTGTAGCACGAAACTCTGGAAACTTCGAATTCCGAAAAGGAAATTGAAACCCTTGATGCATCACACGCCGGCACGTAAACATAACAAATTGCAAAATCACTTCGCCGTGCCTTTGCTGGAAAAGTAATGAGTTTGCTTTGCTAGCAAAAGCCGGCGCGGGGTGGATTCAACAAGTAATCCGGCCGTTCGAATGAGGAGCAGAAGCCACTTCTTTTGTATATGCATCAGCTAGATAAATTCGAGGAAATACGGTCGCCTGTGTAATTTCGTCCGAGATTTATCGCTTCGTTATTTCGTGCTCAAGCACCAGTTGAGCTTTAAAAAGCGATTTTTCAGCAATCATTCGAATGCAAAGATGTCATAATCCGGAACAATCGTATATAATTCTAGAAATAAATGCAAATCGTCCGGATTTATAGTAACAATACGTCACGAAGAAATGTGGGGAAGCGAAAAATCCATTCCGGGGGAAAACAATTCCTGGCCGGGGCTAGGAGCTAGGAGTTAGCTAGGAGTAAGGCTTGGCTCGTAAATTCTCTTTTTATTTTTCAATATGCAGCTATTGTCTGCATACGAAATACTTAGCCATAACCTGTAGTTTACGCGGGCACTGCAGTTCGCTTATTATGTATTTGCCGTCTGAGTAGATTCGTGCTGGGAATTTTGCGAAAATACACGCTCATCTCATTTCAATAAGTAATCCCGCGATATTTTCTAATGCCGAAATTCTCCCTCGGTGTACACAAATCTGACCGACAATAAAGGGTTTTTTTTTGTCGCAAAAAGTTTTCGCCAAGGAAAAAAGAAGGAGCAAGACCCAAATAGAATCGGGCCGGCTTTAATCTAAAAACTCGGCGCATTAAGGAGATTTATATTCAAAAGAATATTAAATAAATTGCGTGCATATGAGCCGGAATGGGACAAGTTTTTTCCCCGGCCTCGCCCATCAGCGACACTTTTACGACGCCGTTTCTCACGATTATCATATTTTCGCGATTGCGAATCTATCGAACGGTACAGGATACGTGCATTAAGCCCGAGATTTCGGCGCAATTAAACCTCTCTTTCACCCGGCGCGAGGAAATGAAAAAAACGGGAAAACTCCGGAGCGAAATGTCACTTTATTCAGGGCGTCAGGGAAGATGGATTCCTTTTTGATTACCTACAACCGGCTCGAGTCGTTTATTTCGAAAAGCATCCAGCCCGGCGAGAACCGTGTAATTAAAAAAAAATTAACCGGCTACATAATTGGAATCGTTTGTGCATCATTTCCTTTTTAACTGGCGAGTAAATATGAATTATTTATAAAGAAATTCTATCCATAAACCCGTGTAAAATATGGTGGTAGAAAGTATATACAGGGGGTTCCAAAACGGTCAAATATCACTTAAATTGTATAGGCCTAATGGAGAAGACCACGACTTTTTTTATTTTTTTTTTAAACCGTGTGTTCTAAGAAGGCGCTTAATGAAATTTTTATTTTTTTCTGTGGCCGAATAAGGCCGCAATTAATTTTTAAAGTTTGAAAAACGTCACACAATCGTCATACACTCTGCTCCAATCAAAGCGAGAGTTGCAAAGAGAAGTCACATTTAGCAAGTTTGCCACGTTTCCTATTACTCTTCTTTACTTCGCAAAATGTGCGTTTTTTGTATATTTATTGCAATAAACATTTTCTGATTTATCCATTTCTTCCATTACCTAATGGATAATTCGATATATTAATATAGAAATAACATCTTCATCTGTATAAATTGTAACCGATTTTCGTGTTAAAAACACAAATAATGGTCCTGAAAAATTTATTTGGCAACATTCTTGTCAACTTCAATATTATCAGTAAAGTGTTTTGTGCCAAACTGCAATTCGTGTAAATTGTTTTGTGCAATTTTCAGAAAAATCTGACAAATGACAGTTTGATTTCTGTTCGTTTGTCTATTCTTTGTTACTGCGTTCGAAAATTCATACTATTTACTTATACAACAAAACGTGAGTGGTTCATGATTGGCTGATAAGGTATGAGTCAAAACCCGAAATTTTTAAATTTCAAAGGGCTATATCTTTTTAATTATAACACATTTTGAGCAACTGAAAACGGTTTTGAGCTCTAATAAATCATTTCTAATCGTATCTTTTTCCGAAATCCGCATATCTCACATCGTGGTCTTCTCCATTGTAAAATATTTTCCATCTATACGAATCTCGACCTAAATTTCAAATTTCAAAATCAAAATCTAGTTCATCCACTAAAATTCGAAATCTGCATTCCTAATAATCTTAATATATTGCAGCTTATGGAGGGTCCCTACCTGTATACACAAAAAATTGTATCCAAAAACTTCATGTAAAATATGATTTAGTGGTGTCTTTTGTAGGTAGAATAAAATTTTTCACGTGTATATCAGGAAGGGCGGTTTAGGTGTAAAAATAGTGTAAAAAAACCGTTTTTCCCGGGTCGATTTTCCCCCGGTCGGATCGCGATTTTTCTTCGACAAATTATTCCCGTCCTAAGCACACATTTCTTACCGAGCTTAGTATTCCGCAGGGCAGCCCCCCGCCCGCATTTCTATTCTCTTCGCATTGTCAGAAAGCGGGGCGGCATTTGCCGGTGACGTGATTTGTGCCGCCCCCGCCGTCACTTGAAATCGCCTCCCCCGTTCTCACGACGCTTTAATGTGACACGAGTACTTATATAAATTGTGTCATCGCGTTATCCTCGAGATAATTCCTTGTCTCGCGTACTCGTTGCCGCTCTCTCTCGCTTTATCCTGATTTACTTTTCCTTCGGAAAAAGGAAAGATTAGGACGCTGGCTGGCCCTATTCGCGAGAAAAATAACGCGACAATTAAATTTATTGCCGGTTTTTTTGTGTGTCTTATCGCCGCCCGAAGGGCCCTTTTTAATACTCGCGTCCGCTTTCCCGGATTGTATCTTTATTTCGATCTCTTCCGGAGATTAAGTCGAAAATTAAAATTCCGGGGATAAGGGGCTCTCGGATTTTTCTGACCTTATCGCGAATATGTTGTTTCTCATCTTGTTGCGGGAAAATTCCCCGTTGTAAATAACCGGTTTATGCACATATCAACGCGGAAAATCGCGGGAAATGCGAGGCGATAGTAAAAAAATTTTTCCCTCTAATTTAATTCCGCGATTTCATTTTCGGAATGCCCGTTGAGCGTATCGTAAAATTTCGAAATCGGTCTTTTATTTTCCATAAATTCCCGCCGAGGAGGATTCGCGATTATTATTTCATTTAATGTTTTGCTTTACGACCTACTGATCCCGTTTTTGGGTTTTATTCCAAAAAATATAAACCCTTCCGCTTATCCCACGTGCAAAATAAAATCAACATATACGAAATTTCCTGTATATACAAAATACGAAAATAAATGAATATTACATACACCAGTATAGACTCTTGTTATTGGCGTGTCCAATTTAGCGAAAGAGCACCAATGTCTGCATTAGATCTAGTGGAAATTTGCTGGAAAACTCATTATTAAATTGTTGATTTTCCGATTAATAAATTACGCGAACATGAAACAATTATGTCCATTGCAAATTAACATAATAATTTAATAACTACAAGCGTTATTAATTAATCTAAAGGTTTTATGTTGCATTATTATACTTGGAGCAAAAAGTAGGTACATTTGGGACACACTATATAACATCTATTGGCCGTTTGCAACATTCATAATCACATACTCTGAATAATAGAAATTAACTCAAATACGAAAATTCAATTATTATCTGTTAATTTAAATGCGCCATTGTGTGTAAACACGAATAAATTCGAGCGACGCCTACTCGTTATATTTCTGTTTCCGATTGTTCTAAAATTTAGCCGTTAATAATATAGCCGGCCATATCGAAATTACGAGCGACAGCGCCCGCTTTATGCGGCGTTGTTAATTCGGTAATTAATCGCGTATAAATTAATAAATATATCGGGATTATTTGCGCGCAAAAATTTACCACAAACGAATTGCTACAGGGTTTCATTTAAAAAAAAAACAAGGGCGATAGTTTTTGGACTGTTTTTCCGAGACTCAAGAGACCACTCATTTTGACTTATATGTATAGAATGGTTTAGAAAGCATTTTCCTCTTATACAAATATTTAATTAAGAGAGCGTTTGGATAAATCGATATGAATGGGGGGCGCTGTGTGGAGATTTATTTGGAGTTTTCGGTAATATAAGGCGCGTTTTGCGACAGGGATCAACAAGTAAATACCTGCGAGTAGGTGCTAAAATGTTTGCCGGGGTTTTCCGGGGGGGTTTTTAATAGAGGTGTGTACGGAGAGATTTAATGCTACAGATGATTTTCACCTTTGCGTATCGAACGAAAGAATATATAAACTCGCGGAACGGGAGAGAATTTAAGTGGATTTGATTTTTCCATTTGCGAAACGGCTTCTTTGTTTGGAATATTTCCACGGTTTCTGAACGTTAGGGGGGTATTGGGGTAGCGCAAAAAACACGCTACGCGTTACCTATTTATTTTTCGCTTAGCTGATTCGCTCGCCGGGCATAATCAGCAGTTCGCCGGCGAAAAACTCGGACCCGCCGCGCTCCGATCGGATCGATTTTACACTTAACTCGCTGATATCCGGAGCTTTGCCGGCTTTTTCGCGCCGATGAGGAATGCAGATTTTCCCCGACGCGAGACATAATGCACCCGAGCGGGCTCCGCTTTTTTTATTGCGCCCGGATTACGGATGCACTCCTTCGGCAACATTAACATTTTTCGTCTTAAATTTTCGCTTCTCATTTCCCTCCATTCCGGGGCCTTTATCTCCCCGTCCGATCGCTAAATCCCTTAAATCTCTTTTAATGGACCGAAAGAAATACCTTCAAAATAACGAATCCATTTGCACTTATCATATAACTTTTGCATTATATTCGACTCATTCATCATCATCATCATCATTACCACTTGGTGTATAATCAGTTATAGTTTATGCAAAATAAAGGACTCCTGCTGGACTCCAGGATTCCACTCAAAAATCACAAAATTATTGAATTTAGGAAGCTTTTCTACTTGTTTTTGTTCATTTCTGTGAGAGTTTTGGTCATTTCTAGAAGATTTTTGGATATTTTTGAAAGGGTTTTGGACATTTCTGGTTAGTTTTTATGCGTTGTTGGAAAGATTTTGGATGTTTTTGGAAATTTTTGAATGGGACACCCTGTACATTTTTGCTTTTTTAGTTTCTACTCGGTGAGCTGATTACAAAAAGGGGTCATACTTGGTATCTTGGTCTCATAATAAAGGCTATACAGCCACTCGAAAATCACAATATTTTGAATTTAGGAAGCTTTTCTACTTGTTTTTGTTCATTTCTGGGAGGGTTTTGGTCATTTCTGGAAGATTTTTAGATGTTTTTGAAAGGCTTTTGGACGTTTTTGGTTAGTTTTTATGCGTTGTTGGAAAGATTTTGGATGTTTTTGGAAATTTTTGTTCATTTTTGGAAGGTTTTTAGTCGTTATACTGGATAGTTTTTGGTCATTTTAAGGTATTTAGTGGCATTTGAGGAATGTGTTTGATCATTTCAGGGATTTTAATAATTTCTGAAAGATTTTTGGATATTTCTGGAATATTTTTGGCCATTACAGGAAGGTTTTTGGTCCATATACTGGAAGGTTTTTGGGCATTTTAGAACTTTTAATCATTTTTGAAAATTTCTTTTGTCATTTCTAGAAGGTTTTTGGACGCTTCTGGTTAATTTTCGAGCGTATAACTATACATATTGAATACAAACTAGAAACATTTTGGATATTCAGAGCCACCTAAATTCAAAATTTTATGATCTTTGAGTGGCTGTATAGCCTTTATTATAAGACCAAGATACCAAGTATGACCCCTTTTTGTAATCGGCTCATCGAGAAGAATCTAAAAATGCAAAAATATACAGGATGTCCCATTTAATAAAATTGTCGATGACGTTTCTCTCAATTCCAGAAATAATGGCCCGTATTCAGCGCCCCATTTTAAGTTAAACCACCTTTAGTTAAAGCGCCTTTAACTTGACAGTTCTACATTGTTGTTATGGAGTAACTAAGGACATTGTTTACCTTTAAGCCGCTCGCTAAAACCGATTTTAACGTTAAAATGGGGCGCTGAATACCGACCAATGAATTTATTCGTTACTTTTCAAAAGCACTGTATACAGGGTGGATCCCTCAAATGGAATAAATTCGCTAAAGCACATTCGAAAGCACTGCATAAAGTGGTCTCTTACGTCTCGGAAAACCAGTCAAAAAACTAATCTAACGTAGCAAAGTGTAGTGCAGTAAACGCGAGTGCGAAAAAGCATAACTTTACAACCCCTTCGGGCGCGTTTAACGGTCGATTTTAGAAAAACCGTAAGCTGGCATTACGCTCGAGAGTTTAGAGAAATAGGCGGAATCAGCAAGCGGTGGTTTTTATCGACCAAACGCACGCGAACCGGTCGTCAGCACGGCAAACGAAAACGCGGCGAGAAGACCGCGGGGGAAGCCCCGGAAAACCGTCCGGCGAACGTTCCGCGTTCGATATAAATGGAAAGCGACGACACCCAGCCAAAGAGTATCCCGCGCGCGTTATTTTTCACGAGGCGTTAAGTGGCTGTCAATCACTTCCATATGGATGGGAAGCCGAGGAAGATGTATGGCGGCGGAATTCCGCCGGGAGGGCCGCCCCCCGAGCACTCAACTATCATACTTTTCGCTAAATATTTAGGTAACTAGGCGACGCTTCCGGACGCTCGGCGGGTCCCGCAGGGCCACCTGTCGCCATCGAGCCATCATTAGCAGCCTGATGAATGGCCGAGGAACAACCCCCGATTTCGACTGTTGCTCGTCAATCTGCGGATGTTCGCTTATTGTTGCGGTCAGCTAACTCCTTTCTCCCCAGTTTTCGACCCCCGGTTAACGAATCGATACCTAATCGTATTAGTAAAGCAAAAATCGCTCAATGTAAATAACAAATTTATTAGTAACTACGCAATGGAGAAGACCACGATTTTTTTTTTATTTTTTTTTTTTCAAAACCGTGTGTTCTGAGAAGGCGCGTAATGAAATTTTTATTTTTTTCTGTGGACAAATAAGGCCGCAATTAATTTTTAAAGTTTGAAAAACGTCTCACTATCGTCATACACTCTGCTCCAATTAAAGCGAGAGTTTCAAAGAGAAGTCACATTTAGCAAGTTTGCCACGTTTCCTATTACTCTTCTTTACTCCGCAAAATGTGCGTTTTTTGTATATTTATTGCAATAAACATTTTCTGATTTATCCATTTCTTCCATTACTTAATGGATAATTCGATATATTAATATATAAATAACTTCTTCATCTGTATAAATTGTAACCGATTTTCGTGTTAAAAACACAAATAATGGTCCTGAAAAATTTATTTGGCAACATTCTTGTCAATGTCAATATTATCATTAAAGTGTTTTGTGCCGAACTGCAATTCGTGTAATTTGTTTTGTGCATTTTTCAGAAAAATCTGACAAATGACAGTTTGATTTTTGTTCGTTTGTGTATTCTTTGTTACTGCGTTCGAAAATTCATACTATTTACTATACAACAAGACGTGAGTGGTTTATGATTGGTTGATAAAGTATGAGTCAAAACCCGAAATTTTTAAATTTCGATGGGCTATATCTTTTTAATTATAACACATTTTAACGGTTTTGAGCTCTAATAAATCATTTCTAATCGTATCTTTTGCCGAAATCCTCATATCTCACAGCGTGGTCTTCTCCATTATTTAATCTTGTATTACTGTTACATCGTGTTGAAAAACATGACGGCCGAGTAGGATATTCGATACAGCTAAAATTCCATAAATTTAATTACAATTACAAACGATAATTCGCTGTATACTCACAGATAACAAGGCTAGTCGATTCATTGTGGTGATGTTGTGACATTTCATTTCTATCGGTTCCTTCATTTGCAACAGCAACATCACCAGCAATTTGCAATTCTCCTTGTTCCATTTGTACCAAGCGAATTGCTGGGCTTGATTGTAAACGTTATCGCACTGGAAGCTTTTGTTGTATGTATAGGGAGTTTTTTAAGGGTGTATTATTTTACCTGGATTCGGATGTGCTCCCCGCATTCGGCTGTAAGTACTGCTGTGTAAACAAGCATGAGGGAAACGCCTAATGAACCAAAAATGTTCCCGCTTAACTTCTAAAAATGATTATAATTATGTAGATTTTGATGAATTTAATTAATAAACTTACCATCATCATAACTAAATCGCACCCTATAGCTATTCCAATCGTTACAATAAAAGTGAAATATCGCCATTTTATAGTTTCATTTAAACACTCTATAGTCCTGATTATAGAATTTATATAACATAAATTAACATATTACATTATACTTACGTTTTAATTTCTACGTGTCGCTTTAAGAAATAAACCAAATCCTGGCGTACTTTCTTCTGGTACTCATCAGAATAAACACATTCCAAAATATCTTTATTAAATTGCCTATCATTTTGTTGCATATTTTTCATCCCCTTGGCCAAATATTTGAGGACGAATGAGGTGTGAGCGCTAATATAAATGAGCAGTCCTGCGGGCATTTTCATATACAGAAGTGTATGCATGTTGAGTGTAAGAAATGATATATACAGGATGTTGTAGAAGAAATGTCTGCTCGTGACGTTGTTAATAATAAACTTCTGGGGTAAATTTTTTGGAGCGTTGGTGGTGAAACCGCCGAAGAATAAACAGTATAAGAAAGGGATGATGAACAAATGTACCGCTAAAAATAATATTTTCAACTTTTTGCTGGTTTTTATCATTTGGCTCTCCAGGAATCCGTCGGGAGGTGTTTTATTGCCTTTTACTAGATGTCCCATTGTTAAAAAAATATTGTCCATCTCTCGGAATGCTCCTATGGTGCCTGCGTACATTATCTGACCCTTTAAAAATTTATATAATTAATATATTAATTTTAATTAAAACACAACCTACTTCTAGCAACATGCCGAGGAAAGCATAATCGTTTATAATTAGACCTTGTCCATTGTTTAAACTATTCTTGTTCACCATAAACATAATTAAGCTTATGTTATATATCCAAAATATTATGGTTGTTATAGCAACTTGCAAGCGTGTCCTGAGGTACATGGTAGAAAAATCGGCTATCCAAAAAAACGGATCACCTACACAAAATCGCAATAATAATAAAAAGTACCGGAAGAAAGTAATATATTAAATTCTTATGATATCTAGGATGATGTTTGCAAAAAGGAAAAACTCGACTATAAGTTACAATATTGCCGGTTAAAGGTTAGATTTTTATATTTCCACAATCCCACTCACCTTCAAACGTTTCGTATTTCCCGAATAAAACATTTTTGATATTGATCTTCACCATTGCAACGCGTCTGTCGCAATGAAACTCCAACCCCGCCGGAATTTTATTAAATAAAATAAATTTTATGACATTTTAACGAACACGTAATGCTCTCTATAAAGCGCAGACATGTATTTACTTACATTTAAACAAACATAACAATGTACATAACATCAACGAATTATTTACTAACGTATAAGTACCTACTTAATTAAAAACTGTTTCTTAGGCACGACATGAAGTATTAAATATTTAATTTTAATGTAATGTAATTGAAAAAAATGAAATAATGGGCAACATTACCTATACTGTTTTATATGGAATAGGCTATAATAACATCTACTTTTTTACCTAAGTAATTCCTAAGGTTGGAAGTCTCACAATAAAACACCCAGTAGAACATACATAAAATAAAATAATTTTATCAACTTCCTCAAATATTCAAAAAATATTTATAATTAATTCTCGAGCTGAAAAATGTCTGTCATTATTTAAATATGAATAATATCAATTTGACCCTCCTCAATTAAATTATCTATATTTTCAATTTCATCTGGTACAACAACAAAAATGCTTTAAACTATCAACAAATAATACTATAAATTCTACAAATCTCAAGAGAGATTTTCATCTACAGCCTGCTAAAGAAGAACAGTATATGGTTAAGTATTTCTCAAACACTTTAGGCAGGCCTGGTGAGCTGTTCTAAACTTTAAGTATTACTTAGAGCTTGGTGAAACGTAAATTGTACTTAGAACTTCCTAAATTCGGCGTAAGTATTACCTAACTTTAAAAATTGTGCATAATTGTATCAACAACAGTTCACTAGTATTAAGTATGTAGGTACATTATTACAGTGATGCATCTTGTTTAGAATTTGCTGGATAAAACTGGCCGCATTTTTTTACAACATACGTTAAGAAGTTCCGCATCGGCGTCGGGGCGTCATTAAACTTCGTTTAAGCTTAAATACGGCGCAATTTTGAGCACAGTATCAGCGACCGCGATCGAAATCCATACCTAAAACAGATAATGATACCCGTAAACTCGCAGGGGAAACTTCCGCCGAACTTTCGTGATTGCTCGTTAAAAAGTTAATTAAGATGCAACTTTGTGTGCGTCTTAGCCCCAGCCGAAAACCCCCGAGTTTTTTTCATTAGCTCGCCGGAAAATTATGGAGTTATATACACATATTGCTAACCCGCTGGAGGTAATTAGAGTTGCTGTTGGGTCGGAAAAGCTGTACGTTTGTACGTGTATTTTTGGAGATAACAAACGAAAAATCGGGAGTATAAAGGAAACCCGGAAAGCGTGTAGGGATGGTAAGTTAAGCGTGAAACCCCCAAATCCGGAATATCAACGCCAACTCGCAAACAGAGCGGTTGTTGATATACAATATCTACAATACAATAAAGTTTGGGGTTACCTTTTTATACACCATCAGCCAGATTTTGATACATAATTAATCGAAAGAAAATCATTAATTTTCGCAACGAACGCAGCGCGAATTGCCGGGCCGGAACAATGCGAAACTCCCACCCGGAAACTTTCCCGCAACTTTCCGGGCGTTTTCCGCGGAAAGAAAAAAACTTAATGACATCGCCGCGGCGCTTCGATCGCGAGACAACCCCCGCGTAAAATGCCGCCCCGCGCAACACGTTGGGCGTTTTTCCGCGTCCGGTAATTCGCATTATTCCCGCTGGTCGTGCGTAAATGTTTAATCGGGAAATCTTCAAGGTGTTAAACCTATATCAAGCGAAATTCGCAGCGGCGTTCAGTGTGCGACATTTCCTTGAATTATTAATAGGGAAAAGGAATTCTATTTGGGGATCTTTTCCCCTGCGCTTTCCATTGGTGTATCAGCATAATTTTCCTTCTATATAAACAACTACAGTTTAGGCCCGGTTGTACATGTCGCAGATGAACGTTAGTTCTAATAAACTGCGAGTCAAGTTTGAACCGAGTTCAAAAATTCTTCTAATAATACGTTCATTTTGAATAATGAATGGAGAAGAACACGATGTGAGATACGCGGATATCGGCAAAAGATACGATTAGAAATGATTTATTACAGCTCAAAACCGTTTTCAGTTGCTCAAAATGTGTTATAATTAAAAAGTTATAGCCCTTCGAAATTTAAAAATTTCGGGTTTTTACTCATACCTTATCAACCAATCATAAACCACTCACGTCTTGTTGTATAGTAAATAGTATGAATTTTCGAATGCAGTAACAAAGAATACACAAACGAACAAAAATCAAACTGTCATTTGTCAGATTTTTCTGAAAAATGCACAAAACAAATAACACGAATTACAGTTTGGCACAAAACACTTTACTGATAATATTGACGTTGACAAGAATGTTGCCAAATAAATTTTTCAGGACCATTATTTGTGTTTTTAACACAAAAATCGGTTACAATTTATACAGATGAAGATGTTATTTCTGTATTAATATATCGAATTATCCATTAGATAATGGAAGAAATGGATAAATCAGAAAATGTTTATTGCAATAAATATACAAAAAAACGCACATTTTGCGGAGTAAAGAAGAGTAATAGGAAACGTGGCAAACTTGCTAAATGTGACTTCTCTTTGCAACTCTCGCTTTGATTGGAGCAGAGTGTATGACGATTGTGTGACGTTTTTCAAACTTTAAAAATTAATTGCGGCCTTATTTGGCCACAGAAAAAAATAAAAATTTCATTACGGGCCTTCTTAGAACACACGGTTTAAAAAAAATTAAAAAAAATATCGTGGTCTTCTCCATTGTATATCAGAAATTCTTGAACCGCCTTTGAACGCTCTTCAACCGTTCACGTCAACTTCTCTCTGAACCGCAGATCAATAGTGAGTGTTTTATGTTACAAAATTTGTTGTGGAAATAATTCAGTAACGTCTATGAGTTTCCCCGAATGCATTGGCCCGTTCGCCGTTATTTATTCCTCATTCGAGGACTGTCCTTTGTAATGGAAACTTTTCAGCTGCTGCATATCCGTTTTTAAAACGAGCTCATCCTCAAGTGGTTATTGTTTTCGCGAATTCCGTCCCATTGAAATGCAAATGCTCCAATTCCGGAGTGTATTTACGATCCGCGCGGACCTCTAATGCCCGCGGCAATCTTTCAGGAAATTAAGATTTTCTTTTCCACGCTCCGCCGACACGTCCTCGCAAAACATTCGCCGCTGATTTATGGAAAAAGGTTTAATTTAGTATCCCCCGGGACCTGGCTGACCTGTCCAATGAAGCGGACGACTGATAAGGATTAGATTCCCGGCCAATCGGACGCCCAGACATTGACTGATGCGATCATCGGCGGTCCCTTGATTAAATGCTACGCTCTCCTACGGGGTCCTGTCCCCCCGTTTCTCCTTATTCAATTGATACAAAACCTCCCCTATATGCACATGCAACCCCCTCTAATACCTAACCCTACTTATTGTTAATCAACTGACAGTTGACGCACGACATGCGACAAGCGACTGTTGACAAACGACAGGTGATAGTTTTGGAATAGTGGAGGTGGAATTGCCCTGTAGAGGGAAGGTAGCGCGCTACTTAATACCTCATTTATCACGATTACTTGATTAATGCTTCGGATTCTTACGTCACGGGACGTTCTTTAATTAAACGATGCCATCATTGGTGCCGGGAGATGCGTCACGCGCGCGCCCTGTCGGCTCCCGACTCGAACTAATTTTACGGGGCTCGTTAAAATGCGTCGCGGTGGAAAATTGGTGGCGGGTAATTGATGAATTTTGATTTTGTGGGGGTTTGCGAATCGCCTTGTATACGCGGGATAATTTAGAGTAAAAAAGTTGGAATATATGGAACAATGCATACGGCGAAATAATGTTTAATACTGCGCAATAATTTTGATATACGGCGCGTCTGGTCTTGGAAAATTGCTCTATTTAGCGGGGAAACGTGAATAACAGAGCAACAGGATCGCCATTGCGAATGAACTGCGGAATGAAAAATACATCTTTCGGTATTATTCCGCAGATTTGGCGAATATATGAAGCCCTTATCCGCTTGATCTGCACTCGATATCTACACCCTTTTATACGTCTTTTACTCGCGATAATTTATTCTTGCGAAACTTTATCTCCCTCTCCCGGAGTGTATATAACACTCTGAACCCCCCTCGTATAAATGTATGCAAGTGCACTAATGGAGAGGAGGGATTACGACTTGTCCTAATGGGGATTCGATTGGATGTTTTCTCTCCAGAGGGTTGCTGTTTCTGTCTATCAGTGTCAGAAATCATAGGAAGAATTACGGTATTATTGTAGAAAATTTCCTCCGGTACAGAGCATAAAAGTCAGAAGTATCAAAAAAACTGTACAAATAATGTTTTGGAATGAGTATTGTTTGCTGGAAACTATAAAGTTTCTTGTGGTTTAATGGTATAAATTATTGCAGAAGGATTTTCGTTTGAAGTAGAAAAGCGATTGGTCTGAAGTTTGCGTTTTAGCATTCGGCCTCGCCGTTTATTAGCTGTCAGCCCATTCGAAAAGGCATCGATGTAAATTGTAAAGTAAACTATTTCCGATCGGGAAATGCCGGTGCATTATTAAACAAGTTTTCCGTTTGTGTCCAACAGCGCAAGGAATTTTCCGCTTATAATTCCCGCGGCGTCGCGAAAAAACCGGGCGAAAGTTCCTCGCGAAAATGGCGGATTTATTTTTTAAGTTTTTCCGTTCGCTAAACGCCGAAACATTTTCATGAAAAAACGATAAATCATCGATGAGCCGGCCGGGGGAAACCGACCCGGAATTTTCCGAACCGCTCCCGTATTATGGATGTTTCTTTAACTTTTCCATTCAAATCGCGCTTTCACAGCCGACGCGACGCGGCCCAGAATTTTTAATTTACAACCCCTAAATGTCGATGGAAACCGAATTTTCCACAGCTACCCATTTCTTCACAAAAAATATTAAAACTTTTATATTACATCCTTTTAAAAATATTATGCCCAATATCACCAACCAATTCTTAAAGTTAGGCAATACTTAAACCTGATTTAGGAAGTTCTAAGTACAATTTGCGTTTCACCATGTTCTATAAGTAATACTTAAAGGTGATAGGAAATGCCTAACATTAAATCGAGCATACAGTTATAGGTACCTAAACCACAGCTCATTTGATTAATAATAAAAATAATAAAGTGTCAGTTAGCGCATCGAGTAACTCTTGCTATAGAAATCGGTCTGTACTCGAGCACTATTTCGGTAGATACTTTTGGAATTGGGGAATGGTTTTTGCAGCGGAGCGCCGGGACGCTCCCCCGTCTCGATAATAATTGGAATCCATTCAAATATCCGACTGGCAAGCGGAAATAAAAAAGGAGCCCGGCATGATATACAGCCGCAAAACGAAAATATAAATCATCGGCGCAACAAGGACGGTAACGCGTCCGTCTCGCCGACCTACATACATAAATTAGCGAGGATACGGGAGAAGTTCAAGGGCCGATCCGGCGAAGGAAAAAACCCCGAGCGAATTCGAAAAGAAAACGGGATTTTCGAGGGGCTTAAATTCGCGCAAATATAAACGCGAGTAAATCAAAGAGAAGGAAATATAACGATGCAGGAATATGCGAAATACTTACCTACTTGTTAAAAATTACCTCGTTACTTTCGTTATTTTTGATAAAACGAGCGTTAAAACTAACCGTACGTTAAAGTAAATAAGCTTTGTTTAATGTTAATATATAACGCAAGTTATAAGGGTAGAAAAAAGTATATAAAAATTTTTATTTGTACAAAAATTAGATCCAACTAGATGAAAATATTTTTTAACAACCTTCAAGGTGTATAAAAATAAGAAGAAAATGAAATTTAAAATCTGATGTAAATGGAAAAAGGGGGAAATTGGACCGTCCTAAACCGTGAAAACGCCCGTATTGTTTGTTTTCGATTCCTGCCAACGAAAGCCATTGCTGAGTACGTAAGTACGTGTGCAGCAGGAACATAACGTCAGCACGGTTCATTAGGGGTTGGCAACCCTTTTCCTGCTACGACCGAGTTTCCTGCTGAGTACCTATCACGAACGTCGCAGGAATTATTCCGGGCCAGCGGATTTTTCCGGCCAACGCGATGCTATAACTATATCCTTACTATATTTAACTATAACATAGTTTAATAGATAATTAGGCATGCAGGGCGAGGGATGGTAATCGATTCGTCTGATCCGCCGCGAATGTTTCGCCGGAGTTTTTGCTCGCGCCGTCGGAGAGGCGATAAAATTTCGAATTTATGGCGCAATAAAATTTTCGACATTCGACTTCCATAACCAAATTCCGACGTCGTTCTCTTTAACCGTAATAAATAATGTCGGGCGCGAAGTAAATGCAGTAAAGCTCATTTCGGCCGCATCGATTTTACGTCATAATAGGTTCCCTTCGGCCCGCGGGACGTGAGACTCTTTCTAATTGAAGGCGACT
Source organism: Phyllotreta cruciferae (assembly GCA_917563865.1). Classification (NCBI taxonomy): domain Eukaryota; kingdom Metazoa; phylum Arthropoda; class Insecta; order Coleoptera; family Chrysomelidae; genus Phyllotreta; species Phyllotreta cruciferae. The sequence goes on from OU830613.1 coordinate 2,136,726, forward strand.
TTTATTTCGTCCATATCGAACCGTCTTCAGATGATGGAAAATTCGCGTTGTACAAGGTGTCTCAAAAACATTTTTGCGACACCCTGTATTATGCTTACTACATTAGTTTTTTGACTGGTTTTCCGAGGCGTAAGAGACCACTTTGTGCAGTGATTTCGAATGTGCTTTAGCGAATTTATTCCATTTAAGGTCTCCACCCTGTATACAGTGCTTTCGAAAAGTAACAAATAAATTCGTCAATTGTCGATATGACGTCATCGACAATTTTATTAAATGGGACATCCTGTATATTTTTGCATTTATAGATTCTACTCGATGAGCTGATTACAAAAAGGGGTCATACTTGGTATCTTGGTCTTATAATAAAGGCTATACAGCCACTCGAAAATCACAAAATTTTGAATTTAGGTGGCTCTGAATATCCAAAATCTTTCTAGTTTATATTCAAAATGTTAGTTATACGCTCGAAAATTAACCAGAAACGTTCAAAAACCATCTAGAAATGACCAAAGAAATTTTCAAAAGTTCTAAAATGCCCAAAAACCTCCCAGTATATGGACCAAAAACCTTCCTGTAATGGCCAAAAATATTCCAGAAACATCCAAAAATCTTTCAGAAATTATTAAAATCCCTGAAATGATCAAACACATTCCTCAAATGCCACTAAATACCTTAAAATGACCAAAAACTATCCAGTATAACGACTGAAAACCTTCCAAAAATTAACAAAAATTTCCAAAAACATCGAAAATCTTTCCAACAACGCATAAAAACTAACCAGAAACGTCCAAAACCCTTTCAAAAACATCTAAAAATCTTCCAGAAATGACCAAAACCCTCCCAGAAATGAACAAAAACATGTGGAAAAGCTTTCTAAATTCAAAATTTTGTGATTTTTGAGTGGCTGTATAGCCTTTATTATAAGACCAAGATACCAAGTGTGACCCCTTTTTGTAATCAGCTCATCGAGTAGAATCTAAAAATGCAAAAATGTACAGGGTGTCCCATTTAATCAAATTTGGATGACATATCTCGAATAACGATTACGTCACAAATATATGGGTTTCAGAAATAATGAATTTATTCGTTACTTTTCGAAAGCACTTCTTATACTCTCATTTGGAACGCTCTGTATATAAACTCTAATAGTTTTTGGGCACGGTAGGTGCAATGTTTAGTTGGCCAAATAGAATTCGAAAACCGCTTTTCCAGCTGTTTTTTCCGCTTTTCTCGTGCCGATAGGATCGCAGATTTCCCGGGCCCGCATATTACCCGCGACGACGTTCGGTATCGCCGGCCCAATTCATTGGTTCCGACGTCTTAACAGCTCTATCTCGATCTGAATGGGCTCTAAGTGTCGCACATTTTATTCTTATCGGACGCGGTAAAACCGCCATTAACGCTCTCCTTGTCCTTATTTAGGGGATTCCCGCAGGGCCCATATTAAACGCGATGACCTCCGGTTCTCCCCATACATCGAATTTATCGACTTATTGATTCCTGCAAATGATAATCCTGGTAAAAATTCAATTTCATAAAGTGTCCCGAGTGTAGGCGAGTGGTTGAACGTGTGGGAAAAAGGTTTTCCTTCGTACTTTGTTGCTTTAATGACGTTAAGGATTTTCCCGATAATTGCGTTTCGCAAAAAATAAACGCCTTTCGAGCTACATCTTCGCGCCGCGGCGTAATCAAATACCAGGCGGGCGTCGCGGCGGCGGGCTAGAGGCTTTTTAGATAAATAGATCATCTTTAAGGTGGAAAGTTCCGGTAATGGAAGCGGAAAAAGGGCCCGTTTAGCCGATTCGAACCCCCGCGAAATTAATGCAAAATTAGAATTGTAAATGCCTATAACACAATACAACTTCGGTCCTGCTTAAAGACGGATCCGCAAAACGCAATTCCTGCTCTATTATAAAGTGCAAATGAGAAAATAATTCCCGCGCCCCGGCTGCGAACTAAAAATAATTAATTTGCGGATTGAAATCGTTCCGGGCGCGAGACGCGTTCTTTAATTATTTACCGTCTTTTGTTTTAAACTAACTAGATTTTCCCGAGGTATTCCTAACACGTCTCGCTCTCGAGCTTTCGTTAAATTAAAGCGAATTAATCGGGAGCGGAGAGAGCGCTGCAGCGCCGGAGAGGAGGCGGCCGGACTGGCGCCCCGGCTTCGATTCCACTTTTCCTAATATTTCCCCCTTTGATATATCGCCCGAATTAATCTCTCCTTTTTCTCCGTGTATATACGTATATGCTCCCCGAATGCGATGTTTATTGCGTATCTGTTGAGCGCGCTCTACTTATACCTTCTTATTCTCAACTGCATGCGATCTGACCAATGGAGAAGACCACATTTTTTTTCAAAACCGTTTGTTCTAAGAAGGCGCGTAATGAAATTTTTATTTTTTTCTGTGGCCAAATAAGGCCGCAATTAATTTTTAAAGTTTGAAAAACGTCACACAATCGTCATACACTCTGCTCCAATCAAAGCGAGAGTTTCAAAGAGAAGTCACATTTAGCAAGTTTGCCACATTTCCTATTACTCTTCTTTACTCCGCAAAATGTGCGTTTTTTTGTATATTTATTGCAATAAACATTTTCTGATTTATCCATTTCTTCCATTAACTAATGGATAATTCGATATATTAATATAGAAATAACATCTTCATCTGTATAAATTGTAACCGATTTTCGTGTTAAAAACACAAATAATGGTCCTGAAAAATTTATTTGGCAACATTCTTGTCAACTTCAATATTATCAGTAAAGTGTTTTGTGCCAAACTGCAATTCGTGTAATTTGTTTTGTGCATTTTTCAGAAAAATCTGACAAATGACAGTTTGATTTTTGTTCGTTTGTGTATTCTTTGTTACTGCGTTCGAAAATTCATACTATTTACTATACAACAAGACGTGAGTGGTTTATGATTGGTTGATAAGTTATGAGTCAAAACCCGAAATTTTTAAATTTCAAAGGGCTATATCTTTTTAATTATAACACATTTTGAGCAACTAAAAACGGTTTTGAGCTCTAATAAATCATTTCTAATCGTATCTTTTGCCGAAATCCGCATAACTCACATCGTGGTCTTCTCCATTTTTGCAACCCTCACATAGCGCGAGTGGAGAAGCATCTTGTTTGTTAAAGTAGGGAGAATGGTGTTGTAACAAAGGGAGTGTCGTTCATGCGGTATCGTCTCGTTAGAGAGCTTAATTTACACCTGCTGGGAGATACATGAAAAATCCTGCTAGACAACGCGCCGGATTCCACTTTGCACCCCCGGAAAGTATCGTGCCGACTGCGAGGGGGGCGGGCTAATGAAAAACATGATTGATCGCTTTCATGGCTCTTTTATTGTTTCATTTCCTGATTTTAATTACGCGGATGTTCGTTAGCCCGTTAATGAGTTATAAAACTACCTCGTCATGGCATTTGCATAAACACATCGGCACGGCACGACTAAAATTAGCAACAAATTCCCCGCGCGAATCTGGCATGAATAAAAAACCGGGCTGCGGATGGGCAGAGGAGGAGGCCGGTCCTCGCGGGAGCGCCCTCGATGATCGGGCGGCCGACGGCCGCGCCGCGACGCCTGATTTATTCATTTCGCGCCCGGCGCTCCACCGGCGGACGAATCGATTCCTTAAAAATTTTATTATTTTCGGTTTGGTTTACGGCGAGATTATGGCCCGCGATAAACAAGTGTTTCGACGGTGGAATACACGAAAGGACTAAATAAGGAAACGGCTCTTCATGTTACCGTGCTAGCACGGTTTCGATCGGAATTAATTAAATAGGTTATACATTACTACAGCATATACTCACATATATCATTTCACATAAATGACTAGTATTACTAGCTTAAAAAATATGTAATAAATAACCACAAATAACATATTATTTAAGATTCTTTTTATGGTTAATATAGTGATATATAAGATATATTTATTAGTTGTATTGTGATGAAGAAATTGTAGGTGTTTGTTTGATGTGTTGGGACTGGACTATATAAGAGGAAAACCTTCACCCATAGCGGGAGTTATAAACTAAATATGTCGGTATGAAAGTTTCAGAATAGGGAGCTCTTGTTTACTGCTTTTAGACTGGAAATTCCGAGTATTACTCTATTCCTTTTGTGGATACTTGATGTGTTCAGATTCCGACTTTTAGATACAGACATTGATTTAGCGATTTCGGATTTATGGGGCTCTTTTCGAGTCTTAGGGAAATAGGTTTAATGCCGGCGCAGCGAGAGCGAACGGCCGAATGCGAGTGTTTTACGACGTTTGCGTTTTCTTTTCAATTTAGGCGTCGTGGAAATTCCAGATTTTTCCAGAGGTACGAATCAAAGGCAACTACAGGGCGACTCGATCAGTTTATACACGATGTGTGATACGCGGATTTCGGCAAAAGATACGATTAGAAATGATTTATTAGATCTCAAAACCGTTTTCAGTTGCTCAAAATGTGTTATAATTAAAAAGATATAGCTCTTTGAAATTTAAAAATTTCGGGTTTTGACTCATACCTTATCAACCAATCATAAACCACTCACGTCTTGTTGTATAGTAAATAGTATGAATTTTCGAACGCAGTAACAAAGAATACACAAACGAACAAAAATCAAACTGTCATTTGTCAGATTTTTCTGAAAAATGCACAAAACAATTTACACGAATTGCAGTTCGGCACAAAACACTTTACTGACAATAATGAAGTTGACAAGAATGTTGTCAAATAAATTTTTCAGGACCATTATTTGTGTTTTTAACACGAAAATCGGTTACAATTTATACAGATGAAGATGTTATTTCTATATTAATATATCGAATTATCCATTAGGTAATGGAAGAAATGGATAAATCAGAAAATGTTTATTGCAATAAATATACAAAAAACGCACATTTTGCGGAGTAAAGAAGAGCAAACTTGCTAAATGTGACTTCACTTTGCAACTCTCGCTTTGATTGGAGCAGAGTGTATGACGATTGTGTGACGTTTTTCAAACTTTAAAAATTAATTGCGGCCTTATTTGGCCACAGAAGAAAATAAAAATTTGATTACGCTCCTTCTTAGAACACACGGTTTTGAAAAAAAATTAAAAAACAAAGTCGTGGTTTTCTCCATTGTACTCTGTATAATTTAAACATTCTGTATATAGCGTTAATGATGGATACGGTTCGATTGATAGAGGATTTCTGCGGCTAATCTGAGCCGGTAATGATCCAATCGCGGATAGCCGCACGCCAAGATGGATATTGAACGGCCGCTTTTCATTACTTTCCTTCCAGTTTTTTTTTCTAATCGCCTTCGCTACTTCTTTCATTACTTCTTGTATTACTTTCTCGCCGAGCGTTCTGACACGAACGTTCCGCTCAGCCGGGTTTCGTGTTCGAATCGAGAACGTCTTTTTTTCCCTAATGAAAACGTCCCCGTTCCCCGGAAAACGGTGCAGGAAGAGACTTAATATTTTCTTCATAATTCGTAGAAAAAGCAGCGTGTAGGATTTAATTGGGCCGCGCGGTATGTAGAAAAATCCATTAGGAAAATTCGCGAAGGAGCTTGCTGGATTTGAGATAGAGCCGGAGCCAAAAACCCTGCTTGCGCCATTACTGATATTGGAAATAATTCAAAACGATATAAAAATAAAACGTCGCGGAGCGCCGAAAGCGAGACAAAAACGGGATAAATCCCGAATCCTTCTATCTAATCAAATTGGCCGCTTTTTAAAAAGCACCGGCTTTTTCGGGGGAAAACTTGATCGAACGTTCGCATATCTGTACAAAGTACAGCAAAACAAAGCGCCGCGACGGGCGTCGCTTCCTGATATGAGCGACATCGACGCTGCTGCGCTTCCAGGCCGATGCGATGCCAAAAACGGGAGAGGCGCCGCAAAAGTCACCGACGCCGGACGTCGGCGTTTTTTTTTTTGTTCCTTTTTTATTATTTTCTCCCCGGTTTTTTACTTACACCAACAACGGAGGATATCGCGTCGCATCGTTCGCTTATTGACCTTTCCAGAAATTGCATGGCGCGGCAAAAATCGCCGTAAAAACCGATGCAATAAGTATAAAATTCGGACGTCCGTAAAACTCCACAGCCCTCTAGCTATTTTCGAAGTGTACTCAAACCCTATACATTTTTACAACCGCTGTTTTCTTTAATTAGGTTACTTTGCTATAGGTGTACCTAGTTTGTTTGGGACACGCTGTATACAGGATGTTTACAGATATCGGTACAATTCTTTTTCTCACCTTATTGATCACTTCATCAATTTTTGTTCACTCAATTTTGAAAATTACATCTATCAAACAACGGCCGCAATGGAGAAGACCATGACTTTTTTTTTAATTCTTTTTTTCAAAACCGTATGTTTTAAGAAGGCGCTTAATGAAATTTTTATTTTTTTCTGTGCCGATATAAGGCCGCAATTAATTTTTAAAGTTTGAAAAACGTCACACAATCGTCATACACTCTGCTCCAATCAAAGCGAGAGTTTCAAAGAGAAGTCACATTTAGCAAGTTTGCCACGTTTCCTATTACTCTTCTTTACTCCGCAAAATGTGCGTTTTTTTGTATATTTATTGCAATAAACATTTTCTGATTTATCCATTTCTTCCATTACCTAATGGATAATTCGATATATTAATATAGAAATAACATCTTCATCTTTATAAATGGTAACCGATTTTCGTGTAAAAAACACAAATAATGGTCCTGAAAAATTTATTTGGCAACATTCTTGTCAACTTCAATATTATCATTAAAGTGTTTTGTGCCGAACTGCAATTCGTGTAATTTGTTTTGTGCATTTTTCAGAAAAATCTGACAAATGACAGTTTGATTTTTGTTCGTTTGTGTATTCTTTGTTACTGCGTTCGAAAATTCATACTATTTATTATACAACAAGACGTGAGTGGTTTATGATTGGTTGATAAGTTATGAGTCAAAACCCGAAATTTTTAAATTTCGAAGGGCTATAACCTTTTAATTATAACACATTTTGAGCAACTGAAAACGGTTTTGAGCTCTAATAAATCATTTCAACAAAGGAATTTTAAAAATCTCTGACCATTTCTCTACTATACTCCATCCCGTTGAGCGTGACTCACCCTGTATATTAAGAGAAATATTTTCGAAATAAATTAATGGGTTTAGGGGAAGATATAGAAGCGTTTCCGATAAAGTCCCGCTGTTATATATTTATTGTGATTCTAATTACGTTGTTCGAATTAAAAATTACAAGGTTTTAATAGAACTATACACAACGTAGCATCGAGTCCGTTGTAATGGCAGTTAATTACAGTAATTGCGCCGCTTTTCCTTCTGCCAGTTCCCCGTTTGTTTCGAAGCTTTTCTTTACGAATTAATAACGTCTATCGGTTTCCGATTTTGAACAGATACCAATTTGTTGTGCTTCAAAAAAAAGTAATTATCAGTTGTTGAATGGCGAGCGAAAGGAGTCGTTCAGGACGCAGGAATTGGCGCACAGGGTCCTTCGGATTTTCCACGGAATTAACGACCTCCTCCCTCGTACTCGCGCCGTTAAATTCCGAATAAGGTACTCGAGCGTTCGGCAACTTTAATTGCTGCTGCATGTGTGTGCATGTGTGTTTGCTCGCGGTTAGTTTATGGCGTTTGCATAATTGCATTCGAATTGTATAATTCGTGTTCAAGATGACTTCGGATGCACTCGAGATAAATTCAGCGGGAGCTGTCGCCCTCGAAAGTCGAGTTTTAAGCCCCCGTTTGGGGGCGCTTGGCGGGAAATCGCGGGGGTACGGTGCTGGGTGCATTTTAGCCGAGCAAGCTTCATTACCGAGTCAGTCAGAAAAGCAATTTAAGGGCAATTGTGGAAAAGGAGAATCGAAAGTTGCGGATAGCATCGAAAAGGGACGGGGGCGCTTTTGTTGGATCCGCAACCAAAACAAATAACAGGATCTTCCAGCCCGCTCTCGCAAACAAATATATCGGCGTTCGTTTCTAGTTTTAACTCGACAATTTCGGGTCGCTTTCGCAGCGACTTTATTGTGTTTATTTGCTGGATGCCATCGCGAGCAGGAAGTTCATCACAAAGCGAATATTAAACGGCTAACAATCACAATTATTTTACGTACGAAATTTACTAATTGAGAAAACGTTGTAAAAACATCAACGACCAGTAGCGCGCGCGTTCGATCCTCTACAAATTTCATTATTCGCGTTCCGGCTAAATTATTAATTTTCTCTGCATATACAATGCCAGCTTGGCATCTTTTTACCGTGGAAAATAAGCTGGAAATGATAATAACGTTGGGGGGTGAAAAAGGAGTTGTTTTCGTTCCGTTAGTTTCGCGGAGCGAGCTGGAAAATTTTCACGCGGAACGGAAAATTGTTTGCACAACGATAACGATTCAGACGTTGGATGAGATACAAATATCCGCATTTACAAATCGTCGAAGAAGTGTATATAAGAAGTTTCTTGAAATTAGAGAAATTTGATTATTTAAAGACTTTTAGTAGAAATTGAGGGTATCATACATGTGGGAATTGTATTGAAATGAACTTAGTTCACGTTAAGAGGATTCCCATTTTGTAACAAACTTTCAATTTAATATTTCAATTAGATATAGTTTCATTCAAAGGGATGGTTCAACCCCTTGTAGTTGAGCAGGGAGGATGCTACTTGGTGGGTACTAAGGCAAGACATGGGGCTATATTTGTTGAAAATTACATGTCTCTAGAGTGGTTCTATACAATTTTGTAGGTTTTCAAAAAAGTGAGTTTGAAAATAGGAAATTATGTAAAATATAATTGTGCATCTCTTTTGGTACACATAAAATATTAGCTACAGTCAATCTAGAGACTTGAAATTTGTAGTTGGGGTAGCCTGATATATTGTCTTAAAGTGTACAAAGTAGCATCAACCCTACTTTACTCTAAGGGTTGAACCACCCCCTTGAATAAGACATTAGAAAATATTTGTAAAAAATAATACCTATTACATCGTTTTATTCAAAGGGATGGTTCAACCCCTGGTAGTCGAGCAGGGAGGATGCTACCTGGCGGGTACTAAGGCAAGACATGGGGCTATATTTGTTGAAAATTTCACGCCTCTAGAGTGGTTTTATACAATTTTGTAGGTTTTCAAAAAAGTGAATTTGAAAATAGAAGAATAGAAGATTGTGTGAGATATAATTATGGAGTCTCATTTGGACCCCTAAAATATTAGCTACAGTCAAGCTAGAGACTTGAAATTTTTAGTAGGGGTAGCCTAATATATTGTCTTAAAGTGAACAAAGTAGCATCAACCCCACTTTACTCTAAGGGGTGAAACCACCCTTTTCAATAAGACAAAGATATTTGCAAAAAATAATATTACATCGTTTCATTCAAAGGGGTGGTTCAACCCCTTGTAGTTGAACAGGGTGGGTGCTACTTGGTGGTTACTAAGGCAAGATATGGGGCTATACTTGTTGAAAATTTCACGTCTCTAAAGTGATTTTAGACAATTTTGTAGGACTTCAAAAAAGTGAGTTTGAAAATAGGATAGGATTGCGGAAACTTTTAATTTAATATTTCGCATCATTATACAGGGTGTTTCTTGGTTATTCTTTAGGGTGAAGTTTATTCCTTAAAAAGGGTTCAAGAATCATTAAGGAACATCCTGTATATAGGAGAGTTTCGTTCGATTCGATCTTAATTTAACCCAATTCAACCGATTTGAATATCTAATAGAGCGAAATCGTGAACGAAAATAGTCCATGACAATCGCCGGACCATCCTTATGAAGTAATCTAAACTTTTCCACGAGTCCCGGGAAACCATCGCGGAACTATATAATTACTTTAGTTGAAATTAAGATGTTCCGGACGCCAGGCGAACGGGCTCTCCATTAAATCACCTTATTGCGAAGGAAACCCCTCGCTTTTCCCGCAGCGCTTCTAATCGCACGAAAAGTTGTTACTAATGGAAAAATTACGCCGGCGGTTTTTCCCGATCGAACGGATTTGATTAATTTTTTCGCCCGCTTTATCCGGCTCGTATCTCCCGAAACGAGAGCATTGCATGATCCCATCGCCATATCGATTAACCGGGAATCGCAGTTATGATCGAACCCGACCGAATTTCGCCCATAGGCCGCGCTTTTTCCTCGTCGGGGAGGCTCGGGGCGAGGAAAAAATCGCCCCCGCACATGCGAGGGAAATCTAATTAGTCGGGAACGAAAATTCGCCGGCGTATGCCACTCGTGTCGGGGGCTGATTCTTCTAACAAAGGCACTTGTGGCGGCGCTGCGAGCGGAGAAGCGGTAGTGCACTCGAGCTTTGTGCTGACTAAGTATATCGGCGGCACGTAGAAAAACAACGGGAAATTCGCCGTACACGGAAGGGGGAAAGGCGAACAAGGTGGTCACCGATATCCATTAGTGGCGATTTGTACTCCCCCGCGAATCGATACCCCGAGATGCGCGGCGATCTGGCGAAATAAAACGGAGTAGTCCAAAATTCAATATTGAGATTCGAGTTGGTAAATACCTTGCGGAGGACCTGTTGCCACTTGGAATTCGACTGGGGTAGCTCGATTGTGTCACGTAGCCATTTTATTGGAGCCATCTTGCCTCGAACGATGGTCCACCGGCCACGAAAATTCGCCCTAATATTCCTATAATACACTGGTTGTCAAAATTAGCAAATCACTTTTTTGCAATCCTATAAAATTGACTACAGCCTATCTAGAGACGTGAAATTTTTAATAGGGGTAGCCTCATATATTGTCTTAAAGTGTACAAAGTCGCATCAACCCCACTCAACTCTAAGGGGTTAAATCACCCTTTTGAATAAGACAAAGATGTTTGTAAAAAATAATATTACATCGTTTCATTCAAAGGGGTAGTTCAACCCCTTGTAGTTGAGCAGGGTGGATGCTATTTCGTGGGTACTAAGGCAAGATGTGAGGCTATATTTGTTGAAAATTTCACGTCTCTAGAGTGTTTTTTTACAATCTTGTAGGATTTCAAAAAAGTGAGTTTGAAAATAGGACGTTTTGTGGAGTCACTTTTTTGGACCCCTAAAAAATTAGCTACAGCCAAGCTAGAGACGTGAAATTTTTAATAGGGGTAGCCTCATATCTTGTCTTAGCGTATACCAAGGAGCCTCAACCCCACTCAACTCTAAGGGGTTAAATCACCCTTTTGAATAAGACAAAGGTATTTGCAAAAAGTAATATTACATCGTTTGATTCAAAGGGGTGGTTCAACCCCTTATAGTTGAGCAAGGTTGATGCTACTTTGGGAATGCTAAGGCAAGACATGAGGCTATATTTGTTGAAAATTTCACGTCTCTAGAGTGGTTTTTTACAATCTTGTAGGATTTCAAAAAAGTGAGTTTGAAAATAGTTCATTTCGTGGAGTCACTTTTTTGGGCCCCTAAAAAATTTGCTACACCCAAGCTAGAGACGTGAAATTTTTAATAGGGGTAGCCTCATACCTTGTCTTAGCGTATACCAAGGAGCCTCAACCCCACTCAACTCTAAGGGGTTAAATCACCCTTTTGAATAAGACAAAGGTATTTGCAAAAAGTAATATTACATCGTTTGATTCAAAGGGGTGGTTCAACCCCTTATAGTTGAGCAAGGTTGATGCTACTTTGGGAATGCTAAGGCAAGACATGAGGCTATATTTGTTGAAAATTTCACGTCTCTAGAGTGGTTTTTTACAATCTTGTAGGATTTCAAAAAAGTGAGTTTGAAAATAGTTCATTTCGTGGAGTCACTTTTTTGGGCCCCTAAAAAATTTGCTACACCCAAGCTAGAGACGTGAAATTTTTAATAGGGGTAGCTTCATATATTTTCTTATCGTATACAAAGTAGCATCGACCCCACTCAACTCTAGCGGGTCAAACCACCCCTTTGAATAAGACAAAAATATGTGCAAAAATAATATTACATCGATTCATTCAAAGGGGTAGTTCAACCCTTTGTACTTGAGCAGGGAGGATGCTATTTGGTGGGTACTAAGGCAAGATGTGAGGCTATATTTGTTGAAAATTTCACGTCTCTAGAGTGTTTTTTTACAATCTTGTAGGATTTCAAAAAAGTGAGTTTGAATATTTTGGACGTTTTGTGGAGTCACTTTTTTGGACCCCTAAAAAATTAGCTACAGCCAAGCTAGAGACGTGAAATTTTTAATAGGGGTAGCCTCATATCTTGTCTTAGCGTATACCAAGGAGCCTCAACCCCACTCAACTCTAAGGGGTTAAATCACCCTTTTGAATAAGACAAAGGTATTTGCAAAAAGTAATATTACATTGTTTGATTCAAAGGGGTGGTTCAACCCCTTATAGTTGAGCAAGGTTGATGCTACTTTGGGGATGCTAAGGCAAGACATGAGGCTATATTTGTTGAAAATTTCACGTCTGTAGAGTGGTTTTTTACAATCTTGTAGGATTTCAAAAAAGTGAGTTTGAAAATAGTTCATTTCGTGGAGTCACTTTTTTGGGCCCCTAAAAAATTTGCTACACCCAAGCTAGAGACGTGAAATTTTTAATAGGGGTAGCTTCATATATTTTCTTATCGTATACAAAGTAGCATCGACCCCATTCAACTCTAGCGGGTCAAACCACCCCTTTGAATAAGACAAAGATATGTGCAAAAATAATATTACATCGATTCATTCAAAGGGGTAGTTCAACCCTTTGTACTTGAGCTGGGAGGGTGCTACTTGGTGGGTACTAAGGCAAGATATGGGGCTATATTTGTTCAAAATTTCACGTCTTTAGAATGATTGTGGACAATTTTGTGGGATTTCAAAAGAGTGAGTTTGAAAAATAGGTTGTTATAATGGTGTAGCCGCTGGACTATAATATGGAAAACAAGGCGAGCTGGTGGAGTAGTAAGGAGAAAGGACGGCGATGGCAAAGCGTATAGCCCGCGTAGCCACAAGTGGCCATTGAAAGCTACGAACGTTGCGGAGACACGAACTCTCCGGGCAGAAGAAGACGCCCGGAAAAGTAAGATACGTGAAGGGGGCGCCCACTTCAATTGCCAATTTACATTCCCTCTGAAGTACGAAAACGCTTATTCGGGAAATAAGATCGGAAATTCGGTTTTGCATATTTTCGAGGAAGTCCTCTCGCCGTAAACCGCGGACGGAGCGTTACTTTGTGTAATTCCGGAGCGATTTTTTAACGAGTCGCCTAATAGATTTTCGGGGATGTTCTGGATGCACGAAAATGGAAAATAAACGACCCTTAAATGTTGATTATTTCGCAAACGAGTATTTCGTGCACTGAAAATGTTACCCCCGAAAAAAATTTACCACCTTTTGTTTACCTACACCAATGGCGTACCATCGGATTTTCCCATTGATGAAATTAATAAATATTGGTAACAAAAATCGCAAGACTATATGAGCATGGTAATTACAAAAGGATCAAAGGAGTATTATTTCTTGCCTTAGTTATTTTTTCGCCCGATCAGACATCAATCAAACCGAACCCAAAAACAATAAATCATAAGCTCCAAAAAACAATAATAAATCTACAACAAACGTAAAACAAAAAAAAAACATACCTATATATATATTTATGTATAGGTGCTGTTCAAAGAGACTTTCCTCCTCGCCAACAATCGCTCGCCAAATTCAATGCCCCGAAAATAAATTGTTTTCGTTTATTTCGATTCCGACAAGTATCCGCCTACTCGAAAATACCGACGAGCTCGCAAAGAAAAACAAGCGCTAATCGATAAATTCCTCAGGTGCCTTCGATTGCTCAGCGGCGAGATTTCCCGAACGACCGACGCGGATGGGAAATTGGCAGGGAAAGAGGAGCCGGCGAAAAATGCAACAACACTTCATTCGGATCGAAACGACCCATCCTTTTTTCCTCTTCTCTCGAAAAAAGCGCTTTCCCTATCTCGAGATTCGCTTCCTGCGAAAATGCGGGCAGAGCAGGTGGAATTCGATTTCCAATCGTAATTGATAGGCGATACAGTTTTGCGTTACGGGTGGAAAATTAAACGTTTTTAGTGACAACAAAATATTTGCTAAAAACTACATCGTTTCATTCAAAGGGGTGGTTCAACCCCTTGTAGTTGAACAGGGTGGGTGCTACTTGGTGGTTACTAAGGCAAGATATGGGGCTATATTTGTTGAAAATGTCACATCTCTAGAGTGGTTTTGGACAATTTTGTAGGAATTTTAAAAAATGAATTTGAAAATAGGATATTGTGGTGTAGTCACTTTTTTGGACCCCTAAAATATTAGCTACAGTCAAGCTAGAGAAGTGAAATTTTTAATAGGGGTAGCCTCATATATTGTCTTAGCGTCTGCCAAGTAGCATCAACCCCACTCAAATCTAAGGAGTCAAACTACCCCTTTGAATAAGACAATGATATTTGTAAAAAATATTATTACATCGTTTCATTTAAAGGGGTGGTTCAACCCCTTGTAGTTGAACAGGGTGGGTGCTACTTGGTGGTTACTAAGGCAAGATATGGGGCTATATTTGTTGAAAATGTCACATCTCTAGAGTGGTTTTGGACAATTTTGTAGGAATTTTAAAAAATGAATTTGAAAATAGGATATTGTGGTGTAGTCACTTTTTTGGACCCCTAAAATATTAGCTACAGTCAAGCTAGAGAAGTGAAATTTTTAATAGGGGTAGCCTCATATATTGTCTTAGCGTATGCCAAGTAGCATCAACCCCACTCAACTCTAAGGAGTCAAACTACCCCTTTGAATAAGACAATGATATTTGTAAAAAATATTATTACATCGTTTCATTTAAAGGGGTGGTTCAACCCCTTGTAGTTGAACAGGGTGGGTGCTACTTGGTGGTTACTAAGGCAAGATATGGGGCTATATTTGTTGAAAATGTCACATCTCTAGAGTGGTTTTGGACAATTTTGTAGGAATTTTAAAAAATGAATTTGAAAATAGGATATTGTGGTGTAGTCACTTTTTTGGACCCCTAAAATATTAGCTACAGTCAAGCTAGAGAAGTGAAATTTTTAATAGGGGTAGCCTCATATATTGTCTTAGCGTATGCCAAGTAGCATCAACCCCACTCAACTCTAAGGAGTCAAACTACCCCTTTGAATAAGACAATGATATTTGTAAAAAATATTATTACATCGTTTCATTTAAAGGGGTGGTTCAACCCCTTGTAGTTGAACAGGGTGGGTGCTACTTGGTGGTTACTAAGGCAAGATATGGGGCTATATTTGTTGAAAATGTCACATCTCTAGAGTGGTTTTGGACAATTTTGTAGGAATTTTAAAAAAATGAATTTGAAAATAGGATATTGTGGTGTAGTCACTTTTTTGGACCCCTAAAATATTAGCTACAGTCAAGCTAGAGAAGTGAAATTTTTAATAGGGGTAGCCTCATATATTGTCTTAGCGTATGCCAAGTAGCATCAACCCCACTCAACTCTAAGGAGTCAAACTACCCCTTTGAATAAGACAATGATATTTGTAAAAAATATTATTACATCGTTTCATATAAAGGGGTGGTTCAACCCCTTGTAGTTGAACAGGGTGGGAGCTACTTGGTGGGTACTAAGGCAAGATATGGGGCTATATTTGTTGAAAATGTCACGTCTCTAGCGTGATTATAGACAATTCTATAGGAGTTCAACAGAGTGAGTATAAAAATGGGACATGTGAAAAAAAAAATCGATTTGTCAAAAATTGTTAATAAAAATTCTGGCACAATAGCGAGTATTAAAGGTAAAAACGAATTTACATTCGAGAGACAACCGTGGAAATTTTTTCAATAAAACCGCCCCCGACTTTTGTATTTTTATTTCGGCCGGAAACAACCCCAATACGGCGAAAATATTGTTCGGTTTAGACTGAAAACTCGTTTAGTCGCAATTTATCTACAGTTTACGTTTAATATTCCAGCGGAGAAAGAATAGACACGGCGCGTATAAAATATTTGACAGCGCGAATGGAGCGAAACAGGGACGACGATATATTTTATCCGGGACAACGACGAGAGGCAAACGCTTGATTACTGCATTAAAATTCCCCCCTTGTTTTTTGCGTTATTTTTATTTTGTTGGTCTATTTTCCTCTCGGTTTCGCAGTCGCCCAAACCATCTATTATTGTTGTTTTTTCGCCACACTAAAAACGTTTCATTTTCCATTCGTAACGCAAAACATTATCACATATCTATTACGATTGGAAATCGTAAATAAAGACCCATTAGAATCCACTAAGTACCCCTTTAAATGAAACGATGTAATAATATTTTTTACAAATATCATTGTCTTATTCAAAGGGGTGGTTTGGCCCCTTAGAGTTGAATGGGGTTGATGCTACTTTGCATACGCTAAGACAATACATTAGTCTACCCCTATTAAAAATTTCACTTCTTTAGCTTGGCTGTAGCTAATTTTTTAGGGGCCCAAAAAAAGACGAGGCTTGTTTTTTAGCCACATCACAGTACACCAAAAATACTTACATTATATTGGAAGAACACTGTTCAATTAAGTTCCATCCAGTGAAAAATTATTCACTACAGGGTGATCCAAATAACCCAATTTCCAGTTTATTTTTCAAGCACGCCAAATTTGTTAGGGAATTCATTCTAAAATTGAATTTCTATTGATCGAATTACGGTGGATTTTTTTGTTAATTTGATTAATCGATAGGGCTCGGACGCCGCTGCCATTCGCCGTGCATTCGGCATGATTTGTTAGTTGTGCATTTTAAAAGTTGCAAAATAAACTAATTGCTATACGGTCGGCGATTTTTGCCCCTGTCACACGCCGTTTTAATTAATACGCGGATAATACACGGCGCGATTATTATTTATGCGGAATATGGAGTTGTGATGTATGGACGTTTTTTTTCGTTAATTGCTAGAATAACGTTGCAAAAAAATATGAATTTTTTAACGCCCGATCGCCCCCACTTTATACGTAACACAGGTATGCAAGTAAAAAATATTGCATTGGATTTTTATACATTTTCTTATAGATTTCACTCGATAAAAAATATCCAAAACGTTACTCACAATCTCACATGAATACTATCAAATACAGATGAACTTGGCAGTAAATAAAAAAAAACACATTAAGGGTTGCAAAGAATAGTAGTAGGGGGTGGTGGATAAAGTTATCTGGTGTACTAATAGAAGCATCTGAATCTATACGGGAAGGTATCTGGTTAATAGAAGAATAAAGTGTTTTTTATTACATTTGATTTTATTTTGTAAAAAACCTATACTTGATGGGATGTTATGGAAGCCATTTCTAGAATATGCTACGTTTAAACTACGTTAAAAATAACTCATACAGGTGAAAAACTAATTTTTTTGAGACCTTTGTATAATTAAAGCTTGTGCAGTCTTCATGCAATTAGAGCATTCGGGGTTTACACTTTACACTCCACCAGCCATCTTAGAGCCATAAATTCCGGTTTACGCACGTCATTCAACCCCGTGTACGTCCGTAATTCGTCATAAATCATCGTTTCGCGTTTCTAATATGAAGTATTGTCGGCGCACGGGGCGGCATAAACGACCATTGTAGTTAATTTTGTTTACAGCCAATGTAACGTGTCAATAAAGTTGTGTACAAACAAGGCTCCTCCGCCTTCGCTTCAATTTATGGACTTGTTTGCGTATAATTATTTTTCACTAGCTTGATTGATAATGCCAACCCTATGCGACCATTTGTTCACATCTAATTACTAGTTACTATTAATCACAATATTCGGGATGAAAAAATTCTTAAATGAGGCAGTCTAGGACTTTTGCAGCGTTATATACAGGTACTCGCAGAAAGGTTGGAAAGGGCGCGTCAGCGCCCTTTCTTTGCTCTCTGACCCGTTGCCATCAGGTCGTCAATTGTAATTAGATCTTTTGGTGGTCTTGTCACTTAATCAGGCAATCACTACCACTATATACACTCTACTATACAACCATATACTACTGCTTCACTATCACAAATCACTAATTGTAAGCTCAAAAGTTTATTAGCCGTAATTGTTAATAAAACTTGATAATAGCGTCCAAATCCAAAAATTTGTTCGCTTCAAATCAAATAAGGTTTATAAATGCACCCCGAAAAATAATTAATTGTAAGTGTTTCTTTATTAACACCCAAGAACAAAATAACAAAAGTAAAGTAATACATTTGTATTCTTGTAAAATGTTCATAAAACTAATAGTTTTCGAGATTTGAGCGTGTAAATAATAATGAATTTAATTATAATTAAACTATTTTTCGCTATTACTCCGCGAAGGATAAAATTTCCCGAAGGAAAAATTTTGCTCAAATTATGAATATTTAACTCCTGAACGGTTAAAGTTAAAATGATCGGGTTCATTATTGTTAACAATAAAAAAAACGCTTAAGAATTATTGTAAAACTTTCCATTGCTTTTTTCAGAATTTTTGTTGTTCCAGTTTTCGAGAAAAATCGAAAAAATGTAAAAAAATGTTTTTCCATGAATCCACATTTACTATAAAAAATTTATATCGCGCTATAAATCGGAAACCGGTCAAAATCGAATCGAATCGAATCGCGAAAACGGCTAGTTTTGGAGTAATTGTAAAATTTAAATTTTTCGTTCGCGAAGGAAAGTTTGTTTTTTGTCGTTATAACTCGAAAACGGTTAAAAATAGAATAACCCCTTATATGTCATATTATAGAGAAAAACATTCGCTACAATTTTCGAAGAATAAAACTTTTTTCGAAATCGCATCTATTTTCGAGATATTTCAATTTTTTTGCCGAAATTGCGAAAAAGAGGGTTTATTTATCCTATAACTCCGTTAAATGGATTTTCCCGTATATGCGGTTTGCGTGAGGTGATTGGTAATATATTAAAGAATATTTTAGGAAATTTTAAAGAAAATCATCGGAAAATTTTCGGAGATAATCCCGAAAACCCCAAAAATACCCTAAAAATCCGGTTTTTCTCCCGGAAGGAAAAGTTTCCGGGTTTCGAAATGTCGATTTTCCGATAGATCTCGTCGAGTTACGTAGGATGGTTTTTTCCGCGACGATTTTCCTTCGCGTTTCGCCGTAAAAAAAACACGCCAATCAGTCAGTCAATAAATGGAAGTGCAAATTCGTTTACAATCCTTTCTTCTTCCTTTATAAGAGACCAGTTGTCTTTGTTGCCCTATATGGATAGAAATTTGCACTGTATACATGCATAAATACAATTATAATACTTACACTATTCCCTTTTCTCCCTACATTCTCGTACACGCGAAAGTGAAACGTGCCTTCGCTGAACTTTTCGCCACCCTCTCTTCCATATTTCCGTTTTTATATTCCCCAGAAGCCCATAAAATTATTGATGATCCAATATGCTCGTCTCGACCGTATACACACATATACACACACACGATCATCGCGCCCCTGTCGGGGGGCCCGCGAAAGGCGTAAATCTTGCGGGACGGGGGCCCTTGACAATTTCTACGATTTGTGCTGAGTAGCTGTTTCGGCCAGAATGCGATATAATAAAATGGGATATTCCAGGAAACGAGATTAAACGGCGATGGGAGCGGGATTTTCCTGGCGATATGGCGCCCGGGATCGATTTTTTAATGGGGGATTAAGGGCCCTGTTGAATGTCAGGGATGGCCAGGTGGTTGTTGTTGCAAGTTTTAAAAATTAGTTGGGCGAATTTGTGGATATTGGAAGAATTTCATCGGGATAATGTAATTAATTCGCGTGAAATCCGCATAGAGACGCCCTTGGAGCGGTCTGGCGAGGGTTTTTCTCGATTTCGAGGGGATGAAAAGGAAACTTTTTACTATGAGACACGCTCGAAAAACCGTTCGAATTATCTATTTCGAGCACGGACTGCAGACACTATAGAATTTGAACGACCGCTTTTTTTTTCTCTCGATCTAAATCAGTTTTATTGAAAACGAAAACTTTGCCTATATACCTACACTGTGGAGAGGATTTTCACTACATTATTCGAATTTAATCTTAATTCCCAAACGAGCAAACAATTTTCTAGGCCCGGTTGTAGAGGCATAGTTCAACTGTGGTTCTGCGTTGAACCGATTTTAATTGCAAATTTGCTCACTCAAAAATAAACGCATTCAAAAGTTTCATACTTCTAATTCTAATCCAGCACAGTTTAGATAGTTCAAGTTATATAGGGGTTTTGGATATAATTCTAACGGGACCCCCGTGGGTCAGAGATGAAGGTCGGTGACTCGTGTCCTGGTGGTCCGGGTTCAAGACACGGCCCCGCCAGGATTTTTCAGGGGCTTTTTTCGAGTAGGGATGAAAATGTTTGATAGGAATGGAGTTTCTAAGGTGCTGTGGAATTTGCTGGAAAGGGGTTTTATAGATTTGGTTCGCCCAGTATTTATGTGCGTTGTTTTAACTCTAACATAAATTTGCATTATTAATAATATTAATAGTTAATAAACTAGAAATAAAAAGAAGATGGAAGAGAGAAGAAAGAAGAGAGAAGAAAGAAGGAGGAGGAGAAGAAGAACGAAAAGGAAAAAAAATATTTTATTTTTGAAAATTAAGTTTTAAAAGAATTTTTGTAATATATTTTTCTTGGAAGATTTAATTCTGCTAGTAATATTAAGTAAGTTCGGCATTTTTTAATCAATGATTAAAAAAAATCATATTTTTTAAGGAATTCAAAAGTTTGATACTTCTAAACCAGCACAGTTAAAGGCCACAGATGAGAACTACCTATACTATAGAAAAAAAGAAGAAGCTGTTCAGGAGGTTCGGTGATTCTTGCGGTGCATTGTGTGCATTTTGGGATAGCGGCGTCCTATTGTCTCCCGTCGGATAGGCGTCGTGACGCATTTCAGTGCAAGTGCATCTCGAGTGTCATCTACAATGCGCTTGTTGAACATGCCCGGTCCGCCGAGTTTCGCTAACTAATCCAATCGCTCGGCTGCCGCTCGGAATCGATAACTCGATGAATTGCCGGTCGAAATTCGCGCGAGGACGCTCCAATTGACGAAAAAATGGAAACGTTCTTCGGATAATGTTGTTGAATTCGATCCCGGCCGAACTATTAATTAGATAATTAATAAATCAAACCGGACGATAAGTGGCTCGTTTGTCGAAACCGGTTGCCGATTTGAATTGGAAATCGATTGCTATAGGCGAAGTTAATTTATCGAATGCGTCGTAATAACTCACAGTTTTGTTTGGCACAGATCACCCCGAATATCTTCTTCTTTTTTTTCTATCGTGTAGTTAATGTCTGTGGCCTTCAACTGTGCTGGTATATGGAATGTACAAAACTTATTCCTGCATTTATTTAGGGTGATTTTTGAGTGCACAAAGCACCGCAAGAATCACTGAATATCTTCTTCTTTTTTTTCTATCATGTAGTTAGTGTCTGTGGCCTTCAACTGTACTGGTATGGAATGTACAAAACTTATTCCTGCATTTATTTATGGTGTTTTTTGAGCGCACAAAGCACCGCAAGAATCACTGAATATCTTCTTCTTTTTTTTCTATCGGGTAGTTAATGTCTGTGGCCTTCAACTGTGCTGGAATATGGAATGTACAAAACTTATTCCTGCATTTATTTATGGCGATTTTTGGGCGCACAAAGCACCGCAAGAATCTGCATATCTTCTTCTTTTTTTTTATCATGTAGTTAATGTCTGTGGCCTTCAACTGTACTGGTATGGAATGTACAAAACTTATTCCTGCATTTATTTAGGGTGATTTTTGAGCGCACAAAGCACCGCAAGAATCACTGAATATCTTCTTCTTTTTTTTCTATCATGTAGTTAGTGTATGTGGCCTTCAACTGTACTGGTATGGAATGTACAAAATTATTCCTGCATTTATTTATGGTGATTTTTGAGCGCACAAAGCACCGCAAGAATCTGAATATCTTCTTCTTTTTTTTTGGGTAGTTAGTGTCTGTGGCCTTCAACTGTACTGGTATGGAATGTACAAAACTTATTCCTGCATTTATTTAGGGTGATTTTTGAGTGCACAAAGCACCGCAAGAATCACTGAATATCTTCTTCTTTTTTTTCTATCATGTAGTTAGTGTCTGTGGCCTTCAACTGTACTGGTATGGAATGTACAAAACTTATTCCTGCATTTATTTAGGGTGATTTTTGAGTGCACAAAGCACCGCAAGAATCACTGAATATCTTCTTCTTTTTTTTCTATCATGTAGTTAGTGTCTGTGGCCTTCAACTGTACTGGTATGGAATGTACAAAACTTATTCCTGCATTTATTTAGGGTGATTTTTGAGTGCACAAAGCACCGCAAGAATCACTGAATATCTTCTTCTTTTTTTCTTTCATGCGTAGTTAATTTCAGTGGCCTTTAACTATGCGGGTTTAGAGGCACCAAACTTTCGCGTGCGTTTATTCCAGCGGTTTTCGAGCCTTTCGCTTTCCCGGAAAACCTCGCGAAGCACGTTTTTCGTTCGACGACCGAGGGAAAAATTTCATTTAGCCAATTAGCGGCGGCGGTCGTTTGCCGAGTACGAAACTGCGGCCGCTGATTGCTCGCAATGAATCCAGCGACGTTTACTAGCGGTTTTCGTTGTTTATTTCGCTCCTTCTTTCATCCCTCGCCCGTCCCCGGGCGAAATTCGATCCCCTTCCGCGGGGAAACACCGATTAACCGATTGCCCGTGCACCAACACAGTAACACTAAATTACACTCTAAAATAAGGAAATAAATTCATAATACGCCACTGGCCCGCCACCCGTACATCACCACCCCCCCGCTCCTCGCGAGGGAGTGCGTGCATACATAAGCATTGTTTAAATCGCGCCGGCCGTGACGTTGACAGATGTACGTGTTACGTAGAGCCCCGCCGCGGGTCAGCTGTTGAGTCCACCAGGTGCTTCCCCGTTGCAACGGGGAAACAGCTGAAGGCCCCCGGCTCACCCTATCGTGACGGCGCAACAAGTCCGGGGGTGCGTACCTTACCGTACCGCATTTTGCTTGGAATGATGCGCTTTAAATGGAAACACAACGGTCCCCTGAATTGGTGATAGATTTGCATTGTGTACACCTTGAGTAAATAATTAATTCAAGGTACAAGGTGGTGAAAAATGTGTGTATCTCCCTTATTAAAAATATGGTTGTTTAGTGAGTAATGTAAAAGGGGTTGTAAAAAACGTAGAAATATACAGGGTGTGTCAATGATTGGATCATCCAGTAGATAATACAGGGTGTTATTTAATAACATGCTAATACTTAAGGGGGTGATTCTTGGACCCATTTTAAGAAAAAAACTTCATATAAACCTATGTCCTAAACTTCTTAACTTTTGAGATACGGGGTATTAAAGTTTAAAAAAAAAAAAAACAATTTTTTACTGTCATTTTCATACCACTTTCGGCGGACATTTCCAACACCTGACTTAAATTATTTCTTTATTTTACTTTAATTTCATAATTTCAAAGTTTATAAGTTAACAGCTTAAATAAATTATTGTTCAGAGTTAATTAGATAAATCGTTTTTGGTCCAGGGAGATGCAAATGAATGAATTTCATTTTTTTTTAGCGAAACGGTGAGTTGTACGAAAAAAAGTCAAGAAATCGAATTTGTTCTGAATTGAACGAGAATTCGAAAAATAATTTTGATTTTAAGAGATAGCAGTGGCGTATCACTTTTTTATTCAAAAATATCTAGTCTGAGTCCAGTAGGGACGCCACTGTTAGAAATAAAAAAAGATTTTTGGGTCAAAAAATGCTCTTTAACCGCCGTACACCAAATTTCATAAAAATATTTAAAGTGTTATGAAAATGACAGTAAAAAATTTTTTTTTTTTCTTAAAACTTTAATACCCTGTATCTCAAAAGTTAAGAAGTTTAGGACATAGGTTTATATGAAGTTTTTTTCTTAAAATGGGTCCAAGAATCACCCCCTTAAGTATTAGCATGTTATTAAATAACACCCTGCATAACGTATGGGGGATTTCTCATTAGTTAAGTTAGCCAGTTGTGGGCCGTTATATAGATATAGAACGCAATCTATAAATGTACTTTATAGGAAATGTTTTCGGTAATAGAGTTGGGCGAAGGTCGAAACAGATTAATAAGAGGATATCATGTCTGATGTTTCCTTTCTATACTGGCTATACCAATAACGCGAAATTCAATTCGAATGGCGGACCTATTTCTACTTAACCACGGGTTAAATATACCTAACATGATTTGTTAATTGTATAATAAAGCACAACAAAATTACGCACAAATCTCAAACCCAACGCAAACGAAATTGGATATAATCAGGCCATAGATTAGGGGTATCTATCGGTATAAAAAAATATCGGATTAACCCCCATCGCCTACGTTCCGGTCCGTATCACCTTGATGGGAGTGGAGCCAATCGCCATATATACATCACGTCATTTGGCTAATGGTTTCGGAAATGCTAATCCCGCTCCGGCGAGCCCCCGGCCCCCGGCGGCCCCCCGTTCGCCGATCGGTAATAGGGGTTTTATCTGGAAACGGCCGGTGGAAGATGCGCCCGGCGAGATTTCGGCGCTAATGATTTTATAATGAAACGATTTATCAACTCCGTCGGTTCGGGTGATGGGGTAAATAATTCGCCTCGGGGGGGTCGATTGGATTTGCGTTATGTGTACCTGTGGTATGAGCTTTTTTTAACACGTTGATTCGATTATTTTGTGTGTTTGTGCGAGTAAAAAAAGCGGGTTTTTTGGAAAGGGTTGCGCAATTTTCGCGTTAGTGATGGAGAATTCGGGTATCGAACCCTCCATAAAGTTGATTAAATCGAAAAAGCTTCAGTCTAATGCTCTATTAAGCTTCAAAATGGTCCAAATAACACCCTTTCATTGCTCAAAAAACTGAACAATTTTCGCGAAATGAAAGCTCCATTTTAACCTCCGTCATTTTGGAACCCCGCTAAAAGAAAAATTCAAAAATATTTATATGAATTGAAACTACAAACGATGTAGATGAATGTAGTGAATTTTATTTGTTTGTAGTTTTAAGATTTTTCCAAAAAAAACAATTAATTATAATTTTAAATATTAAATAATATTTTTATTATTTAAAACTGCTTAATTTGTATTTAAAATCGTTTGTAGTTTTATGTAGTAAAAGAAAAAATTTGAAAAATTCAAAAAAATGCAAGGTCCCACATTATAAAAATCAAAATTATTAATTTTCATAGCAATAACTGAAAACTACAAACGAACAAAATGATTGTAGTACTCTTAAATCGTTTGTAGTTTTATGTAGTAAAAGGAAAAATTTTAAAAATTCAAAAAAATGCAATGTCCCACATTATAAAAATCAAAATTATTAATTTTCATAGCAATAACTGAAAACTACAAACGAACAAAATGATTGTAGTACTCTTAAATCGTTTGTAGTTTTATGTAGTAAAAGGAAAAATTTGAAAAATTCAAAAAAATGCAAGGTCCCACATTATAAAAATCAAAATTATTAATTTTCATAGCAATAACTGAAAACTACAAACGAACAAAATGATTGTAGTACTCTTAAATCGTTTGTAGTTTTATGTAGTAAAAGAAAAAATTTGAAAAATTCAAAAAAATGCAAGGTCCCATATTATAAAAATCAAAATTATTAATTTTCATAGCAATAACTGAAAACTACAAACGAACAAAATGATTGTAGTACTCTTAAATCGTTTGTAGTTTTATGTAGTAAAAGAAAAAATTTGAAAAATTCAAAAAATGCAAGGTCCCACATTATAAATATCAAAATTATTAATTTTCATAGCATTAACTGAAAACTACAAACGAACAAAATGATTGTAGTACTCTTAAATCGTTTGTAGTTTTATGTAGTAAAAGAAAAAATTTGAAAAATTCAAAAAATGCAAGGTCCCACATTATAAATATCAAAATTATTAATTTTCATAGCATTAACTGAAAACTACAAACGAACAAAATGATTGTAGTACTCTTAAATCGTTTGTAGTTTTATGTAGTAAAAGAAAAAATTTGAAAAATTCAAAAAATGCAAGGTCCCACATTATAAATATCAAAATTATTAATTTTCATAGCATTAACTGAAAACTACAAACGAACAAAATGATTGTAGTACTCTTAAATCGTTTGTAGTTTTATGTAGTAAAAGGAAAAATTTGAAAAATTCAAAAAAATGCAAGGTCCCATATTATAAAAATCAAAATTATTAATTTTCATAGCAATAACTGAAAACTACAAACGAACAAAATGATTGTAGTACTCTTAAATCGTTTGTAGTTTTATGTAGTAAAAGAAAAAATTTGAAAAATTCAAAAAAATGCAAGGTCCCATATTATAAAAATCAAAATTATTAATTTTCATAGCAATAACTGAAAACTACAAACGAACAAAATGATTGTAGTACTCTTAAATCGTTTGTAGTTTTATGTAGTAAAAGGAAAAATTTGAAAAATTCAAAAAATGCAAGGTCCCACATTATAAAAAAGTATTAATTTTCATTGTTAAGTTCGCCCATCTCTAGAATCTTAAAACTACAAACAAATAAAATTCACTACAATCATCTACATCGTTTGTATCGTTTCAATTCATAAAAATATTTTTTAATTTTTCTTTTAGTGGGGTTCCAAAATGACGGAGGTTCCATTTTACCATTATTAATTACAGCCAAAAATTTTTCATACCAAAAAAATCCTTATCTATTAATATTCCTGAGGTTTCGTCAGCCAGAATTCAGCTTGTTGCTCGCCTCCAGATCGATAATCGATCCGGGACTTTTGTTAAAAACATAAAATAACTTATGTTCGACTGTAATATTAGAAGTCGTCCAAACAAGCGAAGCGTTCGGTCGTCGCGGCGCCTCCGCTCATCAAAACCCGACGTCATTCCTTAAAATATTCCCCCCACACGAGCCAGTGGCGTACGCCTCGCTCCCGAGAATTAAACAGCGAGTATTAGAGATTATTTTCCGAAATAATCGAAGAGATATTAGGAGGTATACATTGTAGGAAAGTCGTCGAAACATAAATTTCGCTCGTAATCTGTAATATCTGACTTTAAAGTTCCACTTAAAAGCGAACGGGGCCGCGTGCAAAGCGCCCTTTTAGAGCTTTCTCGTGAGAACGATTTGCATGCTTTGTAACTACTTTCTAATCAACAAGAATGCGCCGGCTTAATAATTTTATTGCCCCGGTTAATGAAGAGAAAAAATCGAGTTTATTCGCCATTTTCACCGGACTAATTCCGTGTAAACAAATTAGGATATTCGTTATGAGTTTATAGCGAAATTATCATGAATTTGTTTCTAATAACCGATAATCAAAAACTGTCCATTTGGTATCATATCCCATATGTTTTCTGTATAAAATATCCAGTATCCGCTTCCCGGAAAGTACTCGATATAATTGACAGGTATCGTATTATGATTACTGCTGGTGTATTCGATACAGGAAACGCCATTTGTGGTATATACGTATCAGTGAATTACCGAAGGGAAGGCGCCTTCCCAACGTAGGAAAATGAAAGCGAAGAGAGTATACAGTTGGTACACCTGCGAACCATATTGGTTTACTTATTACACGTTAATTAATTAAATATATACCCGAAATTGTTTCCCCATCACGCGTCTTAGTCATCACAACAATGACCGCACTTTTCTCCCTCATTTAGGGGTGTAAATTTCAACCACAAAAAATTAGAACGCATATAGTTTATGCAAAACAAAGTTAGAGCCACGTCACCATAAATTTATTGCGTCACAAATATAGACAGTGTTTTGTAAAGTTTGTAAAATCTAAGGATTTTCTAAAATTGTCAAAAAAGTTTCTAGATGAAGTAAGTAAATTTCAAAATAATTATTCTGCTTATAGGACAGTTTTAGAACAGAAAAAATTAATTATTTTATATTTGAATTTTTATAATGTAGATATATTTTTCTTGCATCATTTAATAATAATAATAATAATATAACGTTTATTTAGCAAAAAAAGCTAACATCTACTATCTAAAATTTACAATACAAAATGCAAATACAACTATAAACAAATACAGAATGTTAACATTAAAAACAACTTATTTTACTCATTTTCTCACACAGAATATTGCACTATTAATTCTATTTACTAATTTCAGGTACTTATAGTATTCACAGGTACCAACATTAAACAACAATAAAATGCACAAAAGAAATTTATAGTTAGAAACAATAGAAACTTTACTTATTTTTATAAAATTCAATTAACCTACTCTTAAATGTTTTTATTTTATTGATTGTTTTGAGCGTTTCCGGTATTTTATTGTATTGAGTCAATGCTTTGAAAAATATAGAATTCTGTCCTCTTTTAGTATTCTTATGCTCAAGTCTAAAATTATCTTTATTTCTAGTATTATAAGAATGCAATTCCTTAAATAGAAAATTAAATTAAATTCTACTTTTTAACATTTTCTATCATCCCTTCTTAATATTAAATTAAATTCTGTAGGTATTAAACTTAACCTATTTTTTGTGTTTATTTTTAAAAGTTGGACGCACTGATTGTCAAATATGACGACATTAGTGACGTGCATCTAACTTTCTTTTGCATAAACTATATCTAATGGCACTGGCCTTTGCTATTATTGGTAATACAGCCACTCTAACCAGCATTTCATAGCCTTCTACCGCACCAAATGCAATGTTTGTTTGTAACTTTGTTTATGCATAAACTAAATAATTTCAGTTGTTAATTATGATGGGATCGCCCTGATGTGGGTAATTTTTCGTGGAGAAAAATTAAGGAAGAAAAACGGTCGATCGTAAAGCTGTTAAAACGGAAAATTACGCACCGACTCCGATAAAGTGGCTGATCGATTCCGCTAATTTGCGCCCTTTAGAATTAACTATAAAAGGTGAACGGGGCGGGCGAGGGGGGCGCCGCCCTAAAAACGCTGTAATTTATTATTCGCAAAATTAATTAAACTTTATGGCTCTTTCTTTCGATATTTTTTCGCGCCCCCAGGAAAACTTTCATTGCTCCTTATTAACGGGCGCCGAAGGAGTTTTGTATAATTAAAAGCCCGAATTGGATCGAAAGTTTCGCGAAACGCCGGCCGATTGATGGGGAAAATAGTGGAAACGAGTAGAGTTTGCAATTAAAAGCGATTTGTCGCAGCCGTTTCAATCGGAAAATGTTATTTTCTAGCGCGTTTCGATTCACTTGCGAACGTCTAGGTGCAGCCCCAGCTCGTTATGTTTATACAAAATGTTGTTATTGCCGCTAAATCAATTGATTTCTTCAGCGAAATTGGATTTTCGCGGGGGCATGTAAATCGCTACACTGAATTTTTCCTCAACGCAGGGCGAATAAGAGGAATATACTCGACCCGGTGGGGATGTGTTTTATGGATTTCGGACCGGGGACGGTTGCTGACGATTGCTGAATAAACTAGGTAACAGTCCGGGCCATTAAAACTGCCGTTGAACACTATTTGATATGTGCTTTTCGTAATCTATGTGCAACTTTCGCCCTATCGAAAATCGTAAATTCTCCCGCGTTTTTTTCCCTTTTGCCCGGAAACTACCCGCTCGAATTTCATATGCATTCTTAGCGCGGATAAATTTTCCATTAGCCGCGAGCCGACCCGATTCCGCCGGCGTAATTGTAAATAAATATTCCAAGGTAATCTTAATTCGTGGCGAACTCGTTGGGAAATTCGGTCGCATTGAACTGGATTCAATTATCGATTCAGATATATCGGGTCAGTTGCGACACGTTTTAATAAATAACTTACCAATCTACCGGGCGTTGGAATCCCGAATTGCAGCGCGCCACTGGGCGCAGTTATTGTCCCTAACACCACGACCCGAAAGGCCGAACGTGCCCTGTTGAAGGAAGGTCGGGGGGTCAAGAAAAACAATAAAATATATTTTACTGCTTCTAATCTGGAAGCGAATGAGGGAATATTTGAGTGCCGATCGAACGGGGTTCTTTATTCTTTCCATTTCCAATGGAGACATGTAGAGGAAAACTATGAATTGAAGTTTTTTATAACACCGCCAAGTTGATCCCCAATTTGGACCTTCTTCCACTGAGCATATATAAGATTATATCCTATTAAAGATATTGCGAAATAATACATTTCTAGAATACACTGATAACACTGTTGGGAAAGGTCTAAAAATGCTACGCATATTCAATCAATCGCAATTTGTTTACGACATTAATTCATTTATACATCCAAACTGCGTACACCAAAGAAGATACAAATGGTAAGTTTATTAAAAAAGAATCATAAACTTCACCTAATTAATCCACAACCCAGTTAACAGGGCTTCTACTAACCCTCCTGGTGTCCTCATCGATGACATCCCCGACGAGTCGACCTGGAAACTGTTGCAATGTGTCCAGGTGCAGGGAAATCCCGCTGAATGAAGAAGGCCACAACGTCTTCCAGTGCTTCAAGAAGGAGATTTGTGGCGAGGAGTGCTCACGCGAAGAGAATTCCCCACGTGTAACCACCATGAGTTACAGGAGGAAGAACTACTACGTGAATAAAATCTGCAGGTTGTACCAATGCGAGGACTACATAGTGGATTGCAGGAGATGTCCAGACCCAAACCGAGCGAATTTCGATGTCTACAGTATCGATTTCAAATGTATCAATTGCTATTATTAAAAAAACTAAACTGTTAAAAAAACAATAATTTATTAAGCTTATCAATATAGGTAATAATCGCGTTGGTAGCATTCCCTGCAGTCCTTGCGCACCAGGTTGATGTTGAAATCGGTGGCGAAAGGATCTGGGCAATGGTAGCAAGTGTACTGGTACAGCTGGCATTCCTCGAAGACGCAGTCGTTTTTGGTGTAGGTCTTCTTCAAACGGTACCCCGGAGTGTGGCCGTACTCCGCCTTGGAGTAGTCACCGGTGGAGCAGATGTGGCCGCATTTCACGCTTGTGGAGCACCTGCAGGGTAAACAAGCAGTGGAAATTCGATGCCAGGAAAGTGGAGATGAAGCAATTGATATAGTACCGTAGATGCAGGTGGTACCAGAATGAGTTTGAAAAGTCTTACCGTCTTGTGTAGATATCACAGTCTGGAACAAGGCAGCAATCTTGTGTGTTTTCATGATGTTGCTCGTGCTTGATGTTACCGTGAATGTCGTAAACTTCATTTTGAGGCCAGCCGTGGATTATGGAAGATGAAGATATTGCAATATAAGCAGAAAAAATTAATAGTAGTTGAGCGTACTAGAAATTAAAAATATATTTGTGTGAATAATCGAATTTATTATAGACAGATAAACTTACCATTTTTGTTGATATCGATGCAAGTCTGAGGTTTTGACTAAATATGAATTTTAAAATTTCGATTTATTTATATTGAATTGTACTCTTTTTGTAAAAATCGATTACTTAATGATCGCGTTCGGTTAAATGGAATAATAAATAAGTCCAAAATTCGTTTTATCGCGCCGTGACGTGTAATGTATAAGCATTTGCTGCAAATTTTTCTAGCCATCGACATTGACCTTTCCTGATACCAAAATAAATATCGGATTTTTGTTTATTTGGTCCACTGTGGAATCATAACACTTTTACCGATAAGCTGATTTTTTAAGGTACAAAATACTCTAGTTTTACAGGGGGGTCAAATTTTTTGCTGGAGACATGATTGTATAGTAATCAACGTGGGTGGTTTCTAATAAAGTTCCTTTCAAAACTGATAAAAACGCCTATAAATACAGCGATGATCACTTATCAAAACAAAGTTTCGAAAATGCAAATATAATTTTTGCTTGATTTATTGCACAAACCCGAGATAAGCCTGACATAATCAGCGACTGTGCAATCCCATCGCAAAACATTTCAGTAGGTAAACTAGCACTAGATAAACTCCATCGAGCCGCGTACTCCTCCACCGGCGACAATGGCCACGGTAAGCCACGAACCGCCCCCATCCCCCGGGCGCCGTCCCCGCCCGTTACTTTTTATTCCCGCTTTTATACGTTGCAGGCATGCAGTATTAGCCTGGCCGGATTCCTAATATGCTGCACGGCGGCCGGGGTCACGATCGCGGCGCCCCCTTCGCCCGGCTCGGTGTCCCCCAATTGGACGGGCGACGTGGCAAATGGTCCTTGCTGCGTCCTGCCGTTCTGTGTTAACAGCCGCCGGTGCTATCAGACCATCAGCTGCGGTCATCTCTGCGAGGAGTTCGCCTTAAAGTAAATATTATCGTACGCTGCTATAAGTACCCGGCTACACGAAACTGGTGTTATATCTACCGTTTTATTATACCTACTTTCGACTTTAAAAGCTCGCCGCTAACTCCTTAAATACGTATACACAAGATGCTTTAACTAACTCTTTCTATTTCTATGACTATTTTTGGTAGTTGGTTTTTTTTTGTGTTTTAGGAAAGAGTTCGCTGCTACTCCAGGGTATAAAATCAGGGTGTCGTATTTTAAGAGGGATTGTCGTTTGGAGGGATGCAATGAGATGCATTTCGAATGCAACACATGCCCCGATCCCGGCCAACACGATTTTAGTGTATACAGGGTGACTCGACTATGCAAAGACTGCTATTACAAGTAAATAAAAAATGTATGTACGATTACGCATAATAGGCTGTGCAGTTATTGTTTGTATAATTAAATATCGTTGTTATTGTAGCGTAATATTCTCATTTATAAGTAGATATACAGGGTTATTCTTAGAAGTATTTCTTGAAATTATGAACATTTGTGTACAAGGGTTTTTACTGCAATAAGTTGATCGTTACTTCGTTATTTTAAATGGGACACCCTGTATATTTTTACATTTTTAGATTCTTCTCGATGAGCTTATTACAAAAAGAGGTCATACTTGGTATCTTGGTCTTATAATAAAGGTTATACAGCCATTCAAAAATCACAAAATTTTGAATTTAGGTGGCTCTGAATATCCAAAATTTTTCTAGTTTGTATTCAAAATGTATAGTTATACGTTCGAAAATTAACCAGGAACGTTCAAAAACCTTCTAGAAATGACCAAAGAAATTTTCAAAAATGATAAAAAGTTCTAAAATGCACAAAAACCTTCCAGTATATGGACCAAAAACCTTCCTGTTGTGGCCAAAAATATTCCAGAAAAATCCAAAAATCTTTCAGAAATTATTAAAATCCCTTAAATGATCAAACACATTCCTCAAATGCCACTAAATACCTTAAAATGACCAAAAACTATCCAGTATAACGACTGAAAACCTTCCAAAAATGAACAACAATTTCCAAAAACATCCAAAATCTTTCCAACAACGCATAAAAACTAACCAGAAACGTCCAAAACCCTTTCAAAAACATCTAAAAATCTTCCAGAAATTACCAAAACCCTCCCAAAAATAAACAAAAACATGTGGAAAAGCTTCCTAAATTCAAAATTTTGTAATTTTCGAGTGGCTGTATAGCCTTTATTACGAGACCAAGATACCAAGTATGACCCCTTTTTGCAATCAGCTCATCGAGTAGAATCTAAAAAAGCAAAAATATACAGGGTGTCCCATTTAAAACAACGAAGCAACGGTCAACTTCCGGTATAAACGGAAGTACGACATTTTTGAAAATAATTTAGATGAATTCCTTATTATCCAAAAACACATACAAATGCATTAACGAAATTCTCCTAACGCACGGTTAACATGAATAACCCTGTATATGAGGTATAGGTACTACTAATTAACGAACGTGCCCGGTAGATATTCGGTTTAATTACAGCAGGGGCCCGGTATTCGTTAGTATTCAAATTCGAACTTGAACGTACGGAGAAAAACACAATCTACACGTGTATCTCTTTGTTTACACTGAATGAAAATACATTTCTCGAAACCTGTTCGATGCGTTTCACTTCGCCTTCGATTGTCAACCACGAAAACTCCGTGCGATTTATCATCGGGCCCGGTGGAAAATCGGCGAATGCGGTTTGGCATCGGTATTAAAAATAAAATTTTATCGTCGTCGAAAGATGATTTCGCCGATAATCGCTCGTCGCGCGTAAGTATAATTCTAATTAGGTACAATAAACTGCATAGCTATGGTGAGTTGTGAGTGCTGGAAACTCTTCGCGATCGCCATGGCGGCCCTCCCCATAGCGTGGGTGTGCCTGCGGGTGCACCAGGCCACGAAGGTGCCCCCGATGCCGGCGTACAGCGAGAGCTGGTGGGGGCCCGGGGAGCCCCGCGCCGTCGACGATGCTGTCAGACCGTTCGAAATCAACGTCTCCGATGAGGTAAAATTAATTTTTTTATACCATTATTTAAATTTAGTGTAACGTTGTAATTATTCTACGTGAAATTTTAATTGTTGGGTATCCTTGACGAAATTGATTAGATACTATTTCGCTTCGAAATTGGAGATAAAGCGATTAGAATTAATCTAAAAAAATTTGCGAATTGTATCCAAACATTTACAAAAACTTGCATCGATTAAATGCTAGATTAAATGCTAGAATTTGAAAATTTCCAGATCCTCAAGGACCTTAAATACCGCCTGGAGCACACCTTGCCCCTACACCCAGCCCTAGAGGGCACCAAGCACACCTATGGCATTAACTCCAATCTGCTGCAAAGGGTCCTTAATTTCTGGAAAAACGAATACAACTGGAAAGACAGGCAAGCTTACCTCAACAAATTCCCGCAATTCCTGGTAAACATTCAAGGATTAGACATCCATTTCATCCACGTGAAGCCTAAAGCACCCAAAAATATCAAAGTCCTACCACTGCTGATACTCCATGGCTGGGTCGGATCTGTTAGAGAAATGTACGAAATCATACCCAAACTTACCACCCCTAAACAAGGGAAGAATTTCGTTTTCGAAGTCATAGTACCTTCATTACCAGGTAATAAACAATTTAACAATACTGCCTAGTATAAATCGAACCTTGCAGGTTTTGCGTTTTCCGATGGAGCCGCCAAAAAAGGCATGGGCTCCTACAACATGGGCATCATCATGAAGAACCTGATGGTCAAACTAGGCTTCGATAAATTCTACGTCCAAGGCACCGATTGGGGCGCCTCCATCGTGCAAGCCATGTCAGTGGTGTATCCAGACAAAGTCATCGCGATGCATTCCAACATGTGCATCGTGAACATGCCCAAAGGCTTGATAAAGCACTGGCTTTACGCCTTATATCCAACATTTTTACTGGACGAAGAAGAGCGTAAAGCTGCAGATCTGTACGGTGACAACCTCAACATGACTGTTTGGTACTACAGAGTAGAAGAAACTGGATATTTCCATCTACAAGCCACTAAACCTGATTCAATTGGTATGAGTATACGCATAATTTAGTAGATTAATTTAATTGGTATATCCAGGTGTAGCGTTAAGAGACAGCCCCATTGGACTTGCAGCTTATTTACTGGAGAAATTCATCACCCTAACGAAGGGATCCTACAAGCAAATAGAAGATGGTCGTCTGGAAGAAACCTACGGGATGACAGCTCTTATAGATAACATCATGTTGTATTGGATCACCGGGTCCATAACGACCTCCATGAGGATATACGCTGAGCACTGGAGCTCCGAGTTTCCGGAAAATTTCGCCATCGATGCGTAAGTACCCATCAGCTCGATTGGTTTCCAGACATTTGTTAATTTGGATTCGTTTCCAGGATACCTATAGAAATTCCAGCGGGCTGCGCGAGATTCAGGTACGACATCGTGTTCTATCCCAAGGCTGTGTTGAAGGTGAAATATCCGAAATTGATCC
This sequence comes from Phyllotreta cruciferae, assembly GCA_917563865.1. NCBI lineage: Eukaryota > Metazoa > Arthropoda > Insecta > Coleoptera > Chrysomelidae > Phyllotreta > Phyllotreta cruciferae. Next base: position 2,172,351 of record OU830613.1, read on the forward strand.
ACGCGAGTTTCCACGAGGCGGGGCATTTCCCGGCCTTGGAAGTGCCCGATGTGCTGGTGGATGATATTTTCGAATTTTTCGACAAGGTGATGAAATTGTGAGCGTTTATTTTTGTCGTTGTGATATTATGTATATGTTGAATTTGTACTTAATTAAACTAGTTTCCTAATTGCATATCGTCTCGTTTGATTACAAAATAGCGTGTGCATGTCTTTGACCTATCAGTTCAAAAAAAAAAGTTTAGGATATACAAATTATAAATAGATATACTAAGTTATCATTGCGCGATTGTTACATTTCTGTGATAGCTTCTAATAGATTCGTATCAAAATGGGCAACTCTAATAAAAATCGTGCGGTAAGTTGCTGTTGATTTATTTCATTATTAATTGTAATACACTAGGAATTGAAATTGAATATTTTTTAAGGGATTTCTACTGATCGCTATCATTTTGTCCATGTCAATCGCCTTATCCTTCCAAAGGAGCTGTTGTTCGTCCTCAAATTGTTGCTGCTCAGATAATCAACCTAATTGTTGTTGTTGCAATCAAGATAATTGTTCACAAAATGAACCTAATTGTTGCCCACAAAAACAGTCTAATTGCTGTACACATAATCAACCTAATTGTCGCAGTTGTACACATAATCAACCTAATTGTTGTCGAGAAAAACGTCCGGAAAATCCAGAAAATAAGCCTGATTATCCAAACCCTATTCAACCAGTAGAGCCCAGTGAAAACGTAGTGAACAACCTAAACAACAGCACATTCGAAGCACAATTGACTGTGAACAACAACGTTTCTATCGTGAACAAAATTTATGTTCCAGTAAATGTGAGTAATATAAACGATGTGAAAGTTATCGTGGAATCTGAAACAACCTCAGTAGAAGACAGTACTGAAGAAGAACACACTCTTGATCGTCCCAACGCTACAGTTATTATCAAACCTGTCCCAGTCCCAATACCTATGCCTGTACGAGTACCTGTTGAAAAGAAAGTTGCTGTTCCTATTCCATTGCCTATTCCTTATCCATTTCAACCGCCTCCACCAAATTGCTGCTACCGCTTGTTTCCGAATTCCATCAGTTCAAACCAGCCGGTACAGCAATTTTGCGGTACCCAATGTACCTCCCAATTCATGTACTATCCGCAAGATCCCTGCATCAACGGCTGCACTAGGTTAAACTACTGCTTGTACAGGAACTGCGGCCCGCCAGGCTGCAGCCTGGGCTTCCAAAACTGCAATTTGTGCACCAGAGACTGGTACCAGACCTACGAAGGCTACGCCAGGTGTACTGGTTGTTTTGTACGGTATAGTTACTTGTAATAATTATTGAATAAATTATTGTGAGGCGGTTTGAAAGTTTTTATTTGATCCCACTCGGTTACATGTGATCCATCTGATTAATTCATGAGTGAATCCCAGGAAAAAGCTGCTCTTCGACGTGGCTCCGGAGCTAATTGGGCGTAAATATTTTAGAACGCAATTTCGCCGGGCGCCGCGGCGCTGCCGGTTCGATTTTTTCGCCGCGAAACTATTTTAATTGCGAACCTCGCAGCGTTGTAACAAGGGAGAATTATTAAAAAAAGGGGTCCGTGCATACGAAACGGGCCCAAACAGCTGGCGAGAAACGCGTGTAACGAACACATGGCCCGATTAAATAATCAACAGAGTGCTCCCGGTCCCGCTTCAATTATTCACCGAGCGGGCTTTCCACCCGCTTTTCCATATTTATAATTGTAACTGTTACTTATTAATCTCCCATCTCTAAACGTGTATCGCGGTTATGACTACTTTTGTGCTGATACAAGATAACGGGGCCGTAAATGAGCTATTAGCGGTATACATTCGAGTAATAGGGTGTTTATGTATATCTGATACAGACGTAAAATCGGGCCGTTTAAATCGAAGCCCCTCTATAAATAGTCTATGAGTTGTCGCTAAGCTGAATTTATCGTGAATAAAGAAGCCTCAGAGCCAATAAATTTTACGCTTTGCTTTAACGGTGAATGATATATTATGGCGGGGATTCAAAGGGATGAAAATTCGAGCTCGATTTTATCGAGGAGAAACGTCTTAATTTTAGTATCTGGGAATTTCGGTTTTACGGGTAGGTAAATAAAAATGCGACGGGTTTTTCAATATTTTTCTATTCTATTTATTATGAAAATATAATACAAAACTTACTATGTATCGTTACGGTAATAATAATTATAATGTGGTCAATTAGTGGACTGCAAGTGTACAGGTTCTGCAAGCGTTTCGCACTAGCCAAAGTTCATAAAATAATCTTTATCTTTTTTGTATAATTTTCTTATATTTTACTCATGCGTAAAATTTACATGTTTCTTTGGCATTAGTCTTTCTACGAACGATGAATTTTCCTCAAAGGGAATCGACCACTGTTCGCCCATCGAACCATTTCCCCCGGATTATTACTCGTAAAACTACCTGTAATTACCTAAGCAAATACTGCAAAACATTGTTAAATGATAATTTTTGATTAGTAGATATCGATTTGCGAACAGTTTCCATCCCAGCACCCGCCGCTGTTTAGTTTTCCACTGGATCTGAATTTTTAATTAGGCATATAACCGGCAAACATTCCAGTTTTCCTCTTTTCATAGCGACTGGCCAAACAGCGGCGGTTGATTTTTCGTTTAGTTTATACAAAGGGTTGTAAAATGACCGGACCGAATTCTAGCGGAAAATATTATGAATATTTTCCGATACGACTCGTCTACAGCCGCCCGAATGAATATTGCGCAGCGTATCCCGCTATACATTCGCTCGACTGTAATTGATACATCCAGAAACCTTGCGTTAAAATCTCTCTAAAAACTCTACGTTTTTTTTTTTAATAATTTCCTCATCTACTATTATTATAAATTAATACAATAAACGGTATTGCTTTTTTGATTATATTTCGTTTATATATTAATAATTGTAAACTATTGCTGTCGCTATATTGCTATAATATTTAAATAGGCAGGCAGCTAAAACTATAGCGAAAGCTGCTCCTACAAACCTCTAGTAGTGTGTTTAATTGCACCGGCTGTATTGACCCAAAGCGCCGGAGTTCATCATCGGTTGACGTACAACTCCCGACGTACGAGGCCGCTGTCTACGATTGCTTTATGGCTTTTATGAGAAAATACCGCCCGGAGGATTCCGGGTAATAACGCCGGGAAAATCGACCGGCGTAATCGGTCAGTAAATTAAAAATTTCACGTATTAGATATTAATAATTCGATTGTGTGTGGGTGAAGAAAATTGTTTAGAGTAGACAGCGCTTTCCTCTGATAGATTCATTTTGGTTGATAAATTTTCTTTTGTAATTGACGCGGGTTTGTACGAGAACTTTCACGTAAATTTGAAACGTCTTTCGATGTTTATCTAATACTTTTTGTGCGGGAAGTCGATGGTAAAGTAACCGCGGATCTTCCAGAAACTAATACATGCTACTCTCCTAAATATATTTTACAGGTTAAATTTATCTAAAAATCGTTCCGAAATTACATCGAAAGTTACTTTAACGTCGACCGGTCCGCGTAAATATTTTTTATATATTTTTTTCTCATTAATTATTTAATTAACCTTTACCTATATTGCTATAGTTTCGAAGGAAGGGCCCCGCTGGGGGGCCGATCTACTTTTTTATTGCTTTCGAATACCCGGCTATCCGGGCAGAAAATATTCCGAACCCCAAATACCCGCCAATGCATTTCCGCAACAACGTACACACGAAAAACGCGCTTTTTTCGCAAGGAAATTAATCGGAAATGTAAATTCACTCTCGGCCAAAAGTGGTGCGTTAGCTCGACGCACTATTTTCGTCTACGGATGTTCGGGGACAGAGAGTTTGTGGAATTTTTGTTTGTTTTTATCAAATACCACAGAAAACACGTACATATTGCTTTTACGTTATGACATTCGTTGTCGAATTACAGGTATATTGCTTTAGGTATACAAATTTTTAATAAAAATTCGTCGTATAAACAACACATTCTCACTGCAGCAAAATCAGTGCGAACAATCCGTTTTGAACAATCGTTGTATTTTACGCATCACATTTGAACAATTAAATTGACAATTAATTGGCACTAAAATTGCCGCGGCGGGAACAGAGAATTTCGTTGTGAGTACAAAAAACATCCAACTTGCCTTACACATTTAATGTATAATTTGTTGTAGATTATTGCTTAATGAATATCGCGAGTTCGGGTAGTTTCCCCGGAAAATATTGCCAGAAAATGGTTCAATATAAACTATATATATTTTTTCAAATAAATAACTCCTATTCTCTAATTTGCACTCACTCTATACTGTACATGTGCTCAGTTCTACTCTATTTGGACGGGGGTCGGGTAATCACGATGAACACAATTCATTTGGAAGAAAATATCTTTCAGGCCCGATTTATAATTCACACAAAAAAATGTATTTTAGAAAAAAAAACTGTTTTTACCATAGTCCATTCATAAATGAAGCAGATTAATCCACCCTTGCAAAACCAATACAGGGTGAACCATCACTCATTTATGAATGGACTATAAAAAGCCTTGTAATATTAATTTTAATGCGGATTTTTCGTTGTTTTTTTTTTGGTTGTATATTCGAAACTAAGGCACGAATTTCGCTTTTGGAAAACTCTAGTTGCATTTGATTCGTGATTATCGATCCCTTAATGGCCCGGCACTACTGATATTGGCTAAATGACTAGAAACACACTCGCCTCGGCTCAGCGCTCGGGCCCATTGCACTGGCCCTAAAATTCAATAATTTTTACACTATTTTCGGGAAATATATGCAACGTATAATTACTCGGTTTTGTTCATTAATAGCGCGGCTGATGATGCTTATAACACTAATAGTAGCGACTAGTTGGCTAACTCGTCGAAGGGCGTCGGCCGGTCCGCGCTCGAAGGGCTCCCGCATTCGCTAATTTGCTAAAGAAAAGGGATTTTCGAAGGCGAATTGGACGGTGTGGCCCTCAACAATTAAATTCCTGCATATATTTCCGCCGGTTGCAGCTTCCCCCGCGGGGGAACAATTCGAACATCCAATCATTCAGTTCTCGTTCATCGATTAGTCTGGTTACTTTAATAAATATATTTTGTAATAAATACTTGCAAAAATACTGCCCAAAAACTATGCTTCGTATTCTTTTTTTTTGTATAAGGTATATTTGCTTTTATACAATTTTATTTAAAGTAAGTAGTATCGAACGAACTCACTTTTTTAAATTAATTACTAGGTAAATAAATTAATTGAAACGAATAATTGACTAGAAACAACAAGGACTAGATACGTTTTTTGACGATCAATTCAAATTGAAATTTCGCGTTGCTCATGTACATTTTTTTGTCGACTTTGCCTCCGGACTAACGCGGAATGGACCAACTGCACGAAATCAACACATCATATGCCGTTAATTTGATTGTTTTTAATTCAACTATTAAATTATAGTAAAATATTAGTTTTAATTGACTTGCGTTGTTTTTGATATAGAAACAAAAGCGTGCAGTCGATGCGTTTCGGTGATAGTCGGGGCGATTGCGCGATAAAATCAGCTTTAAGTAAAACTTTTATCGATAATCTAAGGCTCGGGATAGGAAAATGCGAGTTAATTTTAAAAAGGGCGAGGAACGGTAACACTTTAAATCCTTTCTTAATCTAAAATATGTTTATATAACACTAGGTATTTGCATAAGTTCGTTGTTTTCGAAACGTTGCCTTCGCGTTCTTAGAGAACCTCGAAAATGGTTGAGATGTTTCGTTTAAAGGCTTCGATCGCAGGAAGGAGTTATTCGAATAAGTTTGCATAAATTACGCCGAGTTCGATTCGACGGGGTAATTCTCTCCGAGAAATTTACATTCGCCGGTTATTTATTTTTTCGTCTCTAAACGTCAAATTTCGGCGTCTGGTTGGTTGGAAGACTTTTCATTTTCGATTTGGAAAATTAAGATCGGTAGGAACTTTTGCGATACACGCGTGAAAATTAAATTCTGTATGAAATGTTAAACGTTTCGTTGGATTGTAGTGCGGCGCTTTTCAATTCCGACGTGCTTTCAGAACATCGACTTTTCCGCTTTCCCGTGCAAAAAGCCTCCCTCGATCGATGCCCTTAACCGTCAGCAAAACAAAATAAAAGGGTAACGGTGCCTGTAATAAACTGCTTTCTATATACATCCCTTTGATAGTTGTCTAAAAGGTAGAGCTTACGTACTAAACCTAAATTAGTGGACGTGTTTCGATGTGTTTATCTCTTCTTTTTTGTTTGGAGGGGACATTATGTACAAGGGGCGTTAGTTTAGAAACCAAAAATCAACCGAAACTAAACCTACAACAGCGCGACTCCGCCGAAACTAAACTAACGGGAAAGACTAGAAAGCTGACTAGATGAAACGATAGAAAGAGGCCACGAAGTCCGCTCATCCCGCGTAGACTCTCACCGGCACCGGCGCCGCCAGCGCCGCCTCCTTACCCTCCCCCCCGTCCTTGCCCTCCTCCTTCAAGCAGGCCGACTCCAGGTGCTTGTTCAAATAGCTCTTCAGCGCGAAGGTCTTCCGGCACCTGGGGCACTCGAAGTTCTTGTCCGCCGAGTGCGTCTGCATGTGCGCTCTTAAATTGGACCTGTCCGCGAAGGCTTTGCCGCAATGGGCGCACCCGTAAGGCTTCTCCCCCGTGTGGGACCGCAGGTGGCCCTGCAGCAGCCACGGCCTGGAGAACTGCTTGCCGCAGACCCCGCACCGATGGGCCAGCTTATGCGTCAGCACGTGCATGGCCAAGGCCGGCATGCTCACGTAGGCTTTGCCGCACGTGATGCACTTCTTGGCAGCCTGCGAGTCCAGGCTGCGGTGGGTTTGTTTGTGCCTGGATAGGTTGCTGGACGTGGCGTATTGCTTGCCGCATTCGCTGCAGGTGTACTTGGGTTTATCCGGTGGTGTTTTGATCGGTACTACGGTGGCAGGATCGTCTGGATCGAGCCGTTTCTTCGACCTACCATCGCTCACGAAGAAGGCTTCGTAGGTATAAGCTACCGTTTTTACAGGCTTGAGTGTAGGCGTTACGGTTCTGACCGGCTGCGCGTCCTGCAGCTCCTGCTGGATGTCGATGTTGTGGTGCTGCTCCTGGACGGGCGGCGGCAGGAACACGGTGGTAGAGGCGCTGAGGTCCAGTATGGCGTGGGCTGCGTGGAGGTCTTCTTCGGCGGGCACGCGTATCGTGTGGTGGAAGAACGGCGGCGGCGGCTTGTCGTCGAGCGAGTAGGGGCGGTAGATGTCCTTCTTCTTGGGCGGCAGGCTGAGCGCCGTGCCGGTGCTGGTGTAGGTCATCGCCAGGGACTTTCGCTGGCGCGCGGGCGCCGCGGCGGCGGCGTACTCGTCCGCTTCGTCGGCGCTGCGTAAGGTGATGTAGGAGGGCTGGGCCTGGCCGGAGGAGACGTCCGATTTCGGGACGAACGTGGCGTAACTCGACGGCGAGATTTCTTGAAGGTAACCTGGAAATTTGAGGTTTAATTTCAGATATTTTTTTGGTGTGCTGGGGCTATGGTGCTATTAGAGTCAAAATAACAATGATTGAGTGGTGCATGTTTATACAGTGTGTCCACTTAAGTTCGCACCATATGGGAAACTTTTTTATTGTTAATATTATGAAAAAAAGTTATTCTTCATAAAAAGTTCTGTCCAAAATGCAATCATCAGATATTAAAAATTTTCAGTCGTATACGAGGTTTGTCAAAAAATGTGATTTTTGCCCAAGAGTAAAGTACCTTTATTTTTGAAAATATCAAAAATTATTATAAAGAAAAAATGTTTAGAATTAAAAATAACTTTCAAATATTCGATATTGTTAATTTATAAAAATTTTTTTTTCGAATATTTTATTTCTTGAGAAAATTTCGTGAAAATGTTGAAAATTTAAGGTGCACTTTTTTGCATAATTAATTTAGGATGCACCGGCATTTTTTATTTTTAAAAGTAGTACCGAACTTCACATTTCACTTTCCAAAGTTTTCATAGAGAAAATGTAAAAAAAATATTTTTATAAATAAACAATATTGAATATTTGAAAGTTATTTTTAATTCCAAACATTTTTTCTTTATAATAATTTTTGATATTTTCAAAAATAAAGGTACTTTGCTCTTGTGCAAAAGTCACATTTTTTGACAAACCTCGTATACGACTGAAAATTTTTAATATCTGATGATTGCATTTTAGGTTTTGGACAATGCAGAACTTTTTATGAAGAATAACTTTTTTTCGTAATATCAACAATAAAAAAGTTTCCCATATGGTGCGAACTTAAGTGGACACACTGTAGAAACTTTTTTTCATATATACAGGGTGTATCGTATAAGTTGATACTTCTTTTTTAACTGTGTAATGAATCTCTTAATTATAAGCAACTTTTTCAAATAAACTTTTTCAATATTCTGAAAAACGAAGATAAATTTTTTTAATAATTTTTACCTTTTTTTGATTTTCGAATATTTCCCAAATTTCATTTATTTTCCGGCATTTATTTGACAGATGACTGTCATAAATAAATTTCTTATTTAATAAAGCAAGTCCGTATTGGGAAATATTCGAAATTTTCAAATTTTCTATATCTTCTTTGTTATTCATAATATTCAAAAAGTTTATTTGAAAAAGTTGCTTATAATTATTAAGAGATTCATACACAGTTGAAAAAGAAGAATCAACTTACAATACACCCTGTATTTTAACAAGGAATCGATATCTCCGTCTATTTTTCGAACACCCTGTATACAATATCGTTTACTGGTATAAAATTATTGGTATATTAAATCAGTTGCACGAATAATATACCTTATGTATTAGGTACACAAAAGTTAATTGATCGAAGTAAAATATGTTGAATTTAAATTTGCGTTTTATCGTTTGGGGAATTTTTATTTGATTTTATAGTAGAAAAATGCATTCGAAGACACGCAATTGGAATATTATGCACTGGTATCGTTCGGTTAAAATTGCTTCTATTAATCAGATGACACGTATATTTACATCCGTTCGATTCGTGTCAGGCTAAGCAGGCATTTCGTGGGTATTAAAAATGCGAGTAAACAAGCGCGAAAGAAAACTCCCCCTAACGAGGAGTTGTTTTTCCCAGCGCAGAGTATACATATACGAAAAACCCGTCGAAAACAAAGCCATTTCATCCCCCTCCGCCCGCGCTCCAAATAGGTCAAACTCCTCCGGTTCCCCCGGTTTGTTTTTTTATCGGCTCATTTTCGGGTATTACGTCATTATAATGCGAACTCGCCGATTCCGAACGGCGTATTTATGCAAAATTTATTCTAATCCCCCCGTCGCGGTGCCCCCTAAAGCCGGATCCCGGCGAAAGGGCCTTCTCATATCCGCCCCGCCGTCGTTTCTTATGTTTGATATCTTTGTTGCGTTCTTTGTGTTGCCTTGTCGGCGCTAGGCGACATTCTTATGCTAAACAGGCAGCCCCAAACGCGCCCCCTCAACTTTATATACATATACAGAATGTCCCCAGATTATCACCAGCAATTGCAGCTTACTTACATACAGCTTTATAGTGCTGTGTAGGTGCTTCAACAGGAGTATTTCTGCAGCTTTTTTAACACCAAATTTAATACCATTAAAAGATATTTTAAGCGCAAACTTAATGCAGCTATTATTACTACTAAGTACCAACATAAAATGAAACCTTCGAGAAAAAACTAAAATCACCCCCTTGGGGTGCTTAATACTTAACGCGGAGGAACAGGGCTCAAAATATAAGGAATTTTCGGGTAAGTGGAACGCAATCGCAAGAATCCAACCGGGGGCCCCTTTTCATTAAACTCGCAACTTATTTACGAGCGAGCAACGCCCGCTCTCTCCCCTACACATTTAATAATATACGGGGTATTCAACAGTTGCGCGATGCGCGGGGCTCCGCCGGAAGCTCGCACTTCTTCCGGGGCCTCGTAAATAAATAGACGAGTCCTCGAGCGCGAATCTCCATAATCTGCTCTTGTCTCGCAATTAGCGAAGAAACTAGGCAGTATAGCGACGCGCGGGGCAGGAAAAACTTGATGAATTTTCCGCGCTGGTTGGCTCGCTGTTCCGGAATTTCCATCGATAAAAGGTGATCTAATTGGGAGAATTCAATTACACCCTCCTGCGAAGAACTTTCTTGAGTCGGGGCGAGCAAAAAAATATAATTCGATTTTACGCGGTTTACGAGGGCGAGTCGATGGGTTATATAGTGAAGCGTGTATACGAGGGTGCGTCGGTTTTTCCCGTAGAGGGAATGCGAAACAGGTGTCGGACGTAAACCGAAATTATCATCAATATTAGATTTCGGGGCTTCCGAATGGTATTAAGTTATTCCGGCGAGCCCTTTGCAATCCTACCTATGGCTTTATCGCGCATAAACAACCGTATTATTCACGCAAAACGTCAGCTTTTGATAGAGGATTACGTTCTGTCCGTTGATATTTTGACAGGGCCAGTTTATTAGTCCAATTTAACGTTCCGTAAATTCGTACATCATGCAACATTATACCACATCAAAAATTTATAATATTGCGATGCGAGCGATTTCCCTATGTACATTTCACTTATTTACGAGTGTACATGTACCCGTCAGGTTGAAGAGTATCCCCTATCAAATCTTGGGGGGCTGTATAAGCTCTAAGTAAGGGTATTCATGACGTGTAAATTCGCTGAACAGCTGTACAGCAAAGGGCCCCCCTTTTTAATTAAATCGGATACATCACAACAGATGGGAGGGAAAGGATGGGCTCCCCTTAATTGCACCGATAAAAACTAACTTAATATCCTTTAGAGTGTACAGTAAAAGTTTGTTAGAATGTACATCGATTGACATTGGAAGTTCGCTAACGTCAGGACGATTTTCTGAATTTGATCCTGTTATATTTTATTCATCGGGCGCTTCAATTAGCGATTGATTTATTCATGTAACAGGTCGAATTCGCCAGTATCAGCATATTAGCTAATGCTGTTAGCGATGACATTTTTAAGGTTTAAATGAGGCTCTACAAGTGCATTAATACGATTCAACAGTTTATGCAGAAGCTCCTATTGATGATAAGGGGTGGTAATTAAATCGTTTTTTCCCGCTATTCTAGGTGGATTTTTGTTAAATGGATTAGTTATTTATGGAAGTTTGCGCGTATAGTTTGTGCAAAATAAAGTTAGATGTACGTCACCTTAAATTTGCTACAAAAAGGCAGTGTTGCCGAACTTTTATAAGGTTTACAAAGTCTAAGAATTTCCTAAAATCGGCAAGAAAGATTTCTAGAAGTGAAGTGCATTTGGAAATAATAAAAAAAATCATAAATCTCCCTGTATTTCCTTAAAGAAGAGAATCCTTAAAGATGCTGATTTGATATTACCCTTAAGTGCCTCTATACACTGTTAAAGTATGTACAATTCCTCACGACTCACCCTGTATACAAACGTTGAATTTTTATAAAATATATTTTTCTTTGATGATTTTTTAATTCTGCTTTTTTTCTATCATCTAGCGATTTTTTAAACATTTTATATCATCCCTTATTAATAATATTATCAGAGAATCATTAGAATATCATATTAAATTCTGTAGGTATCAAACTTAATCGTTATTATATATTTTAAAAAGTTGGCCACGATTCTTGTTAAATATGACGACATTAGTGACGCGCATCTAACTTTAGTTTGCATAAACTATATCTAATGGTACTGGCCTTTGTTATTATTGATAATACAGCCACTCTAACCAGGATTTCTTAGCCTTCTACCGCACCAAATGCAATATTTGTAACTTTGTTTTATGCATAAACTAAGATAAGAATCCCATAGCACTGGCCTTTGCTATTATTGGCAAAACAGCCACTACATCTACAGTTTATTGTGACTTCAATAGCACCACAACATTGCTCACAAAAGTTCCAAACTCACCGTTGTAGAGCAAAGTGGTGCCGTGAGGCGAAGTTGGTGGTGGGCTGGGCGCCGTGGCCCCCTCCGTGGGGCTGGATGGCGCCCAGCAGGACCCGGCCGTCGCCGGCGAGTCCCCCACGACGTCGATCTCCTCGTCGTCCTCCTCCACGGCGTCCGTCCTCTCCGTCGGCCAGGCGTAGGCCTTGAACTTCTTGGCCATCAGACAGCGCGGCATGTCCGCGACTTTATCCCGATGCACGCGATTAATCACCGTGATCAGTCACTGGTCGCCCGTCACCGTCGCACTCACGCACTGGCAGGCACATCGGAAGAGAGATGGGATATCGAAGTTCTCCTGTCGCTATTCGTGTGTGTATGTATTGAGTCGGTGTGTTATTATTATTTTGTTGTTGTTGAAAAAGGACTAAAAGAGCGAAGTATAGAGAAGTGGATAGAAGACAGCACAACTGAACAAACTAAAACTAAACGTTGCCCTCGTGTATTTGGAGCGCACCCTCCGCGCGGCGCCCGTTTTATACGAGGCCCGGTGGTGGTGGAAGCCCAGAAGCGGAGAGAATAGCTGGGGGTAGAAACGCATCTCGCCCCTTTCGCCGTTCGTTCGGTGGCGGCGCCCCGACGTTGCGCCGGGGCTACCCGGATCTGCACGTTTAGTCCGGTCCTAATACTCACAACATTTATCCATCCCTTAACTACACAATGGAGAAGACCACGACTTTTTTTTTAATTTTTTTTTTTCAAAACCGTATGTTCTAAGAAGGCGCGTAATGAAATTTTTATTTTTTTCTATGCCCAAATAAGGCCGCAATTAATTTTTAAAGTTTGAAAAACGTCACACAATCGTCATACACTCTGCTCCAATCAAAGCGAGAGTTGCAAAGAGAAGTCACATTTAGCAAGTTTGCCACGTTTCCTATTACTCTTCTTTACTCCGCAAAATGTGCGTTTTTTGTATATTTATTGCAATAAACATTTTCTGATTTATCCATTTCTTCCATTACCTAATGGATAATTCGATATATTAATATAGAAATAACATCTTCATCTGTATAAATTGTAACCGATTTTCGTGTTAAAAACACAAATAATGGTCCTGAAAAGTTTATTTGGCAACATTCCTGTCAACGTCAATATTATCAGTAAAGTGTTTTGTGCCGAACTGCAATTCGTGTAATTTGTTTTGTGCAATTTTCAGAAAAATCTGACAAATGACAGTTTGATTTTTGTTCGTTTGTGCATTCTTTGTTACTGTGTTCGAAAATTCATACTATTTATTATACAACAAAACGTGAGTGGTTTATGATTGGTTGATAAGGTATGAATCAAAACCCGAAATTTTTAAATTTCAAAGGGCTATAACTTTTTAATTATAACACATTTTGAGCAACTGAAAACGGTTTTGAGCTCTAATAAATCATTTCTAATCGTATCTTTTGCCGAAATCCGCGTATCTCACACCCTGGTCTTCTCCATTACAGGATAAATAGAGCAGACTCTCGCGTATAGATATGCGAGTGAAGATATAGGAAAATTTCAATTTACATTGTGTGCACATGTAGGTACTTATTAATGTGATTTATAGCTCGCAAAAGTAGGAAACGAACGGTTTCTATTCATTCGACGAACGCCTCGTTTATATTTTAATCCATTCGTTACAAGGACAATAAAGCACCGAGCCGTCAAAGCTATTATGTTTTTTGGAATTGGATTTTCGCTCCCTGTTGCTTGCTTACTATACAGTGCGTCCGGCCATCTGTTTATAGATGTTTCATCTACTTTTTTGCCACAGCGGCGTAGTTTTTTTCATCGATTTTTTTGGTTACAAATATTATATACTTGATTAATAAAGTGGGCAATTAGCGGGGGATATTCCGGCCGCTACGCCCATGGAAAGGCCCTCCGGAATTATTGTTTGTGCGGAGTTTTCCTCGGGTTTTTTGCCTCCTGCGGGATGACACGTGCCATACCGACCGGGAAGAGCCGGCGTAGAATTAATTGTAGTCGCCGTTTCGGAATGGCCATTGTTGAAATTCGTCAGCGGCGGTATACGGCCGGAAAAAAACCCGGATAGTTTTATATTGAAATTCCGCGCGAACGAATGGAGGTGGATGTTTTTTTGGGCTACAAGATTTTTCCTCTTTAGGAGCTAGAGTGATGTATACAGGACGAATTTTGTTGGCAATTTGGGCAATTCAATGAGTTGAACAAAGATGATATTAAAGTAACAGTGGGTTAAAGTGAGATAGTTGCTATATCCCACAATGTCGCTCTATCTTTTTCCTGCATATGAGAGTGGTAGAAGTTGTCTTTGTTGCACCCATATTGCATTTGCTTGTAAGCTACCTGTAGAAGATTTTGTTAAGTATAATGAGGATAAAGTAATCAATAGATGTTTGTGTGGAGAGCGGGTACACGGGGAAATGCGGTTTCCACCTGGACTAAAGGTCGTGTTAACCGCATTTTTTCCAGCCGGCTCGGATTCTCCGCTCGCCGCCGAGGGATTTTTTGCCGCGGCCAGATAAAACCGGCAAAAACAATCGAAAATCCGAGAGGTCGGGAGGGATAAAGTTCTTTTTAAATTAACGAGGATTTTTCGTCCGGGACGGTTTAAATCGCCACCGAAAAAAAATTGCACTTATTCCTTCATACAAATCGCTATTAATAAAATGTTTTTATTGCAGTAGGTGATTATTTCTCCCTTTTTTCCCCGGACTATTACACGTACAACGTTGTCAAGTTTCATTCAAAAAAATGTAATGGAGAAGACCACGATGTGAGATACGCGGATTTCGGCAAAAGATACGATTAGAAATGATTTATTAGAGCTTAAAACCGTTTTCAGTTACTCAAAATGTGTTATTATTAAAAAGTGATAGCCCTTTGAAATTTAAAAATTTCGGGTTTTGACTCATACCTAATTATCAACCAATCATAAACCACTCACACGTCTTGTTGTATAAGTAAATAGAATGAATTTTCGAACGCAGTAACAAAGAATAGACAAACGAACAAAAATCAAACTGTCATTTGTCAGATTTTTCTGAAAAATGCACAAAACAAATAACACGAATTGCATTTCGGTACAAAACACTTTACTGATAATATTGAAGTTGACAAGAATGTTGCCAAATAAATTTTTCAGGACCATTATTTGTGTTTTTAACACGAAAATCGGTTACAATTCATACAGATGAAGATGTTATTTCTATATTAATATATCGAATTATCCATTAGATAATGGAAGAAATGGATAAATCAGAAAATGTTTATTGCAATAAATATACAAAAAACGTACATTTTGCGGAGTAAAGAAGAGTAATAGGAAACGTGGCAAACTTGCTAAATGTGACTTCTCTTTGCAACTCTCGCTGTGATTGGAGCAGAGTGTATGACGATTGTGTGACGTTTTTCAAACTTTAAAAATTAATTGCGGCCTTATTTGGCAACAGAAAAAAATAAAAATTTCATTACGCGCCTTCTTAGAACAAACGGTTTTGAAAAAAAAATTGAAAAAAATGTCGTGGTCTTCTCCATTCGACTATACAGGGTGTTGTACTAGATAGACTCCATTTCCGGACCCATTTTTACAGAAACTTTTTTTCATATTTTTTAACAAGAAATCACCATTTCGTACACCCTGTATACAAAATCTTACTCAAACCATCCACTCTAATCACCTACATAAACCAAACCAAATTAATCTAATCACAGGGATTTTCCAGCGATCCGGCAACGCCGCGCGGTGCTCCTCGCTCAACAATTGGCGCTCCCGACGGCAGGGGCGCCCCTTGCGCCCCGCGACCAACACGTGGCCGGCCATTAGAACGCGTGCCGCGCTATCATTACAGCCAGGGTGGCCGGCGCGGGAGGGGGCCCGGCGGCTCCGGAAAAAAGGGAACCCACGTGCTCGCTCTACCTGGTCGACCACCTGATTGCGTCGCAGCTGGCCTGGAAGGAAGTCAGCACTTCTCGTGCAGTATGTGGCATGCATGGGTGTATAAAAAAGCGCTCTGCACGCTCGGTATATCGGGTTCCCGCAGGCTTCCCGTTTTTATTTCCTTTCGGGTGTTAAGTACACGTTGATACTGTGATAGTATGAGGGTGTCGGGTTGCCGGCGACTAGCGGATGAGTATCTGGTTACTCTTTCGCCTTATTAGTTTTGTTGCATTGTTCTATACCTATTAAACCTCTATCAACAAGCTTCCTCATTTCCTGCCTTTTACTGGTATCTAACAAGGAGCTTGCGTAAATTTAGCTCCCCGCAATCATCAAAAACATTATAGTTTGATGCTATTTTAGTGCTAATTTAGTGCACAATTCCTAATTTTAGAGATCAAATGGTTGAGCAGAAAATTGCGATTGGAAATGGTGGTGCTAAGTTTATAAATCTAGTACCCCTACATTTAAATATTTGAAATATAAAATAATACATCGGAATTTAGTGCTAATTTAGTGCTAAATTCATAAATTTAGTGCTCAAATGGTTGAGTAGAAAATTGGGCACTTTTTTTGACACAAATTTTGATCACTAAATTAGCACTAAAATAGTACTAAATTCTGTGATATATTATTTTTTTAATTTCGTTCAAATATCTATAAGTAAGGGTCCTAGCTTTACAAACTTATCACTTTTATTTTCAATCACAATTTTCTACTCAACCAGTTGAGCACTAAATTTATGAATTTAGCACTAAATTAGCAATAAAATAGTACTAAATTCTGATATATTATTTTTTTAATTTCGTTCAAATATCTATAAGTAAGGGTGCTAGGTTTACAAACTTATCACCCTCATTTTCAATCGCAATTTTCTACTCAACCAGTTGAGCACTAAATTTATGAATTTACCACTAAATTAGCACTAAAATAGTACTATAAATTTTAATATATTATTTTTTTAATTTCTTTCAAATATCTATAAGTAAGGGTCCTAGCTTTACAAACTTATCACTTTTATTTTCAATCACAATTTTCTACTCAACCAGTTGAGCACTAAATTTATGAATTTAGCACTAAATTAGCACTAAAATAGTACTAAATTCTGATATATTATTTTTTTAATTTCGTTCAAATATCTATAAGGGTGCTAGCTTTACAATCTTATCACCCTCATTTTCAATCGCAATTTTCTACTCAACCAGTTGAGCACTAAATTTATGAATTTAGCACTAATTTAGCACTAAAATAGTACTAAATTCTGATATATTATTTTTTTAATTTCGTTCAAATATCTATAAGGGTGCTAGCTTTACAATCTTATCACCCTCATTTTCAATCGCAATTTTCTACTCAACCAGTTGAGCACTAAATTCATGAATTTAGCACTGAATTAGCACTAAAATAGTACTAAATTCTGATATATTATTTTTTTAATTTCGTTCAAATATCTATAAGTAAGGGTCCTAGCTTTACAAACTTATCACTTTTATTTTCAATCACAATTTTCTACTCAACCAGTTGAGCACTAAATTTATGAATTTAGCACTAAATTAGTAATAAAATAGTACTAAATTCTGATATATTATTTTTTTAATTTCGTTCAAATATCTATAAGTAAGGGTTCTAGCTTTACAAACTTATCACCCCCATTTTCAATCGCAATTTTCTACTCAACCAGTTGAGCACTAAATTCATGAATTTAGCACTGAATTAGCACTAAAATAGTACTAAATTCTGATATATTATTTTTTTAATTTCGTTCAAATATCTATAGGTAAAAGAGTGCTTGCTTTACAAACTTATCACCCCCATTTTCAATCGCAATATTCTACTCAACCAGTTGAGCACTAAATTTATGAATTTATCACTAAATTAGCACTAAAATAGTACTAAATTTTGATATAATATTTTTTTAATTCCGTTCAAATATCTATAAGTAAGGGTGCTAGCTTTACAAACTTATCACCCCCATTTTCAATCGCAATTTTCTACTCAACCAGTTGAGCACTAAATTCATGAATTTAGCACTGAATTAGCACTAAAATAGTACTAAATTCTGATATATTATTTTTTTAATTTCGTTCAAATATCTATAGGTAAAAGAGTGCTTGCTTTACAAACTTATCACCCCCATTTTCAATCGCAATTTTCTACTCAACCAATTGACCACTAAATTTATGAATTTAGCACTAAATTAGCAATAAAATAGTACTAAATTTTGATATATTATTTTTTTAATTTCGTTCAAATATCTATAGGTAAAAGAGTGCTTGCTTTACAAACTTATCACCCCCATTTTCAATCGCAATTTTCTACTCAACCAGTTGGAGCACTAAATTTATGAATTTACCACTAAATTAGCACTAAATTATAACGTGGTGTGCTAATAACATCAGTCATGTTAACAATAAGAGTGTATTTCATTGTGAACGCAATCAATTTATCGACAATCATTTCGCATATATAGGTCATTTAAAATTCCCGTATAGCATCTGTTTGTTATTGAAGCCGCACGATGGAGGATCGGGGATAAGAGGTCGGGCTCGTAATTAATTGATAATCCACCATAGATTGGAATGCATTGCATTATTACGGCCCGCTCCGCGTCTAATTGCGTCTAATGAATATGCAAATAAGATGATAACTCTCGATACACGTACGTACGCTAATTACCAACGGGCCGTTAATAGCTGAATCTCATGACTGCTATCGATAAAACGTGCCTATATGTAGCTGATAAACAGGAATTTTGAAGGATCCTTCACTGGCTATTTATAGCAGAAAAAGTGTAGTATATATGTATAATAAAAACTCGGGTTGGGTAATCAAACTTTCGTTAAAATGCAAATTCCTTCCTGTAGGACGCGGCATTAACTTTAACGAAAATTCCAACCCATCGAGCGTTGTTTAAAATAGCTAAAACTTGTGTTGAACACATTCTAGCGCCCGCTCCGAAAAACCCCCTTTTAGCTAACAGTAAACTAATTTGCAAAACGACCGTAACGCATTTGGTTTGCTAATATACACGCGCTAACCGGACGACCGACGTCCCGACGTCGGCGACGCCCGTCGTTTCGTTTCGTTTTAAATGCGGCCGAACTTTATCGGCCGGGCCGCGCGTATAAGGTTTTAATTAAGGACCGGCCGCATAAACGGCCGAATATGTGCGTAATTAATGGCCGCTCATCGAGCGAATTTGAATATTCCTTTTGCCTCGAATTTGTACATTCAATTAAATCGCTAAGCTATCGTATGCTAAATCAACGCACGAGACGCGGGAATTTTGTGTGTACATCCTGTATAATTCTTTTCTATTGTATCTACTGCACAGCAAAGTTGTACAGTAACCTTTTCATTCCAAAAGTTTCGTTTTTTTTTAGAATCATCATCAGTGTGTATATTGTAATTTCCAATTTTATAACCCTGCATAATTCTCGATTTTTTCGTTTTATAATCCTGTAGAATATTCAATTTTATCAATTTTCAATTTTATAACCTGTAGAATTCTCGATTTTTTTTTTCATTTTATAATCCTGATGTAGAATTCCCAATTTTATATCAATTTTCACTGTAAAATTCTCAATTTTATCAATTTTATAACCCTGTAGAATTCTCAATTTTATCAATTTTCACTGTAGAATTCTCAATTTTATCAATTTTCACTGTAGAATTCTCAATTTTATCAATTTTCACTGTAGCATTCTCAATTTTATAAATTTTCACTGTAGAATTCTCAATTTTATCAATTTTCACTGTAGAATTCTCAATTTTATCAATTTTCACTGTAGAATTCTCAATTTTATCAATTTTCACTGTAGAATTCTCAATTTTATCAATTTTCACTGTAGAATTCTCAATTTTATCAATTTTCACTGTAGAATTCTCAATTTTATCAATTTTCACTGTAGAATTCTCAATTTTATCAATTTTCACTGTAGAATTCTCAATTTTATTCATTTTCACTGTACAATTCTCAATTTTATCAATCTTTTAATTTTAGAACCCTGTAAAATTCTCAATTTTATCAATTTTCACTGTAGAATTCTCAATTTTATCAATTTTCACTGTAGAATTCTCAATTTTATTAATTTTCACTGTAGAATTCTCAATTTTATCAATCTTTTAATTTTAGAACCCTGTAAAATTCTCAATATTATCAATTTTATAACCCTGTAGAATTGTCATTTTTATAAATTTTCAATTTTATAACCCTGTAGAATTCTCAATTTTATAAATTTTCAATTTTAGAACCCTTACAATTCTCTTCTATCTATTGGATCTATTGCACAACAAAGTTATGCCTACAACAATTATTCTCTTTTCAAACGTTTCGTTTTTTAGAACCACCCTCAGGTTTGTATGGAGTTAACATTCAATTTTATATATTCAACAGTTTTTTGGGCCCCCCAAAACAATGTTTTATAGCTTCAATAAATAAACGGTTAGCTCCCTAAATATTTCTAATGAAACGTGAGAACTTCCACACTAAGCGCACTCGCCTATTTTCCGGGGACGCTGATTTGACGGATTTTTTTTGATGAATTATTGAACGTAAAAGTAACCACATTTTGTCTTATCGCGACGGCCATCTACGGCCGGGTGAATTATTAACGCGACGATTTTTCTTTCCGTATCTGGATTTTTCAGTCACAAAATATATTTTTTAGGGGATTACGATGTTTTCTTCCGTGTAATTATTTAGTGAATTATTGACAATGCCCCACAACTATTGATTGCTGGGCCGTATGTTTTGTTTGATCAAAAATTCACCGATGGTAAATTTAAACGGGAATATTAAATTACCGGAAAATCAACAACATTTTTGTTTAACGTTCGGCGGAAAATTGCGCAATTACCAGACCTCCTACGACTTTTAAAAAACGCTGTATTAGTAGATTTTGCATTAGAAATTAATGAAGAAATAGGTATTGTTATATGATGGGGCAATTCTCGTCGGACAAACGTTTTAATTGGCTTTGTGTTGAAAAAAATTACAAGGAAATGATTCAATAAGTTAATGAATGCCGTCATAAAGTTTGCAGTAAATACAGTAACAGCGACAGTCTGTTAAGAAATTAGGTTAAGTCCGGGAGCTCGGCAAATAAAAATAAAACTCGGGAGGAGATGCGGCGTTGTCGGCGCTCCGCGCCCGAAAATTAATTCGGAAAATCGAGGAAAACGCCCGGAATCGCAAAGAACGAATTAGTTTAATTACTTATCCGGGTGTATTAATTGAAAATTCGAAATTATATGGAACGCGACCAAGGCGGGGGTGCGCAATAATCGGGGGAGGTTTCGGGGAAATTGCGATAGATCCGGCGCGGCGGCAACAATTTTTATGCAAACTCATTACGGGACCCTGGAGAACTCCTAACTTTTTAACTTAAATATTCGTCATTTTTATTTAAGTTCGGTAATACGGGGCTCTCGAAAGCGTTGTTTTATCTGAATTTTATCATTACGTTATGCGGATAAAACTTGGAGGTCTAAATTAATGGCGCAATTATTTTTAATTAAGGGATTCTCCTCCTCCCGTGCGATTTTTCAGCCGCGTCTGCTCCTCGTCAAATTAAACCGAAACAAAAAAAATACAACGCTCCTTCCAAAGAAACTTTATCCCAAGCTACTATGCAAATATACAGAGTGTAGCTAGACACTTCTTATTCCTCTCCAGAAGCCTGGACACTCTGTATACAGGGTGTCGCAAAAAGGTTGGGGCATGGCTTAACCACAGCCAAAAATAAGGCGATTTAACCGAATGGAGAAGACCACGATGTGAGATATGCGGATTTCGACAAAATATACTATTAGAAATGATTTATTAGAGCTCAAAACCGTTTTCAGTTGCTCAAAAGGTGTTATAATTAAAAAGATATAGCCCTTCGAAATTTAAAAATTTCGGGTTCTGACTCATAAGTCATCAACCAATCATAAACCACTCACGTCTTGTTGTATACTAAATAATATGAATTTTCGAACGCAGTAACAAAGAATACACAAACGAACAAAAATCAAACTGTCATTTGTCAGATTTTTCTGAAAAATGCACAAAACAACTTACACGAATTGCAGATCGGCACAAAACACTTTACTGATAATATTGACTTTGACAAGAATGTTGCCAAATGAATTTTTCAGGACCATTATTTGTGTTTTTAACAAGAAAATCGGTTACAATTTATACAGATGAAGATGTTACTTCTATATTAATATATCGAATTATCCATTAGGTAATGGAAGAAATGGATCAATCAGAAAATGTTTATTGCAATAAATATACAAAAAACGCACATTTTGCGGAGTATAGAAGAGTAATAGGAAACGTGGCAAACTTGCTAAATGTGACTTCTCTTTGCAACTCTCGCTTGGATTGGAGCCGAACGTATGACGATTGTGTGACGTTTTTCAAACTTTAAAAATTAATTGCGGCCTTATTTGGCAACAGAAAAAAATAAAAATTTCATTACGCGCCTTCTTAGAACACACGGTTTTGAAAAAAAAATTAAAAAAAAAGTCGTGGTCTTCTCCATTTACCTATATCCAAAATTGCTTAGTAAAGAAGTTATAGGGTTTTGAAGTTAATAATAAAAAAGAGATTTTTTGATATTGTGCCAGAATGGCTTAACTTTTTTGAGTGAAAATTTGTACAGATTATCTCTGTTTGGTGACATATTTAATGTAAATTTCTTTTTTTAAATTATCCATCCCTCTCTGATTTAAGGGGGGGTGGTCAACCCCCTTAAAGCCCTAATTGTTCCGCCCATGTAATTCATCTAATTTTTGAATCGAAACCAGATTTATTGGTTTATTTATAACAATTTCTTGCTCTTTGTAATTTTCTATAAAACCCTTATTTTTGGAGATAAATCGCTATTTTTGGCATTAAACCGATTTTTGAAATCCACATTTTCAGCAAGTTATTATTAACAAAAAAATTTTCATAACACATTTTTTACAGATTAAGTTATTTTCAACAAAAATCTATCGATTAATCATTAATGGAGGCCAAATTGAACCATTATTAAAAATTACAGAAATCAAATTTTTAATAAAAGACAATTCTTTAAAATTTTACATGTAATTTTTTTCTGTGTAATGTGCTAAGTGGTATGATTAAATAATAGATTATTGTTGAAATCTGTTAAAAAGGTGCAATGAAAAAATTTTTTTGACAATATTGTGATGAAAATGTGGATTTCAAAAATCGTTTTAATGCCAAAAATAGCGATTTATCTCGAAAAATATGGGTTTTATAGAAAATTACAAAGAGCAAAAAATTGTTATAAATAAACCAATAAATCTGGTTTCGATTCAAAAATTAGATGAATTACATGGGCGGAACAATTAGGGCTTTAAGGGGCTTGGCCACCCCTCATAAATCAGAGAGGGATGGATAATTTAACAAACAAAATTTACTCATAAATATGTCATCAAACCGAGATATTCTGTACAAATTTTCACGGAAAAAAGTTAAGCCATTCTGGCACAACATCAAAAAATCTCTTTTTTATTATTAACTTCAAAACCCTATAATTTCTTTACTAAGCAATTTTGGATATAGGTAAATTCGGTTAAATCGCCTTATTTTTGTCTCAGAATTCTGTGGTTAAGCCATGTCCCAACCTTTTTGCGACACCCTGTATATAAAGACTCCCGCTCTAATTCCGCCGCGACTGTATTAGAATCCGATGATTTATTCCGGTTTTGGATACCACGCCGGCCCTCCTGCATGATATCTGCAGTATGTAGCCGGCTTTGCATACGAATTAACCGCAACACTCCCGTGTCGACGACTAAATTTACGGCATTGACCCAAAATAACCCGGAAAAATCCGGACCCCAATCGACATCTTGAAGCCCAATCCTCAGCTCTCCTGCTGCACAAAAACTACACACTATACAGAAGAGCATTTGCAATTCCTAATGCAAAAAAACCCTGGCTCTAACTCCAGCTCCGGGTATAGTAGTGCATAGATTTAAATAAACGGGGGTTTTGTGGACTATTCAAAGCTAATCTAGACTTAAGTTTCTCCTGTAGAGGAGACAGCTAGCTGCATTCGCGTTTCTAATCATTGCGTCAACTGGAAATGTGTCAATAACCGTCGTAATTTGATTTATGGTGCATGCGATTTGTTAAATACCATTGAATATTAAATTAGGAAGCGGAGGTTAGCCGGTGTCTCGGAGTGCCAATGGGAGAGATATCGGTTTATCGCTGCGATATGTATCAAAACTGGGAGACACCTTCGCTAATGCATTCGATGATTTACGAGTAAATTGAACGATATTATTATAGTGTATTGAGGAGAAGAAATTTCGGGTTTAATAGGAATCTGTTTATATCGCCGGGCGGGTCGTAAAACTATTGGCAGGGTTATTATTTACTGTAAATATTATAGGTTTTTATTCGTTAAGGAGTCCATAAAAGCGCAAACATTATTATGATTGAGATAAATGCCGTAAAAAGAAACATAATTTTTATACGGAGCTGCTTTTTGAAGATATAAACACGTTTTTATTGCTGTACGGTTCGAGGATGGCGTCATTAAGTTTCTTCTTCTATTTTTTTTTATTATTTAGTCAAAAAGGAAGAGCGTATTTTCGTGCAATTTATTTATAGTTTCCTCGAATGATCTCTCGCAATTCCAAAGCGATAAAAATAATGAAAGGCTCGCCATACCGATAATAACGCCGCTTTATAACTTATTTACCGATAAAAGCTTTTCCTTTAAATAAACAACAAAAGGTGTTACGTTTCACTTTTGTGTCTTCTTCCTACTTCAGGAATTGTAATTCTGTCATTTTAGCGACCTGAATAATTCATCCCTTTTAATAATTAACGCTAATGCATACCCTCTACTTGAAATTGAATTATGAATACGCCGTAATTATTGCTGAATGCGGAATAAGTACCAGACCAAACACAGCTATTTTTTTTCCTTCTTTCACTCGCATTCATAATTACCCCGTTGGCAAAATATAAAATACCTGCAAACTTTAATAATTAATACCAATATAATTGCATGTATACGTGTACCTTATTTTTTTAAGTCGTGACGTCACGAGATGCTTACAATGAACGCATTATAAGATTATTTTTGATCGATTTTTTTGGGGAAAAATTCGATTTTTCTGTTGGAATTAAATGGTTTAGTGGGAGTCTAGTCGTTAGGTTTACGATCGCTCCCCGGCGGGAACTAAACAACGTTTATCATAAACCGCGGAGATTGCATTGGTAAGAGAGAGTGAGTATTTATTTTTTCCATGAATATCGTATTCGCCTCGAGGGTAGTTCGCACCCCTGCCGGTTACACCGGCTCAAATATTAATCGGTATTATCGCTAACGATGACAAAGTAAGACGTTTCGGAAATGAGCTCCATTTTACCCAAAAATTATTTATTGTAATATAATCCACCCTGTATATGGGATGTGTGCGGAATATTTATGTACAGGGTCGTCCAATGAAAATTTGGTGCCCCTAAAACTTGGTTTATCAGTTCCAGAATATTCGCAAAGATAATAGAATATTCCAATGATACATATGGAAGTATAGAGGGTAGTTCAATGGAGAAGACCACGACTTTTTTTTTATTTTTTTTTTTTCAAAACCGTGTGTTCTAAGAAGGTGCGTAATGAAATTTTTATTTTTTTCTGTGGCCAAATAAGGCCGCAATTAATTTTTAAAGTTTGAAAAACGTCACACAATCGTCATACACTCTGCTCCAAACAAAGCGAGAGTTGCAAAGAGAAGTCACATTTAGCAAGTTTGCCACGTTTCCTATTACTCTTCTTTACTCCGCAAAATGTGCGTTTTTTTGTATATTTATTGCAATAAACATTTTCTGATTTATCCATTTCTTCCATTACCTAATGGATAATTCGATATATTAATATTGAAATAACATCTTCATCTGTATAAATTGTAACCGATTTTCGTGTTAAAAACACAAATAATGGTCCTGAAAAATTTATTTGGCAACATTCTTGTCAACGTCAATATTATCATTAAAGTGTTTTGTGCCGAACTGCAATTCGTGTAATTTGTTTTGTGCATTTTTCAGAAAAATCTGACAAATGACAGTTTGATTTTTGTTCGTTTGTGTATTCTTTGTTACTGCGTTCAAAAAATTCATACTATTTACTACACAACAAGACGTGAGTGGTTTATGATTGGTTGATAAGGTATGAGTCAAAACCCGAAATTTTTAAATTTCGAAGGGCTATAACTTTTTAATTATAACACATTTTGAGCAACTGAAAACGGTTTTGAGCTCTAATAAATCATTTCTAATCGTATCTTTTGTCGAAATCCGCATATCTCACATCGTGGTCTTCTCCATTTCAAATTCTAATAAGGGTAGCTAGGGGTTAAGGGGATGAACTTATCGAGGCTTGACTGTCAAAAAAGCTCCCCTATAAGAGTATTCTCAGCGAATTTTGAAAAAAAAAAATCGGTTCTCTAGTGAAATTATAAGGGAGTGAATTTTTTATTGAAAGACCCTGTATATATGTATGTATATTTTTGAAGATATATAAGGGAAACAATGGGGTAACGCCGATGCGGCAATATAATTCAAGCGGTCTCGGTCCGGTTCCTCGGGGATGGGAAATGTCGCGCGCCTCGTAACAGGGTAAGTTGCACCCCAATTTCGCCGTACAAGATCATATCACTTAGTCATATCTGGCTTAATTTCCCTCCAGACGGCTTGTCACTCAGATGGCCGCCCTAAACACGCTTTAATTTCATTCGGCCGCGACTCGCGCGGTAAATAAAAGTCGGGGAAAAGTCTCGAAACAGAAGGAAAAACATCCCCGGTGTATCGCCTGGAAAAAACACGCTCGAAATCGAAACAAGCTGGTGTCGCTGTTTCGATGAATTTTTTTTGCGCGTCTGCTGTTCCTCAGAGGATACGGGACCAGCTGAAAGAACACAAAAAATTATTTCTCCCATTTATTTTTGAGTTTTCTATTAATTTGATGGGTCCTATATCTCTATAAAAGCATACTCTATAGGATAAAAAAAGCAGTTTGGCAACACCGTATAATTTTGTGACATAGTAAATTTATGGTGTGACGTGTATCTAGGTTTGTTTTGCATAAACTATATGAACTTTTTTGCTGGTTATTTTGAATATTGTATATCGAAATCCGGGGCGCGATCGCGATTTAATCCGGGCGGAATTTAATGTTGGCGCGTTTTCATATTTCATTTCGGGCGATAGTAATTGCTCGATTCGCGGTTTTCGTAATAATATATAATTCGATTTTTGTTAGCGAAGTGGATAAATAACGGCGGGCACGTATGGAGTTTTTGCCGGATTTTTGGGGCGAATTATGCGAAATCGGGCTAATGGAGAAAATTGAATTAACCCTTTTGGGGCGCAATCAATTCTGCTCTTGTCGAAACATTAATAACTTACGGTAAAGGATAAACTGAATTTCGGTTCTATTATTAAAATGACATTTCTGGGCGCCGTGAGGGGAATTAACATAGTTTCCGAATGTTCGGTGGAGTTTTGATTAAATTCCCGGCCGAAAATATAATTCGCAAATATCACTTAAACCGTGCGAGCTTTTTTTCGTCAACTTTTCGAATGTGGCGAAGTAGGTAATAAACAACCCCCATCCCTCTCGCGCCCCCAGCCGCCCCCTCATTTGCATCTCCGGCGATTTCCGCCGCACAAGCGCCCACTTTTCGCTGGAACTTTCGGGAATATTAATTTTTCCAACGGGGGCTCTAATTCGACCGCGCTCTCCCCAACCGGAACGAAACTCAAAAATTTCAAAACTTCCCTTCTCGCACAACCCTGACCGAGATAGCCGCCAAAAAATTTAAATCAACTTCACAAAAGTCACCCCATTTCGCCGCACATCAAGCACTAAACTTGCTCAATTTACCAAAAAAATATACTCTACCTACATATAGTTTATGCAAAACAAAGTTAGATGCACGTCACCATTATGTCACGAATAGACAGTGTTGCCGAACTTTCACAAAGTTTACAAAATCTTGGAATTTTAGTGATGTACACTCTGTCCCATTTTGGTCGCGACTGGGGGGTATCTCGGTTATTAGACTTGATAGGACATTGCGGTTTTCGCGAATCTACTACTTTTTTGTCAAAATTAATACAGCACAAACAGATTTTTCAAATCTCTTTTCATTTTTGAGTTACAGGGCGATAATGAAAATTCTGACTTATTCAGCCACCCCCGTGTCTCGTTTGCTATTGAAGATATCTTAAATGTGTAAGCTGATTATTATAGATAATTTTACGTAGAATTCAGTGAAGTCCTTAGTTTTTTTTTATGGGGGTTACCATTTCTGAAATATGACACCAACTTGTATTTTTTTCAATGGAACACCCTGTATTTTTATTGGCCATTAAATTTGTAATTTTTTTCTCTTTTTAATGGTATGGCGCATTCTATATTTTGAATTTCATTAGAACGCTCAAAAAAGAGAAAAAAACTATTTTATTCGAAAAATGGTTAGGGGGCTATGCAGAAAAACCAAAATAAAATACTTTTAGAACAAAAATAGTTGTTGAGAATATTAAATAAAACATTTCTATAATTTTTTTGTTTTTTCGCATAGCCCCCTAACCATTTTTATAATAAAATAGTTTTTCTCTTTTTTGAGGGTTTTAAGAAAATTCAAAGTATAGAATGTGCCATATCATTAAAAAGAGAAAAAAATTACAAATTTGATAGGCAATAAAAATATAGGGTGTCCCATTAAAAAAATCACAAGTTGGTGTCGTATTTCAGAAATGGTAACCCCCATAAAAAAAACTAAGAGCGTCACTGAATTCTACGTAAAATTATCTATAATAATCAGTTTACACATTTAAAATATCTTCAATAGCAAACGAGATACGGGGGTGGCTGAATAAGTCAGAATTTTCATTATAGCCCTGTAACTCAAAAATGAAAAGAGATTTAAAAAATCTGTTTGTGCCATTGTAAGTTTGACAAAAAAGTAGTAGAGGTTCGCGAAAACCGGAATTGTCTTTCAAGTCTAATAATCGAGATACCCACCAGTCGCGACCAAAATGGGACACAGTGTACATTTGTACAAACTATAAACTCAATTCTAGTTGATTTTTTAAAACGGTAAATTAACAGTATTTTTTACAAAAAAGTGAATCTTTAATCGGCTTGTTGTATAAAATACGGCTAAATTTTTAAGCTAATTGGATAGCCCGGCCGCCTTTCATTAGAGCGCTGCCCGTACATAAATCACACGTGTTGATTTAAAGCCCAAGAGCGGGCGATTTTTTTCCATTAATTCGCACGGGCATCGATTTAATTAAAGCTCGCGATAACCGCGAGAACCTTTCGTCCATTGTTTCCCATTGTCCCGGCGATACCTCGCCTTCCGCTATCTTTTCCTCGGATATTGTTCCCTTTATACACCCCTCGCATTCGCTTTCCTTTTGCTCGCTCTCGCGCTGTTCTCGCCCCAATTCCAGATATAAAACTCCCGGATTTACATACTCGCACCTACATACAGAGCGTCCCCGATAAATTCGCTATAATCAAAATTAAACGTCGTTGTTGAAACTCTCAATAATTGATTGAGGCGGAGGCGTCGGGACGCCGAACGCCGTCGCCGGTCCCCGCCGCTTGCATCCCGAATTTCCACGGACCATTGACTCGCCTAAATTGTATATGAGGGATTAGCCCGCAGTTATGGAACGACGTAAATTTCTAATACTGAAACTGACTATATACTTGAGATTAGTTTAATTGCCGCTATCCGACAAACAACTCTGGCTGTATTATCCCATAGGCGGCGCATTTTCCAGCAAAAGAAGCTCAAAACTACATCTATTAACCTATTAAAATACTAATTAAACTACTACTTAATACCACACAACTTTAATTAATTGTTTATATAAAGTATCTATTTCTATATTGAGTATAATATTTAGGTAAGTAAAATTGCACCCCTTTGATGTACTGCCCTTGTGCAAATGTACAATATTACACCGTTATATAAGTTTTAGCGGTGTTTAAGTACCAAAGTACCAGATGGAATCCCTCATCATGTATGTGGAATTAGTTTGTTTCGTTTTATTAAAACCGCACGTTCAACCGCGGAGTGTTCTAATTAATCGTCATTAAAGTTTGGAAGTTGCTCCGTCGTCTGAATTATATCGAGCTATTTTAAGTCCTCGCCGTTCGTTTTAACTGTATTAGAAACAATGGGACGAATTTCCATAGAGGCGACGGGGAATTTTCTAATTGTTTAATATATTGTGATCGCGTTATCGTCAGGCGGACGCGCTACCCGTCGGGGATACACCGGCGCAGGGGTGGGCATTATATTTAAAGTTA
This sequence comes from Phyllotreta cruciferae, assembly GCA_917563865.1. Taxonomy (NCBI): domain Eukaryota; kingdom Metazoa; phylum Arthropoda; class Insecta; order Coleoptera; family Chrysomelidae; genus Phyllotreta; species Phyllotreta cruciferae. The sequence goes on from OU830613.1 coordinate 2,202,578, forward strand.
TATTGTTCGATTTGCGGGCCGGCCGCTGCGAATGACAGCTGATTCGGCGCTGTTTGTCCGAAAACGCGGAACAAAAACGACAATCGGAGATTCGAAACGACAACAAATTTAATTGTGAAAACGAGTTTGCGTTTTCGCTAAGTTTTTACGCCCGCCTCCCGGGACAAAAGAGCTTTAATTCCGCTGATGGAAATGTCATGTACGTCGGCCGGGCTCGTTGTTTTTAACTCTTTCTCGGGACCGGAGCGCGAGGGCTATTAGCCCGCTTTTATCCTTTAATAATTGGGTGAGAATTTTATATGGCGGCGGATTAGATGCGTTACTCTTTATCTTAAAGTTTTTAACTACTCAATTACATATATAGGTAAGTACACATTTCCTCGGAACATGGCCAATTCAATGAGTTGAACAAAAGGATTATTAAAATAACAGTGGTTAGAGTTAACAAGTTGCGATCACTCTGGACAGTTCTAATTGGGTTCAAAATAATACAAAAACGATTCAAGATGAACTAGAACTGTTCTGAACAGTATAGAATCTTCAAGAATTTCCATACAACTGTCCAGGACACTACAGAACCATTCAAGATAAACGTAGAATTATCCAGAATAATTTAGAGCACTTCAGTATGAACTAGAACTGTCTAGGACTATTTAAGAACGATTCAAAGTGAACTATAGAACTATCCAGAATAATTTATAACATTTCAGTATGAATTAGAACTGTCTAGAACAGTATAGAACCCTTCAGGATGAACTAAAACTGTTCAAAACAGTATAGAATCCCTAACGATTACCTACAACTGTCCAGAATACTACAGAACCGTTCAAGATAAACGTAGAATTATCCAGAATAATTTAGAGCACTTCAGTATGAACTAGAACTGTCCAGGATAATTTAAGAGCGATTCAAAATGAACTATAGAACTATCCAGAACAATTTATAACATTTCAGTATGAATTAGAACTGTCTAGAACAGTATAGAACCCTTCAGGATGAACTAAAACTCTTCAAAACAGTATAGAATCCTCAAGGATTGCCTACAACTGTCCAGAACACTACATAACCGTTCAGGATATACTTCAGAATTATCCAGAATAATTTAGAGCACTTCAGTATGAACTAGGACTGTCTAGGACTATTTAAGAACGAATCAAAGTGAACTATAGAACTTTCCAGAATAATTTATAACATTTCAGTATGAATTAGAACTGTCTAGAACTGTATAGAACCCTTCAGGATGAACTAAAACTGTTCAAAACAGTATAGAATCCTCAAGGATTACCTACAACTGTCCAAAACACTACAGAACCGTTCAAGATAAACGTAGAATTATCCAGAATAATTTAGAGCACTTCAGTATGAACTAGAACTGTCTAGGACTATTTAAGAACGAATCAAAGTGAACTATAGAACTATCCAGAATAATTTATAACATTTCAGTATGAATTAGAACTGTCTAGAACTGTATAGAACCCTTCAGGATGAACTAAAACTGTTCAAAACAGTATATAGAATCCTCAAGGATTACCTACAACTGTCCAAAACACTACAGAACCGTTCAAGATAAACGTAGAATTATCCAGAATAATTTAGAGCACTTCAGTATGAACTAGAACTGTCTAGGACTATTTAAGAACGAATCAAAGTGAACTATAGAACTATCCAGAATAATTTATAACATTTCAGTATGAATTAGAACGTCTAGAACTGTATAGAACCCTTCAGGATGAACTAAAACTGTTCAAAACAGTATAGAATCCTCAAGGATTACCTACAACTGTCCAAAACACTACAGAACCGTTCAAGATAAACGTAGAATTATCCAGAATAATTTAGAGCACTTCAGTATGAACTAGAACTGTCTAGGACTATTTAAGAACGAATCAAAGTGAACTATAGAACTATCCAGAATAATTTATAACATTTCAGTATGAATTAGAACTGTCTAGAACTGTATAGAACCCTTCAGGATGAACTAAAACTGTTCAAAACAGTATATAGAATCCTCAAGGATTACCTACAACTGTCCAAAACACTACAGAACCGTTCAAGATAAACGTAGAATTATCCAGAATAATTTAGAGCACTTCAGAATGAACTAGAACTGTCTAGGACTATTTAAGAACGAATCAAAGTGAACTATAGAACTATCCAGAATAATTTATAACATTTCAGTATGAATTAGAACTGTCTAGAACTGTATAGAACCCTTCAGGATGAACTAAAACTGTTCAAAACAGTATAGAATCCTCAAGGATTACCTACAACTGTCCAAAACACTACAGAACCGTTCAAGATAAACGTAGAATTATCCAGAATAATTTAGAGCACTTCAGTATGAACTAGAACTGTCTAGGACTATTTAAGAACGAATCAAAGTGAACTATAGAACTATCCAGAATAATTTATAACATTTCAGTATGAATTAGAACTGTCTAGAACTGTATAGAACCCTTCAGGATGAACTAAAACTGTTCAAAACAGTATATAGAATCCTCAAGGATTACCTACAACTGTCCAAAACACTACAGAACCGTTCAAGATAAACGTAGAATTATCCAGAATAATTTAGAGCACTTCAGAATGAACTAGAACTGTCTAGGACTATTTAAGAACGAATCAAAGTGAACTATAGAACTATCCAGAATAATTTATAACATTTCAGTATGAATTAGAACTGTCTAGAACTGTATAGAACCCTTCAGGATGAACTAAAACTGTTAAAAACAGTATAGAATCCTCAAGGATTACCTACAACTGTCCAAAACACTACAGAACCGTTCAAGATAAACGTAGAATTATCCAGAATAATTTAGAGCACTTCAGTATGAACTAGAACTGTCTAGGACTATTTAAGAACGAATCAAAGTGAACTATAGAACTATCCAGAATAATTTATAACATTTCAGTATGAATTAGAACTGTCTAGAACTGTATAGAACCCTTCAGGATGAACTAAAACTGTTCAAAACAGTATAGAATCCTCAAGGATTACCTACAACTGTCCAAAACACTACAGAACCGTTCAAGATAAACGTAGAATTATCCAGAATAATTTAGAGCACTTCAGTATGAACTAGAACTGTCTAGGACTATTTAAGAACGATTCAAAGTGAACTATAGAACTATCCAGAATAATTTATAACATTTCAGTATGAATTAGAACTGTCTAGAACAGTATAGAACCCTTCAGGATGAACTAAAACTCTTCAAAACAGTATAGAATCCTCAAGGATTGCCTACAACTCTCCAGAACACTACATAACCGTTCAGGATATACTTCAGAATTATCCAGAATAATTTAGAGCACTTCAGTATGAACTAGGACTGTCTAGGACTATTTAAGAACGATTCAAAGTGAACTATAGAACTATCCAGAACAATTTATAACATTTCAGTATGAATTAGAACTGTATAGAACAGTATAGAACCCTTCTGGATGAACTAAAACTGTTCAAAACAGTATAGAATCCCTAACGATTACCTACAACTGTCCAGAACACTACAGAACCGTTCAGGATAAACTTCAGAATTATCCAAAACAATTTAGATCCTTTTCATATGAACTATAACTGTCCAAGTCAGTATAGAATCCTTCAGGATAAATTAGAACAGTACAGAACCCTTCTGGTTCATCAGAACTGTTCAGAACAATATAAAAACGATTTGATATGAATTATAACTGTCCAGAACAGTTTAGACACAACTAGAAATGACACTAATGGCAGTTGTCTTTGTCTCACCCTGGACCATGTTCCGAGGAAATTTGTACTTATCTGTATATTTACACTATGTATACAGGATGTTTCTTACGAATATATGTCCTAAAACGTCTTAATTTTTGAGATACAGGGTGCTAAAATTGTAAAAAAAATGAGCCACCCTGTATGTGCTTCTTGACTTCTTACCCTCGTGTATCGAAAACGCAACGCACCGCGATTTACGAGCTGCATTATACACCAACATGCACGTTTGTATACATTTTTCGACTGCAATTAGCTTGTCTGTGGGAACAGGCCGGATTTGCATAAACGAGGGTTGAGTCATATTTTTCGGTTTCCTCGGCGAAAACGGATTTATTTAACGCCGCCGCTCGCGGCGAAATATTCCGATAAAAAGCGGCGTATAACGGGAGGGTGCGAGGAATTGATAAACCGGACCCGAAGCCCGGAGATTGGAAAATAGGGATTCGGTCAAGAGTTGCCCGGTAACTCGAGCCCGGAATACAATAAAATGACGCGTCGTTTTCTATTACCTCTACGCCGACTTGTCGGAACATCCGAGACCTCGGATATGGATATATGCACGTCCAACTGTCGCCGACTTACCGGGGAAAAACCGGCGCGCGACAACTTTTATTATTTCCACGGCTTCCAGCGTGCTACTAAGATAGCGCGCAGTCGATTTGTTCTATCCCCGGACTCCTCCGATCGTCGATTTCCCGCTTCCGGGGAGAGTTTATTTAACAATAAGCTCGACCCAAAGCCATAAATCTCCAATTCGGATTTTATTATTGCCGCGATTCTGGTTATATTCGTGTAAGTTTATTAGAGCACACGCGGTAACACACCCTTTTCCCACAACGGCCACTCCAAATGGCTATTTTATGCATGTGATTGGAAGGAATTAACCCTAATCTCTCTTTTCTATTTATAAGTTCATGCAAATCGCGTACGATTTAAATAAAATAATTGGACTGTTGCGAGAGAACCGATTTGTTTGTGTTCGCGTTTCTCCGCACAGCTTTCCCTTAATAGTTGCGTGTTAATTTCGATAAATTTTTAGTTAGGGATATTTTAATGAGGCGAATAGTTAAATGAATCACACTGTAAAATGCCTCTAATAGCCGGCGGTTTATTGTGAATTATGCTGTAATTAGAAAACATGTAAATTGCACTTTAACAAGTGAATTAAGTTGTTTTTTTACTCGTAAATTTGGTGGATAATTAAAAATTGTTTTGTTGTTTTGTCTGTGAAGAAGCTTCAAAGTTGAAAGAAAATTTTCAATTTTTTAGACTTCTAACAACGGAAAATTCTTCGAATTTTTCGAAAACGAAGTCTTATGATCTGGCTTTGTCGTCCGTCCGTCCGTCTGTCGCGAGTTTCAGCGGCTAAACGGTTATAGATAGAGACAAACGGACAACGGCATTCGATTCAGCATAGTCTCAAACCTCTCCCGTTTCAAAAAAAAAAAAAAAAAAAAAAAAAAAAAAAAAAAAAAAAAAAAAAAAAAACTTAACGTTACATTAGTTAGAAGTCTCTCTACGGCGCACTGGGCCGTTCGTCCCACTTGTTTCAATCTAAGTCAGTTCTGAATCGGTTCTAAATGATTCTGGACAGTTCCAAATGATTCTAAGGTCGTCCTGAACTGTTTCAAATGATCCATGTCAGTTCTGAATCGGTTCTAAATAATTCTGGACAGTTCCTAATGATTCTAAGGTCGTCCTGAACTGTTTCAAATGATCCAAGTCAGTGATAAATCGGTTGTATTTGATTTCTGGACAGTTCTAAATGATTTTAAGGTCGTCCTGAACTATTTCAAATGATCCAAGTCAGTTCTGAATCGGTTCTAAATAATTTTGGACAGTTCCAAATGATTCTAAGGTCGTCCTGAACTGTTTCAAATGATCCAAGTCAGTTATAAATCGGTTCTAAATAATTTTGGACAGTTCTAAATGATTCTAAGGTCGTCCTGAGCTGTTTCAAATGATCCAAGTCAGTTCTGAATCGGTTCTAAATAATTTTGGACAGTTCCAAATGATTCTAAGGTCGTCCTGAACTGTTTCAAATGATCCAAGTCAGTTCTGAATCGGTTCTAAATAATTTTGGACAGTTCCAAATGATTCTAAGGTCGTCCTGAACTGTTTCAAATGATCCAAGTCAGTTATAAATCGGTTCTAAATAATTTTGGACAGTTCTAAATGATTCTAAGGTCGTCCTGAACTGTTTCAAATGATCCAAGTCAGTTATAAATCGGTTCTAAATAATTTTGGACAGTTCCAAATGATTCTAAGGTCGTCCTGAACTGTTTCAAATGATCCAAGTCAGTTATAAATCGGTTCTAAATAATTTTGGACAGTTCTAAATGATTCTAAGGTCGTCCTGAACTGTTTCAAATGATCCAAGTCAGTTATAAATCGGTTCTAAATAATTTTGGACAGTTCCAAATGATTCTAAGGTCGTCCTGAACTGTTTCAAATGATCCAAGTCAGTTCTGAATCGGTTCTAAATAATTTTGGACAGTTCTAAATGATTCTAAGGTCGTCCTGAACTGTTTCAAATGATCCAAGTCAGTTATAAATCGGTTCTAAATAATTTTGGACAGTTCTAAATGATTCTAAGGTCGTCCTGAACTGTTTCAAATGATCCAAGTCAGTTATAAATCGGTTCTAAATAATTTTGGACAGTTCCAAATGATTCTAAGGTCGTCCTGAACTGTTTCAAATGATCCAAGTCAGTTCTGAATCGGTTCTAAATAATTTTGGACAGTTCTAAATGATTCTAAGGTCGTCCTGAACTGTTTCAAATGATCCAAGTCAGTTATAAATCGGTTCTAAATAATTTTGGACAGTTCTAAATGATTCTAAGGTCGTCCTGAACTGTTTTAATTGATCCAAGTCAGTTATAAATCGGTTGTATTTGATTTTTGGACAGTCCTAAATGATTCTAAGGTCTTCCTGAACTGTTTCAAATGATCCAAGCCAGTTCTGAATCGGTTCTGTATGATTTCTGGACAGTTCTAAATCACTCTAAGTTCATTCTGAACTGTCTCAAGCGATTCTAAGGTCATCGTGAAGTGTTTTTAATAACTCAAAAATGCGTTCTAATATTTTTTTTTAAATTTTATATGTAGCTATTTTAATTGAAGTTCAAAGCAAAAATCCTTCCAGTAACACAAAATTTTGGGACACCCTGTAAATGAAATGAAACAAATAAGAAGATTAAAAATATTTTATTGCTTCATCGGGCTAGAGTGAACGAATAATAATATATATAATATATATTATATATAGATGCTCTAAATAAACAACATGCATACACTATACTATCTAGAATTCATCTAAGAAAATACTACCTCAAAAAATTTCACTCCAAAAACCTTTATTGCTTTTCATTGCGATTAAATTTACAGCACGTACTAAACGCTCTAAATTTATATAGAGCGCACGTAATTTTTCGGTACGCTCTAAATCCCTAAAAACCAAGTGGTGTCGAATAATATACCGGAAGACCCGAAAAATCTTTAAATTTTAAAAATATGTGTATATAAATTTCTATCGTTATCATCTAGCTGTATAGTTAGTATAATAAGCTTTAGGTGCGTTATTTTGTTAAATGTATAATAAAAAATTCATAAATATTCGAGCGAAAATGCGCGGCGCTATTTTAACGAGGCCGTTGTAAATTTTAAAACGATCCATAAACGAAACCACCTCGGATTTCGCATATTTCATTTATTATTGCGCTACCCCATTGTATTGCGTAAATTTCCCTTTTGTTTCCAACACAGCCAGAGCATCCCCTGATGTACGATAACTTTGCTACGTAATTTTCAACGCATTTTTTTTCAACCACACACACACGTGATCCCCTTTCATCATCTCCAATATTAGTATAGAACAATCGATATAATCGGTATAATCGATATAAGGGTTGAATCTGGATTTGTTGCGTTTTGCTCGGGGTAATTGGGGCATAAGTATGACTCGAATATCCATGAATTTCCGAAAGCTTACTTATCGTACATAAAATTTTTGTTTTTCGCGTAACTATCACAAACGTTAATGTTCTCGATGCCGAGATATCGATCCGATCGATTGGTATTCGATTCGTCGAATCGAAATCTGATCAATTTTTTTAGTTTAAACTTTCGATAGGGTATGCATGTCTTACAAAAATTCGGTACCCGTTTCGGAGTACTGTTTATCATGTATAGATATATCAAAACATGGCTTTTAACTTAATAAATACGCTTACCACGGACAATGACTAGTGTTTCTCGGCGAACGAATTGAAATAATCGGAAAATTCACGGAAACGCATGAGACTTTGATCGATTCTTTTTGTGTAGGAAATTATTCTTGTAGAAACTGTACCTAATTGTTACTCGTTGGCGTCCTCGGCGCTCGCTTCAGCTTCGAAACAAAATTGATTTTGTACTCCAGAGATATGTTTTTTAATATTGTCATAGGTTCCGCGAGAATTAGATACAGATGAGAGATTTTTTTTGGTTTTAGAAAAAGCTTTAACTTGGTCCCATTTCGTTTAAAACGAAAAAAATCGAAATTGATCTATTTCAATTCGTTTCGGGTTGATTTTTTTAATCAATTTGTTTATAATTATTTACATAAAAAACATTGAATGTATACGTTCCGCTCGTTTTTGGTTTTTATTATTTTAAATAGCAAAATACACAATTCAAAAATATACGCTTTATGCTCATCTAGACATTCAATGTCTTTTTTTTTACCTTCTTTGTTAATTAATAGTTGTAATAAAATGTTCGTTGTTTGTCCTGAACTGAAAGGGTATAAAATTTTGGTGATTATCGATTAAATTTTATCAAATATTCCGCTTTTTTGTTTCATATAATCGATCACGAAATATTCGATACAACACTCGCAGTTATGAATGAAATATCAAGTGTTTGGACTAGGCGACTAAACCTATTTTTATAACTAGACAGGTATTTGGATATTTCGGTTTTTGGAATTCATAAAATGTATAATAGAGTGAGGCTATAATATTAAATATACGATAAAGTTTCATTTATCAATTGACTTCTACAACTATTTCGTTGCTTTCATTTTAAATTCTCAATAGTTTTCTTCTTCCTCGGAATATTTTTACGTACGAGTATAAGCGTTTTATAGTATTTTTTGTATTGCTTTTTATTGCCGGGCTAACGGATCTAAGTCTTTAACTTTCTTATTTTAATAAATAAATTAAATAAATAAATAAATAAATTGCACGTAAAATAAATCGAAAACATATCACAAAAATGCGCGAGCAATTCTACGCAACGTTGATTTATCAAATTTTTCCAATATTTTTAGTTTTGCTTGGAAAATTCTCTAAAAAGTATACTATTTGGTATCAATATTTCATTTTTCTATTACGGAGTTGGCCGAGCAACATGACGTAGTTCAACTTCATTATCAAATGATTAAGGCCCGATTGTAGATGCATAGTTCAACTGTGGTTCTGCGTTGAACCGAGTTTAATTGCAAATTTGTCAACCAACACTGCCAATGTTCAAATATAAATTAGAAATGTTGGAATTTCAGATGAAAAAGGTAGTTCAGTGCAACCAAACGGCGTTCAACTAAACAAATGTTGATCTTGCACAAAACCAAAATGAAGTCGGTTCAAAGTTGACTAAAGTGTCACATCTACAAACTGGCCTTAAAGAACTCCACAGGGTTAAATAAAAAATTACCCATTTTCTTTAAATGTCTTCTTCTTCTTCTGATTGAGGCCTCAGCTTCTGTGGCTATTCTTTAAATGTGTTCTTTACACATTACACATATTAACTGTCAGTTGTCAAACACCCGGCCTTCACCTACATGTGATCCTGGAAAACTATTTTGATAGATTGCATTATAAAAAAAAATCAAGCTTTGTATCAACTTCATGCTGCGCAGCATCAACAGCATCAAAACCGACTCTAATCTAACCGTTTAAACGAAACCAAAAAAATTGAGCACGTTCAAAAAAACCAACAAAAGAGTCCCTTCAATCAACATTCAGGGTCTGCGTCTGCGTCTCGGCGTGCACCGTCTTCTTGAACCGCTGCTGCCTGGAGTCCCACAGCGTACAGGACGACTCCAAGTGCTTGTTCAAATAGCTCTTCAGCGCGAACGTCTTGTGGCACTTGTTGCAGCTGAAGTTCTTATCGTTCGAATGCGTCTGCATGTGCGCCCGCAAATTGGACCTGTCCGCGAAGGCCTTACCGCAGTGGGCGCAGCCGTAGGGCTTCTCCCCCGTGTGGGACCGCAGGTGGCCCTGCAGCAGCCACGGCCTGGAGAACTGCTTGCCGCAGATGCCGCAGCTGTGGGCCAGCTTGTGCGTCAGCAGGTGCATCGCCAAGGCCGGCATGCTCACGTAGGCCTTACCGCAGGTCATGCACTTCTTGGCCGACTGGGAGTCCAGGCTGCGGTGGGTTTGTTTGTGCCTGGATAGGTTGCTGGACGTGGCGTATTGCTTGCCGCAGACGTTGCAAGCGTACCGGCTCTTCTGCGCATCATCAGTGCTCTCCACATCGATTTCCTGCTCTTCGTCCTCCTCCACCACCTTGTAGAATTTCTGCAACAGATCATTCCCATCATCCTCCCAACCTGGCAACACATGTAGAAGAATGGTTAAGGTAAGTAAGCACCAAAAACTTACCGTATTCGAGTTCCTAACACCACCGTGACCATCACCACTGCCAGCATCCTCATCCTGGCTGCTCCTGCTGCTCTTGTTGTTGCTCCTCCTGTTCCTCTTTTTCCTCCTGTCGGGTATGAACAGCTGGTTGCCGGGGAGCTTCTGCTCGGCGGCGTCGGGCTCCGGCGACAGCGGCAGGATGATGATGTCGTCGTCGGCGGGCGGGCCGTCGCGGCGCATCCTCTCCAGCTGGACGTTCTCCACGTCGGAGGAGCACTCGGAGGTGGGCGGCGTGGGCACGGCGGCCGGCACCTGCACCACGTAGACGATGGGCGAGGCGGCGTAGCAGGGCACCACGACCTGGGGCACGATGACGGAGGGCGGCGACGGGGCGACGGGCGCGTGCTGTATCACAGAGACTTGCCGCTTCTCGGGAGCGGCCGCGGCGTCGGGGGAGAGCGGGCGGTAGGTGTGCGTGGGGCTGGGGGGGTTGGAGCCGTGCTGGTGGATCATCACCACGCTGGGGGCCGGGAGCGGCGGGAGGCTCTGCGAGAGGGAGAGGAGGTCGTGGGCCGCCTCCGTTTCCTCGGCGCTGCGCTTCGATATCGAGACGGGCTCGCCATCGGTCTTGGTGGCTTGGTATTCGTTGAGCGTAGTGCCGTTGGGGATGAAGTCTTGCGATGAATCTGGAAAATCTCCTCGTTAAACAATTACGCGACGCAAATGGGGAAGAAGTCCCTAATTTTTTTCGTCCGCGAATTCTCCCCCAAATCCCCAGAAACAATTACAAATGAATCGGATTCGTCGGGAGGACGAGCGCGGCTCGCTCATTTAAAAAGTTTGGATTCGCCGAAATTGAGTCTTAAATATGGAAATGCCGCAATTCGGAACACCGAAAGAAAACAAAAAGAGCATTCGTCTTCTGGCAAAACGGGGAAAATTTCCAATCAATCCTAAACCGTGAAATTAAACGTTCGGAAAAGCTTTCTTGCACTGTGCTCTTTCGAATGCAGATGGACGAAATGGAGAAGACCACGATGTGAGATAGGCGGATTTCGGCAAAAGATACGATTAGAAATGATTTATTAGAGCTCAAAACCGTTTTCAGTTGCTCAAAATGTGTTATAATTAAAAAGATATATAGCTCTTCGAAATTTAAAAATTTCGGGTTTTGACTCATACTTTATCAACCAATCATAAACCACTCACGTTTTGTTGTATAGTAAATAGTATGAATTTTCAAACGCAGTAACAAAGAATACACAAACGAACAAAAATCAAACTGTCATTTGTCAGATTTTTCTAAAAAATTGCACAAAACAAATTACACGAATTGCAGTTCGGCACAAAACACTTTAATGATAATATTGACGTTGACAAGAATGTTGCCAAATAAATTTTTCAGGACCATTATTTGTGTTTTTAACAAGAAAATCGGTTACAATTTATACAGATGAAGATGTTATTTCTATATTAATATATCGAATTATCCATTAGGTAATGGAAGAAATGGATAAATCAGAAAATGTTTATTGCAATAAATATACAAAAAACGCACATTTTGCGGAGTAAAGAAGAGTAATAGGAAACGTGGCAAACTTGCTAAATGTGACTTCTCTTTGCAACTCTCGCTTTGATTGGAGCAGAGTGTATGACGATTGTGTGACGTTTTTCAAACTTTAAAAATTAATTGCGGCCTTATTTGGGCACAGAAAAAAATAAAAATTTCATTACACGCCTTCTTAGAACACACGGTTTTGAAAAAAAAAATAAAAAAAAAGTCGTGGTCTTCTCCATTTATCGTTAGTTAGCAATTAATTTTATCGATTATATAAATTCTATAAATTTGTGTAAATAAGAGATTAAAGGATTTGTTAACATAGTATCGAGAAGTAGATTGGTTTTAAATCAACCCTCAATTTGGTCCAGCTAAGTTGTAGAAGTGAATTATCATCGAAATAAGTCGATTGGATCTCGGACGAGACGGATGCAAATTTATATTTCGAGCGGAATCCTTAATCGCAAATCGGCAAAAAAAATATAAAGCAATTTAGCGATCTAAAAGAACCGAAATTTCCCCGGAAAAGCAACCACCTACGTTCGAAATAAAGGCACATTCGGCGATATTAATTAAGAACCGAGGCGGCCGAATCCCTCGATGGTATGCTCATTAAACGTTAACAAAGCACCGGCGGGTCGGCGCCGGGGAGTTTGTTCGGCGGTTGGCCGAATACACAACATCCTCGTCCGCCCCGGCCCGGGAACTTGTCCACGATACCGATCCCGACCGCAACGGAACGTTCGAGGTCGACCTGTATTTGCACTGGGTACCGATATAGTTTGTAATAGACCCACTGAACAACACAAGCAAGTATAATACCATGTAAAAATGTACTAAACTCTATTCCAACTAAAATGAGAATTTGGTGATATTCCTGTCTTTTCCACGCAGATCAAAATTTCCCTAGTGTCAATGTTAATTCTCCCATTCGACTAGGGGAATTTTATGGCGCGCGGTTGAAATCTTAGATTTTGAAGATACGCTGTTGCCATATGCCTTTGCAAATTTCAGTCACAAAATCTCGCTCGTTTTAGTTATATTTTAAAAATCGTATAATATACAACTAATATAATACTCGCAAGCTCATATTGTCATCCTAATCCTCTTTTTATTGTTTAAATTCCTCTATTTACAACTTTTTTCATTTGTAAACATTGAAAGTAAACATAACCTTCAAATAACCATATAACCTGAAAATCAGTAATAGACAGGATTTCAATTGCAAACCGGCAACGTTGGGATCGTAACCTCGTTTTAAATTTGACATTTTAGTTGGAATAGAGTTTAACACAATGTACAGGGTGTTAATGAATACGTGGTGCAAACTCCTGGGGGAGGTAAGTTCTAATGAGGTAAGTGCCTGTGGAGGTTTTCAAATGGCTCAAGTTGGGGTAAAAATTTTATTTTTGGACCAGATCCATAGATGGCAATCCAATATACAATTGTACCTAAAGTCCCTAGATACATTAAGTAGCGCAATCAAATAGGCCTATAAGATAGAAAAAGATAGCTATAGAAATCCCAAACATGGCTGCGATTTGACATTTTATTTTGACAGATGTACACTTAACTCCTTCAAACGGGTGCATTTAACCTAAAATAACGTAAAATTTATATGATCTATCAATAAATATATCTGTTTTAATATCCGATTCACATTATAAACTCTATTCCAACTAAAATGAGAATTAGGTGAAATTCCTGTCTTTTCCACGCAGATCAAAATTTCCCTAGTGTCAATGTTAATTCTCCCATTCGACTAGGGGAATTTTACGGCGGGCGGTTGAAATCTTAGATTTTGAAGATACGCTGTTGCCATATGCCTTTGCTAATTTCAGTCACATGTTTCTAGATATTTAAAAAATCGTATAATATTCAACTAATATAATACTCGCAAGCTCATATTGTCATCCTAATCCTCTTTTTATTGTTTAAATTCCTCTATTTACAACTTTTTTCATTTGTAAACATTTAAGTAAACATAACCTTCAAATAACCATATAACCTGAAAATCAGTAATATACAGGATTTCAATTGCAAACCGGCAACGTTGGGATCGTAACCTCGTTTTAAATTTGTCATTTTAGTTGGAATAGAGTTTATTATGCTTCTTTTTCTGTCATTTTTGAATTTCCCGCTTAAAAAATCCCCAACATGGCGGACGATTGCGCTACTTATTGTATCTAGGGACTTTATCCATAAAATAACATTGGCGTGACACGTCTATATAAGTGACTGGTTTGTGCCTGGAGCACGTTGTTGCAAACTCTCCAAAACAAATGGCGATTCAGGATTGCCAACAGCTTTAGTTTGGCACAGTCAGTGGTGCCAACAGTGCGATGAATGCGAGAGCGAGGGAAATTTCCGCGCCGGGAATGATGGCTTTAAAGGCCAACAAAAACTTGTGTAGCTATTTCCGGTTATAAAAAGGCGAGTTGACGTCGGCGAAAATGGATTACTTTTGCACTAAAGCGACTCGGCGGCCTTTATTTTCCTCGTTTTCTTCGGAACGTTTGATTAAAAGTTTAGAAGTTGTTGAAATGCGGATAAGTCGCGAACTAAAATATCGCATCGCATGACTTTCGAGTGGGTTTCCCAAATTAGATTACGTGTTCATCGCTACAGGGCCGGATTATTCCTTCGGTTTTTACCACCAGTTATAACAAACTTAATTAAATATGCATTGTAATTCCAAATTGCGCATGTAAAATATTCATCTATCATTTATATGGGGTAATTTAAAGGGAATTTATGGCCTGAGTACGGTCCTGTTCCGGGCGAGAAACCGTTTAAAATTGTCCTTTTGCGCTTTTCTCGTTACGATCGCGCGTACGCCTTTCTTTTCCGTAATAAAGATAACGAGGCGCCTTCATTTTCCTTAGAAAGCCACTTGTTTAATATTGTTAAATTATAGTACGTGGAGCTTAAAAAGTTTCGACCTCTCCCGGGGAGTTTTAGGGGACTCTTTAATGTAAACGCTCGACTTCCGAATGGGACGAGAACAAAAAAAAACAATATCAAGTTTTTCTTCCGTGTTTATGGCTCGAAACGATTGTAGAAGAAGTTGTTTTATTTTCCTTCCTTTAGTGAGTATGCTTTGCATATTATATTTATCTACGAGTGGAATATTAAGAGTTAATTTTGGAGCGACTGTGAGTGGTGAAATTGAATTTATTGTACGTTCTATTATACGGCGAAACATATTTCAAACTTCTTAAAAACTCCACAGCGGAATAAAAAGAGTCGATTTCTAAGTGAAAACCCACCGCAGACGTTTTTAATTTCCTGCATTCGACATTGTTGTTCTCGTCGTCGAACAATTCCGAGTTCCATTGACCCATTTGGACGTATTTGCTCGCGGAATCGACGGCGTTTTTCCCTCCGCGCCTCGCTCCGTTTGTTTTCCTTTTTATTTTCGACTAAAAGTGGCTCGGAAAAGCGCCCGAATGTCTGTTCGAGCGCCGCGGGCGACGACATGTGTTTACCCCCAAAAAAAGCGCATAGTTTCGCTGCACGCTACAGTTTAATCTCGATTGGAAAACTCCGTATTTTGGCAAACTTCTTACTGCTGTTTTCACGCTAAATGCCACCCCTTTACTCCTCTTACAAACGATTTATATTACCTCTATAACTTCCACATACACTCTTATGTATATCACTTTCATAACCTCTATAGCTAATCTACAAGGTGTTAATGAGACCCTACAAACACCTTGTATAACGACAGTCGAACTTGCGCAGCGAGCGAGACCGAATAATCCAATACACTTGTATTAAATACCTGGCAACGGGTCAGAGTCCCAAGAAAGGGCGCTAACGCGCTAACGCGCCCTTTCCAACCTTTCCGCGAGTCCTATATAGTATCCTAACCTAGAAGTTTGTAACATGCATTCATTAACACCCTGTATGTAAGTTTGTAACTATTTTTCTTAGTGAGGGAACACTATAGGAGATAAAGGCTGTTGGGCAATATGTTAGGAAACGCCGGGCTTCTAACTCCGCAACTTTTTATAGCTGTAAATCACAATTAAAGCTAAATCAACAAGCTCGTTTAAGTTCCTCCGCGGGGAAGATTTATTTCCGCAGGTTAAATTGCTTAACTTCGAGAACGGTGGCCGAGTATTAGTGTTATGAATTATTCCCGGTATTTTTGGCGTTGTTTTTTCTCCGGCATCTCCTCCCGGCAAGTTTCTCGGGAGCGAGCTCGTTAGGCGGTAAGTTCGCGCCGCCTCCCGCCCGCCGACTTTCCAAGTGGATTCGGTTTTAGTCGGGCAAAGGGATTTTTCGTTCTTGCATATTTATTAGACGGCTCTCTAGTTTCGGAAAGTTTCGATTTCCCGTTCGTTTCCCGGCGAGCTCCGGTCGGAAAAACAAATTACTCCGGTCGACGAAAATGGGACAGGAGCGCGTTAGCTCGGGCACTTTTCCGAACTCTAATTAATTTCCCTGTTGCTCTAATAACAATCCGTGAATGCCGCGGAATTTATCGTTTGTGTGCCGTAGGTGTAAATCAATTATTCATTAAAACAGTCTCTAATTTGTTATTTATAATTGGCGCAGTAGGATAAATATTGGAAATTGGCGCAGTAGGATAAATATTGGAAATTGGCGCAGTCGGTAGGATGAACTGGCAATTAGCGAATTATTTTTAAGATGCGATGGTGGAAACGATTGCATATTTTAATACGATCGAGCGAAAGAGAAACGAGTACAAAAATCCGCATTGATCCGTCGAATCAATTTTGTCGCTATACCGGTTCGGATCGGTTTCCATGTCCGTGAACATAATCCCGCTCAAATATAGAGCACTTATTGTCTATCTATTGATTCATTGCACAGCACATATTACATAATTCAAACGACTATGTTCTCGTATAAATGAAAGCCTAATCTTTCAATCGAATCGTTTCGATCAGCCCGGATTACTGACGTTTTTAATTTAAATGAATCCAATTTCGAACCGTATCTCCTGCAGGAAATCAATTCTGTCACTTAAATACTAATTTATTTTAGGCTATTTATAACTGGTTATTTGCCGTTGTTATTGGGATTCCTTTTTATCGCCCCGTTCCAGATTTTTAGTTGATTTTTATAATGGATTATTCAATATTACTATACAAAAATTCTTTAATTTATCTAGTAGTTTCATCAATATTTTCATCATCCTGCTTTTCACTATCAATTTTGCTATACACTTTTCGACCAAATTAATCCATTCCTTATCCAATCTAAACCACGTGGTTTGCTTTGGTGTAATTGTTTCAAAAGGAAATGGTGCATTTAGGTATACAGTTTCCCCACGTGACATCAAAGTTAGGCAACTCAACATGCAGAAAAAAATAAAAGTTCCTAAACAAGAAGACGATGTCACGTGTAGAAGATGTTAAGGGTGTAAAAATGAACTTACTTGTTCGACTGGTGAGCGGGGTGTAACACAGCGGCGCGACGCACCCCTCCGTCGGGCTCTCGGGCGCCCCATTAGAAGACGAAGAACTGTTTTGGTCCCAAAACTCCTTCTGCACCGAATACTTGTTGCTCTGCTTTTTCACCATGTAGCAACGTGGCATGTCGTCCGGATCGATTCACCGCGTCGAAAAAACCCCAAAAGAAATGTGCACTAGCGTATCCAGGAGGCTCGGCAGCGGGCGGTCGAGCGGAAAACAAACAGCTTCGCACCCAGTTGGGCAGCAACAAGTTGGAGCCACAGGTAAACAACCTGCAGGACACCAGTGGTCCTTCGACGGGTCCTGGACTGGCGCTGGTGCAGGTCCTGAACGCGAGCCGGTGTACGCCAACCCGCATATATCCTCTCGCGGCCGCTCACCCCCTCGGATCTAACATGGACGGCTTCGCAGGATATCGCAGGACGCGCTCATCCTTACATCACACTCGCCGGAGGCCGTTGCTCCAGTCTCGCTGTTGCTGTTGTCACCACCGTTTCGGGTTCGTTTTTTAATGGGATATAACTCACCACTCCCCGATTGAAATGCGTCTGGACGCCGCGATTCAGCGAAGGGATAGCGCACGGCGCACGCGCCCCCGTCCGTTGGAAGGATCGATAGCGAAACGACACCTGTTACCGGCTATGTCCATGTTGCGTCTCTCTCTGGCGCGGCCTTCCTGCATCTCCCACGCTGAGCGCGTATGATTGCGATTGCATTAACCGTCGGGGCGCTTTTCCATCGCCCTATATAGGGGAAGGAAGCGCAATCACGTTGCCGTTCGACGGTTCCCCTATTGCAACGTTTATTTTTGAACTTTTATTCGGGTGCTTTACGTAAGAATAGCGGTGTTGTAATGATTCGATCGAGGAGTTTATATTGAGAAAGTTGTGTTTATGCAGCGGGTTTTTTGGGGTGATTTACGGGAATTATTTTGTTTCTGCGAATCTAGTAGGTGTAAGGGGTTCTTCTAATAGGGTAGGTAGTATACAGGGTGTTAGAAAAATAGATGGAGGTATTTTAGAGGGAGATTCTTTGTTAATTGTAAGTTGATAGTTCCTTTTCAACTGTGTATGAATCTCTTAATTCTAAGCAACTTTTTCAAATAAACTTTTTGAATATTATGAATAGCAAAAAGATTATAGAAAATTTTAAAATTTCGAATATTTTCCAATACGTACCTGCTTAAATATGCAAATAAGATATGAAAAATAAATAAATTTCATATTTAATGAAGCAGGTACGTATTGGGAAATATTCGAAATTCAAAAATAATTAAAAATTTTTATCTTGCTTGGAATATTCAAAAAGTTTATTTGAAAAAGTTGCTTGGAATTAAGAAATTCATACACAGTTAAAAAAGAAGTATCAACTTACGATACACCCTGTATATGAAACAAAAACTTTCTATGGGTCCGGAAGTTTTCAGGATGTATCCTGTAGGATGTTAAATATAAAAAATATTAGCTGATTCGATTGAAAATTGGTATTGAAAAAGTTTCAAAAACACTCTTTTCTAGAAATTTTTTTGATTATTTCTTTTCCAAGGCACTTATTTTTTTTTACCAAAAATTTAATAAACCAATTTTGTCCAGTCGCATTCAATAAAAAGGTTTTTATTTTTTTTCTCCAAAAAGAAGTGAGATACGAAACAAATACAAGAGGTAAAAAAGTTGTATTTTTAGATGCTTAATGAAACAAAAAATATTATAGTTACAAAAAAGGCAGTGGCGTACATTTTTTTTCAATAATATTCTCTAAGGGTAGTTAGGGTTAAATTACCCTCTTAATACAACAAATAAAATTGCCAAATTTCAATAAGATAATGTCTTCAAAGGACTCACACGAAACCTCCAAAAGCCAACATTTTTTACAGCATTTCGCTCTACTTTTACATACACAATACCTACCCTATATAGGAGTTTGCTTAAGATATATTCATTAACACCCTGTAAATTTAATAAACCAATTTTATTCAGTCGCATTCAATAAAAAGGTTTTTATTTTTTTTTCTCCAAAAAGAAGTGAGATATGAAAAAAATTCAAGAGGTAAAAAAGATGTATTTTTAGATGCTTAATAAAACAAAAAATATTATAGTTACAAAAAAGGCAGTGGCGTACATTTTTTCCCAATAATATTCGCTAAGGTGCCCTCATGACGCCACTGGAATTAATAATTTTAAGCTACTTAGGGCTAAATTAGCCCCTTAATACAACATTGCCAAATTTCCATAAGATAATGTCTTCAAAGGACTCACACGAAACCTCCACAAATACCCACATTTTTTACAACTTTTCGCTCTACTTTTACATACACAATACCTACCCTATATAGGAGTTTGCTTAAGATATATTCATTATTAACACCCTGTATATGGGAATAAAATTGCAATTTGTAGGAAACTTGGTACGAAATTGTCAATTATTTTCAGTGTAGTAATGTCTGGATACGCAATTACAATTACAACAAGAGTTATAGTCGATGAGAGAGCGAAATTGAATTAACCGTTCGAGCAACAAATGTACAGAGAGCCGGGAATCGGGTTATCTCCGTCCGGATTCGAGCCGTCGTCGTCGGCGTCGTCGACGTCGTACATTGGATAATTGCTCAAAGAACCATTTTCACTACTCGCTGTTTATTTTCTTGTTTTTCGGCTGCGCGAACCGACTACAGAGGGCCGTAATGAAATTTGCCGGATTCCCCACTTGATGAATCAAAGCGTGCAACGCAAATATTAACTCTGGATACACGGCGACGTGCTCGCGATTATGCGAGTTAACGCGATTAATTCTTTCGGAATTCGAATGCGATGAAATTCGGGAATTATACGGCGGGTTTTTAGCGCTCGGGCTGTACGCTGCGCGTATTCAAATGAAGATTTAGCCGGTACGATTCGCACAAACTGCGGGAGTAAATCAAGGGAAGAAATGTAGTTTTATGGGAAATGGGGTCGTTTGTGATTCTTCCTATAAATTACGGGGGTAGCGTTTTTCCACCAGACTTTCGTGATCTCCGTTGAAACTGTAAATTACGGGTACAGGAAAATACGATCGTATTTTATTCCACAGGTGATTAGATTCGTTGTTAAAAAAATTCCTTTTGTGTTATATATTTTTTATACAACATAATTACGTGCATACCTCTTTCTGATTTTTCGCTTCAAAACTGTATAATTACAACGTTAATTCTATGGAGTTTAAAAGAGACCTCAACACCTCGCAAACGAAAAAGTTTTGCATATACTCACGAATTTGTGTATTAACCACAACATACGCATTCCGGTAATAATGTGGAATTTACCAGAAATTGTGCCTATTACAATAAAATCAGAGTATATTTTAACGACTTACCGTCACGATATTTTCTACTACTAAAGCCTATATAACTTATTTCATCCACGGGGCACCCTATATTGAAGACACCATCTCCAAAGGGCTCCAGGTCCCAAAGTTTTCGGTCTATTTCTACATACAGTGCTTTCGAAAAGTAACGAATAAATTCATTATTTCTGAAATTGAGAGTTTTTTGAAAATTTCCTCTGACACGTCGATTTTGTTTTAAATAAAGACACTTTTTGACATACAATCCATATTTGTGACGTAATCGTTATTCGAGATATGACGCCATCGACAATTTTATTAAATGGGACAGCCTGTATATTTTTGCATTTATAGATTCTACTCGATGAGCTGATTACAAAAAGGGGTCATACTTGGTATCGTGGTCTTATAATAAAGGCTATACAGCCACTCAAAAATCACACGTGGCTTTTGAATTTAGGGTCATCTAAATTCAAAATGTATAATTATACGCTCGAAAATTAACCAGAAACATCCAAAAACCTTCTAGAAATGACCAAAGAAATTTTCAAAAATGATTAAAAGTTCTAAATTGCCCAAAAACCTTCCAGTATATGGACCAAAAACCTTCCTGTAATGGCCAAAAATATTCCAGAAACATCCAAAAATCTTTCAGAAATTATTAAAATCCCTGAAATGATCAAACACATTCCTCAAATGCCACTAAATACCTTAAAATGACCAAAAACTATCCAGTATAACGACTGAAAACCTTCTAAAAATGAACAACAATTTCCAAAAACATCCAAAATATTTCCAACAACGCATTAAAACTAACCAGAAATATCCAAAACCCTTTCAAAAACATCCAAAAATCTTCCATAAATGACCAAAACCCTCCCAGAAATGAAAAAAACATGTGGAAGAGCTTCCTAAATTCAAATTTTTGTGATTTTTGAGTGGCTCTATAGACTTTATTATGAGACCAAGATACCAAGTATGACCCCTTTTTGTAATCAGCTCATCGAGTAGAATCAATAAATGGAAAAATATACAGGTTGTCCCATTTAATAAAATTGTCGATGGCGTCATATCTCGTATAACGATTACGTCACAAATATGGGTTGTATGTCAAAAAGTGCCTTTGTTTAAAACAAAATCGACGTGTCAGAGGAAATTTTCCAAAAACTCTCAATTCCAGAAATAATGAATTTATTCCTTACTTTTCGAAAGCTCTGTCTACTACCTACCCCAGAACTTCATCGATTAACACCCGGTATATTTGAATGGGTAATGGAAACCCGCCGCAATTTATTACGAATTTGTCCTCTAAGAAAGTCATCGACAGGATGAAAAACCGCGGCGCCTCCCATGGCCCGTAATTTAGGCCTAATAGCTCCGCCGTCGAGCTAAATCGATGGGTTTTTTTTCCTCCGGTTTTGATAGACGATGACATGAATAATGATAGAGCGTGAAAGCAACGCCGTCGACTTAGCCCTCATTTTACGCGGCGAGACTCTCAATGGAGGGCAATTTCTCCCCGGAAAGTGCTTCCTAATTTTCCGGCATTAGGCGCTGCATCGACCAAAAATTAACATCTGTATCGATCCTTCAAGCGCGACGAGAACTTTTTATTACACCGATCGATCAATAAACAAAAACCCCCATCGATCTCGCTAATGCGAGACTTGTACTTGCATATACAGGTGGAAATTCGGCGAACGTCGAAGTCCCCGGGGACGTCGCGACGCCCGGAGGTATACACTCTCACCTCATTCTCTCTGACGTTAATTTGACAAAGCAACAGCCTCGGAACGGATATCAACAGGTCGGGTGTCTTTCTCATCGCAGACATCCGAAAGGGAAATTAATTTCCCAGCAATTAAGCCGGCTCACTAATTATATTAGTTCGGTAGTTAGCTGGACCATCCTGTATACTTACCAGCAGATTGGACTGGAGTGAAGTTAGCATCAAAGGTATCAAAAAAATTTGTAATTTCGTATGTTATAATTTAGTGCTCAATGGAGAAGACCACGATGTGAGATATGCGGATTTCGACAAAAGATACGATTAGAAACGATTTTTTAGAGCTCAAAACCATTTTCAGTTGCTCAAAATGTGTTATAATTAAAAAGATATAGCCCTTCGAAATTTAAAAATTTCGGGTTTTTGACTCATACCTTATCAACCAATCATAAACCACTCACGTCTTGTTGTATAGTAAATAGTATGAATTTTCGAACGCAGTAACAAAGAATAGACAAACGAACAAAAATCAAACTGTCATTTGTCAGATTTTTCTGAAAAATGCACAAAACAAATTACACGAATTCCATTTCGGCACAAAACACTTTAATGATGATATTGACGTTGACAAAAATGTTGCCAAATAAATTTTTCAGGACCATTATTTGTGTTTTTAACACGAAAATCGATTACAATTTATACAGATGAAGATGTTATTTCTATATTAATATATCGAATTATCCATTAGGTAATGGAAGAAATGGATAAATCAGAAAATGTTTATTGCAATAAATATACAAAAAACGCACATTTTGCGGTGTAAAGAAGAGTAATAGGAAACGTGGCAAACTTGCTAAATGTGACTTCTCTTTGCAACTCTCGCTTTGATTGGAGCAGAGTGTATGACGATTGTGTGACGTTTTTCAAACTTTAAAAATTAATTGCGGCCTTATTTGGCCACAGAAAAAAATTAAAAATTCATTACGCGCCTTCTTAGAACACACGGTTTTGAAAAAAAAATTAAAAAAAAAGTCGTGGTCTTCTCCATTTATGAACTTAGCACCGCTATTTTCAATAGCAATTTTCTGCTCAACCAGTTGAGCAGTAAAATTAGGAATTGGGCACTAAATTGTGAATGAATTTTTAATGATGGGGCTGCTAAATTCACTCTGGTGTAGATTGGTGCAATGTGGGTGTAGGTTCCGGAAGAATGCCAATAAATACTCTTAGAGGTTTCTTAAATTACTTTTACAATGTATAGAGCAGTAGAGATAAATGAAGCGTGTCTAAAGCTGAGTGCATTTAAAGAGCGCTTTTCCGCACGCGTGAGGAACGTATCGCTCTTCTCCTAATTAAGATACGAACGTTATTTATTCGTACGTGAAAACTGCGCGGAGTTTCGTCGCCGAAAAGTCAGGCGCGCCATTGGTTATTTATGCAGGAAAAGTCAGACGTCGGGCCCCCGCGAAACTGATAACAAATGTTGTAGCTGTGTTCGTGATAGCACCAGATGAAAATGCTGTGAGTTATGACGACTCTTATCTCCCCCGTCAGTTATCCTTATTCGAATTTGCGTTCGCGTTTGATGCTTACGTGCATGTGCGGCCCCCCCTTTACACGCGGGGCCCTATCTGCGCACACACTTTGTGCCATTTCGATTGTATTTTACCGATATGTGGTAACCTGTACGGTTATACGGTTGATTTCTTTAAATATCTAGTGTGTTTTGAATGGAGAAGACCACGACTTTTTTTTAATTTTTTTTTTTTCAAACCCGTGTTTTCTAAGAAGGCGCGTAATGAAATTTTTATTTTTTTCTGTAGCCAAATAAGGCCGCAATTAATTTTTAAAGTTTGAAAAACGTCACACAATCGTCATACACTCTGCTCCAATCAAAGCGAGAGTTGCAAAGAGAAGTCACATTTAGCAAGTTTGCCACGTTTCCTATTACTCTTCTTTACTCCGCAAAATGTGCGTTTTTTGTATATTTATTGCAATAAACATTTTCTGATTTATCCATTTCTTCCATTACCTAATGGATAATTCGATATAATTATATAGAAATAACATCTTCATCTGTATAAATTGTAACCGATTTTCGTGTTAAAAACACAAATAATGGCCCTGAAAAATTTATTTGGCAACATTCTTGTCAACGTCAATATTATCAGTAAAGTGTTTTGTGCCGAACTGCAATTCGTGTAATTTGTTTTGTGCAATTTTCAGAAAAATCTGACAAATGACAGTTTGATTTTTGTTCGTTTGTGTATTCTTTGTTACTGCGTTCGAAAATTCATACTATTTACTATACAACAAGACGTGTGAGTGGTTTATGATTGGTTGATAAGGTATGAGTCAAAACCCGAAATTTTTAAATTTCAAAGGGCTATATCTTTTTAATTATAACACATTTTGAGCAACTGAAAACGGTTTTGAGCTCCAATAAATCATTTCTAAACGAATCTTTTGCCGAAATCCGCGTATCTCACATCGTGGCCTTCTCCATTGTCGAATATGACGACATTAGTGACGCGCATCCAAGTTTGTTTGGCACAAACTATACCTAGTAAATGAATGTATACAATATGATGAAAAAAATCGGATAAAATGGGGTATTTTTCGGCCGGTGGCAATCAGTAATCGCTGATAACGATAACGAGCGAGGATAAAGCTTTCGAATTCGAAAATTCCCCACGGCCGGCCGCAAACACAACACGCATCGCAAACGTATTTCACCGCATACGGTGCCGAAGTTAATTGCGGAGGTGTTGCGATTGCGGCCTTGTCGTGCCACTTTTGCCACAGGTAGCCGAATTTATAGTCCCGGCGCTCGCCGATTCCCACCAATTCCCATTTTTCCACCAACAACCACGCAATTTTACCCACTAAATTAGATTCAACAAGCTAATCCACAACCTTCTACATATACCCAAAACGTTGTTATTTAATAGTACATACGCTTAAGCACTCGCAAAAATTTTAGCCTATAGACTATAATAAAGCTTCGCAGGCGGCCGGGGGCGGCCCACCGCCCGTCCCCGACACGCATACGTGATGGATTCACGGGAAAATACGACGTTGTAAATCACTGCCGCTACCGCCGGTTGCCGCTATCTGGATAACTCTCGTGCCGACCTCTATCAGATGACCTGCGTGATCTCCCTTGATGGATCTACGGCCGCGTATACGCGGCGAACGTACGTGTACGTCGCCCTGCCGCCCCACCGCCGCCCCTTTTTTCCCGCGCCCGATACAAAGCGATCAAACTTCCGACCGGTCAATCTCCAAATGCCACTAATTAATTGCTCCAAAATCCCAATTTACCCGAAAAATTGGTACTAGATGATACTAGAATGTGCATGCCTATACTAGAGTAGATCTATACTAGAATAGGTCTCTATTAGAATAGGTTTCTACTAGACTGGGTCTCAATTAGAAGAAGTATTTACTAGTCTAGGTCTCTACTAGATTAGGTTTCCATTAGAAGAGGTCTCTACTAGATTAGGTTTATACTAGAAGGTCTCTTCTAAAGGAGGTCATTACTACAAGGTCTCTACTAGAATTGGTCTCAACTGCAAGGTCTCTACTAGAATTGGTCTCAACTGCAAGGTCTCTACTAGAATTGGTCTCAACTGCAAGGTCTCTACTAGATTAGGTTTATACTGGAAGCTCTCTTCTAAAAGAGATCATTACTACAAGGTCTCTACTAGAATTGGTCTCAACTGCAAGGTCTCTACTAGATTAGGTTTATACTGGAAGCTCTCTTCTAAAAGAGATCATTACTACAAGGTCTCTACTAGAATCGGTCTCAACTGCAAGGTCTCTACTAGAATTGGTCTCAACTGCAAGGTGTCTACTAGATTAGGTTTATACTGGAAGCTCTCTTCTAAAAGAGATCATTACTACAAGGTCTCTACTAGAATTGGTCTCAACTGCAAGGTCTCTGCTAGAATTGGTCTCAACTGCAAGGTCTCTACTAGATTAGGTTTATACTGGAAGCTCTCTTCTAAAAGAGATCATTACTACAAGGTCTCTACTAGAATTGGTCTCAACTGCAAGGTCTCTACTAGAATTGGTCTCAACTGCAAGTTCTCTACTAGATTAGGTTTATACTGGAAGCTCTCTTCTAAAAGAGATCATTACTACAAGGTCTCTACTAGAATCGGTCTCAACTGCAAGGTCTCTACTAGAATTGGTCTCAACTGCAAGGTGTCTACTAGATTAGGTTTATACTGGAAGCTCTCTTCTAAAAGAGATCATTACTACAAGGTCTCTACTAGAATTGGTCTCAACTGCAAGGTCTCTGCTAGAATTGGTCTCAACTGCAAGGTCTCTACTAGATTAGGTTTATACTGGAAGCTCTCTTCTAAAAGAGATCATTACTACAAGGTCTCTACTAGAATTGGTCTCAACTGCAAGGTCTCTACTAGAATTGGTCTCAACTGCAAGTTCTCTACTAGATTAGGTTTATACTGGAAGCTCTCTTCTAAAAGAGATCATTACTACAAGGTCTCTACTAGAATTGGTCTCAACTGCAAGGTCTCTACTAGAATTGGTCTCAACTGCAAGGTGTCTACTAGATTAGGTTTATACTGGAAGCTCTCTTCTAAAAGAGATCATTACTACAAGGTCTCTACTAGAATTGGTCTCAACTGCAAGGTCTCTACTAGAATTGGTCTCAACTACAAGGTCTCTACTAGATTAGGTTTATACTGGAAGCTCTCTTCTAAAAGAGATCATTACTACAAGGTCTCTACTAGAATTGGTCTCAACTGCAAGATTTCCACTAGAGTAGGCCTCAACTGGAATAGGTCTTTACTAGAAGATATCTCTACTAGAATTTACCTCGAAATGAACTAGATTTTGATGAATCATCATCATTATCATCATCATGTGACGACCAAGTAGTTCTTGTAAATAATTTTTCTTGTGAGATTTTTTGGTTGATGATGCACCTATAAGGAGAATAATTCGATAAATAATCGGGCGGCGGTCCATTATATCCGTCCCTTCGGTATTGTCTGGTGTTATGGCGGCGGCTAACAATAACAAAAGAGGAGTTGAAACAAAGCGAAACCAGATTCGCGTCCCGCGGATATGCGGCCCCCATTTTCGAGGATTTATTGTGATAGCCTCTCCGTCGAAGCCGCAATCGGATTTAGTCCGGGCACCCGGGCTAAGTCCCATCGCGCCAGGACCGTTGCCCATACTGGAGGAAAAAATTGTTACTGGAAACGCGTTATTTCCAGATATTTCCAGATTTTTGTGTGTTGGATATGTTCCAATTTGTAAGTATTTACTTGTTACTAGGAGCTAGAGATGATTCTTGCGGTGGGTTATGTTGTAGCGGGGGGGTTTTATTCCGCCCGGAAATTTCTGGGTTTGACCCTGCCGGATTCTGTCGTTCGTCTTTCGCGTTGGAAAAATTACTCCGGTTTATGTCGGCGTTCATTCTCCGCGTTTTCGAAAATTGGCGGTTGCCCGTTACCGCGCCAAATGAAATAACTGCGGATAACTTCGGGTTCAATAAGGAGAAAGTGTTTTCCATCTAAGTTATGAGTTTCCCTTTTTTGCGGTCGTTCTTACCCCATTCGCGCGATTTTATCTAAGTACGGGGAATCGGAAGGTTCTTTGTATATATTAATGTCGTCATTAGTGACGTACATCTAACTTTATTTTGAATAAACTATATGTGAAGATTTTATAGGAGTGCATACGGGGTGGGCGAAATAAATTTGTATTCAATTTGTGTACATATTTAGGTAGCTAACTGGTGGACTATCGGTGAATAAGCATGGGAAGTTAGTAGTATTATCAATCGGTTAATCGAAAAGGCAAGTTTAAAGGGTTCTCCCGGCGATATCGCGTAATTTCCTACATCTCAATTAATTCGAAACCGACTCTCTAACGACAAAAGTTTAATTGTTTCGCTCGCGATTCCTGCGGCACGTCGAATTTTCGGAAAATATTCCGGCGAAGGGGCGGCCGCCGCCGCCTCGCCGGATCAATAGCACCTGTAGAAGCAATTACGGCCGAACTTTCGGCGATTAAATTGAATTAGTTTAAGGTCGCGGCCATTACGTCCCGGGACCCGCTTTCCCGATGGAAAAACGCGCATAAGAAGGGCGCATAATGAACTAGGGTAGGCGAAAAGGGTGTTGTTTTAATCGAGAATTTCCTTTCCAAAAGAGAAAAGTATTACACTCAAATCCACCGCAGGTTGAGCGCCGATTTCCATACATACAATAATTTAATAAGTAACGCTGTAATAGGTAATTAAAGCTAGTGCGGCGTCGCGACGGCAATTAAACCGCTCTAAACTATCTCGATTATTGCGCATATAACAAGTGGCCGGGCGCAAAGGAGCATTTACATTAACATTTAAATGTACAGAGGGCGCGGAAGGACCATCGCGAGGATTATGGTAATCGCGCGACAAAAGGAATATTCGAACCTTGAAGAACGACTATGGAACGCCAGGAACCGTTATGGGAGTTACCATAGTCCGGGGGCTTATGCTCTATTTCTATTTCACCAACCCATTTTTAGGAAACCCAATTTTAGGTACCCAATAGGACTGGTGTTTGAAAATTGGATTAAAATTGCAGCTAGAAGCTTGAAATAAATTGCCACCAACAGTGAGGTTAATATTTTTGGAAATTTCCTATGATTTTCGTCCTTTGAGAGTACAGCTGATTTGTTCATCGCAGAGCCTTCGAACATTAATATATCATCTTTAAATCGTAAGTATAAAGTTATAGTTAATATAACGAAAGATCATTCTATTAGTGATGTTTTAAACAAAAATTGTGAAAATACACTCAAAATTAACAACATTAAGAATGATTTTTAGTTACTCGTATAACCAAAAGTAGGGTTAGAATGGTAGAGACCTTCGAGAGTACAGCTGATTTGTTCATCGTAGAGCCTTCGAACATTAGTATATCATCTTTAAATCGTGAGTATAAAGTTATACATGTTAATATAACGAAAGATCATTCTATTAGTGATGTTTTAAACAAAAATTGTGAAAATACACTCAAAATTAACAACATTAATAATGATTTTTATTTACTCGTATAACCAAAAGAGGGTTAGAATGGTAGGTATTTCTTATCTAATGTACTTTTGTAGTACTTACCTAAATCGAATTTCACCAACATAAGAAATCCTTTACTAAAAAATAGATAGATAAAAAGTTGATTTTTACAGTTTTCTGCATGTTTATTATACAGGGCGTTAGGTAAGTTGATACTTCTTTTTTAACTGTGTATTAATCTCCTAATTCTAAGCCACTTTTTCAAATAAACTTTTTCAATATTATGAAAAAAAAAACAAAAATTTTAAAAAATTTTTCATATTTATAATAAATATGAAATTTATTTATTTTTCGGCATTTATTTGCCATAAATAAATTCTAAAAAATTCGAAATTCTTTCTAAAAATTAAGAAATTTGATGTTCAAATGAGATAAGTATAAGTAATCGAATGTCTTTAATCGAGTTTACAGGTGAGGAATTGTTGTGGAAATGATGGAGTGTATAATTTTGTAGATTCGGCCTCCGGACTAAAATCGAAATGCAAATATCATCGCGCTAACTGGAGTTCTTTAACGATCTGTAGGTAATTTTATCATGTCGCAAACTTAATGTAAATTACCTAAGCTGAAGCGGTATTTAATAATTAATTCCGTCAAATCGGGCGCTGGGATTCCATCTCGCACATGTACTATCAAAATTGATTAAAATTCGGCAGCAACGGCACAATGCCGGTGTAACAAAAAAAACCGAAACGAAAAATTCCAACCGCCAGATCGAATGCCGCAACTTCGTTAGTTCGGTCTATAACGAGAGCGAAAAGGGAGCCCCTCCCGGGGGAGCCCTAACCATTTCGAACTGTTGCTTCGCCGGATTCTTTTCCCCCACGAAAACTCGCATCGCCTATTGCTCATTTTCCCGTTTTTCTCTTCGCCCGACCCTTTTCAAACTAACCAAAAAATAGTCGACAAGTCAGGGAATTTATTCACCGAGCCACGCCATTCAATTCCTCCCTAATTTAATCCATCCCGGCCTCTACTCCACCAATTTCTCCTCCAAGTTTATCAAATATCTAACATAAATCCAACATACTGCATATATTACACTAACAGTAGGTGTTAACTATAAGTGTGTTAATGTTTGCGTGTGTAGGGGTTGGCCCGCGGACTATAAAGGAGTCCTTGGCACGGCCGAAAGCCATCAGGAAGCGAAATGGCCGGCGGCGAAAAATTTAATCCGGCTCCCGAGGCTCGTTAAAAAAATCGGCCGGGTCCGGCGTTCGATTTTCCGCGAAAGCGAATAATTTCCCGGCCTAATTAAAACCGGCAGGACGCGATAAATATCCTGCGAGTTGGACGACTTTCTTGCGACTCCTGCCAACAATACCCCGGCCGCATAAAATCCGAAACGTCGGGCGGGAGATAATTCCTCGCCGGGATGCGGAATAGGTTATATACAGGGTGTCCCACGATCTGTAAATGGATAAATTTTTGGACACATTGTATGAAGGGAGTATACCCCTTCAAAGTTTTGGAAAATTAATCCCGGAGTGGATGGTTATAAGTTTATCGATTCAACAACAGGGGGTGTTTGTGGGGTGGTTGTAAAATTGGAAAGTGATTCGGAGCCAAAAGGCCGAAAGGAAATGCGCAAATTGCAGCGACATTAATCAACGTCGCCGGGCTAGATGTAGTGCAGGAGATTTTGCATTCCGCGGTCCGTTTTTTGGCGGGCGGGGGGGATTTTTTGGCAGCGGCCCGCCATCCGCTTCTTGGCGGAAGCGCCACGCGTATAAATCGGACGGGTCCCGGCCCGAGGAGGGCCGCCCGGGCGATAAATCCTGCCCGGTTCTCTTGCTCGGATGCGAATTCTCTTATGTTTATTTATGTTTGTTTGCCTGCGAACACGTGTTGACCAATAAGAAATAAAGATGAGCGTTCTATATCAATATATTTTCTACGCCATAAAGTTCAAGTAGATGCCGTATTACGATTGTGTACTATAATATATGGCCTACTATTTCTGTTCCGGTTGGATTTATGATATTTTTTTCTCTTCGGGCGTTTATACGAGACGTTTCGGCGGAGAAGAAATGGTTTATTTAGTTAAACGGGCGCTTTATTACGATTTATTACAATACAAGTAGCATTTCGTTTAGTACACCAACACCCCGTACACTAAAAACACGAAATTATTGTGGTGAATTATTCGAAAATGTCCTTTTGTTAACGATTTAATTATGCTTAAAATAATTACAACTTCCAATTCATTCGATTAACATCGAAATAATTACTCGAATTTAACGAATTGACCAACGTTGTTGTACAGGGTGGTCCAATTTTCCCTCAATTTATTTAAAGATTCAACAAAAATAGATTTTAATCTTCAACTTTAATGCGCGATTTCACTAACCAATTCTTAACGTTAGGTAGGTAATACTTAACCCGTATTTAGGAAGTTCTAAGTACATAGTGCAATGGAGAAGACCACGATGTGAGATATGCGGATTTCGGAAAAAGATACGATTAGAAATGATTTATTGGAGCTCAAAACCGTTTTCAGTTGCTCAAAATGTGTTATAATTAAAAAGATATAGCCCTTTGAAATTTAAAAATTTCGGGTTTTGACTCATACCTTATCAACCAATCAAAAACCACTCACGTCTTGTTGTATAGTAAATAGTATGAATTTTCGAACGCAGTAACAAAGAATACACAAACGAACAAAAATCAAACTGTCATTTGTCAGATTTTTCTGAAAAGTGCACAAAACAAATTACACGAATTGCAGATCGGTACAAAACACTTTACTAATAATATTGACGTTGACAAGAATGTTGCCAAATAAATTTTTCAGGACCATTATTTGTGTTTTTAACACGAAAATCGATTACAATTTATACAGATGAAGATGTTATTTCTATATTAATATATCGAATTATCCATTAGGTAATGGAAGAAATGGATAAATCAGAAAATGTTTATTGCAATAAATATACAAAAAACGCACATTTTGCAGGAGTAAAGAAGAGTAATAGGAAACGTGGCAAACTTGCTAAATGTGACTTCTCTTTGCAACTCTCGCTTTGATTGGAGCAGAGTGTATGACGATTGTGTGACGTTTTTCAAACTTTAAAAATTAATTGAGGCCTTATTTGGCCACAGAAAAAAATCAAAATTTCATTACGCGCCTTCTTAGAACACACGGTTTTGAAAAAAAAATTAAAAAAAAGTCGTGGTCTTCTCCATTGTAATTGAGGACACCCTGTATAAAGCAGGGGACCGTTCGAGACCCCTTTATGCAAACGAAATTATAATCAACCGGGAATGATTTGTGCGCCGAATTAATTTTTCCGAAAATTCCATTCCTGGATTATTTATCGGCGGGCTTTCGTTTTTGTTTTTATTGTTTACGGTTTTAATGGCCGCCGGCCGATCAAACGTCACAATATAGAGGCATTAATTAAAGTCGGTTTTATGGGGCATTATGTTTATGATAGATACGTCGCGTTAACTATTTTAATTCGCGAATCAATTTGTATTTGTACACCAGCAAGTTAAACGGTTGCGGTTAGCGTTTTAACGACAGGGAATTATATAATAGATATAGTTTTATTTCGTGAGCAAAAACCTTTAGTTAAAGCTCCGTAAGCAATGAAGTTCCGCAAGGATATTAGAATAAACCGCCGGTGGTGCAATAATAATTAGAGAGTTTATTATAAAATAATAGGAGTAGGTAATGGTAATTATATTAACGCGGGGATCCGCCCGGTGCACATATGGTAATGTCGTGGAAACTCGCGTCGAGCTGTTAATAAAGAAAGTCGCGTTTAGAGCGCATTTTAATTAGAGACCGTAATTAGTGCAGCTTGTGTTTTCGCCTGTGTATCCCCGTTGTTTACCCGTCCTGGCGGAGGTCCTTTTGTGTAAGGTGACGCCCGTAAAAAAAGATTGTCGACGACGAATTTTTTATTCGCGCAAACATTTAATGCGCTTATCACGTTAAAAATATATTATCTCAGAATTATTTGGCACACAGTTTTGGCTCACTGTTCGCTCTAATATACAGTGTGTCCCGCGACGAGTTAAAACTATTTATAATGGAAAAATTATTATACAGTGATTTCGAAAAGTAACGAATAAATTCATTATTTCTGAAATTGAAAGTTTTTCGATAATTTCCTCGATTTTGTTTTAAACAAAGGCATTTTTTGACATACAACCCATATTTGTGACGTAATCGTTATTCGAGATATGATGTCATTGACGATTTTATTAAATGGGACGCCCTGTATATTTTTACATTTTTAGATTCTACTCGATGAGCTGATTTAGAAAAGGGGTCATACTTGATATCTTGGTCTCATAATAAAGTCTATACAGCCACTCAAAAATCACAAAATTTTGAATTTAGGAAGCTCTTCCACATGTTTTTGTTCATTTCTGGGAGGGTTTTGGTCATTTCTGGAAGATTTTTGGATGTTTTTGAAAGGGTTTTGGACGTTTCTGGTTAGTTTTTATGCGTTGTTGGAAAGATTTTGGATGTTTTTGGAAATTTTTGTTCATTTTTGGAAGGTTTTCAGTCGTTATACTGGATAGTTTTTGGTCATTTTAAGGTATTTGGTGGCATTTGAGGAATGTGTTTGATCATTTCAGGGATTTTAATAATTTCTGAAATATTTTTGGATGTTTCTGGAATATTTTTGGCCATTACTGGAAGGTTTTTGGTCCATATACTGGAAGGTTTTTGTGCATTTTAGAACTTTTAATCATTTTTGAAAATTTCTTTGATCATTTATAGAAGGTTTTTGGACGTTTCTGGTTAATTTTCGAGCGTATAACTATACATTTTGACTATAGACTAGAAAGATTTTGGATATTCAGATCCACCAAAATTCTAAATTTTATGATTTTTGAGTGGTTGGATAGCCTTTATTTTAAGACCAAGATACCAAGTGTGACCCTTTTTTGTAATCAGCTCATCGAGTAGAATCTAAAAATGCAAAAATATACAAGGTGTCCCATTTAATAAAATTCTGGATGACGTCATATCTCGAATAACGATTTCGTCACAAATATGGGTTATATGTCAAAAAATGCCTTTGTTTAAAACAAAATCGACATGTCAGAGGAAATTTTCGAAAAACTCTCAATTTCAGAAATAATGAATTAATTCGTTACTTTTCGAAAGCACTGTAGTATAATAATGAAAATAAATTTATATTTCTATATGAGATCTATGTATGTACACAGAATTTTGGGACACCCTATATTACTGCCAGGACCCCTATATTAGTGCCTTCGCCAAAATTCTCAACTAGAATCCTACTTATTCTCATGAAATACAAAGTTATATAACAAAAATTAGGTCGCTAATTAACTTGTAAATTTTCGCATTCTCAGTTTGTAGCGCTAATTCGAATGGCCTGTAATCCCAGCATGTCGATTGCGAAACACATTCTTCATCGCATAAAACGTAGGAGATACATTTTAAAACTTTTATACGTTTTGTAAATCCTTTCTTCTAGTATATATTTGGTTTGATTGGATGCGCCTAATAAAATTAACGCGGCGACGTTAATATTAAAAAAAATAACGCGAATGTTGAATTACATCACTAATAGCCGTTGCGAAAGTTTAATCGGCATTATTTAATTATATCTTGGCTGGGACGTGCATGTACGGTCGAGGATTTATTTGAAATTTACACTTAAATTAGAGGACAACAAATAATTCTTTTTCATGCTTCGATTATACAACTGTAAGAAATAATAATCAGTAGTACAAATAGCCGGAGATTTCTGATTTATGTTTGCCATCTTTATTAACTTCAATGTATAAAAGGAAGTGGTAGATAAATAACTACGTGCATTTCACTTCGATTGACCAAATACCAAATTGTTGCTAAGTATAATTTCTGGTTTCTCGACAACTTTCTCTCCCGTGCGCGTACTTACATACATCTTTTTGTAAAGTAATATGTCTTTTTGTTGGTCAATGTCTCTCGATTCCTGTTTTATTTCAACACCGAAATCTGACCTAAAACACGCCACTTTAACACAAAATAAATAACCAAAGCCCACAATAGAGATGTAATTTAATTAATCGAAACGTTCCAAAATAACTGTACTTCATATTAGCAAGCTGTTAGTGAAATTCTCAACTAGGAACTCGTATAAAACAAAATAAAATTCGCTTGCGATGATGATGATGATGGACGATCATGAGATCGGGCTGTAATTTCACGATTTCGATAATTGCTTTCCTTAAAACAATCATGTAACGTCAAGTAAAGTAGAAAAAAAAACGATACTTTTGAAGATGTAATCCATGTTGCAACAATTTCCTCTATTAGCCATTCGACCTAATTGTATTTTCACATCATGCTTCGCCTTATTAATCGCTTTCTATTCGCCGATGCACAGGAAGCGATCTCGATGGTGTTCGAAGCATCTTAAAAAAATCGATTGCTCGTTATCGATTATTATCGATTTTTAAGAGAGATGTATCGAAAACGTAGCTGTTTTGGATTTATTTATTAGAGATTTATGTAATTTATGTAAAGGTTTCTAAAATAATGTAAACTTTGTAAATTCATATTGTCACTAGATTCATTTAGAACCTGTCATATCGAATTGACGCCATAGAAGATAAAAATTTTTGACATTCACGGCCAACTTGCACCAAAGGACACTTATGGAGCTTTAAGCATTTAAAATCGATTGCTAGATTATCGATTATTCCGATTTTCGAGGAAGATGTATCGGAAACGCCGCTGTTTGGATTTGTTTATTGAAGATTTATTTAATTTATGTAAAGGTTTGTAAAATAATGTAAACTTTGTAAATTCATATTGTCACTAGATTCATTTAGAACCTGTCATATCGAATTGACACCATAGAACATAAAATTTTTTGACATTTACGGCCAACTTGCACCAAAGGACACTTATGGAGCTTTAAGCATTTAAAATCGATTGCTAGATTATCGATTATTCCGATTTTCGAGGGAGATGTATCGGAAACGCCGCTGTTTGGATTTGTTTATTGAAGATTTATTTAATTTATGTAAAGGTTTGTAAAATAATGTAAACTTTGTAAATTCATATTGTCACTAGATTCATTTGGAACCTGTCATATTGAATTGACGCCATAGAACATAAAATTTTTTGCCATTTACGGCCAACTTGTACCAAAGGACACTTAATGGATGTTTATAGAGATTTCAGCATCTAAAATCGATTACTAGATTATCGATTATTCCGATTTTGGAGCGAGATGTATCGGAAACGCCGCTGTTTGGATTTATTTATTGAAGATTTATTTAATTTATGTAAAGGTTTCTAAAATAATGTAAACTTTGTAAATTCATATTGTCACTAGATTCATTTAGAACCTGTCATATCGAATTGACGCCATAGAACATAAAATTTTTTGACATTTACGGCCAACTTGTACTAAAGGACACTTAATGGTTGTTTATGGAGCTTTAAGCATCTAAAATCGATTGCTAGATTATCGATTATTCCGATTTTGGAGCGAGATGTATCGGAAACGCCGCTGTTTGGAAAGGTGAAAGGGGACAGGCAGATGTTCCTCAAAGTGCCCAATAACGATCGCAGATCTAGTGCCGGCGTTGCGTGGAGTTTCACTTTTTTAAATTTACCCAACTAATTTCTAATTAATTTCCTTCGGCGACACGCCTCACGAAAATCTTCGTAAAAATGCAAACATCTTTTTTGTGGCTCCGCGATGATGGTGCTCTCGGGTAAAGTGTGTCAAAGCCTCAAAATAAATTACCGAATATAAGTACTTTCTACAGCAAAAAATGCCCGATTTATTCGAGGCTCTTGCGTAACGTAAAAACGATTATTTTTTATGCCAAAATTAACATCTGTTGTTACACCAACTTCTTTTCTTATTACAAATTTTGCGTACTTAATTATCATTCTATACTCATTTAATTAACGCATTTTTTTCCTAACCTCCTTTACCCACTACAAGAAAACTCTTTAATAATTCATTTCAATTTGTTCTCTCTCCGTCTCTGCGATAGATACGAATCCGGCGAGCACTTAGTTTCTTATTAGCGTTATCGAGAAGTGAAGGGAATCCCGCGGTGGTTTTTTAACGTCTTCTTCTTTTCCCGGCGACTCGGAGAATCGAGCAAAAAGGCCAGGGGTCATTTATTGGCTGCTCGCACGCAATAAGTGACCCGTTAAATGAAAGTACCGTCCGGTACAGCCTCGGTGAGAGTGAAGAAACGCGATTCGAAACCGAAACGTTTCGAATAGCGCATAAATAACGGTTAATTAGCGGTCCCCATCTCTAGGATTAATCCATTTGTCGGTTAATAAAAGTTTTATTGGTTTATTATAATGAAATTATTAACTTGGCTCCTTCCTGGGTATCGGTAATTGATGGTTTCCTGCTTAGCAGAATGCACTTTCTCTGCAGGGTTTTCGAAAATGTATCTAATACCGAATTTATTTTCGCGATGAAAAAATGATTAAAAAATTAATGGTATAGCGTGGGAGTGCGTTCAATCAAACTTTAATAAGAAATGACATAACTAATTAGTTTTTTTTAAATTCATTACACTCTCTAGTATAAATCTTTGAGTTTGTAAATGGAGGATACTTTCATATTAGAGGTCGTGGTTTGTTCGATTTCTTACATGGGTATTCAATGGAGAAATGTGGGTGTATTTTTTTTCGAAAGTATCCCAACAAACTACACATTCATGCACTGTTAATAAATATTCTAATGTATTTAATTCGATAATATATTCAGCGACACTATGCACAATGCAGGCGTTATTTTTCAACTTCGTTGCGAGCACAACGAGCTGTTATTGTTTGCTTGTCTCCAATCGTCCTTTCACTAAAAAAAGTTTGTAGGAAGACTTTCTGGTGTGTCGAAGGTCAAAGTCCTGCTAAATCAAATTTGCGTTCTACTTTCTACTAATTTCCATTAAAGAACAAAACCGGGTTTGTGTACTCCGTGCCTCAACGAAGGGTTTGTTGATTGGGTCGATTAAAATGGCGAAATCGATTGCCGCAATCGATTGTATCCATTCGATTTTATCGAACAGCTACTGTGAGGTAATTGTTTAAAATGTAATTAGACTAGTAAAGTATTTGGAAAGGTAAATTACCGCTACCTACACGAAAATAGCGTAGCATATGGTGTGAAAATATTTTCTACCTAACATCCTTGAAACCGAAATTAAGAGTTTCTAAGCAATTTTAAATGTTATTCAACTTCTTTTAAGAAAGAAGAGCCTCGCAGTTCCATTAACACCAATAGAAAATATTAATTGTTCATTGTTACTCTTGTTTACTCTTTCTCGAATAAGAAACAGACTGCATTTAAATGGAACATAAAAGCACATTCTTCGTTATGTCTGCAACAAACAATGGCAGCTGTGACGAATTAATGTGAAAATGGCTTATGTAATAAATATCTAACAGAACTAAATCGATTGGGCAGATACATCTTCTATGTCAGTAACTTTTGTTACGTGGAATATATTCAATATGTGGTTGGGTATTCTCGATTTTTATTCTAATTACTTCCCGCTTCGTTCCGAATTAACTTGATGTGCAAAAAATTACGTAATTCACGAATTCCTACTAGCAACAAAGGTAGGTATTTGCTGAAAAAATTCTTATACGCTAATACGCGAGTTTAACACGTCCGAGTTAATTAATGTTGTAGTTTAGTGTCACTGTAAAAAATTGCATACTGAGTTAATGTAGGCGTAAAAACAGTGAGATAAGCGAGGGTAATTAAAAAATAATTTCTGGATAAAATATCTGGGTTTTGCGACTGCATTAAATTGGAGCTGAATCTGTCTGGACGTCAGAAAAGTTCCCACTCAAATTACAAATTTAATTCACTAAACAGTTATTGCTGCATTGTACATTGTCTTATGCTTAATGGGCGCCTCCATTTACCTTAAGTAACCGTGAACATCGCGCATAAAGAAGATATCTTTCACCACAGAGTATTAACCAATTGTAAAATACATAGAATTGCAATATTTATGATTTACTTGCTGTAAAATTTCATATGCCAAAAATGCCGTTTAAAAATTATAAACGGGCAATAATATATTTAATTAACCGTACGGGCGATTGGTCGAATGGGCTTCTCGAAATCAAAAATGTTTAGAAAGTGATTAATTGTATGTGTTAAAGTTAGCTTGATTGATGCTTTAAAAATCTCAAAAAAGTGCATTTTTTGAACCACCCTATATAAAAAAGCCCTAGATGATTTCTGGAACGTTCTGACAAGTAAGTGCTCAAGTATTTACGAGTTTGTTTGGATTATTCTGCAAACGATTAAAATATGCGTATTTTCTGTAGCTCCTCCACAAATACTAGCAGAGCGTTTCGGTACTTGACACGATTACCCACCTGCCTGTACAGAAGATTATGGTGTTTCGAAAAAGGTGAAAGGATTGGAAGATGCATTAATAAGTTTAGATACACCCCACATTATCTACATACGTACTGTATTTGCTAACACTCGAAGAATCATTAATATAAGTCATACATTAACTGGCTGGGTTCGTCGATTAGAGTAGACCAAAGAAATATATTACCAAATTACAGTGGTATATAGAATAAAATTTATGACACATCTTAGGCTTATTCAACCCATTAATTACGTATACTGTAACTAATTGACGAATTGGATTCTTCCTACATTCCTAGAGCAGCAGGAATAGAGTGAATAATGCGTACAAACATACCGCATTAGATACCTACATTACTGAAGTAGAAAAAAAACAGCAGGAAAGTCAGATTTTACGCGAAAAAGAAACCTATTGTCTTATCGCGAGTGGGTATTCCACAAATTAGGAATTCTTACTGTTTGGCGTACGCTCGCATTTGCATCAAGTAGCGATATATCAAACGTTAACGCTTCGAATACGAATCAAGGTTCAAACGATCGGCGCAATCCTCGCGATCTCATCATAATATATTTTCTATTTTATTAGAATATTAAGCGTTAACCTGGTTTTATTTAACAGATTTGGTAACGATAATTGCTGCTCAGATTGCGACCGATACGAGGCGAGTCCGAATACATCTTCAATCATCCGCAAAGAGCCACTTTTATCAGTAACTCGATTCTTATTGACTTTCCCTCGTACATCACTCATCTGTTATATCTCATTTTTGACATACTAGATGTTATGTGTACATACTCGTGTTTTGTTTAAATTTATTTAAAATTAGCCATTCCCTGGTAGGTTAAAAATTAATTGAATCATGTCTAGGTCTTCTACAAGCATACTTCGTCTCAAAAACTATTAGTAATTTGTACTTATCGGTATGAAGACGTACCTAGAATGTAATT
Source organism: Phyllotreta cruciferae (assembly GCA_917563865.1). Classification (NCBI taxonomy): domain Eukaryota; kingdom Metazoa; phylum Arthropoda; class Insecta; order Coleoptera; family Chrysomelidae; genus Phyllotreta; species Phyllotreta cruciferae. The sequence goes on from OU830613.1 coordinate 2,243,403, forward strand.
AAATTTGTTTCACGTCCATCGGCCTTGTGCCAAATGTCAAGAAATTAATATGTTAAAAATATCGAATGATGCTCGATGATCTAAAGCGTATTTAATTATTAGATTTATGTAATTTATATAAAAGTTTCTAAAATAAATGAGAATAATGTAAATTTAATTCATATTGTACTAGATTAATTTAGTACCTGTCATTTATCAAAAGCGAATTGAAACCATAGAACAATACATTTTTGACATTTACGGCCAACTTGCGCCAGAGAACAATTAAATGTCTATTTTCATGTAAAAAAACGCCGGTTTCAACTTCACATTGTTAATGTATATAAATGTTTATAAAATAAACGAGCATAATGTAAATTAAATCCATTTTTGTAAATTAATATTGTACTAGATTAATTTAGTACCTGTCATTTCTCAAAAACGAATTGACACCATAGAACAATAAATTTTTGACAGTTACGGCCAACTTGTACCAAAGAACAATAAAATGTCTAATTTCATGTAAAAAAAAGCCGGTTTCAACTTCACGTAGCTAATTCGCGTTAAAAAATAAAAAATCTGTGCGGGTTCTGAGCGAATTCATGGCCAAACTAGCCGTTGGGCAACGTGTTTTGATTTCGACACGCTTCGTATGTGTCACTCGAGAAAGACGCATTGAAGACGTTTCAAAAACGGCCTCTTGATGTTCGGGCCGGTTGCCAAATCGATATATCGATTATAAATCAAATCGATGCTAATTAACGTTCTGTAACGAAGATGAATTCGAAACGAACTAAATGAATGATTAGGTAAACCATTGAAATTTCCATTCAGAATCTAAATTAATTAGTATGCAAAAATAAATGTGCCGATCATAATTTATCGAAATTATTTTGGTGGAGCGTGTGCCAAAAAATGTATAATGCAATATTGTAATTTATTGTAATTATTCGTTTGAAATGTTATATTCGACACAATATTAAGGTAAATCCCCGATTATTTTCCATTATGTAAAAGTGTATACAGGAAGGATCCGATTAGCAACGCGCTGTCAACAACTCCGCTATTAATTAGGCGTAGGTGCTGCCAATTAATAATAGTTCACACTGTACAAACTCAACCTAGTGACCTCGTCGTCTTGAATTTTGGCAGAAACCACCTGTATACCTACAGGAGGATGTACAAGTGTGAAAGTAGTCGATGGCATCTTCAGAAGACACGGTTCCCACCCCCTCTATAGGCCGATATAAAAACACCAAAACATCCGAGAATCGGTACAGTCACCACTCGACCCAGTCATCACAGGCATCATGAACTCTTTCAGTGTGGTAAGTGGAAAGAATTGAAAAAAAAAATTGTTGAGGATTACGCGAGTGCGTTCGCCCAATCGTGGAAAGGGAAACTCCGGGCTGACACAAATGGAGTTTTAATTTTTGTGCTTCAAGTGTTCAAAGTGTTTATTTTTTTTATATAAATATTTATCTTTTGGTTAAAATCAGTGCGTAAAGTAATAACAGAAAGAAAAACCCATTTGTGTTTCATCGATTTTTTTTCTTTTAATTGTCGATTATTAACTCGCGTTTGCTGCGATTAAAATTAATTACGCGTTATTACGACATAATAGTATGATATAATTTAATTGTTACGATTTAAAAAGAAAGGAAATATGTTAATTAAATTCGTATTTATTCTATTAACGTTGGTAATCATAAATCATAAAGTCTCTATAAATTATTAAAAATTTTAAAACAGTAGTTATAGTTAACTAGGTAAGGTAGGTCATTTAGTAGTCTGTTTGAAATATTTAAAAACGGTATTGTACAAAGAAAAATCCGGTTATTTGCACTACCGAATGAAAGATGAGCGCGTTACACATTCACCGCATTCTTACCAAAACTCGAACGACTTCCTTTGAACCGTCTGCGGGAAAGTGTTGTAACATTAGAAAGTGAAAATTGTCCTCGTTTCAATCCATGATCCTCTCGTTTGATTTCAGGTATTCGCCGTTGCCCTGGCCGCTGTCGTTGTAGCCGAGCCTCCGTCCGGCTACAACTACAACCGACCCAGCGGGGGAGGCGGCGGCCTCTCCTTCGGGGCCAGCGGCCTCTCGTCGTTCGGCGGGGGTGGACTGTCCTCAGGAGGTGGTGGATACACGTCAGTGTCGACCGGCGGCCAAACCAACGAAGGCGCCTCCGTGGACCCCCAGCTGCTCGAGCAGGTGCGCCAGATCCTGCTGAAGGAGGAGCAGCAGAGCGCCTCCAGCGGCGGCGCCGGCGGCCACGCCGCTCCCTCGTCCCAATACGGCGCGCCGTCCCCGCAATACGGGGTGCCTAGCTACCAGTACCGCGTCACCGGCATCGATCTCGAGGGCATCAAGCAGGCTATCCAGGTGGCCCAGTACAACCAGGTGTCTCAAGGACCGTCGTTCGGGGGTTACCCCAGCGGGCCCAGCTCCCTGCCCTCCGGGTCTTACGGAGCCCCTTACTAAGGCTCTAGAACTGATAATGTGAATACCATCTCTTTCCATCTCAGACGGGTCATGATGCATTCAATAAATTTAACATCTCGACAAGCAAACAACATCTAGCATTGAATGTTACCATTTTTTTTTGTATAAAGCTTTCGTAGGTTACGTTAAAAAAATACATTTGTCACCGTAAAAATGAGTTTTTATTACCTCTCAATTATTTGATATACCTGTAGTATACACATATTTTCTTAGGCAATTAAAAAAAATTGCTAGTTTAAAAAAAAGGGTACAAGAAAATTGATGAAGATTCATTCAATAGAAAATTATTGATGATGATGATAATAATAGTAATATTATGCTGTATTTTAGCTCTTTAAACGACTCTTAAATGTATCCATTTTCTCCCAAAATCTACCATTTTAATTGGGCCAATAAAATTTCTCTTATAAGTAAAAATATTTTCAACCTCAATTAGCATATCTTGCGAGTTCAAAAAAATCAATAACGCGCTTTCTTCATTGTCATCGATTCGGAAAAAATGTCGAGAATTTCGTTTCTTCGCGATTATAATAATTACGCCTAGCGATTTTCCCTCCAGCGACACACATAATACACATTTAGAAAAAAAAATAATTTTCTCTTATTATTGTTATTAGTACAATACGAAATGTGTGAGTATCTATCAATTTCACGTAAAGATATTTAGAAAATCCTCCTCGGGCATTCCCCGCCGAGAAATGTAACTTTGTTTCGAATTCCCATCAATCACCTTCATTACAATACCATCCTTTGAGCAACAATTGGATTGAATTGGACGTCTAAATCTAGAGCGAAAGAAACCAAATTTCTTAGACGAACGGGTAATTCACCTACGAACAAATTTATTACCAGTATTAATTACTCCATTAGGAAACCGGTTGCAGAAATCTAAGACCCGCGCGCAATCCCAACGACCACGTCGAAATGGTTCTTACACGGCCGTTAATTCGGACGCGCGTATGCATATTCAATTATTTATGCACAATACATTAAACGGCTCGAGCGCTAAGCAGCTTTCTTCTTGCGCAAAACCCGTTCGAGCGTATCGGAATCGAAAATTTAAAATTTCGGACCCGACTCGCCGGGAAACCATCCTCATTGTTGCGGGTCAATTGCACGAAAACAAGTTCGTTATTTTTTCAGCGCGGATCGATCGAGAAAAAAAATCGCGGCAACGGCCCTGAATGGCCGACGAGCAATTAGAGGCGATTTCTATTTATCGTTAATCGACCGACGATGAGCCGCACGAAGATGAAGAGAAAGGATTTCGAAACGGGGTCGGACGATGAGAACGCCGACCGGTGACCCTTCCGGTCGAACCGGCACACTATTCTGCATCTCTTCGGCGGCTTCTTCGTTTCTTCTTCGGCAACTTCCTCGTCCGTTTCGCAAGGTTTAATTGCCTTCGGCCGGGGGACTTCCTGCATCGCTCGCTGCTCAATAGTCCCCCAGCTTCGCATAATTCTTCCTATTTCACCTGGTGTTAGTTGCAGTCCAGTTGAATCGGCCATCTCAAATTTGCTGGTGAGAAACCAGCTAAGTAAGAGGCCATCAGCAATAGGGGAAGCACAGATATCTCTCCATTGCACTACCAGGTACTTTAATCTAATAAAAAACCTTCTTATTGCAACTGGGATTATAAAAGTTACTGTTTACAGTCTAGTTGAATTGGTTATATCAAATTTGCTGATGAGAAACCAGCTAAGTAAGAGGCCATCAGCAATAGGGGAAGCACAGTGCAATACCAGGTATTTTAATCTAATAAAGAACCCCTTCCTATTGCACATTGGCTTATAAGTTACTGTTTACAGTCTACTTTGAATTGGTTATATCAAATTTGCTGATGATAGAAACTAGCTAAGTAAGAGGCCATCAGCAATAGGGGAAGCACAGTGCAATATACCAGGTGCTTTAATCTAATAAAGGAAACCCTTCCTATTGCACATTGGATTATAAGTTACTGTTTACAGTCTACTTTGAATTGGTTATATCAAATTTGCTGATGATAGAAACTAGCTAAGTAAGAGGCCATCAGCAATAGGGGAAGCACAGTGCAATATACCAGGTACTTTAATCTAATAAAGGAAACCCTTCCTGTTGCACATTGGATTATAAGTTACTGTTTACAGTCTAGTTGAATTGGCCATTTTAAATTGGCTGATGAGGAACCAGCTAAGTAAGAGGCCATCAGCCATAGGGGAAGCACAGTGCAATATACCAGGTGCTTTAATCTAATAAAGGAAACCCTTCCTATTGCACATTGGATTATAAGTTACTGTTTACAGTCTAGTTGAATTGGCCATTTTAAATTGGCTGATGAGGAACCAGCTAAGTAAGAGGCCATCAGCAATAGGGGAAGCACAGTTCAATATTGCAGGTACTTTAATCTAATAAAGGAAACCCTTCCTGTTGCACATTGGATTATAAGTTACTGTTTACAGTCTACTTTGAATTGGTTATATCAAATTTGCTGATGATAGAAACTAGCTAAGTAAGAGGCCATCAGCAATAGGGGAAGCACAGTTCAATATACCAGGTACTTTAATCTAATAAAGGAAACCCTTCCTATTGCACTTTGGATTATAAGTTACTGTTTACAGTCTAGTTGAATTGGCCATTTTAAATTGGCTGATGAGGAACCAGCTAAGTTAGAGGCCATCAGCAATAGGGGAAGCACAGTACAATATTGCAGGTACTTTAATCTAATAAAGGATACCCTTCCTATTGCACTTTGGATTATAAGTTACTGTTTACAGTCTAGTTGAATTCTCCATTTTAAATTGGCTGATGAGGAACCAGCTAAGTAAGAGGCCATCAGCAATCGGGGAAGCACAGTTCAATATACCAGGTACTTTAATCTAATAAAGAAACCCCTTCCTATTGCAACTGGGATTATAAGTTACTGTTTACAGTCTAGTTGAATTGGCCATTTTAAATTGGCTGATGAGGAACCAGCTAAGTTAGAGGCCATTAGCAATAGGGGAAGCACAGTGCAATACCAGTTACTCTAATCTAATAAAGAAACCCCTTCCTATTGCATCTTGGATAATAAGTTACTGTTTACAGTCTACTTGAATTTGCTATCTCAAATTTGCTAATGAGAAGCCAGCTAAGTAAGAGGCCATCAGCAATAGGGGAAGCACAGTGCAATACCAGTTACTTTAATCTAATAAAGAAACCCCTTCCTATTGCATCTTGGATAATACGTTACTGTTTACAGTCTACTTGAATTGGCTATCTCAAATTTGCTGATGTGAAACCAGCTAAGTAAGAGGCCATCAGCAATAGGGCAAGCACAATGCAATACCAGGTCCTTTAATCTAATAAAGGAAACCCTTCCTATTGCACCTTGGATAATAAGTTACTGTTTACAGTCTACTTGAATTTGCTATCTCAAATTTGCTGATGAGAAGCCAGCTAAGTAAGAGGCCATCAGCAATAGGGGAAGCACAGTGCAATATACCATGTACTTTAATCTAATAAAAAATGTTGCACAACATAACGAAACTCTTATGGCAATGCAGCGAATTAGAAATACAATTTAATCGTTCTCGTCTCGAAATAATTTGTTTAACTTCTCATCTTTACATAATCCTTCATGCATAATTCACGCAACCCGTCCGTTCTTTTCCTCGACGTTTCGAGTACTTACGTGCGACAAAAATAATTACATAGTATTTACGGGCGCAATTATGCGGATAGTTATAGCTACTTAAATGCCCGTGGCGTTCGCATTGTTTGGTTTAGAAATAGTTATGTCATAATAAGAATATTGTGATGATTCTCGGGGATCGATCGTGTGGGGTTTTCGGGTTGAAGAGAACTCCTGAGACCGATGCGGCGGTTTCACCTTTTTCAGAGAAAGTACGATCTCGATTTAATAGAGTGGCTTCAATTAGAATCTAAATTATACGTCTGGGAATTTATAAAGTAAATAGCCGAACAACAGCCATTAATGCTCGAGTGTGGGAAAACTGGGAGCTATTGATTGTATTATTATGAGAAACGAGAAACCCTTGTTTAATTGCAATTGTATATAAGTTTATTATAACATTTTTCGGTTTATGTAAGGATATGCAAACGATCCTCGCGGTGAGATCTTACGCAATGCTTCGCTTGTTTGCTACAATAAGTAATTTATTCCGAGCTAAAGTCGCAAAGAGTCGTTAACATTTGGCAATTTAGAACGGTAGTCTTGGAAATATTTTTTGCGAATTGACAGATAATTAATTTATTTCATTAAGTACAAGATGAAAATGTACCGTATTTTCTGATTAGCTAAATTTGTAATGAATGTTTCGATAGGCAATGGCTTTTACGTTGTCCCTGTGGAATCTCTTTGAAACATCTTTACTGTGTCTCAACGCTTACACCATAATCAACGATGAAAGATTGTTTACCAGATGTGAGTATTCTCTCTACTTTTAATACACTATTTATATTAAATATCTTGCAGTTGATGAGGAAAAGTCCAATAATAAGTGTTTTAAAAACGAATTCGAGGAAACTCATTTGTACAGTTTTGTGCATTCGGTGACCACTGTATCTAAATGTAAGTACTAAAAAGAAAAATTCAATTGTAAAAATAACTTTCTCTTTTCCAGATCCGATTATATTTTTGAATCTGATAACAGTATTAATTAAATTAATTCTTGGTTCCTGAAAATATCACCTAATCTATTTATATTCTATGTAGTCTTTCTTCTGTGAGTAAATTTAATTATAATAATTTTTCGTGAAGTTTTATTCAACACACTAATATATACAAAAATAATAAAAACAGAGTATTATTCAAGATAAACAATAGAGGGGAACTACCTAAATGAAAAGAGGATGGAATTGCTTCATGGTGAGCTTTTTCCTGCATATCGGGCAGCACTTTTTGGCCTTTATCGTCGAAGGTAAGCATTCCATACAAAATATATGCCCGCAAACAGTCGCCCCAAAGCTAATATCTTCATCTCTCAAACATATCGGGCAAGAGATCTTCACAGTATTTTTCTTCTCAGTGGCCTCAGCAGTTGGTTCAACAGTCGGAGGTTGCTCGGCAACCGGCTCAACTGTCAAGTCGACCTCTGAAGTTAGCTGCTTAGCTGAAGTTAGCTCCGCATTGGTGTCTTTGACTAAATCTTTACAGGAACCTTAAAAACGTAAAATTCTATTATATAAATTGAATAAGTGTTTGTTGTGATATATACCTAATACTTCATCTACACTTTTTAGTAGTTGTTGAGCATTCCTACGATACACAGCCCATTCATCATCGGTGTCTGTGGATAGGTCTTGCTCGGAGTGGTTGTCGGAGTTTAAAATCACGTTTACGAGGCTTACGAGTTCGTCATCCTTGACTTTCTTGGTGGCGTTTGGGGCAGGTACTTTGGTATTGGAAGTGGACGGGGCGCCTTCATCACATTCGAGCTTTCGCTTAAAACTAGCCGGCTTTTCGCACTTATCTAAGTTGGCCGGGTCGTGCTCGTAGACCGAGAACAGCCTGCCCGATTCGAAGAAGGAGTTCACCGTGTCCTGGATGGAGCTTTTGAAGTGATTTACTGTGGCATCGTCTATGGTTTCGTTTAGGAACAGGGAAGAGTTTATGCCGGAAGGGTTTCTGGGGGATTTTTTGCTAACGCGACGATTGCCGGTGTCGGTTTCATCGTCGGAGTCGGAAATCACTAACATTTTTTTGGAACTTCTTGTATTCCTGCGGCTCATTTCGAATGACTAATACCATAAATTCAAAATTATTTATTGAACAACGAACTTTTAGTCAAAATATGAATAAATCAAAATTGAGACAAGTATGACAAGTGACATAATCTTCTTATTTCAAATAAATTACGTCTCGACTAACTTATGTATACAGCTATTACCTGTCAAGCTCTTTTACGAACGAAAAATAATGGCCGAATAGCCCTGCAAGTTGAGTCCGACTTTTCGAAAAACCGATAATTCAACAATTTAGAACAAACAATAATAATATACTTTATCACAAACCTTCAAAATACATATGATAATACAGAGTAAAAAAATGTATACAAAAATAAAGCCGCAATAACTATCGAAATACCCACAGAAGTTATAATTTGGCTAAAGACAGCAGAAATTCTTCCATGAACGGGTTGCCCCCAAGTTTTTCGATTTCCTCTTTGGCCTCTACATGCAAATCTAATAGAGTTTTCTTCGTGTAATCGAGACTTCCGTACTTCTCCAATAAGTACACGCAATACTTCTTCACTTCGATATCTTTGGTTCTTTGACGGAGAATGTCTGTATTACAATTAAGGAACACAAACACAAAAATTTAAGTATTTTCATATTGGCATGAGTTTAAAAAGGATACTAATAACTTTGGGATCCCCCGGCTGACTTCTAATAGCATGAATCATAGGAAAACTAAATTTCCCTTCTGTTAAATCCTCGCAATAGCTCTTATGCTGCATATACTACAAAAACATCGATTAATATTTATACTTATCATAAACAAGAACTTACATCTTTCGAAGTAAGATTAATATAATCGTCCCTTATTTGAAAAATTAATCCTAGGATTCCTGTAATCTTCGTAAAGTCTTGCGTATTATCACTGAAGAGCTGCATTAATCTTATAGCCAGCATGAACAGGCCTCCGGTTTCTGGAAAATAAATTCAAACGTAGGCAACAGGTATTAGAACACGAAGGTGAAATTTACTTCTTATCACCATCTGCTTGTAATCTTCTTCACTGGGACAATCGAAGTTATCGCGCCAGTAAATCTCCATCCCTTGGCCCCTGTAGAGTTCTAATATTTGTTCTAGAGCTATGGAAATCGCCTGAAATGATAACACGAAGAGGTAGATTTAAGTAAATTGAATTGAGTGTGTATTACTTGGGGGTGATTTAAATCATTGACCCGTTCTAAGGCGATGAAGGACGTGTAATTAGCTGAATTTATAGTGCCTGCTACACCGTATATGGAATGTGCTACGGGAATCCCCCGTCTTAATATCGAGTTATCCTGAATATCATCAATTCTGGAAATCAGGCAGTTTAGTAACGTTCTCTATTGAGGAATAATTTTTATATTCTTACAGTAGACTAGAATTGTGCAGTATTTGGACTATATCCGAAATTTGGGCCAGTTTCTCATCGGGTATACGCAGCCAGTAATTAAAAGCGCTGGCGAGTTTAGACCTGATATTTTTACCGGGGACTTGTAGAATGTAGCTGAAAGGCTCCAGCAATTTCTGAAAAGTTTTTCACAAGTTAGCTACTATTAATTCGTATACTAATAATTACCTTATCCTGTTCCTTGTCGTTTGTTTTGCTGAAAGGCAGGTTAAAGGTGGTGGTTGGGTCGGTCATTTTCGCCTCGATTTTAATATAACTAACGATTTTTTTATAAATTTAGTAATGTAAAATCATGTACTTTTTTATACATATAAAAAATTGGGTGGTATGAGGTTAGGTTAAAGGTTATTAATTACCGAACGCACCCTCCATAAATTATTTCGATTAATCGAATGAATTTTGACAACAATGACAAGGCAATTGACAGTGACGTTTAATGACGTGTAACACTGACGTGTAAATAATAACCTATTTTTCACTTTTTTTATAAAAGTTAAATAAGTTTCCCAAGCTTTTAGGTGTCTTTAGGAATATTGTTAAATAATGGTTCTAATGACTATGATTGCCCGTGTGGCAGATGGGCTGCCTTTAGCGGCCACAATGCAAGAAGACGAACAGGTTAATATTAATATTACAATAGTTGTATGTTACATTCATGTTTACTCGATTTTAGTCTGGAAGGAATATCTTGGATTATCAAAATCAAGCGAAAATGCTATTCCGGAAACTCGGGCCCCAATCGCCTCCTAGATGCACCATCGAAACTGGACCTTACTTATTTCAGTATGTACATTTAATAATCTACCAATCTACAAAACTAAAATACATACTATTTCAGTTATTTGATAGAATACGACGTTTGTTATTTAGTGTTATGTGATAAAGTGTTCTCAAAACGACTGGCTTACTCGTATCTGGAAGACATTGCGCAAGAATTCCATTCGCAATACGGAAAGCGAGTCAACACTGTAACTAGGCCTTACACTTTCATAGAGTTCGATAATTATATTCAGAAAGCGAAAAAACAATTTTCAGACTCGCGGTCTAGAAGGAACTTGAATGTTATCAATAATCAACTGCAGGATGTACAAAGAATAATGGTTCAAAACATCGATGATGTACTGCAAAGAGGAACCGTCCTCTCAGGTAATATATTAAGTTTGTAATTTTTAAAATAGTAGTTTTTATAATATTTCTTATTTTTTTAGAGCTGGATACCAAAACTCAGAATTTATCGATGTTGACGGAGAAGTATAAAAAAGATGCTACATTTTTGAATACTAAATCGATTTATGTGAAGGCAGCTGTCGGGGGAATTGTATTTCTTGTGTTTGTTCTGTATTTCTGGATTTTGTAAAATGTTTAATGTTGTAAAACTCTGCTAAAGTGGAAGACTCATTAAAATGAAATTTAATGTGAACAAATCTGTTGTATATAAACTATTTTCAAAACGGGGATACATGTAGAGTAAAAATATATCATTATTTTTAATTATTTGTTAATTTGTCTTCCGCTGCACTTGTATATACATACATTATTTTATTATTTATTCAAATGTCACACACTTTGAACGGGCTTAAGGTAGAATTAATATATTGACAATATATGAATGATAATCTCGGTGATATAATCTGATTACTTTGCATTAAAAATTATCAAAATTCTCTATTTTAATCTATAAAAACCTACACAAAAATTCGCAGTCAAATTATACAAACAAAACTATTGTGATAAAATTTATCGCTTCTCATTTCTCGCCTATTTATAAATTATTTTTTAATCCATGTATAAGATTTTCAATAAACAAAAATCCTTCGATACGCCTTTTATTAAACCTTAATCATCATCAGAAACTTCTGCATCAGAATACTCGTTAACAAACAAAAAGTTTTTACTCGATTTATCATCTTCCTCTGCCTTGTTAATTATGCTATTCACGATATGATGGCCGGATTTCAAGTTCGATTCAGCTTCTTCGTCATCTGAAAAACAACCACAAATGTATCACCCTGTAGAATTCTACAGCGTAACGTCAGAAATATCATTTTGATACCATCAAATTTTCGTCGATCATAGCAAAATCATGTCATTACCTGACCCAGCTAAAATTTCGCCACTTTTGAAATTATTGCGATACACGTTTTTGGTTGCAGGAATTTTATACGGAGCCAACAGGTTGGAGTTTTTGAAAAGCAAAGAGAAAGTAGTGAAAACCGTGTCCAAAGATAAGAGAAAGGCGCTTGATGATGAGCTGGCACCATTGCCCAATGTGAGCAGCGTGGATTCCATTCTGGATAAAGATAAGAGGAGTATAGACCCGTTGAAAGCGAACGATTTGCTCAATAAAAAGAAGGAAATCGAAATAACTGGGAAATCCACTAAAGTTCATTCCGAAAGCAAGCCAGTGATCGAGAAAGGGCAGATGAAACTCATCGAAGAAAACCAAGGACAGAAGAAAGAAGATGATGAAAACAACATTTTATCAGGCGGAGATGATTATCACGTTGAAAGATTCAATAAAAAAATTCCTTTTGCCTCCCCGCATAAAACCGAAAAGGACTTTTTACCTAAGTTTTAACACCAGTTGAAATGAAACTAGTCCCACTCCAAACGCTTTTACGAGAATTTACTTAACCATGTTTATTTAAATTTTACCTTTTACCATTAAACCCCCATTCAAATTACGAATTATTGGTCTGTAATATAAGTATATAATTACCTGAATCAATTATATTGTAACCACAACTATGATCCTTCAGCACCACGTGAATAGTAGGGTATTCGATAATAATTTTCTTCTGCAAACATTCTTTTAACGGCATGTTACCGTCTACTTCGTAGAACTTTTTCCCAGCTTTCTGCTCAGCTTTTAAAAGTAGTTTAATACCAGATAAACCAACTGCTCGATAATACTGAAGCTTCTCTGCTAGAGCTTCATCGTTTGTATGTAAGTGTTTCTCTAATACAGAATATAGTTTGTGGGTATCGAGTATGTTCGAATCGTAGAGTTTCATATTATCAGCGTTTAAGAAAATCCATTCAATATGCCAAAATATTTGGTTCGATTTCAAGTAAGTCGCGTTATTTTTGTGCCTGGCGAATTTGGGTGGTAAAAATTTTAATTCGATCTTCTGCGATTTGGCAACATTCCTCAATCGTATTAACCTCTAAAACATACAATATCAATACAAATACTAAATAAATGTTTATAATAAGTTTTACATGTGGCATATTATTCCAACGAATGCCACGAAAGTGTTTTCTGGAATTCTCCAGAGATCTCGATACTTCCTCTAACAACCGATAGTCACTGGTTAGATCTAAATTGGTGAACTTATTCAAGGGAATGTACTTCGTTCGATCTCTATCACCACTGCAATCCAATTCTAGTTTGTGAATCTTGATGCATTTTAGTGAACATGTTTTTAATTCGCACCTGGGGCATGTATATTTTGCGTTATAAAAAGCGCACACTTCACAAAATCCCAACCTACAAAACAATACAATTTCTCCCACCTTATTCTTATTAAAATCGGAATAAATACCTCGATTTGTTGGTGGATTCAGGTGTTATTTTCGTTGTAAGCGATTCGTTATCCATTTTGAAGTTTAAACTTTTATGGTTATGTTGTTTTTTTAAAAACACATGTTAACTGTCATAACTGTCAAATTCTTGTAGTGAATCGATTGGAAATCGATTTTATGAAACGATGACGTTTCGCAATCGAATTACAATCGTGCAATTTTTGTTATTCAAATTCAAATATTACAATAAAAAACAAACTATAAATTAAGCGTTGAATTGTTTACGATTCACAAGGTTTTTGCTAATTAATTATAATATTTATTATCGAATTTATTTTATGGAAAACCCGTTTCGTGGTTTTTGGGGCGAGATGATTGGCTAGATTTGAATGACTAATTTTTATACACTGAGGCCTTTTGTTAAGTTAAGCTGTCCACTTATGAAGAAGCGATGAGATAACAGTGAAGTGAATTCCATTCGTTTAAAGCCATATCACTCGCTTACATGCATATCATTTCATCCAGAATTATCCATAATGTGTCAATTTTGATTTATCCCAAACTCCGGATACTCGCCGAAGGTCAACGTTCTGTGTGAAGGTAGGTCTGTGCGATTGTTTTTAGATACTCGATCAAATCAAGTCGCTGTAAAATACGTCTTTTCTAATCTAAGTAGTGGTGCAATTCTCTTGCGACTTCTGACTAATAGTTTATTTATAGTTAGTAGAACAATTATCTGCGATGCTGCGGCAGGTATAATGGTCAACTGTCCGGCGTAGCTTTGCCGTCAATATTTATTTTCGCTATTTTTAGACGACCGATAAGACTGATTATTACGATGCTAAAATCGTCTGTCCAACATAAGATTCTGAATTATTTGCCTGACGATAGACCTATCACTGCTATCCAAGTAAGTGCAAGCCTCCAAATTATTTTCTCCATTTTTTATTGTAACTAACATTCCCTTTTCCAGATCGTAGAAAGCTTAGAGAAGTGTCCGAGGGGGTTCTTCGCCATCAGCAAGACCTACGATCAAGACTCCGATGCTGATTTAAGAGACGTTTCGATATTCAAAAGTAGCTCCGCTAGGTACATCTGCCTTTCGAAAACCGAAGGTTACCTCACTAACCCTTTACTCAAACTTAAATTATTAACATATTATTCGTTAGGTTTGCCCAATTTTGTGGTGCAAGAAATATTCGTGCTAGGGGACAAGGCTAGCCCCCCGAAGGGATTCAGCTTGCTGAATAGAACTGCGGACAGCGAACAGAAGGCCTGGAAGAAGAAGCAACTCTGCTATCGACTAGTCAATAAGAAAGACATCAGGACTGCCGTGACTGATATAATAGTTTGTAATCGCCCGAAGAAGGCGCCGGCGGAATTTTGCTTTGCCGGGTGAGCCATTTATTCTAATTAATTAATTAATTTTAATTGTTTCATTCATTTCTTTCTTCAACGCTTTTGTACGATTAAAACTAACTGTAATTATTTCACCCGAATGCATAATTAAACGTACATGACTTAATAAACATTTACTGTTAGGTGTTATCAACACTAGATTAAATTAATTTTCTCAGGGCTATCTTATCTTATTAATTAATTATGTAAATTTGATACATTTATTCGTGTAAATTTTTGTGAATCGCATATAGGCGAGTGTTTTCTGAATTATTCGAATAACAACAATTTTCATTTACATAAATTTAACGTGCAATTCGTGTAGTAGTTCAAATGCTTCCATTAAAATCGTGGTACTTTTTACAACAGTGGAATTTTGATTAATAAATTTATCACGACATTATTACAGATAGTATTAAAAAAAATGTCTCTTCTTGAATTAATACACCATAAATATTTAATAATGATATCACACAATCCTCTTAGCCCTTCTATAATGCGATAAGAACGGTTTTTTTATCTGTTTATCGGTTTATTTTCCTGTTTTCAATATGGTCACATAGGTATTAGTTTATTACGGATGCATTAATCTATAAAACTTACTATTGTTACAATGGTATTTAGCTGTTATTGTTGTTGTAAAAAAGAGTAGGTATTTTTAATTTACTTCCTGAATTATTTACTCACCTACTTCTTTAAAAAAAACTAATTCAACAAGTAGTCATGCATAACTTTTATGTAATAACACATTCACTAACATCGATTACCTTGAACTTTCGAATCCAACAAAATCCATTTAATTATCGACCGAATTTTACAGTGAAGTCAACGGCGTGTATCTCTGCTACAAAATGGGCAACGTGCAGGACTCCCAGCAGGGCGACACGCCGCCCGAGCGGCCCCCCAAGCCGAACGCCATGTCCCCGGGGAATCCCGTGTACCCATCGTTAGACACCGATCACGATTACGAAATCCTGCGGCCCAGCGCTTATCCCTCGATGCCCGGGGGCCCCGGGGCTCCGATGCGGCCGGCCCCTAAACCCCCTGCGCCTCCGGTGCAGCACCAGAACTCCACGAACACTTTGGGGTCGTCTTACACGAGCGGTTTGGACGGGGTGCCGTTTGTGGTGAATCCTAAATTTGTGACCAGTAGCAACGCCGATAGGGTGAGTAATTTAATGGCAAAAGTAAATTAGTAATTGGTATATAATTTTGAATTTTAGTTCCAGTTTCCTAGGATAAAGGCTAGAACGATGCAACAGATTCTTAAAGACTACGATTATCCTTTTACTGTTGAAAGACAAACTTAGGGTTAGATTGGTTTAGATTTTTACGAAGGAACTGAAGCGTATATTAAAATTTATATTCGAGTATATCTATAATTTTTATCATTATGTTAGTTTTGATGTTTGTTTTATCATAGGCCATTTTCGTGTCATGTCATCATGTTAGGATTAGATGATATATCAATGAAGACGTAATTGTTTATTTCACATTAGTATGTATTGTTTAGAATAATTTTTAATGGAAACGTTTTGAATTTATCACTGATGATTGTATTGTCTTTATAAGTTGTAAACTATTGTAGGCCTTCTTTGGTTCGTTTTAATATGTTTCGGACAGTTGTGCTCAAATAGTGCCATTTACTTTGATCGGAAACTTCATAACTTGAATTTGTTCAAGAATTTATAGTGATTTATCAACCAAGGAGGCTTTCATTTATATATCATTATTTAAATAATTTACACTTTATCTAGTAAAATAGTTGCCAATGTTAAATTTTGTGTAAATATACATAAACTTTACAAACATGAAAATGCTGTTTACATGATTTGGGAACTTACAAATTTTTAATGTCACCAATTGCGGTACCCTAGGAAATAAATTTTCTACCCATGCATGATCCAGGTTTAATTTGACATTTACCTCTTGACACAAAAGGCCATACAGCTAGTAGTTCTGATGCCTCAACTTTTGACAATTCAAACCACCTAACCAAACTTTTCATTAAACTCTTTAAAACTTTAAAATATTTGCCAGGATCATAAGAAATGTGACTATTTACTTACTTTCACTTATATTTTTATTCTGTTTTGTTATTTTTAGGTCAATATTAACAAAACATCATATATTCAGAGCACTCAAATTTTACAGAAATTATTCGAGAGCTGTGATAAAAGAATTTGAAGTACCTACGTTTTGTAATGTACATATTCAATTACCTTGCAATCTAACAGTACAACCTCTTAATATTCATAAGTACCACAACTGTAATAAATTAATTGTAGAAAGTGATTGTGAGGACAATTTACAGTACACTATCGATGGGAACGATGTGAAATTAACGGATAAAAGAAGTAGTGAGAATTCAAATGCTAATTGTCTAATCCAAATACCGGTAAAAGCAAGTATAACATGTTAAAAATTGCTGTATAAATTTTACTCACTTTTATATTTTTTGAGATTTATACATTGACTGTAAAAAAGATATCGAAGTGGGCTATTTCAACGGGGATGAAATTAGAGTTAACTCTGATGAAGGTAGCATCACTGTAGATAAATTTCATGGACAGTCTGTTGAAGTTGCCACTAAAAATGGAAACATTACATTCAATGATGTGGTTCAAGCAGCCGATATCACAGCTATCGTTGCTGAAAAAGGAGTTAGTAATGTTTCATTTTTGTATTTCTTTTCACTAATTAACAATTTTAATTATTGCAGTCTATAAGTACTGGTAGGCTGCAAGGACTTAAGTTGAATTTGAAAATTAATGAAGGTGATTTGAATGTAACGTCTTCGTATTGCGAAGAAAGTACTTTCGTTGTTACAAAAGGAAATATGAATTTAGAAAACGTTCATAAAAACTGCAAAATACTGTTGGATACAGGTCATTTAAAATTAAGTAAGGGTTTGATTTATAAATAGTACCTTTTCCTAATGATTTCTTTGCAGTGGGTTTTGATGGAACACTTTCTAGCACAATAAATAAGGGTCAAGCTAATATTTACATCTCTCGACTATTAGGACATTCAGATATAAAACTAACTGATGGTTCGCTAGATTTAATCCTTTCAGAATTTTGTCGGAATGAAGTGGCATTTAAAATTAAATCCAAAAATAGTAATTTTTCCGAAGATCTTAAGCAATTAGCCACATCTTCAACTAATTATATTGAATTAAATCCAGATATCAATAATCACAGTTTCACAGTGAATTGTTTAAATGGTTCTGTTAAAGCAACTTGCGCTAGTTGGATGGATGTAATTGGAATGAAATTCAAAAAGTAGCATTAAACAAAATTTATAACATAAACTAATTATTTTTTATTTTCTTCCCTTTTTACCCTTCTTTCCTTTCCCTTTTCGCTGTCCCTGCCTCTTTTTGTCCGCCAACATCCTAGCTTTCACAATTTGATCAGTGGATTTCATTTCTGATTTCCTTTGCTTCATTTTAACTTTTTCATTATGCTTCGCCCAATGTGTGTACATTTTCCTAACAGGAGCTGCAATAAAAATGAAATTTAATACATAACATTTTTGCAATCTTTATTATGTTACATACCTTTTTGAGCTGGTTCCTCTTCATCATCATCATCGTTATTTTCCTCATCTGCTTTCGTTTTTTCTTTCCATTGTTGGTATCTATTACTTTTGAAGCTTGCCGATATCCACACTCCAGATTCTGTTTTAATCTTCCCTGCTTTTGGATTCTTTAAAATAATGTTTTTTTAGTATAAACAATTTGTTATATTATAAATATAAGCACTTACAGCAACTGCTACCATCTTCTTCTTTTTCCTATCCCAAACTTTTAATTGTTTGCTCATTTTTAGAGTATCTTCTGAATCCCCTATTATATCCATTTGGGCGCTAAGTGCTTCTTTTTGGAAGTTATTAATGGCTAATCTATAATGTTGCATTAAAAAATAGAGATTTATAGAGTACATTTTATATATTATTTACCCTTGTTCAGTATGTTGGTCTACTGGAGCATACGGAATATAATTTTCATCTTTATCAAGCCTTTGTTTTTTATTCTTTTTATACAGGACGTCCAATTTTCTTTTTTTAGGTAACACTACTTGAGAAAAGGCTTCCTTGATATCATCATTATTACTATTTTCTAACGTATTCTCATCATTCTTGTTACTAATATGCAAGTCTATATTTTTCTGCTCCAAATTCTGGTGATGCATATTTATCTTTTCCTTATGCACAGCTCGCTTCTTCTTCATTATTTGATATTCCTCGGATTTATTCTTCCCGCAAATTTCAAATATAGTCTACGAAAACGCAAATATAATAACGTTAATCAACAAAAGCTAACTCAATAATACCCCGTTCGGCCTGTAACTTTTCATCTTATCCAAAAGACTCTCCCGTTCCTCTTCGACATCTTCCCCCAAATGCTGGAAAATCGGATGTATCCAGCAAGTAGTCAAAGGCAAATCTTTGATTCTCCTGCAACTATCAGCCGAAGCATTGGGCCTCGAACGAGAGTACTGCTGATACGCGTTCGTAGAAACAGTTCTAGCAGCAACCAAATCCGTACTATTTTCATGCAAAGTCAAAATCGAACTGTGCTGTTCTTCGAGAAGTGTTTGCGGAATCCTCCCCACGTCCCCTTTTTTGTTACTAGCTGTCGCTATAGTAAGAGGACGCCCTAGGAATAAGTGCAAATCTAGCAGGTAAGCGTGCTCATCGGGGGCTACTAACGAATAAGCTACACCGCTTCTTCCAGCTCTAGCACAACGACCTATAATGTAAGAATATTATAGAGATGTAGCGTGGAAAATTGGTTAATAACTTACCTACTCTGTGAACGAATAGTTTGGATTTAGCTGGGAAATTGTAATTAATAACGTTATCGAGTTGAGGTATGTCTATACCTCTAGCAGCAACATCTGTTACTATTAACACTTTTACTTTACCAAGGCTGAATTTAGCAGCGTTTATTTTTCGAGCCGATGGATCTAAATCTGAGTAGATGTAAGTATTGCTGATACCCACTTTATCTAGCACCTAAAATTACGAAATGCATTAGAAATTGGAATGAGTTGTAGTTGATTATCGCAAACCATGTGTAAATATTCGACGTGGTGTTTCGTAGCAGCGAAAATAATGGTTTGTTGTTTCATGTCGATGTGCGATTTAAGTAGCACCAATAAAGCAGCTAATTTTTCTTCAGCTCTGATGCTGAAGTACAAACATACTAGTTCTTCGGGTAATTTAGACTCTACATCTAATCTAAAAAATTACAAAATTCAGTACTAAATATATATAAATAGCAATGTATTTACCTCAATAATATCGGATCGCTTAGCCCTGCTTTAGCGAATTCCACTAAAACTTTAGGCAAAGTGGCCGAGAACAACACAGTTTGTCTTGTATCAGGAAGTCTATTGATAATTTCTGTTAATTGATCTCCTAAGCCCATTTCAAACAGTCTATCAGCTTCATCGAATACAACATACTCGACACTACTTAATTTCAGTTCCATTTCCACGCAAATGTGCAAAAACCTACCAGGGGTAGCTACAATGATATCGGGACTACCGTGTATAGCTGAGAATTGATCTTCCATGGAATCTCCACCGAGTATTACGGCTGCTTTCAAGCCAACGAAACGACCCAATTCTTTGATAAATTTTAAAGTCTACGAGTAATAATGATGAATAAATGTGTTAAATATAGTGGATTTATATTACTTGTAAGGCCAATTCTCTCGTAGGGGAAAATACAATTGCTCTAGCTCCGGTTTTAGCTGTTCGTGTTTTCAGTTTCTCGAATAAAGGAATTAGAAAGGCGGCTGTTTTACCGCTACCTGTTCGTGCCATGGCCACAACGTCTTTACCGTCCATTATCAAAGGAATTGTCTAAAAATAACGTACTGTTAGTATATGAACTATGTATAAATTTGATTAAAACTCACTTTTCTTTGAATGGGCGTAGGTTGTTTGTACCCTCTTTTTAGTATCCCTTTCAAAACGTTGTAATTCAAATGCATCGACTGGAAGCCCCCTTTCTTATTACCTTTCTTTTTCACCGAATCTTGATCACCAGAGTCCGGTTTATTCGATTTATTCGGATCAGAAAATCCGGGAAGATCATCATCCATTTTAACCGACATGATTAAACTTCTACTGGAGTGTAAAATACACACTTATTTTGTTAATAAACTTATTTTATGCCTATTGCAAGTTGCAAGTTATTTTGAGGTTAGTTTGTTATGCACGTGGAAACTGTCATGTTATTGACAGTTAATGTCAACTTAGTGGTGCAAATGAACTACTGTAGGTTGTGTGTTGTGCATTTAGAAGAAAATGACAGTTCGTTGTCAATACGTCATTTCCTTGACAGTTTGTTCTATTCTTTTTATCGAGACCGACTTCTGGAGAAGGTTGTGTTTCGTTCGCGCGTTAGTTAAATATAATTTATTTATAAGAAATGGTGAGTATAGTTGAAACTATTACATTTATTCGATTAATACTTGAGTAATTTTTAAATCAATGCATGTAATTTTCATAAAATTTGTATCATTCATCGGATGTTCGAAGATTCATCTTGACAACAATATGAGGTTATGAACTTTCACGTTATGTTTTTAGGCTTTCGTAAAAGTCGTGAAGAACAAGCAGTACTTCAAACGGTACCAAGTCAAATTCAAGAGGCGTCGCCAAGGTAAAACCGACTACTACGCCCGCAAACGTCTCATCGTCCAGGACAAGAACAAGTACAACACCCCCAAATACCGTCTGATCGTGCGTTTCTCCAACCGCGACATCACTTGTCAAATCGCCTACTCCCGCATCGAAGGGGACAAGATCCTCTGCTCCGCGTACGCCCATGAGCTACCCAGATACGGGATCAAAGCTGGCCTTACTAACTACGCTGCCGCGTACGCCACTGGTCTGCTACTGGCCCGTCGTCTCCTCAAGAAACTAGGCCTCGACAGCTTGTACGCTGGTACCACCGACGTCACTGGTGACGAATACAACGTAGAAGGTGTCGAGAATGGACCCGGAGCCTTCAGGTTGGTTCAAGACGTATAAGGACTCGATTAAACGATAAAAGCCCTCGTATGCAACGATTGTTGGATTTTAGGTTAATTCGTTGAGTATTTTTAAGGCAACAGCTCGCCTCGGTGGGTTAAACCGGATCCCGTGAGATCTCCGAAGTTAAACCACCGAGGACGTGGTCAGATTCTGGATGGTTGACTAAATTTGCGCTGTTGCCTAAATGGGTCAACATTCAAATCTGGCGACGTTTTCAATTAGATAACTAGTAAGTTTCCTGAGATTTAGGGATGCTTTATAGTCACAACGTGATGATATACAGACACATGCGCGTCATCTGATTTGGCCATGCACTACTCGATCGAGAGAATCTTTTAGCATGTTTTATGTTATTAGAACATCTCTTTGTCTTGTTATGCACCCCAAAATCCTGATTATAACGTGTCTCTGATAACCTATTATATAATAACATCAACTGTACAAATTCTTAAGACATCTATAATCTAAAATTTGTATTTTATTATTAGGTGTTACTTGGACACCGGTTTGAAACGTACCAGCACTGGTGCTCGTGTGTTTGGAGCTATGAAAGGTGCAGTCGATGGGGGTTTGAACATTCCGCATTCCACCAAACGGTTCCCCGGTTACGATGGTGAGAGCAAAAGCTTCAACGCTGATGTCCACCGTAGCCACATTTTCGGTATTCACGTTGCTGACTACATGAAGGCTTTGGAAGAGGAAGACCCGGAAGCTTTCAAGAGGCAATTCAGCCAATACATTAAATTGGGAATCAACGCTGACCAGGTAAATGTTGTAGGATTGTTGATTTGCGACGTCCAATTAAATTACTGCAGTTGGTAGATTAAATTAAAGCTGTCGTGTCGCAATTGGACTACAGTAAAGTCGTTTTCTAATTAATTATTCCAATTTGTTATGGATTGGAATGTTTTTATTAAGCGAAACATTTTGTTCTTTGTATGTGGGATTGTAAATTTGATGTTTATGTTGTGTTTTTTTAGATTGAGAATATTTACAAGAACGCGCATGCTGCTATTCGTGCCAATCCTGAGCCTGAGAAGAAGGCCGAGAAGGCTCCTGCAGCCACCCAAAAGAGATGGAACCGCAAGAAGATGACATTGGCCGAACGCAAGAACCGCGTCGAACAGAAAAAGAAATCTTTCTTGGCCAAGCTCCAAGAACAAGAAGCTTGAACATTTTTTATGTTTTAAATATTGGATATTGTGTAAATTATTATCAATAAAATACACAATTAAGTTCTAAATTTTCGATTTTAATTACCCTGAACCTATTGAATAATTGTATAGTAAAGGGCCACGTATACCCATAGCAATTTGACATTTCTGGTCTTTTACGAGTCGGTTTTCCGTTACCAAAGTAGTTCTAATAACCTCTAATTCATTTTTGACATTAGTGACAGCAATAACAAATTTAGACTTGTTATTTTGTTTCAAAAAATGAAACCAAAGAAAGTGTTTGTGACTGTGGGGACCACAAAATTTCCAAAATTAATCGACAAAATTATTACAGAAGATATACTCAGTTTATTTCAGTCCTTAGGTTACAATTTCATTCAAATTCAAACTGGGAAAGATTTTTACCCGGAGAACATCCTTCCAAAATTATCTTCATACAATGTGAAAAGTGAAAGCCCTCTTGTGATAGAATATAATGATATGGTGATAAGATTTGAATCGTATTTCGAAGACTTCGAACGAGAAATTACAACCAGTGATATTGTTATTAGCCATGCTGGAGCTGGCTCCTGCTTGGAAGTGTTGAGGAACAAGAAACCCCTTTTAGTTGTTATTAACGAAGATTTAATGGATAACCATCAGATAGAATTGGCTGAGGAACTTCAAGAACATGGCTATTTATATTACAGCACTTGCGATACCCTCGAGGCTGCATTACAAAAAGACTTTACTAAACTAAAACCTTACCCGGAACCTGATAAATCTGTTTTTCCTAATTACTTAGATAAATGTGTTGGATTTGTATAATCAATTTGTTAAGAATAAAACTAGTATCGTTGATAAACTTTTATTTCGGTTGAGGTAATAATTTTGTAACAAAATTTCTATAAATTAATCTTCAAATAAGCAGAAAATGAAATTAATTTTCCACATTATATGTACACACTCAAAAATTCTAAACAATAATTTCCCCTTACACCAGTTTCTTCGCCTCAAAGAAAGTTTTCAAGTGCCTCATTTGCCAGATTCCCATCACGAATAAAACTGTTGTTTGGGCAAGAGACCACCAAAGCACTCTCGAGTTAGTACTTTCACTAGTTTGTCTGAAACGTTCTTCACGAAACTAAAAAAAAAAACAATACAAAAATAGATATTGTCAAGCAAACAAACTAGTGTACATTACCCTTTGATAATTCTGTTCTTTAGTGATTTGGTCCACTTGATCGATCAGTTGTCGAACTCTCAGCTGCAATTCGGAAAGTTTTTCCTTCTGCACGACTTCTCCGTAGTTAATAGCGTGTTCTCCTACTTGTATGTCCAAGTGTACCCTCAATTGGGATCCACTAAACCAAGCAGAGCTGTTGGAGTACATGCAAATTACATGCTCTCCAGGTAAATGAGATGTGAAAAATATTTTCCCTTCAGCACTGTACACTCTGGATAAGATTACTTTATCATCCGGATCCCTGACTTCTACGTGCATACCAATTCCAGAGGAAGAGGGCATGAAACCTCCACTTCTGGGATCGTAAAGTTCCACTTTGTAATTTACTGGAAAAGAGAAATTTTAGGAAAACCGCTGTAGGTTAAATATGCCAACTAACCTATCACGTTCGTTTCATCTGGAATTTCTTCGATAAAACATTTCCTCTCCGTTTCTCCTATGTGGAAATATAATGCAGAAGTCACGTTGAGAATTCCAAAGAATAGGAACAGCGATAAAAGTGTGAAATTTTTGTACATTTTTAAAAAATATAAATAACACACGTCACCTTTGATGGAAGTTTGATGACATATCCAAAACACAGCCAGCTGTCACTGTCATTAGTGTCAATCGATACATTCACTTGTGTTCGTAGAGTCAATTCAGAGTAACTTATTATCGTTATCATTGTTTTACGCACGTTAAGTCAATAGTTATCCTTTTTCAACAAAAACCGGCTTATTAATTATCACAAACAAAAGAAACTAACAAACTGATCAATACATGGAATAAAATGGCGTAGCGTGTGCCAGAGTTTTTGGTGTAGCTTTCTAAACACTCCCATTTTTTGTTTAACGCGAAACAAAAAATACGAAAAAAGTTGATCAAATGACTCCGATGAAAGAGGCATCGCCACCAGTATCGGCGATGGCTACTCCGACGAACAGCAGTGGAAATCTCGTCGATGAATTCGAAGAAGCTTTCCAAGTAAGCAATACACTTTTCCAGCCTGGAAAACCTTCTATAATCTCCCTTTTTCCAGCATTGTTTGAACGTCCTAACCAAAGAAGAGGCTTTACCTACATCCGATAAAGATGAAATCAAAGTAGAAGTAGAACAAACAACGCTCCGTTTCATAGATTTAGCCAGGCAAATGGAGGCCTTTTTCCTCCAGAAAAGGTTCTTATTATCGGCTCTAAAGCCAGAAATGAACGTTAAAGAAGACATTAGCGAACTCCGATTAGAATTAGGACGCAAAGAAGAGCTACTAAAGAGACATTACGATAAAATCCAAGTATGGCAAAACCTCCTAGCTGATCTGCAAAGTTACTCGAAGAGCCCAGCTCAAGGCAGCGGCACACCAGGTAAAGTAAATCCCCCATTTATTTTTAGCCTCATTACATTAACTCGTAACATTTTAGGTGCTGGATCGATACCGCCCTCTCCGTTGCCCAGCATTCCGGGTAACCAGACGCCCAATCAGATGATGCCCAATATATCGGCCACGATGCAGCAGCAGCTCCAGCAGCAGCAGCAGCTGCAACAGCAACAACAGCAGTTGCAGATGCAACAGCAAATGCAGCAGATGCAACAGCAGCAATTGCAACAAATGCAGGTAGATCGGCGTTAATATATTGACTTTATTACGATGAACTATTTTGGCCTAAAGCTATTCATAGAGGAGTTTGTTTTGGATAAAGGGAAAGCGAATGAATTAGATTTTAGTCGTTTAAATATGGATAAAGTATAAACTAAAATTTATGAATTATAAAATTGCCTCTATGAATGTTTTTTACGGATTTTGATAGCGTCGAAATTTATAAATTTACAGCTGACTTTTTCTCAAAATCTCGTGATTTTTCTCATAAGGTAAATTCATGATTTTCTTTTGTAAATATCATCAGTTCATTTTAGATTTTATTGTGATTGTTAAAATGGATCTCCCGTATATTTTAGGTTTTTTTTGAACGTTTAATCTTGCTAAAAAATGTACCACAATCAATTAATTGAAGAGATCTTTTTCTTTTGTACGATTTTTATTAAGTTTTGTGGGGGATTTTTTGGCAAGACTTGAGAGAAAACTTAAGTGCTACTCTATGTCATTGTATATTTTTGTATACTAACTCTCAGGGTTTTTTAGAAAGTGGCAATATGATTTATTATTTTTTTTAATGATCAAATAAATGTGATATGTACGAGGTAGCTTGAAAAAGTTGTACTAAATGTATACAAATGTCTCCTTGCTCAGATGTGCCTTCATTAGATACTATTATTTCCTAGTACTTTCTTTTGGTCTTTAAATAAATGTAAAGATTATGATTATCTTTGAAGAATGTTGCCAATCTATAATATCATTTGAATCTTTCTTTTTTTTATATTTTCAAGACGCCGCCTCCAGCAGGCGGCAAAACATTGAAAATTTAATGTGTATGGTGTGAACAATATGATAATAAAATTTTCCAAAATTTTCTTTGTTTTATTTAATCGTTGCTGCTCACTGTCTAAAAACCAGAGGGTTGGTATTTACAAAAATGTACTATGATTTAACTAAAAATAAATTTCTTTTCATATGTAATTGCTTAATACGTGAATTCATCTTGTGATTTAGGTGCACTTGATTTGACAAAAAGAAACCCTCTGGGCTATACAGTGTGTCCATTGGTTGCTAACCCAGCTTATTTATCCCTAAGGAGTCCTCTAAACTTTGTTATATTTTTAAGTAACTTGTTATGTTCTCTAAAAGTTCGTTTACTAACATAATGGTAAGTAAGTTAATAATCGGAATAAAAGCAATTTTTAACATATTCTGAAGACTTAAATTTTTTGTGTATTCCAGGTTGGTCCAGGTCTAAGCGGCGGCGGAGTAGGCCCTGGAATGATGTCCCCCCAGCAAGCCCTCTTCATGCAACAACAAGGCATGGGCACTTCTCGAGGCCCCTTCGGACAACAAGCGCCCGGCGGAGTCCTACAAGGCCCCCTCGCCTACCTGGAGAAGACCACTAGTAATATAGGTAACTACTCGGGCTACTGCAGCTCATTTGGTTGAGCATCTTGATACTTTTTAAAGGACAATCTGATTTCGCAGGCATAACCGATGGCCGCAGGTGACGCGGGCGCGGGAGGGGGCGCGGCAGAGGCAGGGGCAGAGGCAGAGGGCGCGGCCGCGGCGGCGGCACCTTGCCCGATTACGTCTCCCCCTAATACCCCCTCCCCGACCGGGCGTCTGCGATGCTCGGCGACGACGCGGCCGGTTTCAACGCGATGCTCTTGGAGGAGGAAGTGCTGGCGGCCACGATGGGCGCGCACGGCTACTCCGAGATGTACGCTTGAGGATTCGGCAGGAGGATTTCGTACGGTCGACTGTGACAAGTTGTAATATTGGATTCGATTTGGTAGGCGTAGAGTGTAGGAAATGTAGAGGAATTGTAATGTTGTTGTACTGGATCACTTGGCAGTGACGTCGCTGTTCAGAGATTGGTGGGTGATACAAATAGCGCGTCGTGATTGGCGAGACTCGGAGACGTCACTGCCAAGTGATTCGGGATAGGTTTGATTTTTGATGTTATAACGACTGTACGAACTTCGTTTGAATTGAATCAGTTTTTTCGGAATTCTTAATTTCAACGGCCAAGCATGTGATTTTAAAGAAAGGTTGGTCGTTATTCGATATTTCTAATGAATTCTTTTATACTTTGGTTGCGTATTAATCAAAACGTCGGCAATAATAATGTTTTCTCGTTGCTGGAATGAAATAATTTTTGTATCAAATACTCGATTCGGCAATAAATCGATACTTGACCGCAAAGTATAAAAGAAGAAATTTACATTTTAATAGAATAGTTATATGTTTGTTAATCAATACATTTTGATATTAATCGAGGAATCAAACACAAGCAAAATGTTGTTAATTAACAAATCATCAAGGCAATATAATACATTATACAAGTAAATATGATTTACGCTAGGTTAACGTAATTTTTAGTGAGTAAATTAATAACGAAAAGTTGTTATCGGTCAGTACTTTTGTTAATGTTTATTTGTTGAATCGTCATGTGTATAGTTTCTTTTACTGGGCGTCCATGAATTGCTGAATATCGTCGATTAAATAGCCTTTTAACCCTTTTCACATAAACCTTCGGTTTAGAAAGCTACATTGGACAATTTTGATGCAATAATTAATGTTTAAAAATCAAAACTAGACGTATAGGAGTCGCCTAAGAGGAGCTACACTACAATTTGTTAATTGCCCTCCTCTGGGTGCGCCTATGACTATTAATTAATTAATATAGGGAATGAACATATCGCTGATATCCTTCAGTAGACGCCCATTTGTAAGATATGTTTTGATAGGAACTTTTTATGGGTGGTGGAGTAACTTATGTTTGATAAATGAATAAATGAATGGTGATGATCAAAGAGATTCCATCGATTTCCAATTTTTTATCGAAACGATTCGATTATTCCTATTTCGTATTTTAGCATATTCGATACTTTATATAAAATATTTGCAGGGTATACTAATTTTTAACCAACCGTTATTATTTTAATGGGGAATTTTATTTGCGATGGGATAGGGTTTTATTATGTATTTGTATCGATTATTTAGGTGTAATGGGCCATCGCAGATGAAATTTATTGTGTACAAATCGAGCTGATTCTCGATAGAAATACAGTTAATGTGCATGTACGTTAAATATGATTTTACTACGTGTTTCGTAATTTTTTCACACACATATACAGAATGTAAACTGTAATAACTCTCGTTCACCGGCGCACTGTGATTTTTTATTTGTTTCCCCACGTAATTCTCCTTCCGGCAAGACACGTAACTCTTAAAAAAATTCGTTTCTGTGATTGTTACTTAGGGCACACGTTATTAAATAATTTAGTTACCAGGTGTATTTGAATGGTTCTGTATTGTGCTAATTTTTTTAGTGTAACGTTACCGAATTTCAAAATTGTGATATAATGAATTTAAACAAATAAAGACACATAGCATACTCGTATCATTACTGTTTTTTTATACCAAACCCAAAAAAATTTAAAATATGATATAAGATTTTTGAGTGGCTGTAAAGCCTTTATTAATAAGACCAAGATACCAAGTATGACCCCTTTTTGTAATCAGCTCATCCAGTGGAATCTAAAAATGCAAAAATATACATGATGTCCCATTTAAAATAAAAAAAGTTGCTGCCCACTTCCGGTACAACCGGAAGTGCTATGACTGTTAAAATATTGTTGAAAGACTCTCTTTATTGACTAATATAAGCATACCAAATTTGATTAAAATCGGGTCATTAGTTTCCAATATACAGCTAGTTTTAAAAACTCGTCGTGAGACACCCTGTATAATTGTCCAATTTTTGAACGGACCTCTTAATTGCCTATTTGAAGTTAAACCAAACTCCCAAAAAGAGTTAGAAAAATTTATTACCATAATACAATTAAACAGAAATTTCGACATCTAACATAAACCAGGTACAATTGTAACACCCATTCACTTCCCCAAGATGATCTTCCGGGAAGCCCCGAAGTTCTGGCCGGCCTGCGTGGCCCCGCGGTTCTGCCCCGCCTGCAGCCCTATGATGGCCTCACCGGCGCGCAGCTGCTGCTCGCTCCACTCCCTGCGGTTCTCCTCGGATGGCTTGGGCCCCAGGAAGGGGCCCCGCCACTCGGGGTGCCTGTAGCAAGTGCGCCCCAGCGCGAAGATCGTCGTCGTCACCAGCGCGATGTTCTTCCTGTCCCACAAATCAGTCGTCTGGAAGAGGTCCACATCGGGCACTCCGTACTTGGTGCAGGCCTTCTGGAACCTGCGTAAAAAGTGTTGCATAACTCGCTGTATGTATATAGTTTGGTATGAATGGTGTGTAGTGCATGTCATAGACAAAATATAAGAGACTGTTTAAAACATAGGAGTTATTCTACAACGTCTGTTAGTTCTGGGTCCCAGTACCAGAGGCGCTGCTATCGAAAAATTAAATATATTTCGTAAATTAGATAGAGGCCCGAATGCAAACGATCGCGACTTTCGTCTTGTTTCGTTCGGCACGGTTCGGCAGCATCCTTGCTGTTCTTGTTAATTTTTTTGTTTGTGCCGGTAAGTTTCGTGAGTGTTTAGATGCCATTTTTGTGTATAACCTAAATTTGTGAGTATTTTTATATTTATTGGTTTTTCCTCATTCATCCAAAGAGCTGATACTATACCTCCCTATGACCTATGGGGATAGTTTTGCTGATAAACGATAAATGTTTTACTTATGTATACTTTAAAAAATACGAAGCCTGAATCAATTTATTTTTCAGTTCTACTTTAGTACTTTGCCTTATGGTGCATCCTGGGTAACGCTAAAGGGTATTATTTGCACTGTTCTTATTTTTGTCGAATGATTTTGTGTACTGTAAATAAATAATTAATGATATAATGTATTATTTGTATATGTAATTATGTACAGTGAGGGGCAAAATTGTGGAATAAATTCATTTTTTTGAGAATAGGCGGCTTTGGCCCTTAGGGCGGGATAATTTTTCCCCTCACTGTATATAATATTATATATGTATATGTAATTTTGAATAAATACCAACATTTCTAATTTACAAAAGTTGTAGTTCTTATTTTTTTTATTTTAAACATTTATATACAATCGAATTTGGTAATTGTGTAGCCATTTAATAGCCATTTTCCATCCTTGAGGATTAGCTATTGAATGACTACACAATTATCAAATGCATGATGTTATTTAGTTACAAATACAAGAATAAAATTTAAATTTACCGCCTATTTTTGATTTAGAAATATAGAAGAAATCTACTTTGAAAGTCGACCTTGATATTAGTTCCTGGGTCCCCGCACCAGGGGCAGTGCCATCAACGCTATGCCAATTTTTAGTAAAGGATCGAACTCTCTCATATTTCTTTCTCTATGGTGCATGTATAGTGCATACCCTTGTGGTGTTATGTTATCCTAATTTACGATTTTCAATTTGCACTAGTTGATGATACTCAATCTCGGTTGTGTTAATTAACAATACGGATCATTATCATTCTAATTGGGGGATTCGCAGAAGTGGTATTAATTGTTTAGTACAATTCGAGTTACTGGCGATGTTGGTATTATTTATCGTTGCGATTAATAATGCGAAATTTCGAGTACCGATTCGAGCCGTGCATTCTCTAGAGCTCCTCGCGTTCCTGCGCTCCTGCCGCTCGAATTTCATACTGGATGATTTATGTAGAGCAAGCGAAATTAATATTAAGATCCTCGGCTCGTTCGATTGATTTCCCGGTGCTCGGCTGTGCCACAAGCCGCGGCGAGGAGGAAATTCTCGGCTCCAACGCCGGCGCCGGGGACGTAGCGGGCCCTCCGGTGCCACTCGGCGCGGCCGGCAGTCGTCGCCGCGGATTTGCAGCTGCCGGAATGGCCCAAATTCATCGCGGTCTTCTTGTTCCACTCAACAAGGACAATACTAACTTTTCCTCGCCGCAGCAGGAGCGCAGGAACGCGAAGAGACGCTCGCTTATAACGCATAGGTACACTGCGAATATTGCTGTTGCAAGATTTCCTGCAGCTGTATTAAATTTAATGAATGGAAGGAGTTGAGTTTGGCTTGGAGAGAAGCAAGCGGCGATTAAATTCTGAACGGGGTTTGGGGAAAAAATGGCGGGTAATTGCACAGCTGGGGTAATCCCCGGTACCGCTGCAAGCTCGTTTTTAGACAACTCGTTAAAATGATCAAAGCTAACCGTAAATAGATAAATTCCATAACTAAAAACTAACAACCTAACGTCGGATCAAAGTGAAAACGTACGTTAGAACTAACAGGATAACATGAGCTCGGTAGATAATAATAGAATAGCGTAGTCTATAAGCAATGAAATTTTCATTTCTATACACTCCATTTTTGTAGTGATTTTGCGTTACTTACTGGCTGAGATTGTCCATCATTTTGTAATCGCCGCCGGTGGTGTTGATTTTCTGGATGATGCCCGGGGCCAGGCGGTTCATCAGGGTGCAGAGGATGATGCCGTCGCGGAGGACGTCTTCGTAGGGGACTCCCGGGGGGAATCTGATGCCGGTGACGGCCTCTATCCAGGCTTGGGCTTCTTGTTCTTGCACCGGGTCGCGTTTACCGGCTACCTGTAATTAAATTAGTTATTTGATTAGTTATACAGGGTGTTATTTAATAACATGCTAATACTTAAGGGGGTGATTCTTGGACCCATTTTAAGAAAAAAACTTCATATAAACCTATGTCCTAAACTTCTTAACTTTTGAGATACGGGGTATTAAAGTTTTAAGAAAAAAAACAATTTTTTACTGTCATTTTCATACCACTTTCGGCGGACATTTCCAACACCTGATTTAAATTATTTCTTTATTTTACTTTAATTTCATAATTTCAACGTTTAAAAGTTATCCGCTTAAATAAATTATTGTTCAGAGTTAGATAAATCGGTTTTTGGTCGTCATTCGTCCAGGGAGATGCAAATGAATGAATTTAATTTTTTTTAGCGAAACGGTGAATTGTTCGAAAAAAAGTCAAGAAATCGAATTTGTTCTAAATTGAACGAGAATTCGAAAAATAATTTTGATTTTAAGAGATAGCAGTGGCGTATCACTTTTTTATTCAAAAATATCTAGTCTGAGTCCAGTAGGGACGCCACTGTTAGAAATAAAAAAAGATTTTTGGGTCAAAAATGCTCTTTAATGCATAAACGCCGTACACCAAATTTCATAAAAATATTTAAAGTGGTATGAAAATGACAGTAAAAAATTGTTTTTTTTTTCTTAAAACTTTAATACCCCGTATCTCAAAAGTTAAGAAATTTAGGACATAGGTTTATATGAAGTTCTTTTCTTAAAATGGGTCCAAGAATCACCTCCTTAAGTATTAGCATGTTAGCAATAACACCCTGTAGAGAGTAAAGAAGAATGTATTTTTAAACTTTCGGATCGTCCCACTGGTTTTCCGGATCTAATTTTTCATTTTTATTGGCATAATTCGCGTAGCAGAAATCGAAATAAATGTGTTTTCATTTGTGATAATATAAACATTCGTTTTCATCGGACAGATGTTGTTCTATTTTTGATTTTCGCATATAAATTTATCGCATTTGAAAGTGTAGCTTCTTATCTAATAATTAAGCAACGAAATAACTCTTTGGACAGGGCGTTTAAAACTTACATATTACAACAAATGATTTGGGATAGATGATTTATGAGAGACCGAGCTCTGTGAGCAAAAGTAGGAGTAATTAAATTGTAAACGAATGTGGTCATGCAGCTAATTATATTCGATGATCTCTCGAATTTGAAACATCGTCGAAAATGTTGAGCGATTTTTTTGGCAAGTTTTGTAAACTGTCGTTAATTCATCGGCCAAATCGCAACTGATCTCCCATTAGGAGCGTCCACAGTAATTAAATTGTTTAGCAAATAACCGAGTAATTGGAATTTTCCACATAGTATTCAACGCGAATTGTTTTAGTAACAAATGGCTCGCGGTTTGTCAATCAAATATTGGACGAATTTTCAAGGATTGGAAAGTTTTATTTATACAGAGTGTGATAGAATAGGAGTATAAACATGCTGTCATAAAACACCCTGTATATTAGTATTTTTTTGCAAAATTGGAGTGAAATAAAGAGGATTTCTTTTTACTTCAAATTACTTTTTACAACAAATCTCTCTTTACAACAAATTTCAAAATGTTGCATTTATACAGGTTAATACATACATTTTTGGGAGAATATTTTAGAATGAATGGGAGAACATTTTAAACAATTGTTTAAAAGTTGGTAATTTCAGATACCAATAAAAAACTATTAATT
The DNA here is from genome assembly GCA_917563865.1 of Phyllotreta cruciferae. Classification (NCBI taxonomy): domain Eukaryota; kingdom Metazoa; phylum Arthropoda; class Insecta; order Coleoptera; family Chrysomelidae; genus Phyllotreta; species Phyllotreta cruciferae. Next base: position 2,277,187 of record OU830613.1, read on the forward strand.
AACAAATATTCATTACATTATTCCCCACGCTCTGTTGAAGTATTGACTTTTAAACAAAAGTGTATAAAGCATTTTGGACTTAAAATTGACCAAAGAATACCCTCCTATAAGCTAAATCCTTCGAGGCACGAGACACCCTGTATATATCTACTAGGTATTTCATAACAATGGAGAAGACCACGATGTGAGATACGCGGATTTCGGCAAAAGATACGATTAGAAATGATTTATTAGAGCTCAAAACCGTTTTCAGTTGCTCAAAATGTGTTATAATTAAAAAGATATAGCCCCTTGAAATTTAAAAATTTCGGGTTTTGACTCATACCTTATCAACCAATCATAAACCACTCACGTCTTGTTGTATAGTAAATAGTATGAATTTTTCGAACGCAATAACAAAGAATATACAAACGAACAAAAATCAAACTGTCATTTGTCAGATTTTTCTGAAAATTGCACAAAACAAATTACACGAATTGCAATTCGGCACAAAACACTTTACTGATAATATTGAAGTTGACAAGAATGTTGCCAAATAAATTTTTCAGGGCCATTATTTGTGTTTTTAACACGAAAATCGGTTACAATTTATACAGATGAAGATGTTATTTCTATATTAATATATCGAATTATCCATTAGGTAATGGAAGAAATGGATAAATCAGAAAATGTTTATTGCAATAAATATACAAAAAACGCACATTTTGCGGAGTAAAGAAGAGTAATAGGAAACGTGGCAAACTTGCTAAATGTGACTTCTCTTTGCAACTCTCGCTTTGATTGGAGCAGAGTGTATGACGATTGTGTGACGTTTTTCAAACTTTAAAAATTAATTGCGGCCTTATTTGGCCACAGAAAAAAATAAAAATTTCATTAAGCACCTTCTTAGAACACATGGTTTTGAAAAAAAAATTAAAAAAAAAGTCGTGGTCTTCTCCATTCAAGAACCATTAGAAAGAGTAATCTAACTGATGGTCCACCCATATTTCTTATTTGTAAACTATACAAATTGAGCATCCAATAAATGTTTGTAATGCTTTATTTTGGACCCATCGATTCGATTGCTCAATTTTCGAAGCTATAATATCGCTGGTATTAAAAGCTAAGCGTGGCGACGCCCCCACCTTATCTCAGCATAAAGCCTAACGGTTCGGGAATCGACGTCTCAGTAGCATCCCGACGCCTGTTACACGAAGTACAACGACTGCCATGGCGGTAAGTGTACATATAATTGTTGACATTCGCTGTATATACTGAATAAATCATTGCGAATTTGCTTTATTTATAGAAAATGCGAGGTTTAATTGCACTAATTTTGAGTCGAATCCAACCTGGATTTAGGTTGATTTAATGCGAATTTACAACCAAGTTAATTTGTTAACAAAAAAGTATTTTTATGAGTGGCTAATTTTATTACAATTGTAATTTCATTCAATCAGAAAATAAACTCGAATGAATGCGCCAGAAGAGGAAATTTTCCAGAGACATAATACAGAAACGAAAATACACCATCGTCACTTCCAAAAATACCGGTTTTAAAAGCGATCTTATTTTAGAACGCGTTATTATGAAAACCTCCATTAAACCAGCGAATTAATCAAACCGTTTTTATAGCTTTTCACCGAATTTTTCGTTCGCAGAAACGCAACAAGGACCTGGAGCAAGAAGTGCTCAACTGGATATACGGTTGTTTAGGCGAGCCCGTCCCCAACGGGGAGTTCGAGGACATCCTCAAGAACGGCGTGGTGCTCTGCCACCTCATGAACAAGCTCATGCCGGGCTGCATCAAGAAGATCCAGGAGCGTGGCACCAACTTCCAGCTGATGGAGAACATCCAGAGGTTCCAAGCAGCTGCCAAGAAATACGGCCTCCCCGAGGAAGAAATCTTCCAAACGGCCGATCTCTTCGAAAGAAGAAACATCGCCCAAGTAGGTCCACTGCACTTCCAAGAAATCGCAGTTTATTTGAGAAATTTCTTATAGGTGTGCATTTCGTTGTTTGCGCTGGGGCGCATCACCCAGAAGCACCCGGAATGGACCGGCCCCACCTTGGGGCCCAAGATGGCCGACGAGAACAAGAGGAGCTTCACCGACGAGCAGCTGAGGGCGCACGAGGGCCAGCTCAATTTGCAAATGGGCTACAACAAGGGGGCTTCCCAGTCGGGTCACGGAGGTTTCGGAAACACTCGCCATATGTAATTTGGGGGTGCTAAAGGGGGCCATATTTATTATTCATAGTTTTAGTTACAGCTAATTTGTTATTGTAATGTTTAAACTTTTTTCAATATAATGCGTTGAGTATTAATGGGTGCATTTGATGTGGTAAAGGTAGGGTGAAAATTGGTTAGAATAATCGAGCATCTGGTTAATTAGGTGTTAATTGGAGCGAATAATAATCTGATATGCGGCAATTTTTAGCTGGTTTCACAAACGGATATTTATTAATAATTTCATAAAAAAAGTCGTGTTTACTGAACGAAATTTTTGCGTAATTTTTACGAACAAAAATACGGTAATATTTTGCGCCATATCCAAACCTAAGTAGGTACTAAAATTTCCTAAAGAGTACTGACATTCACCTACTTTCGAGCGGCTTAACTGAGACAACACGGTCAATATTTTACTGCCATAAATCCTATTCTGTATGTAAAAATTTATTACACCGACTATATTTCAACTTTCCAGTTCAATTATACATTGGTAACAAAGTTTCTCACCTAAAATTGTATCTTTAAACGTTTCTGATTTATCACCGCGTTCATTGAGAGTTTTAACATCACGTTTATTTTTGGACAGGGAACAGCTGGCCAACTAAAACAACTTCTACACCCACTGGATGTCTAAAATATCCAGATATGAGAGAACAATAAGCTCAGCTGCTTCTCAAATGCCTCCTCTGCTAAAAAATAATTTGTATCTAAGTTGTCTTAGATGGCTGAAGTTGTTAATAGAGAAGACCATGACTTTTTTTTAATACCTTGTGTTCTAAGAAGGCGCGTAATGAAATATTTATTTTTTTCTGGGGCCAAATAAGGCCGCAATTAATTTTTAAAGTTTGAAAAACGTCACACAATCATCATACACTCTGCTCCAATCAAAGCGAGAGTTGCAAAGAGAAGTCACATTTAGCAAGTTTGCCACGTTTCCTATTACTCTTCTTTACTCCGCAAAATGTGCGTTTTTTGTATATTAATTGCAATAAACATTTTCTGATTTATCCATTTCTTCCATTACCTAATGGACAACTCGATATATTAATATAGAAATAACATCTTCATCTGTATAAATTGTAACCGATTTTCGTGTTAAAAACACAAATAATGGTCCTGAAAAATTTATTTGGCAACATTCTTGTCAACGTCAATATCATCATTAAAGTGTTTTGTGCCGAACTGCAATTCGTTTAATTTGTTTTGTGCATTTTTCAGAAAAATCTGACAAATGACAGTTTGATTTTTGTTCGTTTGTGTATTCTTTGTTACTGCGTTCGAAAATTCATACTATTTACTATACAACAAAACGTGAGTGGTTTATGATTGGTTGATAAGGTATGAGTCAAAACCCGAAATTTTTAAATTTCAAAGGGCTATATCTTTTTAATTATAACACATTTTGAGCAACTGAAAACGGTTTTGAGCTCTAATAAATCATTTCTAATCGTATCTTTTGCCGAAATCCGCGTATCTCACATCGTGGTCTTCTCCATTGGGGAATGACGTCACGAATTGATAAATTGAGTGCACTATATGTGGTTTTTTGGGAGAATATGTGCACTTGACCCGATTGATTGAAAGGTGAAGAATTTCCATTGCGTTCGATTTTCTCGGTTACATCACGGCGAGATAAACTGAAAAATCCCGTCTTGCAGTTGTCCTGCGAGACTTTCACCAGCAATTTCGTTCGGTTTCTTATTATTAGCTAATCGCAATCTTAGCTAATGGTTGAAAACTGCAATTAGCGATTAAAAACGCCGATAAATTCGCACTTTGTACAATATGCGACCGCTCGAACTTCTGGCGCAATCGATATGTAATTTTTCCTTCTAAATTCTAGATTATACAAGATGATTGTTGGTGTACCAGCTGGTAATTTGTTGCCCGGTTTTTGCGTATTTGTACGTTTATCGTCCATTGCTAATGCTTCATGTCTCCCGAGTAAATATTACGCAATAAAAGGCGGCAAGAACAGAAAACCGCAATAGTGAAAGCGAGTACTGCATGCACTTGTATGTAAGTACTTCATTCGCAAATCGCCATCGAATCCTGCGAAAGGAACATGGTGCTTTACGCAGTGCTTTATTTGTGCTCCGTTTTTCTCTCTCACTCTGTATATGGATTTTTAGATAAACAACGTAAGTTATTAAAAAACTATTTTTTTTTTCAAAATACATAATACTAATAATGCGTTCATTTAGTTAATGACATAATAATATTTAATGGGGTGATTCTTGGGCCCCTTTTAAAGAAAAAACTTGAACTATGAATTTATGTCCTAAAAGTCTTAACTTTTGAGATACAGGGTGTTAAAATTTTAAGAAAAAAATCAATTTTTTATTGCCGTTTTCATACCAATTTGAATATTTTTATGAAATTTGATGTACTGCATATGCAATAAGACTAGATATTTTTGAAAGAAAATGTGGCACGCCACTGCTTTCTCTTAAGATGACTCATAATGAAATCAGAGCAATTGGTCGTCCTGATTTGAGCCCTATAGAGAATTTTATTTACAGCCCATTACGTGAGCACGTGCATGATCAAGCAGCCTAGGGAAGTTTTTTTGAATTGTTCAACGCATGCTGTGCAAGGTTTGTTCAACGAAATACCCAAGGGTGTTCCAGAAATCGGGTTACAGGTGCTCGATCCGCTCGAAGTCGATCATATCAATGTAAGTATACAAATTTGTACTCGAAAATATTTCAGTAATAATAACTAGGCGAGTTACAAAAGTTTTCGCTCGGTTAAGCACATATTGGTTATTATCAGCATTTTTACGTGTATTGTAGCGATTTTTACGTGAAGCATCAGCGCAAACGACTAACATTGAAATTCAATCGACGTTCCAGATTCGTTTACTTTGGAATTATTACAAACATTATACTTGACATGATTAATTAGTATTTTCGAGCTTGTTGACAATTATCCTTATTAAAAAAATCGCACTGTGTACTTTCCTATTCGCAAATCACCTGCCTGTTTCAGGGCCTATGATAAATTATCTACCATTACAATTATTATCATAATTTCATGCCTCAACGACATTGAATACAAAGCAAAATTTATTTGTTGTTGTATCTTCAAACCAAAGACAAAAACAACAACTTGGCAACGCCTCAATTGCAATTTTTTTTAAGTAGGCAACACGTTACACCAATTTTGACGTTTTCAAAAGCGGCGTTGCCACGTTGTTGTATTTGTCGTAAAGATAAGGGAAATTTTAGATACTCCAAGGAGGCGGAGGACCTGTTACAGTGAACGCCTCGCTCTCCAATGTCACTGTCCTGGGTTTCGGCAACACCCAAATCCTCTTCAACAGCGTGGATCCCAAAACGTACGATTTCTACACAAAATTGTCTCTACCGAGGCTGCGGATAGACGGGCAATACGAATTATTAGGGCGAATTCTCGTCATACCCCTTAGGGGGAAAGGAATTTGCTGGTTCGACGCCAGTGAGTAGATCTACTACTAAATTATTAGGATTAGGAGACTTCCAGAAATGATTAATTTTCAGAAAATCTGGAAATCAACGTGAAGAGCGACGTGGTGATGCAGAAACACGACGGCTTCCAGTTCTTCCACGTCACCAAAGTCCACGTGAAGTTCAGCATAGGCGGGCTCAAGTTGCACATGGGCAACCTCTTCGACGGCATCAAAGCGCTAGGTAAACAAATCTGCGCGCAAACGGGTAAATTTAGATCAAGGAAACCGGAGCAAGGTCGGGAAATCTGCTCGAAAAACATGTTTTTCGTTCGGATTTGAGCACACAGATGGTGCGTGCAATTGATCTTTTCCCTGAACTTTTTACACCAGCAATCCTTAGGCCCGGTTGTAAATGTCACAGGTGAACTTTAGTTCAACTAAACTTCGAGTCAAATTTGAACCGAGTTCAACATTAATAGTTTGCATCAACATTAATAGTTTGATTGAACGCCGTTCAGGTCATGTTTTGGTTGCACTGAACTCCCTTTTTTCATCTGAAATATGTCCCTTGCCAGAATTTACAATGTATATTTGAACCACAGTTGAACTACGCATCTACAACCGAGCCTTACAGGCACAAATATAACCCTTTGTATATCGGTGGGGAACGTACCAATTGCACTGGTGAATTTTGAAATGTTTAACAAATTAATTGTTCTGTGCAGAGGATTCAACGAATGCTTATTTGAACGCGAATTGGAGACCGGTGGCCGAATCCCTTAACCCCATTTTATCGAAGACCATCGAGGACATAATGCTGGACATTTTGCAGAAAGTATTCGACAACATACCGGCGAATTTCTTCCTGGGGGATTTGGACGAAACGGCGGGAGACAGTGTAGAGGAGCAGGTGTAAATTAATGAATGTTTCGTACCATTTTTATTGCGTTACCATCGAATAAATTAGCTGTAATAATTGGTAATTTTTCGCGTACCATTTAATTTTAGCAAAACATGACACAGTTTTACCGCAGAAACTGGAAATAGATACTGGCAAATACAAACATATACTAAACTTAGAACGGCTGATTCACGCGGTATGTACGCCATAATATCACGATAATTTAATAATCTCATTACGCTTTTAATTAAAATTTAATAGTAGATTCAAATAGCTTGATTATAAGTTATTAATCAAGCATCAATAATCGATTATAGTTTGGATAGAAATTTGATTGATTCGAGTAGAAATTTGATTAATAAAATATGCTGCATATCCGAAAAAAAAGGCTACTTACTTGCCACAGAGGTCTGGAAGGTCCTGGCATGGTGGATGTGCAAAGGCTTCTGGATAAAGGCTTGGAATAATCACGATCGTCTGGCAACTCAGTCGAAGTTCGGGGATTCTATCCCAAAGTGAACTACGAAAATTTTAGGCCACACTCTCTCTTATACGTCCCATTTTTTCAGTGGCGTAGCGCTATTCAGGCCGCCCACGAGCCGCGATCTTCGTCGAATCGAAATTTGGGATATTCCTTAGTCACCGGTTAATGGCATTGTTTGCATTGTGTGTTTTTTTTCGTCGGGTGTTTTTCTCGAATTTTCTGGCACGCTCGAGAAGTGTTTTTTCGCGAGACCTCCTCGTCGAATTTACGTTTTTTTAACGCAAAACCGGCTATAGTCTATTCATAAACGAGGCAAATCAAGCAATTGGCCAAATGCCAGCATGCACAGGAGCTACAAGGTGAAGCTATCTGCCCGGCACATAAATAAATAATGTTCACGATTATATATTTTAATATTACTTATGGATGGTTCACCCTGTATTGGTTATGCAAGGATAACGACGGGCCTCGTTTATGAATAGACTATAATTTAGAACACATGTAGGTTGCAATAAAAATAGGAAGAAACGGGTTGTTATTGTAAAATAATGAATATAATCTCGGCTCAAATAATGAGTAATTTTTAGTTCTTAAGATTGCACCTACCTGTCCTTAGGTATTTCTTACCTCGAATATTTACCTAAATCGAATTTCATCAACATAAGAAATCTCGCACTAAGAATTGCCTAGATAAAAATTTGATTTTGACAGTTCTCTGAGTGTTATTGGTAGGACTGTCTACAAATAACTTAAGACTTCCTAAATCCGGTTTAAGTATTACCTAACTTTAAGAATTGGTTAGCATTATATGCTCAATAATTTATTCACCCTGTATTAGTTATGCAAGGATCACGACGGGCCTCGTTTATGAATAGACTATAATTTAGAACACATGTATAGGTTGCAATAAAAATAGAAAAAAAGGAGGGTTGTTATTGTAAAATAATGAATAATCTCAGCTTAAATATTGAGTAATTTTTAGTTCTTATGATTGCACCAACCTGTCCTTAGGTATTTCTTACCTCGAATATTTACCTAAATCGAATTTCACCAACATAAGAAATCTCGCACTAAGAATTGCCTAGATAAAAATCTACCAATAACTTAAGACTTCCTAAATCCGGTTTAAGCATTACCTAACTTTAACAATTGGTTGGTGAAATCGAGCAATATATGCTCAATAATTATTATAGAAAAAAATTAGTATGAACATGAACTAAATTTCAATTGTTTATATTATCAACTAATTGTCTTGGTCAAGTAGCTATTGTGAAAAAACCGCATAAAATCTCATCATCATGCACTTTGCCAGTAAATACATATAAAATTCCATACAAATATGCGTATAAAGTGGCGAGAATTCGCGTACACATGGGGGACCCGGCGTGTCGACGAAGCCGAGCATTCCGATTACCTCCTCGTCGAGATGATTTCCTTGTATTAGGCGGGCCGAACGGAGTCTATACATTCCTTTTCCCACATTCTTGCCGATGTGGAAGTAGTGCAAGAATTCTTTGTAGAGGGCGATGGGCTCGCATGCAATGCCGCTCGTAGTGGAACGGCTTCGGCACGCTGGGAGCTTTGATGAACGATTTGTTTGGGGGGGTTGTTGGAAAAAAATGCGGTATTTACGCAAATTAATTGGTGGATGGTTGGGGAAATTGTTAAAAAAGAGTTGGCAGCGGTGGGATTCGAACCCACGCCTCCGAAGAGACTGGTGCCTTAAACCAGCGCCTTAGACCGCTCGGCCACGCTACCTATTGAGTACCTCTAGATTAATTGTGGTTTTTGAATTTAATCGAAAATTTATTTCGAAATGTGGTTTCTAAAAATATGTTTTGCTACAAAAATAGATTAATTTTCCAAAAATTACGTGTTTAGTATGTTGACAAATTGTAGCTTCAATGCTAATTTTTGAAAAACGCGCATTTTTTATACGAATTCGCGCTAATTTGTGACAGCTGTCATTTTTAATTCATAAATTTCATCTCTTTCATAGAAAAGATCAATGAAAACAATGGAATTCCATTAATAAAAAAATAACACGCCTACTATAATACTACAAACGTAGTAAATTTGTAGTTATTTAGCTGTAATTTTATTATTTCTTTAGGGTTTTGTTTACGAATTTGACATATTCATAATTTACTCTAAAAATTGATATTTAATGAGATTGTTACCTACTTTATTATTTGAGTAACTGCAAAAATTTGCACATTTATAGAAAATCCCGTTACTTAAATACCTCAATAAATTACAAACAAAACAAGTAGAAACTTAAGACAAATCAACACCTACAAAAGCCCACATTTCAGCATCATAATTGCCCGAATTCTCCTCCAGAAACATCCCAAATTCCCCAATTTACCACACCAATGCACCGGAGCCTGTATAAATATCGATTTTGAGGCGGGCTCGCGACGTCGATACGGCAAGTTATTGGAAATATCGGTACGTTAAAGGTTATCCCCGGCGCTTTCTGTTGCCCTGATACACCGAATCGGAATCTATTTCTGATGCGATTTGGTGGATAGAGGCCATTGATCTTCGATTGGGTATATAGGCATGGCGTTGTAGTAGTTGCAGTGCAGCTATAAAGGGGGTTAAATGGGGGTAATATATGGAGAATTTTGAGCAAAAAAGGATTGTAAAATAAGAGGGATGTGGGGTAGGTGTAAATAGATACATAAATTAGTTTGATGTAATTGATTTTAGAAGAGTTACTAACAGTTTTTATATAGTGTGTACATGGAAGGGGTTGCTAGTTGGGAAGAAAAATAATCTTTAAGTGATTCTTTATAAAAAAAATTAGGTACTTGTCGAGAAAATGAGATTATCAGAACATTAGAAAAGATGTATAGGGCGTTATATAGTAAATTAATAAAACATGAAAAATTTCTCACAAATTTGGAACTTTAATTTGAATATTTGTATTCAGGCTTTATTTTAGATTATACCTAAACAACTTTCTCTTATAAAAATTTTGTGTAATATCAAAAATAATGGCACGTTCTCTCTTGAAGTATTTTCATATTTTCTTAATTTGCCAACATCCTGTAGATTCAATCTAAGATTTTTCAATGTTAGTCTCATTTTCAAAAGAATAAGCGAATTTTTTTATAAAGAATGACGTTTTGCAAGAATTTAGATACTCCGCCTCATTTATGAATAGACTATTAAACAGTTTTTTGCGATTTAAAAACGCGAAGTAAAGAAAAACATTAATACATAAAATGTATTTCAACTAACAAACAATTACAATTACAAGTATTTCCATAACGAAATCACAACAACATAAGGTACAAATTGGCATGGAGATTAAGATCGTTTCCAATTGGCATTGGCGTGTATGAGGATCTTGATGGGATTCCCCTCCTGAGTTTTGGCCACTTCGAAAGCCTTCACTGACTCTTCCAGCGTGAAATGGTGCGTAATCAAAGGCTTCACGTTGATCCTGCCGGTCGAGACGAGCTCGATGGACGTGGGATAGCTGAAATTTCCATAAAATTCACTATTTATATTTATTATAATACTATATCTTACTCATTGACGTATCTAAAGGTGCCTCTAACGTCCACTTCCCTGATCAAAGCGCTGCCTAGCGGAAGGGTCATTTCTACTTTTCCCATGCCTACTAGGACGACTACTCCTGCCAAACCAGCAGCCTAAAGTATAATAAAATAAGTAGAGTAAATGCAGGTAAAAGTTAGTTACAACTTACAGCTACACAGATCCTTACACTCGATTCTATACCAGTACAATCGAAAGTAACGTTCGGTTCTACCCCGAGCAGCTCGTGCACTTTCTTAACAATCTGCTCCTCGGTCATGCTCCTGTCGATTTTCAACGCGTGATCGGCCCCTAACTTCTTCGCTATGTCCAATTTCACGTCCATTATATCTGTAATAGACGCACAACAATTTTTATAACTCACTACAAGTATGTTTAAGTTACCTGTAATAACGATTTTCGAAGCTCCCATGGCTTTAGCAGACAACAAAGTCACCAAGCCGATGGGTCCTGCTCCTGCGATCAAGCACACGTCTCCCACTTTGATTCCTGCTCTTTTGCAAGCGTGGACTCCCACTGACAGGGGCTCCATGATGGCTCCTTCTTCCAGAGACATGTTGTTTGGTAGTCTATTAACGAATATATGAAAGTTTGTGGATTTAAAAGGAATTTTTTAGAGCTTACTTCCAGCAGAAATCGGCATCGTGGACGTAGTATCTGGAGAGATTGCCGTCATCTGGTGGCGTGGCGCAGAAGAAGAGGTCTTTGCAGAGGTGGTATTTGCCGGTTTTGCAGTAGGTGCAGTATCTGCAGGGTACGCCGGGTTCTATGGCTACTCTGTCGCCTGGTAAAAAGGTGTTATATATGCGAATTTTCGTGTTTTTTGTTAAGGTATTGTACCTGGTTTGAGGTTCTTAACGTTCTTGCCGACTTGTACTACAGTTCCGGACGCTTCGTGACCTGAAAGGAGAGGGTTTAGATTGGTTTTTGTGGTTTAAGAAATTTGTGTACTGTACCAATAACCATTGGTTCTTTGACGACGAAGGGGCCGCAGCTTCCAGTGGTTAAATAGTGAACATCAGATCCGCAAATTCCGACAACTTCCATCTGAAGGAGCACCTCTGAAGTGGGAAAGATTTAAAGTAAAATTCGATGTTTAGTTATTAGAAAAAATTTAATTTTTTTCTGTTATGTGAGTAGTTTTTTAATCATTACTGGGAGGTTCAAGATAAAATGCATTGTTTAAATATAATTGCCGAGTAAACGAGCTATAATTAAATTTAATTAATATTTATAAACTATTCCAGTAAGCGAAATTGCATTTCACGTATACGTGCCAATCATTTCTGTTATTTAAATTTTATGATTGCCTTGAGAAATGCACATTCCATGGAAAAATAATTTTCCATTTATTATAAAATGAAAAAAATTCTATTTTATTTGAGTTGAAATAACTTCATTGGGAGTATTGATTGATATTGGAGACAAATCTTATACTTACGGTTGTCTTTAGGCACTGGAATTGGCCTTTGTTCCTGCAATAATACATTTTTGAATTACAAACTTAACAATAAAAATCGAATTGTAGATATAAATAAACGTTATTTTGCACAATTTTCGGTAAATAAAATAATCTCTATACACATAATTTATTAATACATGGAGATAAAAAACTCCAGTAAGATCAGGTACTTGTAATTTATAAATAAATTTTTGTTTAGTTTTTATTTCGTAATTTTCGATAGTATTTTATTCGTTGATAAACCGGTAAAAAATAACTTTTGCCTACATATTTATAATAACTAATCTTATCATTATCAAAAACATGTTTTATACCTCACAGATTTGCAATTAAAATCACGTAATTTACAAATTATACAACAATTTTTCAAACGCTTCCTCATCGATACATAAATTTATGAAAATTTCGCAGCGCATTTGAATTCAAATTTCGGGTTAATACATGCGTAATCTTTGACTGGTCGAGCAGATTATTTATTAAATCCAAAACCTCGACCTTGTAAGGCGATTTTATGCTCAACATCGACACACCCCCTTTTGACCTCAACATAACATTACTTTGATACCAATAAATTCAAGTTTCATATCGCTTAAATTACAATTTGCCAATCCCCAGAATTTTCCAGTTTTATTTTTATTTACTCTAGTCGATAAGGAGTTTAAAGATTAATTAGGATTAAACGGACAACATTCGTGGTCCTAATAATTAAAGTCGAGCCGACGTAAGTATAAAAAAAATCGAGTTATTGATTAATTTCGTTGCTTGTCTAGTCGGTTGTTAATTGTGGCTTTTAATGGAGTACGCAGTGTTTGTTTTTATTAAACAAAGTAATTAGTTTTTTCTAGATAATTTTATTTTTAAATACCTCATTAAATAGGTAGAGATAAAAGGTGTTATGTGAATGATATGCACTTGAAAAACCTCCTTAAATTACAGCTCGAAAATATAATAAAAAAATTAAACACATACATCTCATGTTTCGAGAGCAATAAAACTACAAGTACCACATACTTTACATGCATATTTACATTACAAGGATTGATTTACAACGCTTGTAATTAAATACGCAATATAGGAAACGTATTTAATTTACGCATTAATAAATAAAATCTCATCGATTTCGTATGAAAAATCAACTCACTAATCTCATGTCGTTGATTCCGTACAAAACGGCGCTGAGGTTGTCTTTAGTGGGTGCCATGTCTTCGCGTTTCTGAACGTTCACGACCACAAAACCAACTGTACAATTGTTTGTTCTTCGTGTTCGTTTCGTTTTATACGCGAAACGCGTTGACGTAGCCGCGTTTGAGTAGTTTTCTTGATAAGGAATATTTTTTATCAAAGTTACGCGGCTGTAAAACTACTTTCGATTTCGTGCGGAGGTGTCCCGGTTGGTTCATCGATTCGGAAAATTGATTCGGTGCATTTTTTATACTGATAGAGTCGTGATAAAAGGATGAATAAAAGTAGGGAGAAAATTTATTAATTCGCGTTGTATTTATTTTACAGTAAATTTATTTATAATTTTATTGCAATGTCAAGTTCAAACGCAATAATCTTGATTATATAATTATTTACAGCGTATTTTATTATCTTAAAACTCGTTACCTATGACAGGATAATTTCATAAATGAAAAGCAAATATTTGTCTCAATAATAAAATCTTTACCCATCAGCCTATTTCTATTTTTTTTAATATATTTGATTAATTTGTTAAGTTAACGCAACAATTTTCATATTTTCGTCAACAGTGCTATTATGTTGATAAATTTTAGAACTATTACGATTATTAAATGCCAATAACAGGTCAAAAATTACGAAACATTTTGAGTAAACAAATCGATAATAAACAATCAGTTTTTACCAAATTTGTAATATTGCAAAGGACCAATACGAATATTTCACAGTTTATTAAAACCTTACAAAATTATTAATAGATAAAAATTGCTGTGGCGATAAAATGGTAATAAATACTAATAAACGGTTTGGTAATTGGTTAGTTAACTTTAAGGGGCATTATTTGATTCAACTTTCGTTAGTCGAAATCCATTAAACACATGTATTAGTTAAGCGCAATTCAAATCTAAAAATAGACTAAAATTTAACAATGCAATGCGTGTCCATATGCACCCGAAAATTCCTTCATTAAACATGATTTAATTTGATTTATAATATACAGTGATGTATAGGATTAGATACGATAGATAAAACTCATAATAATTTTACAAATTTATTTCTCATTCAATTATTACACGATAAGTTAATAATCACAACAGATAAATGTTGGTATACAATTTTTTTACGTTGATGTACATTTTAAATATTTCAATAATCAACAATAGGATAAAATGAAGCACATATCTTATATATTTTGTAAACATAATTAATCTATTTAGTAGACGATGACACGATATAATAGCTTAACATTTTCAAGGCGAAAGTGATCCAAAAAAACACTCATCAGACTAGACTTGAACTACTAAAATTTTAATACTAATCGCGGACAAAATTAAAAACTACATTACCTAACGCAATCGCAGGAACAACGAAATACTAATAACATATTTTTGGACCACCTTCAGATTACATCTACCTACAAAGTAACATTTAATGATGACTAAGAAGGCTTTCCCTATCAGGCAGCTGCCTGACTTTCATGCTGCCATCAGCACCGCAGGAAAATAACCTCGAATGATTATCTATATGCAATTGCGTCACCCCCTGCCCGATATTCTTGAAGAAACTGCTCCTGGCATGCTCAGCAGGCAGCGACAGAAGAACGTTTGGAACAGTCACTCCCCAAATCTAACAACAAACATTGTTAATAAGTAATTATAGATTGATTATAGTTCACTACAATACCTTAATATCTCCATCGGCTGAACCAGTAGCAAAGTAATCCTCATGGGGATCAATAGCAATGCATTTAACAGCGTTTTCATGCGCTGTAAACTTGTGCCTGATGGCCTTTGATCGTACGTCTATCAAGCAAACATCCCCTTTCTTACCAGCTGATATCAGAACCTGGTGTTGCGGTGCAAACACCAAGCTACTAGCTCCTTGATCATGACAAGTGAAGGCCATCACCAAGGCTTTACCGTGTGGTAAAATTGAGTCCCAAATGCACACGTTCTTGCTCTCGGAACTGTGCCCGGCTATGAAGGAGTTAAAGCAATTATTAGGTTTATTTGTTGATTGATTGTTGAGGCTTACCAGTAGCTAAGAGGCTGCAGGAACCCAAGAAGACGAAGTCGCTGATACCTTTGTTGTGGCATTGTAAGGTCTGTAAGAGGATATGTGGGTTTAAAAAATTGGGTGGTAATGGGTGAAGATTCTTACAAAGAAAGGCCGGGTGGCGTTGGCGCTCAAACCGACTTGGAACAAGCTGAGGTTTCCATCAGAATCGGCTACTCCAAATTTATTTCCATGTTGGGAGAACCTTACTCTGGTGACTTTGGCGTAAGTGCCTGGTGGTCTGGGTACTGCGACTGGCTGCTGGTGGCCCCATTCCCAGAGGTGTACAGAACCATCCTGGCCACCAGTTAAATCTGTTTAAATTCAGTTAATGAGAGTAATTAAATTTTGATGGATTGGTAACTCACATAAGGGTAGCAACGGATGGGCTGTGATTCTTCTAATGCCGTCGATTTTGTGCTTCAACACCTGTTGATGTAAGTTAAAAACTGTTAAAATTCGAAGTAAAAATTTGATTTTATAGTACGAACTTTCGATATAAACAAGCTGAGTTACTACAAACAAATTACCATCAAATAACGTGTACCTCTCGGCTTATTCTAACATATAATACACATACAGCATGCAGTAACTAAAAGGACAACACTTCAAGCAAGTACTAAAAAAATGGAGAAACTAAATAAATTAATCCCTAATACACATTACAATAATTTGCAGTGTTCCATATCGATTAATTGCAATCAAAACGTACACACGTATACTTTACCCGATGTAGCTTGGCAGTTGGAATATTTTATTAGGTGCATGCGCAGTAGCAAATTTGCTACATTGGGTGAGGTATACAATAGCATACAGCGTGAGCAACGTAAATTAAACCGGAGAAATTAGGACATTTAATAAATAAGCTCTAATAGAATTAAAGGCACAGTGTTAGAAGACACACCGGTCGAAGCATGTGAACCGACCGAAGCAGAACGAGGTGGACAAAATTGGCGTCATGACAGCCCGGGAAGCTTAACCCCTTCATCTACAGATATAGAAAATTCTGTACAATAACAATGTCATTGGTACGATTTTTTATTTTGTTAATAATAAATGTACCTTTTTTATTTCAGCTATAGTTTGTGCGAAACAAAGGTAGATGCACGTCACTAATGTCGTCATATTTGCTAAGTCAGGTCAAGTCGCATAGTTGCCATTGTCAATAGATACTCTTGTGGTTGTTGCTTTATTCATTACTACTTGTTAATATTTCGAGTTATTAAACAAAACTGTTCTATAAGCATTTTTAAATGAAGATTTCCGAGAATTATTATCTTCAAATGTACTTCATCTCCAGAAATCTTTCTCGACAAATTCTTAGATTTTGTAAACTTTCTGATTGTTCGGCAACACTGTAGTAAATTTACGGTGACGTGCATCTAACTTTATTTTGCACAAACTATATTCAACAAGTTTCCAGCAATATTAGCAAAACCCTGGATAACAAAAACAATTCTAATTTTTTTAGTATACCATAAAACCACACTCACTTCACGCCTCAAAACAAATTCAACGTTAGTAAACAAAACCACCCAACTCCTGACTTATTAATCCATATTAAAGTAGCAAAATAATCGAAAATAAATCTTACAACGCTGGCTCCTCGTCCGCTTTGTCCAGCCACTCCAGCCTGAGGACTCCCCGGCTGCGTATCCTTACCCTTGTCCGAGGCGCTTTGTATTACCAAAAACGGAGGTACGCTGGAATCTGGAGCATCTTTAGTGAAATTTAATATATCCAGTTCGCATTCGTCCTCCAGCCAAGCCGGCAACTCCAGCAGCAGCGATATATCCATCTCCTGCAGCTCTCTCGGAGTGGCGATGGCAATATATCCACCATTCACCTACAAAATTCACCTTTAAACACGCCTCAAACATATTTAGATTTCATTACTTGGTTAAGGCAAAACGCGGCGATGGAGTCCTGTTCCTTGTGTATGATCCTGACGGGTTCCAGCACGGCGGGCTCCACGTGCGGCAGGACCTCGTCCATAGTTGCAGAGGATCTACGTTTGCCGAATACAGCTCTGATGAAGATGTCCTGGACGAGCTCCTGGCGCACCAGGTAGGTCCAAAGATGGCGCGCCGCCGCCGCCGAGCTTTTGCTGCTGAACGGCGTGTTGTGAGGCTCCAGGAGTTGCCTAAACAGATAATAAATTAAAGCGTCTTATTAGAAAGTGTATTTAGGATGTAAATACCTGTATTTTTGTATGGCCGGCCCGCTGGTGTTCTCGATAAAACAACCTGGTATGTATTCAGGTGGTGTTTGCCTGCTCTCTAACTCCTTTTTCAGGCTCTCCTGCCAGATGTTCAGTCGCCTAAGGCTGCTGTGTATCATCGGGCTGGCTACTGGTAACTCGCTGGCTTCTAATCCAGCCACCTTTAATTAGAAAACGAGTCGAAATTAAAGTTATATTTTGTAAATAAGTAGTTGATTTACCGTTAGGAATTCGTTGATTTTGTGCTGGACTATACGCAATGTTGCTAATCTTAACACCAACCAAGAATAGGAGTTGGGATCTGAATGCTCGTTGTTCACCGTTTTTATAGATTTGGTGACTGGAGTGTCGAAGACATCTTCATCTTCTTCTTCATCTTCAACGTCGCTTTCTTCCTCTTCGATGTAATCGCTGGTGTTTGGCTGTTATTAGAATACAAAATTGTTAATATTACTTACTATAAACTCTTGAAATTGGCCTAAAACTTGTTAAATTTTAGATACTCTCATATGTACAAATTATTGAAGCATTGTGAGTAAACTCATGCGAATTAATCAGCGAAAAAATTGCAGCAATTTTGTTATACGGCGACATGAAGTAAATACCACATCAATTTAATCGTACAACAACCCTCCTGCAACTTCGTATAAAAAACATATCGTCTGTATCTACTGGCGTACAGTATGTCTCGTCTTACTTTCTGCAATAGATAGGCCAGTACGCTCATTTCGGGCGGTATGAATTGCTCCCTGTAAGTGGGCCTGTCCTCTTTCATTACGGAAGGCTGTTGTCCTAAAAGTTTAGTGTTAAGTTTTACTCTTTGTTTGTTAAGCCAGTTGGCGGGGCCGCTGGACTCCTCCACCGGCGTCTGGATGCTCTGCTGCGTCGTGTACGCCGGGTGGTTAGGCATGTTACCCGTCAAGCTAGCCGTGCGCAAGAGCTTTTTAATTCCACCACCAAATAATCTACGAAATTTAATTTAGTAAAAAAAGATACTGGAGAATTATGTATACAAGTTATTACTTTCCCCAGATGTCCGAATCGAACGAATGGGCGTTCACGTGGAATAATATTACGCAATCGAAGGTTACTAGACCGTAGAGAACTAGAGCTAGGTATACAGCTGTGAAGGCTTCGCATAAGATGACTGTTAATCGAGGAGTGTCTTCGTCCTTTTCTCTGGCTAGCAAAGCTCTTAAGCTCGTCACTCCAGGCCATTTTGGCGGGAGAGTGATGATGTGATGGCCTTCGTTTACTGATATGCGTCTCTTGCGGCCCACCAAATGCGTTGCTCCAATTTCCTAAAAGTATTTTTATATATTAGCTTCCTATCATAATAAGGAGTAAATGATTGGGACACCCTGTAGATATAATGTACCAAAAAGGAAACTTACCTGTCCTTCTTGTAGCGAATTTTTGAAGGTATCCGAATCACACAGTGACTGATAAATACAAGCGGACAAGGCGATAGCCAAATCCCTGATAACCAATAATTGACTTTGGCCGGTATTCGGTTGCACCATTTCCACCAACTAAAACAACAGTATATCTTCATTTTAATCAAATAATTAACAACATCCATACCGTGTGCAACATATCGTGCGTGAGACACTGCAGATACCTAATCGGATCGGCCACTACAGTCTTACTGCTGGCCACACTAGCTGCCAGTAGAGGTAAACTAGTGGGGAACGGCAAGGGGCTTAAGAGTTGCTGGTGGGTTTTCTCCTGCTGGAGTTCCTGCAGCAGCAACATCAACTCCATTCTCACCGAAGCCAGACCGCCAGTAGCCCCGTGCAGGGAACAGTAGCTCAGCAACGTTCTCAGCAAAGTCTCGTTAGCTAAAATCGATTCAAGATGAGAGTGTTTAAGCTACATAATCGCCATATTTACCTCTTAACCAGCGTTTTCTTTTGGCAGCCCGCTGGACTTTGGCTTCAAAGTCCAACTTCTCCTGCACCAGAATCTCGTGTAAAGTGGGTTTGCTGCTCGCGTCTACACTACTGGCATTTTCCGGTTCTGGAGCTTGCTCGATTTCAGTTTGATCACCAATCTCAGACGAAGTGTAATTGCATAATTCCCTCAAAGCTTCTACTTCGTTCTCCAGCCACAAATACAACTGATAACGCAACTGCCCGCCTGCAAACCAACACAATAAAAACCATTATAAATTACTCTACGGGTTATACACACCATCAACTTCGAACCCAGTAGCTAAAGTAGACAATTCTTCCATAAGAATCTTCAAGCAAGCTACAAATTTGAGCTGCTGCGCCATGATATCGATATGTTGCTGCTTCTCTTCACCATCCTCATTCTCTCCATCCTCACCATCTTTAGATTCTTGTTTCTTCGCGCCGATGGCCATGCTGAGGCCTCCATCAGAATCATCAGATTCCTTATCGCCCTCTTCGTCGTCCCATTTCAGTTCCAAATCGTCGGTTTTGACTTTGAGATCGCTCACCGGCGCTCCCCAGTCCATGTCAACGCTCGCTTGGGGCTTGGTGTCCCACGATATGATGCCCGTTTCGATATCGGTCTGATTGCTGACTTTGTTCTTACTGGAATCCACGGAAGTCTGCTTGGGTCTCTCGGAGACCACGTAGGGGAGCTTGGAGAGGACTTCGAGCGCCAAAGCGGGGCAACCGGCGCGGAAGTGGCCGTGAGCTGTGGCGAAATACAGCTGTCTTTCTAGTGGCGTCACCCATTCGTCTACTACTATTTGTTTCCCGCCTGGTATCCACACCTTTCTTTTGCCTAAAACATTAATATTAGTGAGTTATGCAATATAAATAGTGATGAATGATGCACTAACCATAACTAGTCAAGTGCTGGCGCACCAACAGCGGATGAGTCCTGAGGTACACGTAGAAATTGAACACATTCGGATCTGCTTCTTTGGTTTCTCTAGCTTCATCATCGTGAAGATGGTGGTGAGTACCTGCATTGCCAATCAATAGAGTATCTAAAGAAGCTTGGTACTCTTTTAACGTCCACAGCGCCATTGATCGCAGGAATGGATCAGGGTGAGCTTTGGTCAAATCCTCATTTTCACCATTCTCGTCTCTACCCAAGATCTCCCTGTAGAGCAGCTTGAAGAGGTCCTCCCCGTCCCCTTTGTAGATCCTGATAACGATGATGGCCAGCTGCAAATCGTGCAAGCGATTGAGGCAGATTTCCACAGCGTCTTTTAAATTTCCCGCCAGCAGGAAGAAGGCAGCTGCATGCTCAAACCGCTGCTTCCCCAATAGAGCGTAAGCGTTCTTCAAAGCCGCCTTCCTCCACCTGTCCTCGGAGAAGTTGTTCGAGAAGAACGTCGTCATTTTGTCGTCTCTCAAAGACCTGTAGAGCCCCCAAAGGAGGTTCTTCTTGTTCAAGGCCAGGTAGTACAAAGCGGCGTCCATGGGGTTTTGGTTTACTTGGTAAGCCGCCTTCGCTAGCACCTGCACGCAGAGCTTCAGAAGGCTGATGTTTCGCACCCACCAGCCCACGCCGAGTTCTCTGAGCTGCGGCCACGTGGGCTCGCTTTTAGCGTAGCTCGGTATCAGATTCAACAGCTCCTCCTGGCTCTCCGAATGGTAAGCCCACGCCAGATTGTTGTTACCCACTCCATTCTTCTGGAACAGCGTTCGTTGCGCCAGAGGAAGACATCTGTAATGGAGAGTTAGTAACTGGGGATTAATCTAATTTGTATAATACCTTAAGAGATATCCGTAATGCTTCATGGCTAGTAAGAATCTCAAGCCGCAGTCGTCTAAATTGTCGGTTAATAAGTCTTCCTTTTGGCCAACAGGGTTTTCTTTTTGCATGGCGCTTTTGGCGGCATCTATGGCGAATCTCTCGGCCAAATCTGTGTTGCAAGTTGATACTGTATCGGCTAGAGCCAGCAGATGCATTTGATCCAAACTGGACAATCCTGGTAAGTGAATGTGGGTGAGCAACCGGGATAATATCCTTCCTGAAATTGAGATAACAAATTGGAATTTGTATTTTATTTATTAGGATTTAAGTAACCTTGTTTTGGAGTGAAATGCATCACACCAACATTCCTCTCAGACGGTCTCCTCTGATCCTCTTTCTCGTCCAGCAAATTGTCCAGGGTATCCTCCATGATCACGTTGTTATCGAACAACTCGTTGTAATCCTTCTGCTCCTCTTGATTGGCTGAAGACTCCTTGTCAGCTGCCAGAAGAGTCCACAATGGCAACGGTGGGATGTTGTTGATCTCATCATAGTCTAGATTAATCTCCCCAATGCTAGCCCGATGCTCTGGGCTACCCGGAGGGTAGCTCACTGAAAGAGTCCTGCTGCGAGTCCAGCTCTGAATTTCGTCGGAGTTCACCTGGTTGCCGCCGATGCATTTCACCAGATGCGCCAGGATCGCCTTCACCCAACTAGAAAAGAAAACAATTTCTAATACACCTACATACATAATTTAGCAGGATTCAGGTAATATAAATGAGCTGCAACAGTATTTACCGAATTTTTCCTGAATTCAGCAACTCCATGAGCTGCTTGGGGTGGTATTGTGGCAGCACTGGACAAGCTATCCTGGATGCTTCGAATAACCCGTAGTCTGGCATGTAATCGAAATTCTGCTCTTTGTTGCGTTTGCGGTCGAGTATCTGCAAATTAACAGAGCTGATGCGGCCTAGGGTTGGTACAGCAGCCAGTTTCTTCTGGTTTTCTTGAGTCAAAGTGCGGAAATCGACGTCTCTACCATTGCGGCTATCCGACTCGCCAGATTGATTCTGTTGCGACGGGTTCTGCGGCTTCCACTGGGTGTATACATGCATCTCCGAGTCCATTCCAACTACCAGAATACCATCCCTCACCCAGCTGATTTGCATGGGTAAAGCGGGTAATCCATCGGCCGTTTGCAGCTCGATTTTCCTCAGCGTCATCCACTTAAAATCGTCTACGAACATCGGTTGGGCTAGCGAGCTAGCCTTCCTGAGAATCGGTCTGTAATTATTCAAGCTTTCCTTCATAGCTTTAACATTGGCTTGCGCTAGATCAGTAGATAGCGGAGTATAAAGCATTATTTTACTACCCACTGCTACTGTTAGAATGTGCGAGCCATCTTCGTTGGACACCCAATCTAGCTGTACTATATGCTTTTGGGTTAATGGGCAAATATTACCCATTTCTGAAATGGATTTCCTCAGTGATTGCAGCGTGGTGAAGCTGGGCACAGCGAGTAAAGTGGACTTCATGTTGGGCTCGGTGACCAAATTCTGTCTGTCCTCGCCGGAGAAGGTGTGCAGCACTTCATTGATCCTCTGCTTCTTCTTCAGCGTTTTAGAATCGTACAAATAACTCAAATCCAGGTGTTTATTGATGTCGATCCTCGGCAAATGGATGTTCTTCAAGTGGATAACATCCTCTAATATCCACTCGCTGCCTCCAGTGGATTCGCACTCGTAGATAGCCACGCAGAGATTGATAAACCTCGAGTCCTGGTCGTTTTTATTCGGCCTGGTGAAGCTTTTACCATACTTATAAGCGCAAGCTAATCTTCCAGAATAGGCCACACTAATATTCAGCACCTGCCCTTCGATTTCGATGGCTGACTCCTTGATCATGTTCCATTCGGTCCAGACTTTTCCAGTGTTCACCACGACTCCATCGTCTTCTAGCAGCAGGTGGTTGAACTCTCTGATCTGCTTGGGGTTCATGGAAACGGCCCAGAATCTGATGACTCCGTCGCTGCAGGCTGTGGCGAAGCAGTAAGGGGCCAGGCAAGCCGGGTAAATTGAAGCTGAGCTTAAATGGCCAGCTGCAGGGGTGGCGTGTACTATTTCCACACCATCGGCTAATGGGAGTATTTGCTTCACTTCCCTGGTGACGGTGATGCTTATGTGAGGACTCACCTGTTGTTAAAAACAACAATTAGATATTTATAAGTGTTTGTTGTAGGAGTTTTTACTTTGGATGGTTTTAAATGCAGGGATTCCATGCTGTTTTTCCTGGATAAATCGTTCTCGTCTTGCACCAAAACGGAGTCTGGCACGTACATCTGGCTACCAGTAAGCGCGTAATCGGTATCAGTGGAAGCTATGGTAAGTTTCCACATGTGGATTATCGTGTTTTGATCGGTGCAATCGAGCAGGACGATGAAGAAAGGCTCCTTGAAGACGGAGGCTTGTTGCAGGTCCACCATGGCATCGTTGCCAGACAAATTTATAGGCGTGCTTTTCTGACCTGTAAAATAATACAGGTGAATAAATTTAGCGCGTACGCCGCTGACGTTGCATTCCTGTCTGTAGTCTGTCAATTTTCGTAGGTAAAGACGTTTTGTAACAATTTAAAAATTCTCGTGTCCCCGACTGATATCACAGCCCAATGACTGAGAACGATATAAATCAACGTAAGCGCTACCCGTTTCGATAAATTATTAACGCATTCATGATGCTTGTAAATTTGTTTTGCAGTCGCCAAACTGATAGCGTGCGTGGCCATCATAGCAGCTGGAATAAAGGCTATAAGATAACGAAGGCATTTCGCGTCGAAATGGAAATGGATTGTGATCAAAGTCGGAAGCCTTCCGGACGCCGGAGGAGCGTCGGTCATTCGCTTAGAACGTTGTAATAGTGTTTTAAATAGTGCTGTAAGGGCCGATGATTCGGGAATGGGGAAATTTGTACATGTTCTCGCTACCCTTGCCGCATAAAGTAAACTGAATCTGTCCGATTATGCATTTTGTGTTCGTTATTTTAGGTCATAAGTTTCAAAAAGAAAAAAGTAACTCTATAGATAGTTCTCTATTCTTGCATTATTATTTTTTTGTAACAAATCAAAGATACAAAAGAGTGAATTTATCAAGATATAGAAGGGAAAAGCAGGTAAAGAGTGAGTTTGATAAAGTGATTAGGATAGGGAATATAAAATTAGAGATGTAAGTAGTTAACATGTAGTTCAAAAACTACTTACTATATGAATAAACAGCTGCAATGATTGAAATATTACAAATTGTAAGAGTAACGTCAGATTTTTGTACCAGAAGTGAAGCTACTAAATTCGCAGATATAGCCAAAATGGCCAAAAAAAATTTAGATCCTGGTGAGTAACAGATAAATGCGAGTTGTAGGTGTTTAAATTTGTAATTTTTTTTATTATTTCAGTTTATAAAATTACCGTTATCGCCCTATTAGTGACCCAAGGATTGAAATTGCTTATTTAAATTTTTAGATAGAAGTGTCTCATACTCATTAGTGGAAAATTGTTATTTTATGTGTTAATAAAGATTTTTTTTCTGTAAAATGATTGGTCTAAATAAACAATTATCCATCATAGCCTTAGCCAAATTGACTTTTAAAAATTGGCATTAGCAGTTCGAATTTGAAATGCGTCATTTTCCGTGAATATTCCGAATCCCAAAATTATTGTAAATGGCTTGTAGAACTAAATGTACTGTGGACCCACGTAAGTCCGAATAAACTACAAACGATACTGATTAAATTAATTAATTCTCTTGTAGTTTTCAAAGTTTTAGCAGTTTCCATCATAATCGTAAAAGGTCTGAGGTTCTTGAAATGTTGATTGAAGCAGAACTTAACATACCTCATTTTTGTGTTTAAGAAAATGTTTATAAAAATAAATCATTGTTAAATACGAATGTAAAAGGAGCGTTTTATTTTCTTTCATAATTGAATTAAAATTTGGTATATTATTAAAGTAAAGAGCTTATAAAGAGTAGAGGAAAAATCGAGTAGGATAGAGCAGGGCAAAAAATAGTAATAGATAATCTTTCAATAGGCAAATTTATGCACCACTTTACCCTATTTTATAATTTTTTTGTGATAAGGAAATGACGTTTGAAACCTGTCAAATTGACGTGTTTATGTATTGACGTGTTGACAATATTTGTCAATTGAATGTTAAATTATCAAATTTTTGGTGTGTGCACATTATAATTCCAGTCTACAATCAGCCTCAGGATGTCGAAAAAATTAATAAAAGGTGTGGTGAAACGTAAGTACTGTACATTCTGATGAAATTGCGAGGTTTAGAATTTTCTGTACATTTTTTTCAGTGGGGAAAATAGGCGCTGCGGTGTTTCTATGCGTCACAGGCTTAGAAATGATAAGGGAATGCTGACGAAAATGGCGTTCAATTCAAACAGCAGCAGCGCTTGTCTCATCGCATCTTTAGTGCCGTTTTATTGTTTTTTATAAAAATGTTTTCGGAAATAAACTTTGAGTATTAACTAAGAGATTGAAACTATTTGGAGCTGAAACGATAGTTTAATGGGACACGTTCAAACTATAATAATACATGGTTTTTATAATGTGCTGATAATTTTCAGGCCTGTTATGAATACTGCGAGCCTCGCAGCAATTTTGACCACTGAAAATGATTATGGTTATTCATATTAATTCAAGAAATTTAATCGTTCTCACCTCTCAAAACCTGTTTGCCCATTTTCGCGAATTTAACAGAATTTCTTCAAACGACTAATTTGACAATCAATAAAAATTATGACAAACTAACGTCAAAATTTTAAGCAAACTACTCGATTTTACAACTCAATAATACAAAATAATGCTAGATAAATATTGTATATTAATTATTACGAAAAAAACAGCCCAGAAATTTATTTATTCAACGTTGTACCATCACCAATTTCGCACTATAGTCAATCCGAATAAAACTAAAGTCGTTGCTCCCAAAATTCGAGCACCTACAAATCATTTTATCCACTAAAATCTCCACTAAATTCCAATTTAATTCACCCACCTTTCAGTACATCCTTATTCACTTTACCCACCGCATTCTTGTATATCTTATTTGCGCTCGAACGCGTTTTTATATACTGGCTTTTTAATTTTTCAAATTTATCAAACGCTTTATTCATTGCGAATTTGTGACAATTTTTTTAAATATGACAACCAAAAATCCACCCTTTATTATTACATTTTTATGTAACTGGTGAATAATTATTAATCAGTTGGTAGCAATGACAACAACAGTGTGATTATAAAACTTCATACTAATCAAGAACACTAAACTATTGATAGCAACGTCACTACTCATCGAGATCTCTTATTGGCTAGCAACAAGATTGAGTGAACTGTGATTGGTGGACTCACCTGTGATCAACTGCTCCTGGTAAACGTGCAAGAACGTCGTATTCTGCCACTTGATCGCCTCCGAAATGGTCTCCAGCTGGATAATGCAGCCGGGTCTCGAAGTGCTCTGCTGCGACACGATATTAATATTATCCAAAATGCTCTCCTGGTTATATGAAGACAATCCCGAGACGCTCTCCTCATCCTCCTCGTTTCTGCGGCTCTCCTTGAACGACAGATCAGCTAGCAACGTTCGAGCATCGATGACGGCTTGGTAGACCCTCAAGCACTGCCCATCTGAAGCCACGAAGCAGGCGCTGGGCGAATTTGACAGGTTCCCCAGCGTGCTAGATGGTAGTAAAGTAGGTATCCAGGCGACGTTGCTGAAAGCTGATGGTTCAGGCGAGCTGATCCTGGCTAATTCGCAGATACCCCCGGATTTCGATAGAGGTCCTACCGCGTCTACTTTCCACAGTATCAACTCACTGCAGAAGCCCTACAATTGCAAGTAAACTCACGTAAACTCTTCTTATAACAATACCAGAACATTTTACCGTTATATTGTAGTTCTCAGATTTCTTATCGATGATATTGTGGTGGCTGGTAGTGAGAAGTAGCGGCAACACTGGATGGCAAGTGATGTCGTTAACTCTGAATCTATGACCGGATGCTCTGCTCTTGTGGCCTATGCTGAGCACCTGGCTGAATTTACTCTTATCAGCGAACGTGATTTGCCAAAGATTTAATGTACCGTTATCGTGTTTGGTGACTAGAGACACGACCGGTGCAGCTTCTTGTTGTTCCTCCGCAGTGGGTATCGGAATCTACAAAAGCGAAGATAATTACACTTAATTAATAACGCAATATCAACTCATACATCTTTCTGTGATTTGTTTTCATCTTCTTCTTTAACGCTACTCAGATCTCTGCTGATGTAGCATTCCTTGTGCAGAGCCTCTTTCACCAGATGTTTGAGCAGAGGGGTGGTGTTGTAGAGGCTCACGGTAGTAGACATGCTCATGGAGTCGCCTAAAGGAAACGCCGATGGGATTCGAGTGGAGAATGATACTTGGGCCTGTCTGAACGAGCCTGGATGGAACTCGTCCAGCCATTCCACAATCCTAAAATAACGCATTATGAGATTTGCAGAGTG
Source organism: Phyllotreta cruciferae (assembly GCA_917563865.1). NCBI lineage: Eukaryota > Metazoa > Arthropoda > Insecta > Coleoptera > Chrysomelidae > Phyllotreta > Phyllotreta cruciferae. Next base: position 2,304,922 of record OU830613.1, read on the forward strand.
GAAGGTTTTAAGGACATACCAAATTAGAAAACTACCATCTACAGGATGTATGCTGAACAGCAAATCAGGACTGTGATGCCAGTCTCTTAAGAAGTTTTCTATTCTAGCATCCACTCCATCCGAACCGCCGGAATCCATTAGAGGTTCTTCGGAGTCTTCAGATTCCGGATTGTCCACGACAGGTCTACAATATAACAATTAAAATACTCATTGGACGCGGTTAAAGTGAGTTTTTTTACTTAGCAAATTCCTCTAGAAACATTTCAGCTTGCAGACTGAACTGCATCTCCTTGTTATCCAGCCAATGGAGAACGAAAGCAGGCTTGGGGCTGCAGAAGCTTATGCTGGGAACTAACGGTATGTCAGTTTCAGCATTTACTGAAGCTGCTAAATGGAAATGCAAGCCCGGAGTTATTCCTATAAAACAGAAATTAATATTAAAGATTGCTTGATGAGTAGTGTATTGGTTACCTGTTCCGTGGTATCCATATGAATGGAAATCATGTACACTATAAGTTGATGGTAAAGTAGGTATAGGAGGCGAGGGCCCGCCTATACCATGTCCGTGATGCTTGGCGTTTCTTCTTATATGAAAACAGGTCCTGAAATAATAGTGTTAGATTTTCTACCAGTGAAAAGTTTGAATTTTTAGAGACATTCAAGAAAGCTTCCTTAATGGTAATTCATAAGCTGGTAGATGAGCAAATATATCGCACAAAAAATTAAATCGTAAGCCCAAAAGTCATTGAAATAAAGTATATTCTTGACTCCGACTTACCCACATCCACACCAAATCCTAGTGGGATGTTTAAAATAGTAACAAAAAGGTCTGAAAACATTGAAAACAGTGCACAATTGATGTTGAAACAGTGAAATGAACAAGTGCCCGTTTATGTTTAATGAATTAATAAATAAAATTCATTTACTTCATGTGCTTCAAGCGCTGCATGAAGCGGTGCTTGTGCCTGTGCGTTCGGAACTTCGGATGGTGAGCTTGAGGATCCAGTTGTGATAAATTAACCAAACCGTCCTCTGGTAGAACAGTCTCCACCCAAAGTCGACAAATGTTATCTTTACAAGACGTAACCAGCATATTCGATACTGAACCCCTGGAAATCAAAATATATAAAATTTAAATCGTACACTCTAGAATTATTACTAACTTAGGCATGTATTTGCTGGTGGTTCTCCAAGAAATGTGAGTCACAGCCCTAGGATGAGCGATGTAGACAAAACCATAATCCAATTCCAAAGGACCTTCGGAACTTTTCGAAGTAAACAAAACTGAAGAAAAATTCGATTTAATGAAAAATAAATTACACCAACAGCAAACATACCGTGTCTATTCTCATACCAAATTTTAACCAATCGATCATTTTCACCGCAGGTCGCAAACAGAGTACCGTCCGGACTAAAAGCCAAGTGTTGCACTGGAATGGCAGTGTTCGCTTTCCAGACGCATTGCCAGGATGTTTGTTCTTGCTCTAAAACATCCATAGTTAGTTAAACATTAATAACTTCACACAAACTTACCTTGGGGTTTATCCGGTTCATCGTGTGTATCACCATCTTCGATCCCATCTTGGTGGCCTCCTCCTACTGTGAACGTAACAGCCGGCTGTTTGTGCTCTTCTTCATTCGTTTGTGATTTGAGATGCCACAATTGCACGTGAGTACCTGCGGTTAACAAACGGGTGCCTTCGAGATTCCAGCTCAAAGCTCTAATCGGTGAATCGGTTGTGAGGGTTCCGGTTTGAACCCATCTGTAATCCAGACCCTAAAAAATATTGCATATTTTTAGAATTAAGAAGAGAAATTAATTGGATGTATTTTATACGATATTATTTCGAAGAGGATTTTATTATATGCATTATAGGTTGAAGTCATTAAAACTATTTTAAACATCTATAGCATTGCGTTCCGTCATGTGAATTTTATGGAAAATAATTAGAGTTTCGTATAAATATTTAACTAATGCTATTTAATATAACTTTGCAGAAAGCTTAGGTCTCATGCTCGTTTATTAAATCGATTATATGCCCAATAATCGAACAAATTAAAACACACATTAGTTCAACGTTCGATACCTTAATCTTCGGTGGCCTCTTATTTATACTAGCCCTCTGAAATAAAACAATAAATCTAATAATTTTAATAGTATGTTATTTAACAAACACTGTTAGAATTAATCAATTTCGCATCCTTTTTTCTGCTCTAATACGTAATATTTCATTGCGATAAAATACCAATTTACTTACAATCTAGCACTCTGTAAACCTATATAAAAACGAAAGGTAATTTACTTACGTGTGTTGAAGTATTGTGAATCAAAGGAGTAGGTTCGTAAATGCACACCACATCGTGGTACGAAGCAGCTATCTTGCCCGTATCACTAGAACAATCTACAGAAGTGACTCTTATGTAGTCGTGGATAGCACCAGGAATGATTTGAACTCGTTCAAATGTTGAGGCCAATATAACAATGTTACAACCAGCCGCGTAAGCCTAAAATATCACAATAATCGAATGATAACACGTTACATATTAAATAACAATAACTTACAGTGAATGGGACTCCTTCTACTGATCCTACAGCGAAGCATTTATCGCCTGCATTGCAGGCACCACTAACAATCTGATGTAAATTCATGTTGGTGGTAAATAATGAGTAGCTGGTATCGAGACTAAAGTATTGATGCCATCTTGCCCTATATTTGGCGAGGACAAATTAATTAATACTTGTAACAAAAAAATTAAACATACCAAATTACTGACAGCTGTCGATTTAATCAGCTGATTTTGTCAGTGATGTTTGATGTTTCATTGTCAGTGACGTATATTTTGGCTGTATGGTGATTAAGTAAAAGGTATTTTTATGACATTTTTGACACTTTTAATGGTGGGAAAGAAGATTAAAAATTTGATTTTATTTTGGTTTACAGACGAAATTGTGATATGAAACCGATTATTTGTTTGGTTTCTTTTTATAAAATAATTGAAAGTATTATACAAGTTTAGAGAGTGCTAGTTCTTTATAAGTAAAAGCTATTATTTATTTTTATGATCAAGATGGCCCCTTATACATTTTCCCCTTCTTTAATGAAAAAAGCGATATCTGAAGTAAAAAAGAGACCAGCTCTCTATAATAAAAACAATCCAGATTTTCTGAACAAAGACGCCAAAGAACAACTGTGGATAGACATTTGCTGGGAATTGTTTCCGAATTGGTCAGATTTCAGCGAGAAAAACCGTCGAAATATATGTAAGTGCTTTACGAATAAGGCCCAACAGCCACATTAATGCCCCTCATTTGCAGTGGATGACCTTAAGAGGAAGTGGAAAAATATTAAGGACAGTTTTAGAAAAGAAATTAAAAGGAACGGCGAATGCCCAGGTGAAAACACGCAGAAGAAAAGACCTTACGTGTACGCAAGAGAACTGAAATTTATGATACCTTTTATGGCAAAAGAACTAAAAGTCTCCGAGGAAAAGATGGTCCAATATAGTCCAACTTTTAGTTCAGATAATGAAGACGGTCAAGATGTTAACGAATTACTCAACGTTAAATTCGAAAATGATGATACATTCTCTTCGAATTCGTCTCAAAATTGCCAAGTTAACACCACAGAGGAGAACGGAGACACCGATCAATACATGCTAGGAAATAGCAGTAACGATGAAGACAGACATTTCTGCTTATCCCTAGTCCCCTATTTCAAAACCCTCAACCTCCAACAAAAACTAAACATACAAATCGAAATACTCCAACTGCTAAAAAAAGTCATTGTCAATGATACCACCGAGAAAAACCAATAAAACTAATAGCATAAATATATTAAGTATTTTACATTTCACAACATCGTATCGTTCACTTCTCCGGGATTCTCCAGCGCCGCCCTTCTCTCTTGCACCGCGTTTATGAGCACCCTGTGCGGCCCTATCGGCAAGCTCAATTTATCTATATCGCTCTCTTCCAGGATCATCAACGTATCCAAATCTATCTTGTGCTCCAGGAACTTCGGCAGGTACTCGCTCAAACCAAAGGCCGTCAGGAACCGTTCCAGCGCCGCATTGGGATTGCTGTCCTCACTGGAACCCGAATCTATTAAAAGAATTAGTAGATAATAATTAGCTTCATTTATAAGTTTATTTACCCGATAATTCATCGTCGGTTACATGCCTAGGCCCGTAACTCTCGGCTGATCCAATAGAGCTGTCCTCGAGGTTGCCCATGAATTTACCGAACGTGTTCTGAGTTATACTCTTCCTGCAATACAAACAAAATTAATCCACCACATTTCTTTTCTAGGCATTGAATGCATTTACCTAATAACTATACTCCCCATGCCGGGCCTGACGAATATGCTGGCCGGCTCCTGCTGCATCTTGTTCTCCGAGTTGTTCCTCATCTCCTGCAGGAAATCCGGCTGCGACTTGGACCGCATCAGCCTGCCGGCAGGGGGCGCTGGTTCGCGGGAGACGGGCTCCGCCTCGTTGAAGATGCCGTCCAGCCGGCCGCGCTCCTTCAAGTTCACCGCCTCCAAGGTGCCCCCGTACATCACCTCCGAGTCCCGGCGGATACCCTTCAGCGAGTTGACGGTCAGCTTGCCGTCCTCGATGCCGCTGACCTGCCCCAAATACAAACAATATTATCTAATTTTAAAGAGCTTGTTGGTGGTGTAGCCACCTTGAAATCGTCTTCGATCTGGCCCAATCGGTTGTTTTTATTGGACATGATCTTCCTGTGTACGCTGCTGGTGGTGCCCCTGCTGGTGACTGTTCCCCCGTTGACGATGGAGCTGTATGTGTGTCTCCTATCATAGGGGTCTTCGCTTAGCAGATTTGACATGGAACCCCCGACTATTTTCCTCCGCAGGGTGGACAGCATAGAAGGCTGGTTCTGTTTTTTAGCCTGCTTCTCCCGCATTTGATCCTGCTTCAGTTTGCGCTTGTTGAACTCCTGCAGAACTCGGATTAATTAATGCGATTTAAAGTGAGTGTTTTAGGCGTACTTTTAGTCGTTTTTTGGAGTCCTCTTTGGCTTTTTCCTGCAGCGCTTTCGCTTTTCTCTTATCGGTGGCCTCCAGCTTGGCTTGTACGCTGTCCAGGAACATCAGGATGTCCTCTCTGTTGTTGATGCCAGCCAGTTCTTGGGGGGTGCGCCCGTCTATGTCCAGGGCGTAGATGTTGGCCCCGAAATTCACTAGGAATGTGACGATGTGCTTGTGGCCCTGGGCGGCGGCCATGTGCAGGGCCGTGTTGCCGAATAAATCGGCCTTATCTGGATCGCCTCTGGAATGAATTTGGCGTATTTTTGTTATGGTATAGACCAGGCAAGTTAGATGGTTAATTGAAATACAGGGTGTATTGTAAGTTGATACTTCTTTTTCAACTGTGTATGATTCACTTAATTGAACTTTTTTAAATAAACTTTTTGATAGATAGAAAATTTTAAAATTTCGAATATTTTTCAATACGTACCTGCTTTATTAAAAAAGAAATTTATTTATGGCAGTCATCTGTCAAATAAATGCCAAAAAATAAATAAATTTCAGATTTAATGAAGCAGGTACGTATTGAAAATATTCGAAATTCAAAAAAAATTATTAAAAAATTTTATCTTTGTTTTTCAGAATATTCAAAAAGTATATTTGAAAAAGTTGCTTGGAATTAAGAGATTCATAAACAGTTAAAAAAGAAGTATCAACTTACGATACACCCTGTATAGATATCTGTACATGTTTATAAAAAAAGCGGTGATTTTTGATTCATTTTTTATCTGGGATAAGATTTTACGAAATTGGATTATCTGTAAGATTAGAGAATCATCCATTAAGCTCGTTTTTATTTTATTTGTGCATTTTAATATTATAGAAAATGATTTTTTGTCATTGGCGAATTTGAAATCTACTTGAATTGCAACAAACAAAATATTGGAGTTAATTAATATGAATCATCTATTTATTTACAGATATTACATTAACTTTTTTTAGTACATTATATGAAGTGCATATTGTCCAAATGGTATCGATGCATATTTAAATATCTGCTTAATTGGCGAGTACATAGATAGGTTTATCTATTTCGATAATTCTATTATCGAATTAAAAAAGTTATCTAGGAATAAATTCCGCTCCAAATGGACCATTAAAGTCTTAAAAGATGAAAAAAGCAGTGAGTTTGGGGTTTATAAAAGAATCCAATCTTACCCTCTTCCGCATAATAGCCTCAAAACTTCCAAATTTCCATAGAAAGCTGCGTAGAGAGTCGGCGTCAATCCCTGCTCATCTCTAGTATTGCAATCTCTTTTGGTAGTTTCTTTGAGAATTTCTATTAAACCGTCTTTAGCTGCCCTGCAAAAGTGTTTAAATAGGGTGTAAATTCGCTAGTGCTAAGCAGGATTTTCATTTTTCATGAGGGTGCATGGTTGTTGAGAGAAATAATATATTGGAAGTATTGGTTAAGTTTCAATTAGTTGTAGAAATATCAGTTTAAAAACAACATTTTGGAGATTACAAGGTTCCAAATAGATAAGATAAATTAATTGATTTTCATTATATTATTATCGCCGATTTAACTGAGATGATTGAAATGGCGTCAGAACTATTTCTAAAAGTTAAAAGGAACAATTAAAAAAACCCCACCGATCTTGAACAATAGTTAAAGAAAACGTTTACCGATTTAACAAACTTTAACCACATTAACATCAACTCAAAACACACCAATGATTAAAAAAATGTAACACTATATCATAGTAAAATATCGCCGAAATTCACTTCACTTTCAAGCCCAACTTCGACCACAACAACAACTTTTACTCTCCATCAATTTCTGCGTTAACCGTTAAAGGTAAGTAGGCACACTTACTTGTGAAATCTATTTGTTGTCATCCTGCTAGCATCGAAAAGACTCGTATTTCCTGCGTTGATAAATCACATTTGCTCGTCGATAGAGCGAATTTTCGGTGCGATTTCGATGCACAAATACAATGGAACCGGATCAGGCGTTGTTTGTTCTAACGGCGAGAGAGGAGCCGTCGAACTGATTAGGCTTCGATTCACCTGTGTCAGCCACCTGGGCAGGTGAAACTTTTTTAGATGCGTTGTTGCCTACTGCTGTTCGCGAGTGTAAAGTAGGGATTTATTAATCGGTTGAGATTGATCGATTTCACTCGATTGAATTCGATGTGTTTGATTGCAATGTGATTAGGTGCAGATAGATTTGATGAATATACAGAGTGTACCAGAATGGAAAGTTCTAATGGACTATAATGAGGCGGATATTATAGCTTAAACAGAAGCTACCTGTTACAGCCCAATACAGAAATTGAAAAAATGATGTTCTTGATAATATTTTAATATTACTTGGATGGTTCACCCTGTATTGGTTTTATAAGGAACACGATGGCGGATTACTCCGCCTCGTTTATGAATAGACTATAGTATATTCCTTCATTTACAGGGTATATTGTAAGTTGATACTTCTTTTTCAACTGTGTATGAATCTCTTAATTCCAAGCAACTTTTTCAAATGAAGTTTTTGAATATTATGAAAAACAAAGATAAAAATTTTTAGTAATTTTTACCTTTTTTTTGAATTTCGAATATTTCCCAATACGTACCTGCTTGATTAAATATGAAATTTATTTATTTTTTGGCATTTATTTGACAGCTGATGATAAATAAATAAATTTCTTATTCAATAAAGCAGGTACGTATTGGAAAATATTCGAAATTTTAAAATTTTCTATCTTCTTTGAAGAATGAAGTGAATATGAAGTGAATATGAAGTGAATATTCATAATATTCAAAAAGTTTACTTGAAAAAGTTGCTTAGAATTAAGAGATTCATACACAGTTGAAAAAGAAGTATCAACTTATAATTAATACACCCTGTATAATTTATTTATAAGATCTATCAAAATATAATCATTATATCCTTCATAAACACTAGTCAAGTTATTACAAAAAATCATCTAAAATCAATACTTAATCTGTGAAAAACCTTCAAAAAATCGTTATCTTTTTTGCACTTTTTTATGGTAAATTATGACTTATTATTAGTACTGTTATACAATACAGGGTAGATAAGGAGTTTCATTTGCAATTTCTTATCGACTAGACTAGCTCATAATTCACTGAATTAATCTACATAACATTAGGATTTCGAATATTTAAATCTACCAAATTTTCGACTCTTAAATTATCATTTTAAAACAAAAATAACTCGACAACTTTCCCTTAATAAAGACAAATCATAACAACAAAAAATCATTATATTAGGTACACATAAATTTTTATTAGGTATACATGAGTTACAGAATATACTGGGTGTAGTACTTAAATACAAATTTATTGGTTCACAGCCAATATAGTAATAAATTCACAATGAAATTACTAAAGTAGGGGCGTTGTTTGATGTGAATTGAAGATACAAAATCCGTTTATAAAGAGAGCAACTCCATGACAGTGTAAAATATATACTGTCGACGGATAGCTCTCTTCATTCGCGAATTTTCCACACCCGGCTCTTCCCAGCGTAAACCCCTGCAACAAAGGATCGAAATTTAACCAAAAAAATAAATTCAACTTACCTTACATGACGTGAATCCCATCGGTAACCTCCCTGCTTTCGAAATGATAATCATGTGTTTCTATACCAGCATAATTACCACTCATTTTCACCTGCATCTTAGTTTTTATTTGCCGTTCGCGTTAGCACCGTCGCCGTTTGGAGGCAGGAGGTACGATTTTGATTCGGTGTTGTAAATCCGGCGTTTATTTGCACCTGAAATTTGTACAAAAAATAGTAATTTATCCCACCAAGAAGTGTTAAATGTAGCCGAGAAATTGGCCTCTCTATGGAACTATTAGGTGCTACAAAAGTAGGAAGAATGAGATGTAGATAATGAAGAACAAATTTGGATCTTACAGAGTTTATTTTTAGCGCGTTTTATCAACGAATATTCAACAATTCGCGATTCCTCCGTGATACAATTAATTTTCTCCTATTATCTAAAAGAAACGTTAATAACCGAGAAAGGATACCTATTAAATTTACTTTATTCAGCCTTGAGCCATTATCGCCGATTGAATTTTATCAAACGGCCTTAGTAACATACTAATACTAATATCCATGCACATACAATAACGATAACCGTACGAAACATAAATAAATTAAGCCATTTTTTATATATTTTCGCTCGGCAATTAACGCACTAATCGGATGGTATTTGAATACTCGCTTTTTCATTACGAATTAATTGCCCCAAGACTCTACAACTGGTCTAATAATTTGAAATTAATTATATAGATTTTTTAGGAGCTACCACACAAGACCTCCAGGTCCTCCTGATTTGAGCCCTGCAGAGTTTAGTGTAGGTAATTAAAATCAAACCTAATAATCCTCTTTATGGTGGGTAAATAGTTAATTACAATTATAGAGATTGAAATGCCGAGATGTTTTAATTATTCATGTGATAATAATACCCGCTATTATCGAGTAACCTTGTTGAAAAAAGGAGATAAGAGTTAATAATTTTATTTACAATGAGACTAAGTTTACCATAAAAATTTTGAGTACACCTGTATAGCCGGCTTTATCGACTTTAAAAAATTAACGCAGACTAATTTGATAGCGATAAAAATTTCGAATGTACTCGTTAAGTAGGTTAGTTTGAACGCACCAAAATGTACTCGATCGGCAGTAGAAAAAGTCGAGTATAGGAGTGCTGGAAAAGCGGAAAATTGGCGAATAATTGCAGGAAAAATCGCTGTTTTTTAGGTTGGTTGTGGCAAAAATTGTTTCTAAATTAAATTTCTTATGTGGACTATATTTTAGAATTTAGTAGAAAAATAAAAAATGTACTATCGTGTGCAACATAATCTCCCTGGTCAGTAAAATTGATCTCTACTTGTAAAAAATCAATTTTTCCTGCAACTAAATGAATTGAATAATAATTTCAGCATCCTTCCAAAATGGTATATACAAGGTGCTCGATAATTCCTAGCCCGCGACATGTGTGTAAAATTAATTTTATTTTTATCGCGGAAAAATTCCACCGACAATTCAACGGTATATGCGTGCAATAAATCCAAATGTTTGCAATAGATAGTCATATTTACCAAGCAAACAGATGAGTATACCAATAAACAGATTAGGCGACTTGTAGCCTGTGAATAATCCGGGTCACAGGCTCTTCAAAACCCTAGCAGGTTTACTGTCAGGTTTTTAAAGGTTTCTTATTAAAGTTCGTGAGGATATAAATTTTTTAATTGAGGCCATAATTTAAAAAATATATAGAAATAGCATAATATGAGCTATTTTTTATGGAATTTGCTCCATAAAATGAATTGTTGGAAAGTATAAATATGTGCATTAATATTCTGTTAGATATGCACCTATTTATAAAATACTAGACAAAAATGCAACAAAACAAAGTACATTAATAACAATTCGAAAAAACCACAAAACAATCGATTAACAATCGAAAGAATCGTTCGTTAAAATTCGCTTTATAAAAAAGAATCGAATACATACCGGCAGGAAGGCGGCTCCGGCGGTCTGCAGCAGCACCAGGTCGGGAAGCGGGGCCGCCTCCCGGCGACCGTTTCTCACCTGTCGCCGTGGGCGTAGTACCTGTACTATTTGACACGTAACCGCAAGCATAAGTACTCTGCCGTTGCGTCACAGCTCTTATCAATAAACACCTGTATAGAGGGGCGGATATCAGCGTTACAATTTCGAACGCGACGAAAAATTGTTTACTTCAGATTACGGTTTAATCCCGTGCCGCATTGTTTTCACGCACTAAATGTACTTACCTGTAATGTTTAAGTACACTTACCTACATACATTTACCTATATAACACAAAAGTTGCTATATAGGTACATTATTTTTGGTTTTTGGTAACGAAATATAACGATCTGACCCCGTATAATTAATCTATTGATTTTGAATTTAATGATATATTTATTGTAATAATTAAGCGAGCAGCGACATTACAGAAGACAATTTCTGCCGTTATCTCGGCGATTGTAAATATTAAATTTTCATCATCGTCGTTATCGCCAAAGTAAATACTATAAATCAAGACAAAAGGGGGTTATAATGATTAACTCGGTGTTGCTACGTGTCTTTTATTGTGTTTGAAAATTATTTTTTTCACTATTTTGGATGTTACGTAAAGTATCCCATAAAAAAACATAAATGTTACTTAAATTTAACTTTACAGTTGTTGCAACATATTAATAAAAAATTCCTTTAATTTTTATGTAAAGTATTCCTCTGATCAATTAATTCAGTACCTATTCATTCTCTGGATGTTCCTACTTCTTTGGTTTTTAGCCCCATTCGCATGCAAAAGAAACCAAAGAAATTGTAATCATCAAGGAATGATTTTTTATTATAAATCTGTAGACAAAGTACCTAATAATTAATTTTATGACTAATTAAAGTACTAATTACATTGTGCTTCAAATGTGAGAAAAACATTTACAAAAATCAGTTTTAATATTAATAATCTTCAGGACTGTACTCGCAATAAATCATCATATAATTTCGAAAAATCATCATCAATACATTGCAAATTAAATCATCAGCATGCTACATAATAAAAACGTCTCTCATTCTGCTACACCATAATTTTACAACTATAATAAGACCATCAGCACGTTCTGTTATCGCAATAAAAATTTAGGTTACTTATTTATTTATTGCCCGACATTGTTCTGTATTTGAATTTCTGTGGAAACGCTAAGTCTCGCCGCAAACCAGGTAAATAATTTTTTTCGGGTTTCGTTTGCACAAAGCACAGTTATTTATCTAGATTACGGCGAAGCCTTGAACGTTAATAATAGTTTCATAATTAAATATAACAGGAGATCGCATGATTGCATGGTCCAGAAACTCCATAAGACAAGAAGAAAAACAGAATAATTTCCAACGAAACACAACCAATTATTGAAAGTATAACTCAATCAATAACTCATACATCTATTAGTAGTTCAATTATATAAAATGAGACCTCTTTGATAGCTCCTATTTCCTTCTGGAATTAGTAATAAAAGATCCTGTATGGTCCAACATGTGGTAACATATTTCTTACTCCAACTCTGTTGTAATAGAGTGGTCAAACGAGAGGTGTAGTGTAGTAGGTATATTTTTTTCTGACCTTCTCGAACTCCAAGTCACCCGAGTGATACCATAGAAGTGATACAAAAACCGTTCGGTAAACTTTGCAGAGCGATAAATCGAATATTATTTAACTTCGATTTGTTGTTATTTTATTATTAGGCAACCAAATTATCAACGCACAGAAGGTCGATTTTAATAACGATTTAGCATAAAAATACGAGAATTACAAAATTGTTGTTTATCAGTTTTATTGTGCGAATACGTAACAAACGAGCTCTGCGTATAGTTGTATCTAAATCATCGATAAAAATGGTTTTGGGTTCGGTAAAATTGGTCTTCAGGTCGCTACAATGTAAGTTTTTTTTTGATAGTTTACTCGGCTTTATGGTTACACTATAGGTATATTTATTGCTTCATCAAGTTTATAAATATTATCTTAATCCCAGCGATTGTTATTTTTTTCTTCACTTTTATGCGTATGTGTTTATCTCTTAAACATATGTGTTAAAGAATGAAAGAGAGAAAATTGTAAATTACATATTTTTATCACAACTTTTGGTATTCAAAAAATTATGGTTTAAACTGTATAATTAAGTATCTAATAGTTAATAATCCTGCTCTGTTGATTTATGCATTTCATATGTATTGATTGACTTTTGAATATTGCATACCAAACTCTAGTAATATTTAAATTAAACAGATCCAAATTATGTAGAAACTGCTATTGAAATAAAATTTTTAATAACTATTTTTGTGAATACAATACGTAATTAAATCTTAATTTAATATGTAATTAATTACGTACCTACTAATTATAATGTATGTGCTATTAAACATTATTGTACCATTTTATAATTAATTTTCCCTACATATACCCTGTATAATTTATTACCAATTCTTCAACAATACTTATCAATTTCAACACATATACGTTAGAATAACAATTTTAAATATATTGCAACAACATCGAAAAATCGCTTAATCATTCGCCTAAATAACTATCACTCAATCTCTCTACAACAATTTGTAGAATTCCAATTTTTTTAAACAAATTCCCATTCTTATAATCTTCACCTCACTGGCTATTTTCTTCTAGCCCGGAACGCCAGCAATGTGGCGTTCATCGGCATCGGCCAGATGGGCTCCAGGATGGTGAAAAACCTGCTGAAGAAGGGCCAGGAGGTGAAAGTCTTCGACGTGGTTCCAGCTGCCGCCAGCAGCGTACCTGGTGCCAATGTATGCAAATCTGCAGCAGAGGCTGCTAAAGACTCCGACATCGTCATCACAATGTTACCCACAGGCGATGACGTCAAGCACACGCTCACCCAGAAACAGGGCATCCTGGAGGGAATCCCCAAGAAGTCGCTGTTTATAGACTGCTCCACGATCGAGCCCAAGATGGCGCAAGAACTGCACCGGATCTCGACTGAGAATGGTGTGAGGTACATCGATGCCCCTTTGTCAGGAGGGGTCACTGGGGCTGAGAATGGTACTCTCACTTTCATGGTTGGGGGGGCTGATGGTGATTTGAAGGAAGCGGAGCCTGTTTTGAACAAAATGGGCGCTAAAGTGTTCAAATGCGGGGATATTGGAGCCGGACAGATTGCTAAATTATGCAACAATTTAATACTCGGTACTTAATCGCACGTACCTTTAGTAACTTTATAACGTCGATTTGTTATGTTGAAGGTATTACGATGATTGGAACATGCGAGGCGATGAATTTAGGAATTAAATTGGGACTGGATCCCAAAGTTTTAACCAACATAGTCAATGTTTCTACTGGAAGATCGTGGTCTTCGGATACTTACAATCCTGTACCTGGAATTATGCCCAATGTGCCTTCATCTAAAGGGTAATTATTTATACAAAATTCATAGTAGAATTCCATAGCTTGCACTTTGAGTCACTCTAAACGTGTCTTTAACGTTAAAGAAGGGCGCTGAATACGTGCCATATTGCCTCTTATTACACACTCTAATTCTAGTAAATTGCATTCAATTTTTCACAGATACGAAGGCGGTTTCAGCGTGCCATTGATCGCAAAAGATCTGTACCTAGCTCAAGCAGCAGCCCTGAGTTGCGGCACTCCTTTATTACTAGGAGCCCTTGCACATCAAATATACAGGACTCTCATTTTGCAAGGATACGGCGACAAAGACTTCGCTGTGGTGTACGAATATTTGAAAGGCCAAACCAAAACTAAATAAACCTTCTAAATTGTAATCGTATTTATTACATCTCATTTAATTAACTACACAAATCCCCAATCAGTCAATTATGTACTGATTGAAAATCAATCGTATTTCTCATCTTTAAAATTTACACCCGATAAAAAAGTCCATTTAAAAATTCTATAACTATAAAACTACGAATCCAAATCGTCCTCATCATGCATCATCTCCGCGTCCTCGTGCAACTCCCTAATATGCTTATACAATCGACTCTTCCTGCTGAACGCCTTCGAGCACATGCTGCAGGAGTATTTAATACCCGCATGAACGTCCATGTGAATATTCAAATCCTGCTTCCTGGCGAAATCCTTCATGCACACCTCGCACTGAAACGGCTTGATCCCGTTATGAATCTTCTGGTGCTCCTTCAAATGGCCTTTGTTGTAGTAAGTCTTCGCGCAAAACTCGCACTGGTACGGCCGGAAGCCCGAATGAATTTTCATATGATCCTTCAAGCGTGTTTTGCTAGCGAATGCCTTCAAACAAACATCGCAAACGAAGTCTCTGGTGGTCGTGTGAGAGTCCATGTGGAGGGATAACGAACTGCGAGTGGTGAAGGATTTCCAGCACAAGCTGCATTCGTACGGCTTGATGCCCAGGTGGGTCCTCACGTGGATCTGGAGGTTGTATTTCTTGATGAAGGATTTACCGCAAATGTTGCATTCGAAGGGTCTTTCGTTGTTGTGGGCCATCACGTGGGCGTCTCGCGATCGCTTGTGGACGAAGTCTTCCGAACAAATGCTGCATCTGTAAATAAACGGGTATATTAATTAAAGATATACAATGGAATTTAGTTGGTACATTTACTTGTAAGGTCGTTCACCGGTGTGGACTCGAATGTGGACTTTAAGGGCACTTTTGTGGTCGACTTTTCTGTCGCAGTAAGGGCACTTGTATCTCTTTTCGCCGGTGTGAGTGCGTATGTGGCTGTTTAAATTGCTGTTTCGAGCGAAAGCCCTTTGACAAACAGGACATTTAAAAGGCTTTTCACCAGTGTATTTCCTGAAATGGATCTTCAAATGGCAGATGTTGTCGAAAGTCAACGGGCAATTGGGGCACTTCAATTTCGATTTGCGATAGTCCCTTCGCCTTCCGGCTTTCTGTTGCCTGAGGATGGCTTGCAGCTTGGCCTTTTGCTCTTCGTAGTCTTTGGCCTCGTCTTCATCGGTTTCAGTAAGTAATTCAGGCTTGATTTTGTATTTAGCGAAATGCGGATCGTCTCCGCTGCTCTTCACGATCGAACCTTCGGTTTTGATCGAAGCGATTACTTTTTCAGAACAGTTTTTCACGTGCTCTACTAAGTCGCTTTTGGACGAGAATGACTCCAAGCAATTCGTACAATCGAACTGTTTTAAACCTGTAGCATAAAAGTGATTAGTAATAACTAGTCGAATCGATTGTATTACTTACCGATGTGCTTTTTAAGATGTAAAGCGAGCTCGAGTTTGGATGTAAAAGATTGGCAACAAACGACGCACTGCGAGGAGAATTCCTCGACGTTAGCTTCGAATCCCAGGAACTCGTCCATGGTATCATCATCGTCATCATCGATGATTTCGAAACGGATGTGCTCTTCTTGGTCTTCGTCTTTCAGGTCATCATCGACTGCCTCTTCGTAGTAGTACATGTCATCTTCGCAGATGTTCTCGACCTTAAACTCGGTGACTTGGTAGTCTTCGTCGTCTGATAAGGTGCATACATCTGTATCGTCTTTCTCGATTTTTATTATGGTTTTGTTGGTAACTTCGGTTTGGTGGGTTTGCATGTGTTCCATTAATTTGCTGTTTTGCATGAAGAGTTTGGAGCAAACCATGCACCTGAAGGACTTTAGGCCTACGTGGGTTCTTAAATGGTCGGTTAGATCGTCCTTCGAAGGAAATTGCTCGAAGCAGACTATGCATTCCCATGTATCGTCTAAATAGACTACCTGCTCCACAGGCATTTTCAGATTTTGTATATTCATGCCGCTCGCATCTAGAAAAAGCGATTTAATTAGAAAAAAATATTCCCTCAATTTCCAGTTTAATTTAAATTTAAAACGCTGTACGCAAAAAATCCTGTCGCTAACGACACGGCTTGATAACGCCAAGAACCGATAAAAACGACTAAATTTAATCAAACGCAACACTTACCAAATTATTTGCAATTTGAAAAATAGCACAATTATTTTTGAATGTAAAACTTTCAGAAATAGTCACATTGACTTCGACGAATTTGCCACACAGCCAATTCGATCAACAAGCCAAGCCACACACGCTAAACAGCCAGGGAAAGAAAAGAAAATGGCTGTCTACCTCGTCGAGTCCGCGAGTCGTTATCGTTAGCAGTGTTGCCAACTGTACTTCATAAATTATAACGAATATCGCCAGGAAATTGAATTAAACGAAAAAATGTTCAGTTAATCTAATTAAAATTAAATATGTTCGAGTTTTAAACATCGATCGTCGCAAAAAAGATAAAGCAACTCCACAATTAACGCATAAGGATACTAATAAACTTAATAAGTAAGAGACCATCATAAGCCTACATGAAATGACATTGACATTATTAATCGTAAAAACGAAGAAGAAGAAAAAAAGAAGATTTCTTAGATAACCCACTGTGACATACTATTTATAAATACAATTATTGGGTCATTTAAAATTTAAATTCAAGAATGGAAGCAAGTAAGCCCTTCCTTCGAATCTGCCAGCTACTGTTGGGCCTTTTCGGGCTCGTTTCGACCCTTTACGTGGCTGCTGAGTTCATATACTTCATAAGTGTACCTAAAGTGCAGCCGCCTAGAAAAGGTAAATAAATAAACATAAATTAAAAATAACATTCATAAAGGTTCTTTCATTTCAGATGCAGATGTAGTATCGTGGTCATTGCTGGTAAATATGGGATTACTCTCTTTATTCTATCTGCAGCATTCGTTGATGGCCACTAGCAAAATGAAAGATATATTTCAAGCGTACGGGTTTCAAATGGTGTTTCGAAGCGTATATGCTATAGCTACATCAGGAATATTATTGGTATTATAAATATCACAATTTTATTCACTATTTAATTGACTCATTCGTTTACCGTAGTGCCTTATAAGGAATTGGAAGACAACAAACATATTATTATGGAGCCTCAATTTGAACTACAAGCCCTTATGGTGGCTGTTTGTCTCACTACACGTTGTAGCTTGGGTTGTTATTTACGTCAGTAACATGTGCCGAGATGTTACGGAGCTGTTGGGACTGAAGCAAGTATTTTATAGCTTGAGGAATTTACCCGATCCTAATTTAAAGAAGTGCGTGGAGTATCAGAATCTGAATAATCATATGAGACATCCAAGTTTTTCGGGTTTTGTACTGTTATTTTGGTTCACGCCCTTAATGAGGTATGCGTAAAACTTTCACTAAAGGGTATGTTAATGAGTTAATGATGGTTTTAGCTTGGATAGAATGTTATTAGCAGTAATATTGACTGGTTATATGTACGTGACGTGGAATACAACTCAAAGTGACTATCATTATGTGAAATATCAATTAGAACGAAAGCGGTTCAGTCTGGATCATTCGGATGTCTTCAAAAATTAATCTTGCAGCTACTTTACTCCTGGTTTAGTACTAATGGTAAATATTTATTTATAATATTTATACAAAATTGCATCACAAATAGGTAGAGGTTCCCTATACAGAACTCTATTCTATTTGAAAGTATTTCTTTTTATTATTAATTTGAATAAGATATATTTAAGTTAGCTATTTTATAGAATTTTGTATTTTTTTAATTGAATTATTTTTTTAATTTTTGTTATTTTTTAAATGTAATAGGCCTTGCTGAAACACTTATCGAATTAAAATTTATAACTGGACAATAGACCTAAATTTCAGAAAAAATAGAATGCTTGGAAATTTTACTTTTATTATAACATTAATAACTATACAAAAATTAAAGCATATAAATTTGTTTTCAAGAATTTTACATGTCTGAAAAAAAGGAATTTGAAATTCTACAATATTGAAATTAAGGGGTGATGTGAAAAAAAAATAAAGAAAGCACCAATTGAATTAAATACATTAAAGTTAATAAAAAAATCAAGTTATATTTCATGCTTAATTTAAATTTAGGAAAAAATAATATACCAACATATTTGGTACTGTAATTATTTCAATTATCCGTTTCCTGCTAATTATTTGCGTGAATTTAAATTTTTTTAGCAATGTTGTATGCCAGAAATTAAACATGAAATATAATTTAGAGAATGTTTCATCTCAGGTTGCTTCAAAAATTATAGATATACAGGTATGTATTATGTTTATTTCTAAAAAGTATGTGTTGAATTTCAATTCTATTAAAAGTACTATAAAAACTGTCTTAAAAATTAACAAAGTATAGTTTGAATATCTCTCATTACGTATATTGAATCAACAGAATATAAGAATTACAGTATATTTAAAGAATGATGAGATTGCCAGGAATTTGTTGCTTAATTTATTAGCTGTAAACATAACAATTTGACCAATATTTTCGCAATGTCATCATACTTTTTACAATTTTATATAAATCTGTTAATACTTGAAATATTTATTCTCTCTAATAAAAGCAACATATGTACTAAAGTCTTTGAAAACTATCCTTACAATGGCTACAGGCAAGAATAAAAACGTTGTAATATATAATATGGTATTAACAGTGTTAAAACAGGTTAATAGAAAAAATTATGTCTCTACTAATTAGGCGAGTACAGAATTGAAAATATGCATGCTATTGGCACAATTATCTCAGAATGATTGTAGAAACATATTTCAACCTGTTGTCACTCCTAACATCTTTAATCACAAAACAATGAATTTCAATAATCTTATACATCTAATTACAATATTTATTATTTAATGATTTCTATTCAAGTACGTTTATAGGTAAAAAAGTGTATACAAAAGTCGCCTTAAGATCGATTTTACTACCTAAATGTGTATAATTTAAAAAAATTCAAAAATACTTTTAAATCTCAAAATGTATCAAACATCACAATACGAAATAATTAAGCAGACTTCTTTAGAGACACCTTGTATGATATTTTCGTAACAACTATATAAATATACAAACATGTAAAAATTTCGTCCCTATTATATTATTAGAAGACAAATCTACTAATCTACCTCTATTTTCGTAATAATTTTTTTTCAATAACAAGATATGTGAAACTATCTTATCCTATGTACAAAATAATGTCAACAATATAAAAAATGTTACTCATCTAAAAAGGCACAACTAAATGTTTTACTAGAAAGTGTATAAAAAAGTTTTCGTAAATGCAATTGGAATGAATAAACAAAGCACTGGTAAATTCGTACGTTTTTACTAATTTTATGATAAATTTCGTGTAGTTTCAATCGAATACGATTTCGCTTTCATTAGCTTTTGATGTACATTTAATACAACTATTATACAAGCACACTGTTAACTTTTTAAACAACGAAAATATGCACTTGATATGCTAGAATTTACGATTATTTCAAAACAAACAAAGCACCTATTCACGCATTTAAAACACCAAATCAACAGTGGCGAATACGGAAGCCCAATTATATACGATGTTCAATTAAACCGGTTGTAGAAAATTGATTAGCCTAGATACCTAACGTACCGTGCAAGATACAGATTTCAACTATTCCCTTTCAGCTTTAAATATTCGCCAATTGCACGTAATTCGCCGGCAGCATGCCCACTTGCCCCGTACGCTGCACCTGGCCCGTCATCCAACCGCTATCGATACTCTGCACGTTTATAATGAGATCCCCATCTTGAAAACTCACCTCGTCATCATCCTGAGCCACATAATCATACATGGCACGATAAACTCGCCCCAGAGACCCGTAATTGTGGTTTATGGGATCCATATCATGCACCGAACCTACACCAACAATCCCATATATTACTTGATAATTATCGAATGCTACGAGCTTACCTATGTGACGTTGCGGGGGGTTTTGAACAGTACCCCCGTCGGAGGAATAGATCAAAGTTTGGTAGTTTCTCGACGAGTAGGGGCTTTGGAATTGGCCCGTGTTGGCTTGGGGCTGTTCGTAATCCGTCAATTTAGTGACGTGATTCGAATGGCCCACGGCCGGCTGGGCCGGTTGGGCGTTCTGCGGTGGCGGGTTGTAAACCGGTTGAGGCTGAGGTTGGGTCGGGGCTTGTTGGGGCGGCAGATGATTGGCGTTTTTAATATCTGGATCTTTGAAACCTACAATAGTAAAATTATAACTTATCGTATGTTTAATGTAGTCGAATAATGTACCGTTGGAGTTGGAGTTTTCGTTTATTTGTCGTTTCTGTTCCATTTCGGCCTTTTTCCGAAGATCCCCGTGGTAAACGACATTGCTAATGATTTTCGTGTTCTGCTTGATCCTCAGCGTTTCGGGATCGTCAGCCACTTGGGTGAATTTCCCTTTGCTTTTCTCGAAGTCCTCGTGGTACTTTATGTTAGATTGGAGCTTGGTGTTTTCGGCGATTCGTTTCAATTCGGGGGTTTCGGCCATCGTAGTGGCCTTTGCTTTGGGGATATGGCTGCAAATGAAATGCACATTTAAAAATTACACTTAATAAACAGGGGTTTTTAAACCTACGCTTCGCAATAAGGCTCCTTGTTGAAACCCTTGTAGTTCCTCATGTTTAAAGCCATGCCACAGTCCTTGCATTTGAAGCACAGCTTGTGCCAAACCTAAAAATAAAAACGAAGATGTGTAATACTTTCTACGAATGTAATAGAACGGTAACCTCATTAAGGGAAGTGGTTTAATATCCGTGAGTCATTTATTCTTATTGTAACAACCTTGAGTGCATATGCTACTTGAATATATAATTAAAATAAATATTATTCTTTTGATTTGTTCGTTTTATGCAACAAAAGTTTGCTAATTTAGAATATTACACGGGTAAAAAATAAAATAAAAACTTGCCTTGTCCAAGCACTTCAGTTCTTCGGTAGGATAAACCGTCTTTTCGCACCTTCCACACTTTTTATTCATTTTAACTAATTTATATAATAACAATATTCGCTAATATAGAAGTAAAACGACGATTGAAATTTTGATTTAATTAAAAACTTGTTAATTAACAACAATTGAAAGTAATAAAATGACCATTAAACACCTACCCAACCCACTGGAATTTTGACTAGTTGGGATTTGACATTTCTTTTGATTTGGTTGACGATTCTAATCGAATGTTCACTAAAAATCGATTCGTAATGCTTTTTCGATTTTTATACTAGATTAATGAAAATACTGCATAATAACAATGAATAGAAAACAAATGATACAATTAATAATTTTCTAAAAACTTATCAATTATTCTTGTACGGTAATTTATTTTTTATTTTTTAATTTAGAAATCTATAATCGATTATTACGATATCGAAAGCTGACTAATCGATTTTCAACTTGACAACGTTGACAGAGTTTCGATGACAGTTGACACGTGATCACTGAATTTAATTAGCGATATTTTGAATGTTATATTATATTTTTTATTAATTTACAGTGGACATGAAAGGATTTTCATCACATTATCCTTTATCGTTTAAACATCCTTGAAGCAGTACTTTTGAAATTTTCTCTTCTTCTTCACGTACTGTTTTCTTCCATAGTAAAAGGCCACTTTTTTATAGGTTAAATTCAACTTCAAAGATCAAAATATTCGCCTTATCAAATTTTACATTGATTGATTGTAATAATTTTATAATTTAGCTTAGAAGATATAAATTATTATGGGAAACGTAAATGAAAAAGTCGACGCAGCAGCGGCTGGTGATGTTACTAAAAAAGCCGAAGAACCTAAAAAATTGAAACCTTGTTGTGCTTGCCCTGAAACGAAAAAAGTCAGAGATGCCTGGTAAGTTTAGTCATGATTTAGATAAACAATATTATTCAAATCCCGTTAATACCGAATATTAGCAATTTATTTTAATTCTAGCATCATCGAAAACGGAGAAGAAAATTGCCAACACTTAATAGAAGCTCATAAGGAATGTATGCGAAAGGCTGGATTTAATATATAAAATTACAGTAGTTGGATTAGTTCGAATTAATGTTCATAAAATAATAGTGTACATACAAAATAGAATTTAAAATAAATTATTCATAACTGACATCTGTCAATTTTTGACAAGAACGAGAAAATCATAACCTATCATCTTCAACTGAGGGCTGAGGGTTTGTTTGAAGAAGTTATGAGTGATTCAGTAGAATTAACTCCAGAAGAACAAGAAGCAAACGCTTTCCTAAGAGAAAGATTCTTGTCTAACGTGGTATCGTTAAGCAGTGAGTACTTTAAATAATAAGTTTAAAAATTAGAAAATTTACAAATTTATGTTTCAGAAAGCAAGAAAAAATGTGAAATAAACATGTATGAGAACACTGTTGTGAAGGGCGATATAAAAGCAGTAGATTTGAATTTCGATAACATTTTAATCGAAAACTTAGAAACTCCACTGCCGAATACTATTAAAGCCGCTGTATTAAGGTCTAGCGATGTTTTAACAATTTCTTATGAATAAATAAAAAACTGAAGTCTTTTACATTAAATAAGGAGGAATATTTAAAACCATTTCAATTCAATTTATCTTTGAATTTCTTTTAAAGTGAACTGTCAAAGAATTGACATTGACATTACCTGAACTGACAGAAGTCTATTAAATATTAAAATTTGAAATGTCTGGGACATCCTATGGGGACATCTTACGTAAAATATAAATACGATTTTTTCGAGTATGTACTATAAACGAGTATAAACAAAAGAGAGTGCACTTTATTTAAACAAACGTTTAAATTTGATTCCTGTGCCCGGTGTCTTGATTTACTTAGCAAAACTTGTTGCACTTGTCCAAGGCCAACTAGAAAACTCAACGTGCAATTATGTGTTGTTTTTAAACCTTATCTTTCAATTTGTGATTAAAATTATGCTGATCTCGGCTTTTTATCGCACAGTTCCTAGAACAAAATTGATCAGTAATTTATCTCTTGGTAGCCACGGTTAAAAAAGAAAAAATGGAAAGAAAAATCAGCTATAAAAAGGTTCGTTCGAAATCCTACTTCAAATCCAAGTTAAATTTATTTTTACAATTAATTCATTCTATTAATATTTATTGTCTTTTCAGTTGTGCGTTAGAAAAGAGAATGGTAAACTTTTATACCCGAAAACAATTCCGAAAGAAAGAGCCTGTTTACCACAATTACTATTAACATCCTTCAGTTTCGGTTTATTTTTATGTAATATTACATCCTCATTTAAACCAACTTTAAACTAATGCTATCTTATTTATTAGGCGACTATTTCACCGACTCAAAACCATTTTCAACAATTCTCTGTAAGCTGCCTACAGTTACTTTAATAGCACTATTAATAAACTCAAAATTCCAGTTCTCTATTCATCGGCCTCGCTATTTTCAATCATTCTACAGTACATCTACAGGCTGGTGCTAATTTCTGAAGAATATAACCACTTAATTGCTCGTTACGATGGGAGTATTTTAAATTTACTCAACGATAGCATCTTCCATTTAAACAAACGCATTGTAGCTGTTCTCTTTATATGCTTCATGTACGATTTGTATTATATTTTAGTTTACAACTGGGAATTTTCAGAAATTTCGTTAAAGAGTTTGATATTCTGCATACCGAGTGTGTATTTTATAGGCAAGGTTCTTAAAATTGTGAGTACCTAAATGGTGATAGTAATTTTGTTGTAATAATGAGTTTTTACAGTCAGAATGTCCATTGAACGATTCTTTATGGGTAGCCGAGGATAATGGTTTAGATTACGGTTCCGGCATGGCCTACTCGTTCTTCCACGGTTATCTGAACTTGCTCTTACCGAAAACTGGAAGGGAAGATAAAAATCTGAAGGAATTCATGCAGGATTATGAAAGCAAAAATAATATCACTTTCAAAGTTTACAAGTTATTTATTCTGATACCTGAATCGATGACTTGTCCAGTCAGTTTGGAAAACGGAAACTCTTCGCTACAAGAGAGCAGTGTAAGTGATTATTTAATTGAAAAATTAACCTTTAATACTTTAAATTTCTAGTCGTTGGAGGAAAAGATTATCACAGTGGCTGGAGTGCAAAATCGCGTGTATAAAAACGCTGTATACAAGATTATTTCGGAAAATGGGGATAGGACATATGTTGTGGCTGAATACGCCACACCATTGAAGACCTTCAAGGAGGTTTGCAACAGCAAAGTTCCCCATTCAGGTCAGTACTAATATCAGAAAACGAATAGGTAAATAATATTTATTTGCAGACTACTACAATAAGCTCAAGAAGGATATAATTTTGCAATTCTACATTACTTTGGACGGAGTATTGAAGTCCACAGGTTTGAATCAGTTTTGTGAACTAATTTATTTCAAAGGTGAGTAATTAGGTTCTTATTAGTTACATTATTTTTATTCTTTCGGTAATTACAGATACTTACATAGATTCTGATGGGGAATTGCGCTATTATGATGTAGGGAAAATAATTCAAGCTAGAATTAAAGCGCTAAGGAAGGAAAATTGATGAGGTTGATTACTATTATTTGTTAAAAACTGTACCGCGTGGGAAATTAAATACAGCATTTATTTTGAATTATAGATTTATTTTGATACAATAAAAGCACATCTCAATAGGTTAAAAGAAAATTAAATAATCTACAAATAAACATTTTGAAAACGACCTTTTCAAATTTACAAAGTTTGTTTACATGATACAAATTTCTCTAATATTTTTTTCTAATTTTTTTTTGAGTTACAGAATTAAAATATCCATTATAACAGTATTTATAGTACGAAGTTTATTAACTATTGTATATATAGTTCATTCGTCTAATAAATTATAAATAATAAAAAAAAAAGAATATTAACAACTAAAAACATCCGCAAAAAAATCTTGAGAATGTTAATTGTTAAAAACAATTCCTGCATTTAACAACTAATTAATGTATAACAATAAATATCGATCAACAAAATATAAAACAATTTCTACAAATTCGGTTAATTAAAATTGAAAAACACATTCAACAATTCAATATGAGCTTATCTTGAATAATAATTTCATTTGCGATATTTGGTTTCGATTAAATAAATAAAAAAAATGAAATAAATTTATTGCATTACCACCACGCGTCTTTGAAATAAAAATTAAACCCAATTTATCACGCCAACCGGTGAAATTAACTCGCCGAAACTTGCCAAACAACCAGATGCGACAAATTGTTTTTTCTCAGCGACTCCTCCATTTCACCTTGCACTATTACATCTTGCTGACCTATCATACTATCTTCCATTTCATCACCTAAAATACAATTTAATTGATACGCAACGGCAGGGTTTTTGAGTCATTAAAGTTTGCGATTATTTATAAATAAGATTAATCGTTAAAAAAAACTACCAACTGAACCTACCCCATAGGATTCCCAGGAATATCAGTTAGAAGTTGCCAAATTAGGAGATGAGAAGCTCCGTCCTTGGGTTCATCATCTTCTGTAAACGTTGATAGTAAAACATATTTAATACTACAATTAATTGCTTTGTAATTATACCGAGTATCCCAATTGCTTCCGTAATTAGAAAGTACACTTTATCGAAGAAGTTACTAAGTTACTAAAAAGTTGTTAAAGAGTAGTATTCAATTGTTAGTAATCTAATACGTATATTAATCGAAAGCTAGATAATATTCCCAGGAATCCTGAAGTTAGTTATATACAATCTTATTTGCAAACAAAAGCGCATGCACACGACCAGTCTATGTAGAATTTCAAAAAAATTTTACCAATTCTAAAATCGACGTATCCTTCACCACCAGAAATGACCAGCATAGCCGATGGAGCCTTCAAATTAACCCCGACAGACGACACCGACATGGCTTCCGAAGGAGTCGAAGCAGCACTCATACCTGAAACTTTTAATACGTAAAATAAAACGCAAAAAGAGTATTGAAATGTATTACCTCCGTTCCCGGGCACCGCCACAAAGAACTTGACGTTGTCTCGGTGCCCGTGGAAACTCAGCTGCGCGTGCGCCATGGTGCAATAGGGCACGAAGCTGCCGGGCAGGGGCGGCTGGGACACCCTCACCACCGCGCCGGGAGTCGAGGCGCGCTTCACCACCACCGCCCCCGCCTGACCGTTGTTATCGGTCAACGGCACCGATATGATCACCCCGTTACTGGTGCCTATCCACAAACGGTTCGACGATATCAACAAACTAGTTATGCGAACCAACGAAAATCCTAATTTACCCGTACCTGAAACAACAACACGAACCGTTGCTAAACCGTGTTTGAGCCACGTTTAATGCAGCTTACCTAACATTTTGCTAACATAAGGTTCTATATCGACGTCCTGTAAATGCTGGTAAGTATGAGCGTGGTACAATCGCAGAGTCGAATCTAATCGAATGGACACCCAAACGCCTTCGCCCAACCAAGCCATTTGCCTCACCTACAAACAATCTCTTATAAACATTTACCGCTCAAATATACAATAAAAGCTACGATACTTACGGGGCTCTCCCTACGAGGATGCGCCTCCAACGTACGCACGATTTTCAAATCGTGGGGCTGCAGCACGTGGATCTTGTTCCTGTAACCGCACCAAACTTTATCCCCTACGACAGCCAACTGTCGTACAGACTGCGTAGGCAAACCGATCTGCACTAAGTGATACTGAGACAAATCCCATTCGCCCTCGTCGTTTCTTTTGAATACAGCCACTTGGCCGCACGCCAGCGCCACCACCACTCGCCCTTGAATGTGCCTGAAAAATAGTAGGTATTCAGCCAATTTGCACACTAGGCTTAGGTCATACGTAGGATAATTGTAAGCTCTTACACTATCGATATGATGGCGTCTTTCATTTTAACAGTATGCAAGCATTGCGCCCAATTGGCCACCGACGAGTGAACGTAAATGTTCCCGTTTTCGTCGCCCAGCCACATGGTGGCCAGCACGCTGGACATCACTTCGGGCGTTTGGGTTTCCTCCTTTTGCGTCGACTCGCTGTCAGTGGATTGAGCATTGGCGGGACCCGCTTCGTTGGAATTTTCACTAATATTATCTAACTTAGCTTCGCTACTATCACAAATGTCTTCTTGTTTGGTGAGTTTGTCTCTTCTATTCGAAACGGATTCGTCCTTTTCCACGAACGTTATCCTACCGAGCTACAAAAATCATTTCAATTAACACAACAATACCACAAATTTATCTAATTATTACCAATGTAGCTTCCTCCTGGTCTTCTTGCGTCCTGGTGGATTTAGGACTCTCGCGCACCGTTGTGTGACTAGCAGTTTCTTCGTTATCCTCATCTTCGGTTTTGGCCTTTTCCGTATCAGCTTGGACGGCGTCGTTGTCTTCAGCGTTTGCTGGACCCTCGATTTGCGATGGAGTCTTCTCGTAGTCGCTGAGACTGGCCCCCGGCACGCTGGCTATGCAGAGAATGTGCCCCGAGCACACTCCGAAGGAGTTCAGCAGCTCGGCGGGGTTGTTGGCGTCGATGATGGTGACCAAACTGGCGAATTGCGAGGAGTTGCCTCGAGGGAAATGATGATGAAAATATTATTATGTAGGATTTTGCGGCGAGGATGCTTACCTACGTAGCCTTTGGTGGTGCAAATCCAAACGTACGATGATAGCTGCGTTTCTAATAGGGCGCCTTCTTTGCCGAAATTGAGTTCTTGATCCAGAGTGTCTATTTCGGATTGGGGCTTCGGTAGTGGCGAGTTTGGTTCGCCAGAGTAAAATACGCTTCCCCCTACCTATATTCAAATATGTATTAGATTATACAGGGTGATTTGTAATGAATACTCAATATTTCAACAGATGATAGGAGTAACAATTTCACTAAGGTATGTTTGGCTAAATCATCTTATTTCATCCTCAGCTATCTGCTGTTGAATTATAGACCACCCTGTATTTATATTATGTTAAAGAAATTACCATTAAACCCCCATCTTTGGTATAACCTCCCATGAGATTGACTCCAGCAGCGCACCATATTCTCATATCCGGAGTAGTTTCTGCTAGAGGACGACAGTATACAGGTACTGGCACAGGAACACCTCCACTGGTATTCCTACCGGGCGAATTTACCTTACACGGTAAGCTCCAACCGTACGCCTAATACAATTAAATTAATAATGTTATTTATTATTAGAATTGCGCAATTCTTACTTGTAATCGTCCGTCTTCTTTCTTCACGTGGGCTCGCACTTGCCGGTACTGGTCTCGTCTCTCTAGCGCCTTCTTCACAGCCATTTTGCTATCTAAAAGTAAGCAAATGTGATTACCAAAAATGATGCACGGCGATCGTGTACTTACATTTTTTTGTATCTACTGTCAAACTATTTCTGTGAAGACCATTTACCTAGACCGAAACGAAAATAACGCAAAGAAAAACACGTGAAACTTAACACAATTTATTAACTAATGATGAAACAAACGTGTTTGGTTAGTTACATTGTGGTAACGGCTCAGACTAGACTCATTTATAGTCTTATCGTTTTTTTATTTTCTAGTTAGTCTAAAATGGTATCACAGATTTTAGTTCGAATTTTACTGGTAGTTACATTATAAATTACTTAAAACAATTCTAGAAATAAGATTTTTGCGTGATGTCAGTTTTTGTAAAAATGAAAGAAGGAAAATCATAACTGTTTATAAATAACGAATAATTTTGGTATCGAATATTAGAAAAAAAAAATCCCGTTTCTAGAAATCACTAAAATAAAATAAGAGATTCGTTGAAATGGAAACTCGACGATTAAAATACTATTCAAACGATCGAATTTCCACTTAACAATAATTAATTAATTGTCCTACTAACTAAATGAGATATAAATTATAGAAATCGTGAATAAAACAACAACAAAAAATAATCGGATCAGTAAACCATGGCTCGTATTCCTACTCTACATTAAAAATCGATTCGAAAAATTGGACAAAGAGGGGACCAGCACTAATCCTAGAATTAACTATTTATACAGTGCGTTTTATAAAACCTATTTCACAACAAAAAACAGGTCGAGTACTCGCATACTCCAGCCCGTTTTCAGAAATAGTCAAATCTTAACACACATCGATATATACGTTAAGAAAAACGTACGTAATGTAGGCATCACAGATAAAATTAATTGACAGCAGGTACAAAAAAAAACATGTAAAATACAATCATAATTCCGTACCCATTTCGGTTTCGATTAGATCGTGGTGTCCGCTAATCCTAGGCAACGCTTTAATTCCAGGCGTCACTTGATTCGTCGTCGTTTGATAGCGCAACTGCGGCACCACCATCGGCCTTTGTACTTTCTCCGTGCCCGAAAACAGATTGCTGAAGAACCTCCATATGCTTTTGTTCGTGTTCTTTTCGAACGGCGAGTCGCACTTGGACGCCCGCAGCATCTCCGTCCAGCGCACGGCCTCCTGCAGCTCCATGAAACGCTCCTGCAAACGTCATAATACCTCATTAATCTACATACCAGACTTTCAATGACATTAATTGACACATGAGTCACTATTGATCTGTGGATGAGCGGTGAATCGATTAAAATCGATTAATCGACTCGATACTCTACTCACTTTGTATTGATTGCGTTCCATCAGCACCCTGGCCATTTCGACGCGCGTAAATCGCTTCCTTTGAGCCATCGGAACGTCCGATTCCTCGTCTACATCTTGCTTGGCCTCGTTCGCTTCTTTTACTTTCTTCAATTCCTCTTCCAAGTCGCTTATTCGTTCTCTTAGTTTCGTTCGTGATACGTTCAACGAAAGGATTTCCTCGCGCAGCATGTCGATTTCGCCAGTGAGCTCGTCCACTTTCACGATCAAATCGTCTTTGACCACGTTCAAAGCGTTCCTGCGATCAGCAGAAATTCGTTAAAATTGTCTTATTTATCGAGTAAAGTTACTTACTTTGTAGCTAGTAGTTCGTTATTCTCCATGATTAGATTTTCGACTTCTTTGCCCATGCCTTCAAAAAATAATCGAATTAAATTATAGCATATTAAATCTTGGGCTTCAAAGGGAAGCAGGTTAGGTATAATTCTTTGGAAATTATTGAATGAACTTACCATAGAAATTATCGTTGACTTCGGGTTAAAATGAAACAAAAAAAGCGTTAGTTCGATGATTCCAGTTCATTATGAAATTTGGTTTATGTTACTGCATTCATTAAAAGGAAGATATTAACTTATTCTTACCTGATGAAGCGTATTCTCCGGGATGTACCCAACCGCCTAAAACAAATATTTAAATATAGTATCATTATTTAAATAATTTCTACAAATAAATACCTGTAATATCGCCAGCTTCATCATCGTTATCGACATCCTGCAAACAAATACATCAATTAACAACTATCGTACACAGAACACTAATCATCCTCACGTGATAACTCAATTCCTGATACAACGTATTGCCGCTTCTTTGTTCCTTCTTCGTATTCATGCGGCTGTTGTTGTTCTGTGGTTGGGGGCTCACCGGCGACGTCACCACGCTCTTATTCTCCAAATTCAACGAATCAGTGGTCTGGCCTCTTTCCACTTTATCGATACCGTCTCGCAGACTGTTCACTTCGATGTGTAAACTTCAAAAAAAACATAACCGATCATTTATATATACAAACAACGATTATTAATCAGTACCTAGGAGAGGAGTGAGTGCTGCTGATGGGCGATGAAGGCACGCTATCCACGATTTCAGCGTTAGCCAGCGACTCGAACCCGAACGATATGGGCCCCGAGCTCCGGCCTACGTTCAATCGATTGGAGTTCAACCGGCCTGTGTCCACGCGTTCGTTGGCCAGCTGTTGACTAGAATGCAGCAATTTCGTTCTCTCCATGTAGTCGACGTGCGTTTTGAACAGTTCGGTGTAGCGTTCGTGCAATTTGGCGTACTCCTTCTTCAGCTCGGCCTCCCTTTCCTCCAACCGGCCGGCGTGCTCCATGGAGTTCTTGTGCTTGAGCTCCAGCATGCGCACGATGCTTTCCAGGGCTTCCAAGCGCGTCGACATTTCTTTACGCTCGCCTGCGTGTCAAACAAACGTTTATTGCACTGTATTAAAGCTAGTAGATGAGTTACCTTCGGCTGCGTCTTCGTACTCTAGTAGTTTTTGTTCCGAAGCTTTTCGAGCGCCTTTTTCCCTTTCGTATTGCGTTACGAGTTGTTCGTTATCTTCTCTCAGTAGTTCTAATTCGACGTCTTGTTCCTAAAGAGTATACGGCAAGTAAATAAACAAAAGGAATCGATTACAAAGGTGGCTGTTTGACAAATCATTTCGCATAAATTAATACTGGTAATCAGCACATTTAATGACTACTAGATCCAGGGTAGGGTATGGATATTTATGAGATAGTAAGTAGGCCTTTAATAGAATGATTCTGCGAAATGAGTTATACGAACTTCGAATGAAGAAAGCGTAACAGTATGAGAAATATCACCTGATTTTGTTGATAAGCGGCATCCAAGCACTCCAAAACGTTGACCAAAAGGGGCATAAGGGTCTTGACTACGTCCTCATCATACCTGGCTATCATTTTTTCAAATTCCTGGTATATGCTTCCAGCTAAAGATTGCACCTTCTCCGACATGACGACGTGCGAATCTTCGTGAGTCCCATAGACGGTCTCAACGCCTATGCTGATGTTGCCCCCCGAGTCATCCAGATTCATTTTCTTGGTTTGTTGTTCACTTAATCACAGTGGGCTGGCATTTCACTAAACTAACGGGATCGATTCGATTAATAAAAATTTTGTACTTGTCGCGAACGGCGCATTACGGCATTATAAACCAGGTTTGAAGCTTAGATCAAAGGGCGCTTGGCAAAGGAAATTTTATTTTGACTTTGATAATTCCATCAAATCAGACGTATATTTGTCACTTCATTTCTTGCTCGGTGTGCGCACGCGCGGGATTTTGTTTTGTCCGACGTCCGCAATGGTCACGCGCAGGACTGTAAATTAGTTCATTTGAACTACTCAAATGCTCACCTAAGCAAAAGGCCTTTTTTAAAAGCGAAGAAAAGTTAGGTTAATTCAAAATGTTTACAAGACGATTATTAAAATTAAACAAAATTCTCAATAGAATAAACAAACCAACCTTATTAAATACCATAAATAATAACATCGCACTCGCAACTACCAGACATTCCTTCGTAAAACAATATTCAACAGTATCCCAACCGAATTTACAATCTACAAGTGACAATGATAATACACAAACCAGCCCACTAGGAAAACTCGAGGGTAAATTGTACTTAAAATACAAATGCAAAGTTTGTAACAGCACCAATGAGCACTACATTTCAAAACTGGCTTACGACAAAGGAGTAGTTATCGTTGAGTGTTCGGGATGCAGTAATAATCATCTGATAGCCGATAACTTGAATTGGTTCACGGATCTAAATGGAAAGAGGAACATCGAAGAGATTTTAGCTGAGAAAGGCGAGACTGTGCGAAGAGTGGGCGTTGGAAATGTTATCGAGGCCATTGAAGAAGCCACAAAAAATTAAATAAGAATGATCTTGTACATATTAGAAATAAAAGTTTTATTAAAATAATTTTAAATACTACCTGTGTTTGAAAATGTCGCGCTTTTATATAGAAAACGCGCTGTATTTTCAAACAAAGTTATTACAATTTAAGTAACATGGCGAATTTATTCTAACAATATCAATAGCATAAAAATGTATAAAAAAAAGCATTTATGTTACCAAAAATGTACATAAAAAACCCAGTGAACTAATTATATACTGTTAAAATACATTGCGAATAGATTGAAAAATATATTTTCAGTCGGTACATAATTTTCTCCTCTAAGGACGTATAAAAAATAGTTTCAGTCAAACATTAGCAGTGAAAAAAAAGCAATTTTTTCAATATTTTTTCGAATAATATTTCGTTTCCTGCATATAAAAATTAAAAACTTCAATGAGGTTATTAAGAAAATGTACATCATATGAGCATAACGCCAGATAAAAATATTGAAAAATATTTATGTACAAATAGTGTGATGGAATACAAATATCACAGAGTTTGGTAAATACATATTCGTTGGGAAACACATTAAAACGTTAATGAAAAAATTAAGCATTTAATAACGTTATATCCAAGTAAAATTAAACTGTCTTAAGCAGCAGGATACGTTTATAAATCGACTAATTTCCAAGAGTGTTTTTACTATTCACAAGTTAGTTCGAATGTCGTAAATCAAAATAGTATTTCTAGTCTTTTATATTTTAAATAAATACTTGTGTGAGTGTATACTGATTTTTAAGCTTTGAGCTAATTTATATGTAATGTAATTATTGTAATACTCCTAAATTGCAAAAATACTGTTTTAACGATTCTATTGAAAATCATCATAATTTCAAATGTTAACGTTACCCGATATGCTAAACATTAAAATCATGAAGCTTTTATAAAACAACTCAAATTTATAGCCACATTATATTTTGATTGGCACGTTTTATCACTAAAGATCGGACGCTAAAATCGCAATTAGATCGTACTTCGAACCGAAACGGCTTATAGTGAGGTCCAAATTGTTCTAAATTTGAAGATTAAATCAAACAAACTTTTGGCACCGCACTATCGCCTAAAAATGGCACCGATTTTGGCCTTTCGTTGCAACAAATCCTGCACGTTCGAGTTCACAAACATTGACTAGACTCGTTTCGGCTTACTTATGACAGCGTAGGCCTCCTCGTTGTGGAACTGATGAGCAACTTTATCGTCCTTTTTCTTCTCTTCCGATTTCTCCGAGAATTCCACCTCATCGTAATCGTTGAACGAAGGCGGCTCTGGCACCGAAGAGCCGAAGGAAGACGGAAACACCTCCTTGTAATGCGACTTCACGTTGAGTTTGCTGGTAGAGCCGAAGAAATTCAATTTATCGTAGTAAGTATCTCCCGTATCAACTGGTGTATTTTCCGTTATAATAGTTGGTGCTAAAGGTTTTTTAATATTATCCGGTTCTTTCTTAGCGCCCCCCCAAGACATGTATTCCTCCTCTTCGTTCAAGTGCTCGGTGTGATCCGGGGGGTCTATTCCGTGCGTTTGCCAGGCGTTCACTCTACAACACAACATTTTATATCGAATTTAGTGATTAATTGTATACAATACCTGTGTTCGATTTGATCGTATTTTTGAACAGTTTCGTACGAAGCATCAGTCTCTGTCTTATTCCCCGGTAGGAACTTCCTGGGCGGCTTGGAGGGCTTCAATTTCTGGACTAGGTTTGGTTTAGGTTCGGGTTTTCGCAGCACAAACGGCTTGGTATGCTCGGACTCGATGGACGATTTGCTGGATATTGTAGAGTCTGATATCGAAGAGAATGACTGTATGGATTGAGATGCGGACGGAGGCAGTGGCGTTCTGGATCGGGCTTCCATGGAAAGGGCAGCGTGCAATTGGGCGTCCCCGACGTCCAGGAGCGGGGAGGAGGCTTCGCCGGAGAGGAGTTTCTTCATGGACTTCATCTTAGTAGCCAGGCACCTGAGTAAACCAATGATTATATGGGTGAGTGAAGTTGGCAACGTAACAATAGTTCTGTTACTAACTTCACACTCCTCATTAACCGAACATCCCCACAGCCTACCTGAATATTTCCTGTTGATTGGGATGTTCGAGATAGAAAGTTCCTTCCCCCGATTCGCATTTTCTCCCCGCTTCGAACGTGAATTTGCCGTTCTTGTAGCCGTAGCGCCTGATGTAGCAATAAGGCCAGTTGTAGAGAAGCTTATTGTCCTGGATGTTTCGTAATTGTAGTGATGTTTGCGTAAGTACCAAGGTATAGTTTCTGTTTTCTAATCCACATCGGTTGGATACAGCGGAGGGGTGGAGTTTTACGTTGAACACCCCTTCTCCGGACGAGCAGTACAAATCGTTGTCTTCTTCGATGCTGGTGATTTTGGATACTTCGTCCGGAAACGCTACGGATTGGATGGCTGTGAGCCATTCGTTCATTTCGTACTCCGTTAGAGTTCCGAATTCGTGCATGTTTGTGGCGGCATTGTTAGTTCTGGTGATGACAACGAATGATGTAGGCGACTTCGAGTAGACTTTGATGCAATTTTCTAAGGAAATGAATTTGCTGGGTTCTTTCGATTCCTGTGAATCGTAGACCTCCAGTCGCTCCTTGCCGAATTTGCTGGCTTTGAACAACATACAATGTTTCTGTTGCCGGGATTTCTAAAAACCGTTGCGGGTTAGTCAAAATGTGCGAGTAAATTAGGCTAAAAAGGTACCTTAAGTATTTTTCCAACAGGTGGTAACAGAAGAATTCCTTGGTATATTGACTCTTCCTGTTCCATTTCTGTGATGTTAGTCACCGTTTTGAACAGCATAAAAAACTAACTTTTATCATTAAATACCACATCCACATATATTTTTATCACAATTGTGAATTGTTTATCACATTTTCCTTGTTATATATGTACATTGTTGTCTTTTTTACTTAATGTGTCAATCTGTCGTTAGTGTCACTGTCACTTTTAAAACCGCACAGAAATTCAAATTTAACCATAAAAAAATGTTAAATATCTTAAATTTAACCGTTCTTATTACTTTTTATTCATATTATCGATTTAAAGCTGAATTATTAAACGAATTAAAATTAAGTTTGATAAGAATTCTGATAAGTCGAATTAAATCTGGCAACGTCGTTTATTTTTATAATTTATCGTTGCCCTGCCGCTCCTCAATTTTGTGAATCGGAAATACCTATACCACTTTCTTTTGAAATGCAGCTATTTCGTAAGGATTTACTCATTTTTCAGTAAGTATCCACAAAGGAGCACCAAATCCTCACCAGCAGCAATTTCAAAATAAATTTTTTACATTAAATTCAAATATCTTTGAAATTAGACAGGGCCGGAGTAAGCCAATTTGTACATGCTGTTAATTTTGTGATTTTTAATTGTACAGGGTGAAACATATATTTTTTATGAAATAATCTTATGTTTTACTCACAAAACTGTTGATTCGTTTTCGAAATTATAAATTATGTATTATGTAGGTAAAATGTGGTATTTTGCAATAACAAAGGAGCATAATTTTCTTATGTATAATTTATACAGGGTGGCCCAGAACTCGCGCCCCACCGGGAAAGGCCTTATGGAACCGACAATGGAGATGCCAAAACTGCAGCCGAAGACATGAAAAAGTTATTTAGCTATGGTAAATAAAGAGGTTTAAAATCGACCAATCCCAGTAGCTTTTCACATATGCGAAAATGACGTGAATTAGCTATACACCAATTTGACATTATTGAAAGATTCACATTCAAGGTTAACAAAAGCTGTCAAAATCAGCTGCGACGTTAATCAAGGATTTACTATTTAATGACGATTTAATGATTTACAATAATTTCAAATTGTTACAGCTCAATTAGCTATTGATTCAAAAGTGGTTCAAATCGAATGATCGGTTTTTTGTTCGATTTTAAAGTAAAACGTTTATTAATAGTACCAGCTGATTTTGGCAGTTTTTGATGGCAGTTAACCTTGAATTTGAAAAGGACATAGAATCTTTCATTAATGTCAAATTGGTGTATAGCTAATTCACGTCATTTTCGCATATGTGAAAAGCTACTGGGATTGGTCGATTTTAAACCTCTTTATTTACCAAAGAAATAACTTTTTCATGTCTTCGGCTGCAGTTTTGGCATCTCCATTGTCGGTTCCATAAGGCCTTTCCCGGTGGGGCGCTAGTTCTGGGCCACCCTGTATATGCCAAAAAACAATATAGAAAATGCTTTTATGTTAATAAATTCTTGGATTTAACAACCCCATGATATATTTATAGCTACACTCGTGCAGGCCATTGTCATTGTCAACAAAACATCATCCAATCAATTAGGAATGCGGCGCAAGTCATAGAATTATCCGCACAATATAACCTTCCGAAGAAAGGTAATCAATGGATATTAAAAACGTTTTACCTTTGCGTTTGGCCGCAGTTTATCGGTCGAAGTCATGGCAGTTTGATATCACGCAAATGTTCGATCCAGGGTGAAAACGTGCATAACAGGTAAATTCCGCTATTTTATCAATCCGATTGCAGCGATATGATTGGTTTTATTTTATTTACATTCGTTGTAAATAAAAGCAATATTTATCGGTGTCCCTTCCAGCGACTCTCGGTCAGTATGCCGCATTTCTGGGACTTCGGCAAGAGCCCTCCCAAGCAAAGGAACCTGCAGGACGGGCTGTTCCAGATAGCCTCGCAGACCTGCAACTTGCTGGTGCAAGTCAACAACACGAACAACATCACCTACGGCGACAACAGCTCCAACATTAGCCTCAACACGTTGTCGGCGGGACCGTCCAGGAATCGAGCGGCCAGCGAGTCCGGGTGCTCGGGGGACAGGGAGCAGCTCCTGGTGCTCATACCGCCGGTCGCGCAGAGGGTGTCCAAGTTTAGGAGGCCTTCGGCGCTATTAGGGAAGAGATTATCGGTGAGATTTTTACTTACTATAATAATAATAATGCGCCTTTATTTTATAAAAAAACAAAAACACTTGATTACAGGGTATTTTATGTAGTGCATGGGTTTGTTGGGGTAACGTTAATTCGGGTAAAAAAGGCACTTGTTTGTGATTTTTTTGAGGACACTAGTTAAAATCTGTTTATTAAAACTAATGATATATTAAAGTATAATGTTTGAAGAATAATGTGTAAAATTTTCATGAAGAAATATTAAAAAATGCGGCAATGGCAGCAATTATTCGGAAGCGTGTCGGAAAAATTAGAGTAACTCGATGCTCGACCATCTGAAATCAAAAAATCAAAGTTCTTTCGTTAGATATTTGCTTTCCCCAGTAACTACGGAGTTTTTTCAAATTTGTTAACATTTTTTGACTTTTCTACAATGAAATAGCCAATTTTTTTTCGAAAAATTCGCGTTTTTATTTTTAGTCTTCCCAAAAAGTGAAAAATTTCAATTTCGTAAAATCCTTCCAGCTAAACCTGGGGAAAGCGAGTACATATGTATATAACGAAAGAATTTTATTTTTGATTTCAGATGATCCTTAATTATTTTTCAAAGTATTGGTAAAATTTTTAAATACGGCCCTGTTATTTTTTGGATAGCGATATGTCATAACAGTTCTTCTTTTTTATAATTGTTATAATATAGTTGACAATGACCCACAAAGTAAAAGACTATTTTAGTTCTTTATTTAATTATGTCAATGTCATTATTTAATTCGAACGATAATAAAATGATGAATATTTAAATACTTTTAAAATTAGAACCAACATTTATTTATTTAATGTATTAGACGATTAGGTTAATTATGAAAATTAAAATAAGCGGACCTGATAAGGTAATTTAATAACATATGCAGTTAAAAATTTTAAACTTAAACTACCTATATCTCGCTAATTTCAGACTGTTCTTGAGACTCCTCCTGTTCAAAATGAAGAGGAAACGGATATTTGGAGCCATGGTTTCATGATCCCTTCGAATGACGATCCTCATCCAGAAAGGTATTTTATTATTTCCAGAAAGCCAAACAGACATTCCTCTACAATTACAATGGAATAGCTTCACATAACTCTAATTCCAGATGGCGCAATAAGAGCAAATGGTGCAGACCTTCATGCATTCCCATTTCTATAATTTGTATTTTGATCTTCCTCGTAGTACTGTTACCCTTACTAGATCACACTACGGAAAAAGCTTTAGAAGAATTAAATGGATTTTCGACGGAAGCATGCAATAATACTTGCGGGTAAGCTAATTGTCGTGTTAATATTTAATAACGATCACACGCTTGTTTGAAATCAAACAGTACATATATCGATTTGGCAACTTAAAATCTTTAATTATTCACCGAACAATTTTTGTAGGTTTTCTCTAATCGAAAGCATACCAGAAGGTTTAGTTTATCCTAATGATTCAATCGTATACCCTTCCACATTTGATACTTGGCTAGATTTGATAAGCTCTGCTAACAAAACCATAGACATAGCCTCATTGTATTGGACGCTACGTCGTCACGAAGTCTATCCAGATCCCTCTTCGGAGCAGGTAACCCACCACCCGGAGTAAAACAATCCCCCAATAAACATACTTCATTGTTCCACAAGGGTGAAAAAATATTTCAATCGCTTCTACGTGCAGGAGTCGATAGAGGAATTAAAATAAGAATAGCGCAAAACGCACCGTCGCAGAACTTCCCCAACATCGATACGGAGCTGCTGGTGAAGCGGAAAGCGGCCCAAGTACGAAGCCTCAACTTCGCCAAGTTGCTGGGCTCTGGCGTATTGCATACGAAATTGTGGATAATTGATGGAAAACATGTTTATTTGGGTAGCGCCAACATGGATTGGAGGGCCTTGACGCAGGTGAAAATGATTTGTTATTCGGTGTAAATGGAATTATAAAAACCTCGGAGAGTTGTCATTGAAATCGTCTCCTTGGAGGTTTATGATTTTTCCAACCAAATGCCACGTAATTGTAGTCATTAGAGGGGTTTGGTGTGTGTTATTTACTATTTTTGGTATAAAAAAGCAAGCGAGTTTTCGAACTTGTTAATTATTTATCGGCCGATAAACGCTAATCGTCTACGCGAGGTAGAAACGATTTTACTAACTTAATTTTAACAAGGGGTGTTTTCTTAATACGTTTTCGCCTGATCTTTTTCGTAGGAAGCGACGACGAAAATATCGATTTATATTTTAGGTCAAGGTCCGAGGTTTTAAAACTTACCTTGATTGCAGGGGTGCCTGTAAACTCTGATGTACTTTCTACTTTTTAAGACTAATTACATCCGAAATTGAGACGATTTTATACCGTTTTCATGTCTCAGGGTTATTTGACTATTAATAAACGAAAATAGACGTTATTTGGAATTAATTTACGAGCGATTCGTAACAATAAAAAATGATTCACGATATTAAATTTTCGGAAATGTATTCCAAAGCATAATGCGCTGTAATAGGTTGTTATTTATTACCGCACGGTAATTTAATCGATAAAAATTCCTGTTAAATGTAGATGAGAAAAGTGCACGCAAACAAATGTATAGTTTGTGCAAAATAAAGTTAGATGCACGTCACTAATGTCATCATATTTGCCAAAAATTGTGGATTTAATTTAATATTAACAAGGGATGGTAGATTAATTCATTCATTCTAATATTCTTAGTTTTTGTAAACTTTACAAATGTTCGGCAACACTGTAAATTTATGATGACGTACATATAACTTTGTTTTGCACAAACTATACTTACGTATTTTTTGTTTTTAGGTGAAAGAAATGGGCATAGCTATCAGAAATTGTTCGTGCTTAGCTAACGACATCCAAAAAGTGTTCGAAGTACGTTTCATGCTGCAGATAAATCATTTTTTGTAACTCTAGTAATATATTTTTAGGTGTACTGGGCTTTGGGAATCGAAGGTGCTAAGATACCTCCATCATGGTCATCCAATTTATCCACGCAATACAACTCCGATACGCCGATGGCGTTGACATACAACAACGAAACGTTTCAAATATACCTATCGGTAAGCTCCCATTCTATTTAGATTCTAAAAAAAATTATTGAGTTGAATGTTTTCGCAGAGTTCTCCATTGCCCTTCAATCCGGCCGGCCGGACCAACGACATCGACGCCATCAAAACGGTGATTCACCACGCCGAAAAGTTCATCTACATAGCGGTTATGGACTACTTCCCTCTCATGATCTACACTCCTAAAGTGAAGTTTTGGCCCGTGATTGACGACGCTCTAAAAGCGGCCGCTATAGAGAATAAGGTCGAGGTGAGGCTGTTGATCAGCTGGTGGAACCACTCCAGGCCATCGGAGGATAATTTCCTACGCTCGCTGGCAGAGATTAACAATGCATACAGAGGAGTCAGCATTGAGATTGTAAGTGCAAAAATGCAAAATTTACTGTATTGTTAGAGTACTAATACTAACACTGTATTGTCCTCATTAACTGGGCTAT
Organism: Phyllotreta cruciferae; assembly: GCA_917563865.1. NCBI lineage: Eukaryota > Metazoa > Arthropoda > Insecta > Coleoptera > Chrysomelidae > Phyllotreta > Phyllotreta cruciferae. The sequence continues at coordinate 2,346,264 of OU830613.1, forward strand.
AAGGAATGATACATTTGTCTTTTTAAAGCGCCGATTCATCGTGCCGGCTAACAAGGACCAGCGGAAGATACCGTTCGCGCGCGTCAACCACAACAAGTACATGGTTACCGATAATACGGCGTACATCGGAACGTCTAATTGGTCCGGTGATTATTTCACCGATACGGCCGGCGTGGCGTTCGTTTTGCACGATCCAGTGTTCGATAGAAATACCAGCCACACGACCATACGTAGTCAATTGCAGGGCGTTTTCGAACGCGATTGGAATTCCCCGTACGCTCAGCCGCTGAATGTGACGGATTTTGATGTAGTTTAATGCGTAATTGGTCGATGGTTCTGCCAGTTCCTGTATAAGATTCTGTAGGAGTTTCTATGGGTATTCTTTTACCTGATAAGGCTCGGTTGTAGGTACATAGTTCAACTGTGGTTCTGTCATTAAACTCGGTTTAACGCAGAACCACAGTTGAGCTATGCACTTTATCGCAGAGTTAATTTAATTTTACTATTAGTATTAATTTGGTATAAATATTCATGGCAGTTGCAAAACTGTAATCAAATGCACAAAGCGATTTTGTTTTGTAAATATTCAAATGTAAATTTCCGCTCATTCTGATTATCGTGATATATTTGAGATTGTAATTGTATTTATGTAATTTTTTCTAGTACAATTTATAGGGTTAAATATTTCATGTTGAGCAATTGGCAAACGTATAAATAATTATTTCGGTGGAGCACTGCAAAATATCATTGGAGGATATTCAACACATCAAGCACGTTTTGAAACGTTTATATGTGTGCCTTAAAATTAGAGTTTTGATACATTTTCGTTAAAAAACATTTATTTTGTATAATAAAATATTTTAAATGTATATTCAATTTACTAAAAAAAGTTCTCTTAATAATCATATCTAAAATTAAATCAAATATCTTAATAATTAAGACTTACGAAACAAGCCCATCTTTCAAGAAACCTGTATGAAATGTAACAAAAACGATTTAATTGTGCGTTTGATCGTCCTCGACGAAGTCCCTGGCCACTTCCCTGCTAACGCACTCGATGTGACTCACTTTATTCCTGAATTTCACCCCGTAAAACTTATTCGCATGCTCCAGCAACTCCGGCCTGAAGGTAGTCGTTATGAATTGGGCCTCGCCCGATAACTCGTGTATCATATTAGCCACTGCTCTCCTAATAAAACGAATACAATGTACAGTAGAAATAAATTAAGTAGTTGTTAACAGTACCTGTAGGAAGGATCTAGAGCTTGGTCGATTTCGTCGAACAGATAAAATGGGGCCGGGTCGCACTTTTGTATGGCGAAAATCAAAGCGAGGGCCACCAGCGATTTCTGCCCACCAGATAATTGGTTCATTTCTTTCATTTCTACATCGGCATCAGTGAAAGAAATCTTGATGCCTATACCGGTGAAATTGTCAGCATTGCTGTCCTCTGGTCCGATTTCGTGGCCCTCTTCGTGATCGGAGGTTTTCAATACTAACTTCGCTCGACCTACTGGCACTAATTTCTTGAACACCTCAGTGAAAAATTTGGATATTTGTTTGAAAGTGAACTGAATCGCCTCCATTTTCCTCTGCTCTAACATGGAGATTAGCTCTTTAATTTTCTCATCTCTAAAAACGAGGAGATTTTTAGATAATTATGTTGTGTATTTAATTACTAAATCACAATCTTACCCCCTGTCTAATTCTTCCTTTCTTTTTTGCAACTTTTCCTTCTGATCGGAGAAGCTCATGAATTGATCAAGAGCTTTCTTGTTAACGTGACTGAATTGTTTCAATTTATTATTGGCCTTTTCCAGCTCTTTGAATAACTGAAATACGATTTTGTAAGAACAAAAAAGAGGATTTTAAATTATAGTTATGAACTTACGGCTCTGGAGGACATTTTAACGTAGCTCGAATACATGTCTTGGGCTGGCAGGGCTCCCAATTGATTGATCTTCTCTACAGACTCTGCGATTTTCTGCTCCAAAAGATTTTGCTTCGTGGCGAATTTTTCTAAATGTTTGGCGTCTTCGTCGATTCTATCTTGGGCGTCTTTTTCTTTCTTTTTCCAATTCTCCAATTCCCCTTGTTCGCTTTTCAACTAAAAAATACTCCAATTTTATTCGATACGAACAATTACAATTATTACAATTACCTTTTTAGACATTTCTTTCACTTTGGTTTCGACTATCGTCAATTCCCTGTTTACTTTATCGATTTTCTTGTCAATTTCCTCCAATTCTAATTTCGAATTCGTCAATTGCCTCTTGCGATCTTCCAGCGATATCTCTTGGAGGGCGTGTAGAACTTCATCCCTTCGCCTAATAAAATAAGATTGTGAAAAACAAACCAATTACAGTCGATATTGGAATTTAAAGCAGTCAGTTTTACCTGGAAAAATGGACAGGTCGAGGGAAATGACTTAGTGGGATTTTTGGGAGGTTTCTGCTATATGATAACACCTATAAAATGGATGGATTTTTTAAATGCAAGCTCAAACAATGATTCCTCAAAAACTCATGCTATGAAAGAAACACTATTAATCACCTTATTAAATTATTAGTAAGCAGATTCTCCAATTTGTTCTTCTCCGCCTCCAATTTCATACGAGTACTGAAAGCCTCCTTGTTCTCCTTCTGCAATCGCTGTATATCATCGTTGAGCGAGTCCACCTGAGCCTGATCGTGAACCGACAGCTGGGCCAGCAACTCCTGGTGCAGCTCCGACTCCAAACCCTCTTTGGTCGTCTGCATGGCCTCCAAATTCGACTTGCACTGCGCCAGCGAGCGCTCCTTGGGACCCCGGAATCGTTCGATGTTCGATAACTCTTCCCTCATCAACCGCAGCTCCCCCTTCACTTTATCGTAGATGCCTTTAGCTTTGCTGTTCTTCGTTTCGGTCTTCTGCATCTCCGAGACGATCCCGTTTATGGACGTTTCGATTTTACCTAACTCCGTCCTCAGGGATTTCAGTTCGTGTTCGCATTGCTTGATCTGATCGATGGTCTCGCTGCGGGTCTTTTGCGTCTCCAATCTGCTGTTCGAAGCGTTGAAATAACCACCAGTTAAAGAACCTGTTAAGAGACATTTTAATAGAATCTAGTATGTTAGTGTATTGTTATTTACCTCTCGAAGACACTTGGTCGCCGTCGAGTGTAACGCAGTCGAGGCCAGTTGTTCGGGCTAATTTCGTAGCCACTTCCATGTTACGACAAATTAGGGTTTTGCCGAATAGATACCTCATTGCTTTGTCGTATTTCTGATCGTAATGGAGCTTCGATACCATTGGAATAGCATCCTAAAATACAATTAAAATGTTACATAAAATTCGTTAGCTTGTAGCAGGCTACACTTACAGAATCGTTTGGATAATCTTGGTCTCTAACGTTCAGCCTATTCAGAGGCATGAAATTCACCTCTCCGGGTAACGATTGCCTGTTCATTTCTTTCAAAATCTGTGTACCGATCATGTCCGTATCGACTACGTGATGGAATAGCCTGTTACCGGCTGTGACTTCAACCGCTGTGTAAATGCTCTTTTCGCATTCGAAGTTCTCGATTACAGGTCCGTGATAATGCTTGGCAACATCAGCTTCTCTACCTGCTCTGGAAATGAAGGTGTCCAGCACCTTCCGGACACTGTCTCGACCGTTTAAGATTGGTTTACCCACCATCGAACGGAGCTTTTGATCAGCCTTGGCCAGCTCGTCTTTCAGAGACGACAGGTTTTGTTGTACATTGTTTTCCTTCCTCCACAACTCGCTAAAATGTGAGTTAATATTATAATGAATACGACATTAAATGTAATAAACACTAACTTTCTTGTAGCCTGGTATTGATCTTTGTTCTTCTTCAACTCGTAACATTGTTTGTTGTGCTCGTCGATGAAGTTCTTCTGCCTTTCCAGTTCCTGGGATTGGTCTTCTATTTTCTTTGTGAGTTCGACGGTTTTTTGGGCGTCGCGTTTCAAATCGGCTTCTAATTTATCTCGATGGTCCTTTTTGTCTTTGAGCTGTTTATTTAGAGATCTCAGTTCGCTTTCGATCCATCGGTCTCTGTCGTCTTTCGAAGTGAATTGGCTGCCTCTGCCTTGTTTGGCGTACAGCTCCTTGCGTTTTTGTTCCTTCAACGCCAACTCTCGAGTGCATTCCTCCTCACGTTTTTTCATAGTATCGTACTGCGGCTTAACCTGCAATAGTTTTGAATTAGTATCAAATTGTAATGTTATAATATTGCGATTACTTTTTCTAGTTCGGCTTCTTTTTCTTTTATCGAGTGATTGAGACGGGCTAATTCGTTTTCCGCTCTTTCTTTCGATTTGTTATCACCCAGTACTTCTTCGGATAAATCCTTTATGGTCAAATCTAGCTTGGCCTTTTCTTTGATGAGATGCTGGTTGTCGTTGTTTAGTATGTCACGTTCTTCTTTTAGAGCTGTCAATTCCTTTTTCGTTTCTTTAGTTTTCTTCGTCAACGTTTTTATGTTGTCCTGGGCTTTTTTCAAATTACCGGCGAGCTTTTCTTGTTCGGAACCGGACTCGTTTCTTTGTTTCTCCAGCTAAAATTACAGTATTAAATAGGTACTAATGATTTCAATGTATTAATTACTTCTGCGAGTTTCTTCTTGTTTTCATTCAATTCGACTTCGTGTATTATGTACTCCAAAGCCCTACGGATTTTGTCGTAATGTTGGTATTGTTTCAATTCTTCTTTTTCTTCCTCCAACGTGCTCAAACGTTCTTCGATGGTGCGCAAGAACTCCTCGATTTTCTGGCACTTGACTTCAGTTTCTCGCAATATCCCCATCGATTCGTCCCTTCTCTCATCGTACACCCTCGTCCCTGCCACTTCTCTGAGTAATTTCAACCTATGCGCATCCGGTGCGGTAGCCATTTGGTTAATCTACAATATATTTTACGCATTAAATACTAGCGAAAAATTAATTAAACTGAATAGCCTACTTTTCCTTGCTTTACGATGTAGTAGGGATTTGAATTCGAAAAACCAGCCGATTCAAGCAAATTCATAACTTCCGATCTCGGTACTACTTTCTTGTTCAAGAAGTACTGATCTTTCTTTGCTCCGATTACTCGCCTCAGGAATATTTCTTCGTGTTCGATCTAAAAAACATAGCAAGTTTGATACTAGTGATTAAATATATGTTATCGAAACGTACAGGTACTCTCGAATCTGCATTATCGAATATGATTTCCACGTAGGCGTTGATGCTCCTGGGGCCGGTGCCTTCGTGTAAAAGAGCTTGCCTTTGTTCCGGTCGAAGGTGGGCATATTCATCGCTCAGTACGAATTGTATAGCTGAAATTACATGCGTTAAGTTTTCCCGTTCAGGCTACTTGATTTCGGATTTACCATAGAAGAAGTTACTTTTGCCGGATCCGTTTCGGCCTACTACGACATTGTGTCGCTTATCGAACGGCTCCACGACCGTTTGATCCCTGTAGCTTTTGAAGCCCTGTATAATGACCTGGAATCAAAGGCTTGTTATTTTGTTATTGTGTGGAAATGTATCAGTCGTACCTGTTTGATATGCATACTGAGTATGTACTAGTTGGATTACTCGCAAGCGACACAAACACCGAACATTCCTAATAGTTATCTTTTAAATAATTATTTGCGGGTAAAGCGAGCGTCTGATGAGCGTCCGTATTTGTCAACTAACTGTCAGCTGTCAATTTGGAGATTTTAAAAGAAGAAAACTGGATAACATAAAAAGTTAAGGCCAGATACATGATTGGCCTTTTACCAATAAGGAGTGCGTTTACCAACATACTTATGATTGCTGGTATTCACCCAATTTTATTAATTTTTTAAACGATTATTTGGAGAAATTAATTGTAATTATTACTAATAATCAATTCTCGTATTATATATCAATGTATTTTGAAGTACATACCCTTTTGGGAAAATCTGTGGGCACGTTTATGGTGAAAAAGAAACCGTTTAGGTAAAAAAACGTTCAAAATTTGAAAAAACTCTTTTCTTGAATTTACTAGAAGTAGATAAGCCTTTCCCCATTTTGTATCGATCGAATGAATTTTATTGAAACAATTAACGCACATTTTTAAAAATGTGCACTAACTTTTTATTTAATACGACATCAAAAAGAATTGCATTGAGTAAGTAATTATATATTATATTATTTGCTATTAAATAGGTGCAATATTAATCATAATTCCAATACACGTGCTTCAAAAAAATGGAATTTTGTAATTTACTAATTCGTGAAAGATATAATAAATTTATAATTGTGATTATTTTTTTTTCTAGATCACCCAAATTATTTTAATCTTCCCAGTAGAAATTATGAATCGATTCCGTCGAGATTTGAGCAAGTCGGCGAAGAATGTGGGGAAAATTTACCGGTAGAAAAATGTAAGTTCCTATCATAAAATATTAATAATTAAATACAGAGTGTGTAAAACAATATTTTTCATAGGCACATGGTTTGGGAAAAGACACGCGCAATTAATACTACTAGCATGGGGTTGGTTTCTAGTATCATCTGTTAAATCATTCTTATCCATCACAATAGTGGCCATGACTGATCCTTTAGCCAGCAGTAATCCAGACATACCAGTAAGTACACACTACAACCCCACAAAATCGCACCAAAACTATCTATTCTTCCAGACATACAATTGGACGAACAAAAACCTGCTACTATCATCGTTTTACTGCGGCTACTGGATACCCCAGTTGTTTGCCGGCTGGTTAACCACCACCCATTTGGGCCCCAAATGGATCTACATCACAGCCATAGGCAGCTGCTCGTTCATAAGCTTCCTGATACCGACAGCAGCTGCCCATTTGGGCTCCACAGGCGTGTTGATTTGCCGGTTCCTGCAAGGCTGCTCTGCGGGATTCACCGGCAGCGCCATGTACTCTTTCTACGGGAATTGGATACCGATTAACGAGAGGAATCGGTCCGTTGGATTCGTTTTTATCGGTAATATACGTACAATAAACGTTAGTTTATTTTGATTGTGTAAAATGTTGTAGGTGGTATTTTGGGAATTACTTGTTCTATGTTTTTTATCGGGGAAATATCGGCCGGCGAATTCGGCTGGCCTTTGACGACTCAGTTGTACGGTGCATTCGGTTTTATTTGGTGTATTGTTTTCTGGATATTCGGCCATGCCAGTCCAGACGATCATCCTACAATCACCACAGAGGAAAAGGAGCTAATTAGAAAGAGCGCCGCCAATCCAGTTAATATTAACGTAAGTTCTTCGGCTCAAATTATTCTTCTTTTTCATAAATTCTGCTTCAGTCTCGAGTGATTCCCTGGAAGAAAATCTTCTCCTCAGTTTGCTTCTGGGCCCTCGTCCTAGCGCAATGCGGTCAAATGTACCCACAATATCTGCTCTCAACAGAAACTTCCAGCTTTTTGAAGAGCGTACTACAAATGGACATGCTATCTGTAAGTAATATACCACTAATACCCCAATATATTAAATTTAACACCGTTCCAGAACGGTACCATAAGTGCTTTACCGTACATTTGCGCTGGAGTATTAACTTACCTATTCGGCTACGTATCAGATAACATCATTTCAAACGGTTTGTGCAGCATAGGTGGTACTAGAAAACTATTACTTGTAGTAGGTAAAAACAAGCAAATATTAATTGTTTCTATTCCTGTTAAAATAATTCTGCTTCCAGGCTTTGTGATACCGGGTTTAGCGTTCATTTTCGTTGGTTACTGCCAACCAGAAGATGCTACTATAGCTGTGATACTCCTAGTGGTAGGTATAGGTGTGGATTACGCCGTGAATATGAATGGTTTGTCGGTGAATTACATCGATTTAGCGCCTAATCATTCGGGACCCCTGCTTGGGATAGGCAATCAATTTTCGCAGCCTTTCGCTGCTTTGGCGCCGCTCACGGTGCATTTCTTGGTTACTGACGAGGTGGGTGTCTTTTGAATTATCTTCGTTTGGGTCTTGGGTTGGTGTTAATTAAAGCGATTTATGGTTTTAGACTGATATTAGTCAGTGGAAAACGGTGTACTTCCTTGCGATGGGGTTCAAAGCGTTGACTGGTATGGTGTTTATAATTTTCGGTTCGGGGAGAATCCAGTCTTGGAATCAACATGAGGAGATTGGTAAGTTTGTATTTGGAAATTGTACTCGTTTAATATGATATTTTGTTTTTAGGAGATGAAATTTGATTGTGAATTTTGTGTTTGTTGATGTGACTCAAATATTATTGCATGTTGTTAGTCTGTAAAAAGTATTTTCTTGTGTATTGTATGATTTTGTGATTTTATAGAAACGATTCTAGTAAAGACTTATACAATATATTTATCACATTTTTACTTAATTTGTCACAAAGTATAAAATTGACTTAACTAAAATTATTTAAAACAAAACGTTTGCTTTTGTTGGATTAAAACTTATGTACACATTTAATTACGCTAAAGGATTTTTCTTCATCAAAGCAATATCTGCCTCCATCATATCGTTAATTAATTCAGGAAACTTAACTTTCGGACACCAATTGAAAGCTGCTTTGGCTTTAGAAGCGTCTCCAAGCAACAAATCAACTTCGGTGGGTCGAAAATACTTAGAATTCACTTTTACTCTAACAACACCAGTATCTTTTTCTTTACCCACTTCATTCAAGCCTTTACCTTCCCAAATAATTTCTTTCCCCACGTGCTTGAAGGCAGCTTCTACGAACTCCCTCACGCTGTGGGTCTCCCCCGAAGCTATAACAAAGTCATCGGGCTTCTCCTGCTGCAGCATCAGCCACATGGCTTCCACGTAGTCTTTGGCATGTCCCCAGTCCCTCTTCGAGTCCAAGTTACCCAGCTCCAGGCACTCCAAAATGCCCAGATGGATTTTCGCCACTTCCCTGGTGATTTTCCTCGTTACAAAGTTCTCGCCTCTCCTAGGGCTTTCGTGGTTGAACAGTATGCCGTTACAAGCGAACATCCCGTAGGCTTCTCTGTAGTTTATGACTATCCAGTAAGCGTAGAGTTTGGCCGCAGCGTACGGGGATCTCGGGTAGAAAGGGGTCTTCTCGTTTTGGGGTACTTCGGCGACTTTACCGTAGAGTTCGGATGTGGAGGCTTGGTAGAATTTGGTGGACTTTTCCAGGCCGCAGGTTCTGATGGCGTCTAGCATTCGTAGAGTGCCAACGGCATCGACTTCTGCGGTGTATTCGCTTAGATCGAAGGATACTTTAACGTGGCTTTGGGCGGCTAAATTGTAGACTTCTGTAGGTTTAATTCTGTTGATTATCTTCACTAAACAACTGGAATCTGTCATATCGCCGTAATGCAAGAAGAACTTTACTCCGCAGTGTGCATGCGGGTTGGAATGTAAGTGATCGATTCTACCTGTGTTGAAGCTGCTGGCTCTCCGGATTACGCCGTGCACTTCGTAGCCTTTGTTCAGCAGGAATTCGGCTAAATAGGAACCATCTTGGCCCGTGATTCCGGTTATGAGCGCTATGTTTTTCTTATCACCGTGCGACATTTTGCGAAAAGGATCGTACACTAATTGAATACGTGTCCACCGACGCCCGTGCAAATAAGCTACGTGGATAAATTCATTTATTTTATGCGAACGAGCGAATTGTTTACACTCCAATTCATAGTTATTCCTTATCAAGGTTATCAATTGAAAATATTGAAGTACGAACACAAACTTTTTGAGGTTATTTGATCAGTTGTCAACTGTCAGGTGAAGTGGCCTTTGACTTTGCGATTATGCAACGAATGTGCGAGGTATGCAACCATTTTAACATCTAGTTGGGTGTATTTGCATCGAATTTTCTTTAAATTTTAGCAAATAAAGAATCCTACCTGCATTGTTTGTTTGGTAACGTGATTTTTTCCCACATGAAACAAAATTTTCGAAATCACCCAACAAATTCGGCTAATTAATTTCACAAAAGGGCGCACTTGAACTGCACAAAAGATTCATTCAAGAATCGGCTTCTTTGATTCCACCTGACGAAATCCGGATTGTTTGATCGGGGCGGCCGACAAAGCGACATTTCACCAACAGAGTATTAAATTTCCTATTTGAATCGGTAGCTTCTACAAAAGTGTAATCATCCAAGGTGCAATAAAAATAAAGCGTAAATAAAAAAATGAAATCTAAGCGCATACAAGGCGAGCTCATATTTTACGCAGAGGTAGCGGCTTTGTTGTCTTGTCGGGCAAATATTGGGGAATTGATATGCCGAAAAATACGATAACGGCTTTTTTTAAAGCTTTGTTTCACACGAAAAGTACCCCATTGAAATTATTGTAAATAACTTCCTCGAGGCATATAATTACCATGCGGTTAATTAATTATCTATTCGCGTAATTCCAATCTGGATACTTTCCTGCGCATTTTCAGCCACCGCATTTATCAAAGATCGAAATCTCCACGGCAACAACACGGGAGATATTCGGCCGCATTGTCTTAGACAACCACACAATACTATGCTATAAGTTTCGCGAAAAAAAATATCAGATAATATTGTTATGGTAAGTACTTGTTAGTGGTTGGAGACCCATTGTGCAGCCTAAACGGGTAGGTGTACCCAATTGCAGAGACGTACTAAGGCAGTTTTAATGATTATTCATTAAGAATAAATCGCGTGTTAGAATTAAAACAATTATCTACATACATTGCTTAATTTACCCCGACAATTGCATAGCATAAAGTCGATTTTATTGTTACGTGCGCAGGTAATAGAATTTTCATTCGTGTGTGCGAATCGCCATTATACTGTTTAATTTGAAAACTCTTAACGAGATCCCGGCAATTCATTAAACGAATCTGCTGGGATCGCGTACACTATAATTAGAAGGTAATTAGACCAAATTGAAATCGCTACGAGAACGCATTAATATTCATTGGATTTCGTAAAATTAATACCTAACGAATATCGTGCGGTAATTCTAATTAATTTAATGCCAGTTGTTTTCGCTTTGTTTCAGCCAGCGAGCTCTGAATGATTTATTTATGTTGGCTCGAAAAGCTTATTTGACTAATAGACAGTACGTGATTGAAAATGAGTGAAATATGTAGAAAGAACGCCGGGAAAACCGCAACGAAATAAATTATATACTTTGTTGAAAGTTGTAACTTGAAACCACTCGAATATCATTTCTGGTGTACATACATAACATAATAAAAATATTCCTCCTTTTTCTATTTTTTGCGTCTGTTTGTTTAAATTTTCGTTTCGAGTCGGTTTCTATTTCATCTTCTGTGCCGCTCAATTTGAGCGTACACGCTTTTTAATCCTACAATGTAAATATCAAATTTAATCCGAGCTTAATAAAAATTTCCCAATAGGTAAAGCACAAACTCGGGGCAAAACAAACACCCTTTGTATACCGCCGCATCGCTTCTTGTTAAATTAAAGCCAAAATCAAAGAGCACCGAACGATTTATAGAGGCTACATCTTCAAATAATACCGCCCTGATTTCTATTGTGACTCATTTACCAGGACCGGCCCCGCAGGAATTGATACACCACTCCTGTACTTCACAGGATAATACTACCAACTGTAAAATAAACTGAGTACATGCAATCTTATGTTAATAATGTTGGTGTGTCTGGAAGGTACCAGTAATTTAATTTGCAATTATTATTCGCCTAATTGTTTAAGGCTCGCCAATATGCGACCTACACTAATTCCTCTCCATTATTCATTCTGGTCTTCTCGTTCTGCTTATTTATTTTTTTCGTCGATCGTCTTGCTGGGCTTATTAAGGACGATAAAAATGAGTGTGTGGTCTTGCCGTTCGTGCTGGTTACCTCGGCGAGAAGATGCGACCTCGGGCTACGATGGGAGTGTCCGGGCCCTGTAACGTATAATTTGTATGTCAACAAAGAATAATAACGGCGAACGTAACGAGTTTTCATGTTATCTCCTTATTTATTTGTATATGCAGTGCTGCGGGTCCGTGCACTCCTGCCGGGGCCCCGACGAAATGTTGGGAACGCTGTTCGATTTTCATGCTTTATTTACAACGATAAACCCTCAATGTTCAAATTACCTCTAATTGTAATAATGAAATACCTAACAGTAACAAGAATTTGAAAGGAATATTGGATAATAATAATCAATAAAATTTCAATTTGACAGTTTTGACATGTAATCGAATCGATTATTTTCCGATTTTTAACATTCTGTCATCATTTAATCGAGTGAGTAAAAAAGAGATGGATAGCAATGTGTCATTAAATTTGACAGGTGTTTGACATATCAAATCATCCATTAATCGGAAAATCTCGAAAATTCCCCAACTCAACAGGTAGCCTAATGGCTTTATACCATTTACCGTTCCTCAATCAAATTTAATTGTATTCTGTCGAGCGAAGCAATTTTCTCAAACAATTAATCATATTGACAAACGCATCGTTGCCACCTTCCCCCCCTCCGACCGATAAACACGGTCCGCTCGCTAACTAACTAACCTGCCTAAAATAGCTTGTTTGGTTTTTTTCAACAATCCTACAGAGCTTGTAAAGCTTAATTTGAATAATCGCACAAGTTCGCCGGCGTTCGGATGACTCCGCCATAACAACATTCCACAATGCGTTCCTTCAGCGACGTTGCCGGATCCGCACAAAATCATCCAGTATCTAAGAAACTATCACACATAATAAATTTTGTTTACGATAAATTCTGATAAATTCGTGTTATAGTACTAGTTTACTAGCACGAGGAAGATGTGGGTTTGTTAATACAACAGTTTTACCTGAATTGTGCTTTCGATAAGCTTATAATAATTTATTGAGTAATTTTTGTGTATGTAAGTTCGGCAACGCCGCCGTTCTCAGGCCTACTCGGTTGAAGTACCGAGTAGGTGTTTTCGGTGTTGTGATGATTCGAGTTCGAGCGAAAGCGAAGTAGAATTCATTCGGTCGGAGAGTGCTGTGGCGGTCGGTTGGTACGCGTGCTGGCGAAGACATAACCTCAAAAAACAATGTTCCTGTTGTTGTTGTTCGGTTTCTTCTGGGGCGTTTCGCTATCGGAGCCTCTAATGAGGAACTGCGAGCCCATTCGCGTCGACATGTGCGTCATGTGGTACAATTCAACCAGCATGCCTAATCTAGGCGGCAACGACATCCAACAAGAGGCCGATTTGCAGCTGCAATCGTTCTCTCCGCTGATCCAGTACGGCTGCAGCCAGAACCTGAAGCTGTTCCTGTGCTCTGTGTACGTCCCCATGTGCACCGAGAAGGTCTCCAATCCCATCGGGCCGTGCCGCGGGCTCTGCGAGGGCGTCCGGTCGCGCTGCTACCCCGTCCTGCAGGGCTTCGGGTTCCCCTGGCCGGACGCGTTGAACTGCTCGCGGTTCCCAGAAGTCAACAATCACGAGCACATGTGCATCGAAGGGCCCAAGGACGAGATTGATATTAGGGCGCCGGTGGACCCGGCCGTTCGGAAATTCGACTGCGAAATTCGAAAGAACGGCGAGGGGTGCTCGCCCGGCTGCAATAACAACATCGTTTTCGACGAATCCGAGAAGAAATTCGCTGAGGTAAGTTTGTTTTGTTTATTCTTTACTATTATCAGGGACGGTCATGATTATGACAAATGACAAGGGCTGCATTGACGAAAATTGCGAGGGTAGTCGATTATTCATGCTGAAAAGATTAGTAGATTAATTAAAACGTTTCGATTTTTATACTATTTCATAATAATTGTAGTCAATTTTAACTCGTAATTTTTCAAAAAATTCGAACTGTCAAAATGACAATTGCATCTGTCAACTTAAGGTACGTTTTTTTGTATGTCATTTTGTATTTGTTTATTCAACACTGCATAATATTTTGACAGCTTGAATGGATTTGTTTGTTCAATCTGTACGAGATCGAGCGACAACGATTCCCGATGTTTTATAAACATACTGCTTCCTCTGTACCGGGTCGTTTATTTTCTTTTGCTCTATTTGTGTTGTTTCGAATAAAATGCGCTCGCGAATTATAGAAAACACATGGAAACGTTCTGATCGTCGTTCCATTTGGTCCGGAGCGAGTTCATTAAAAAAGAAGACGAAGAATTCGGAGTTAAAACGCCCGTCAAATTGATTTATGGTTTTTACCGGACGAATCAAACAACAACAAGCGATAATTAACGATTTTATTACTCTTGAAAGTTATTCCCAGACCCGGGCGACCTGATTTCAATAATACTCTTGGAGAAATTATGAAGAATGTAATTGACAGGTGTACCTGTCAATATCACCTGTGAAATTAAAAAAAAAAATGGTGCATTTAAATAGGTTTTTGATAGAAATATTGACTCACAGCCTAAATTTGGACAGTCTTTAGGTAATTTAATAAGTTTTTGTATGTTTGGCCGCAGGTTTGGGCGACAGTTTGGGCCTTCATATGCCTCATTATCAGCTTGGGAGCGGCTCTAACTCTGACAGTCGGAGGCGGCCGGGTGAAGGCCCGTCCCCTGCTGAGCCTGGCCCTGTGCTACGTGATGATGAGCGCCGGCTGGACGTTGAGGATGTTCGCTGGAAGGATGTCCACTTCTTGTCCCAAATTGCCCGAAGACGGTTTGTCGAATATAAATTGCGCCTTCGTGTTCCTGCTGTTGTACTACTTCGGAATGGCTGCCAACGCGTGGTACGTACGAGTTTCTGGTTTTTAAATTCTTGTTTTTTTTGTGGTATCGATAAAAAATAATTGAAGAGGGTTGGAATCGATTTGTATCTTTCGAGCTCGCTAATGCGTTTCCATCGGGTTATAAAAGTCGTCCTGATACTGGAATGATAAGTAGTCGCAGGTGGTTCTTTAATGGCTTAAAAAAGGTGTTTATCGGCTGCTCAATTATGATATACAAATAATAAAAAAAACGATAACTTGTAGTTTACCCACACATTATTTAACAAACCTCTCAAAGCCCTAATTGTTCTACCCTTGTTATTTAATTAATTATTGAATTGAGACTAGATTAATCAATTCATTTATAAAGATTTTTTTCTCTTTGCAATTTTCTCTAAAATCCATATTTTTGGAGATAAAAGCTTTTTTTGGCATTCATTCAAATTCTTAACTTTGACATCCTGTAACTTCTTTACTAAACACTTTTGGATATTGATAAGTTAGGTTAAATCATCATATTTTCGTCTCAGAAGTCTGCATAATTAAGCCATGTCCCAACCTTTGTGCCTCACCCTGTATACTCAATGTACTGGAGGATAGTGTTAGTTTTGCAGCACTGAAAAACTGTCATGAAATAACAAATTTGAAAAAGTGGGTAACGATAATTATTCCTTGAAAACTCCTCTATCAAAATGCTGTGACGTGATTTTTTTGTAAAATGGCCAGAAAAAAGTTATAATGAAAAAAATAAAATTTGTCCCAACATTTTTATCTATTTTCGTTAATAACTTGTTCAT
Source organism: Phyllotreta cruciferae (assembly GCA_917563865.1). Lineage (NCBI taxonomy): Eukaryota > Metazoa > Arthropoda > Insecta > Coleoptera > Chrysomelidae > Phyllotreta > Phyllotreta cruciferae. The sequence continues at coordinate 2,361,663 of OU830613.1, forward strand.
TTTCAATTCTACGACCAAAAGTTCCATAACAAAATTTGTAGAGGATTCAATTTGCAACAAAAAGTGTGTCTACAAATTTTCAGTACCGCAAGTAGTTTGCCAGATATACCGAAAAAACCATTAAAAAAAGAAAATTTCATCCTTTAACAAATGCAAAGTCTATTGTAACATTTCAATAGTTCAGGTGTACCTATTCAATACAAGGAATTTATACTTTCTAACCTCACTAATATACATTTTTTTATTCGAATCCAATTAGTTTTTCTGGTTTAAAACGCATTACATATTACATTACGACCCTGTATATGCGCCGTAAACGGCCGTAAACTCCGACTGCAGCAGTGACTGCTCTTCTAGTCCGGATCGTAAATTTCTTGTTAATGTCGCATTTGAAACTGTCTTTGTATATCGACTGAACGTATTTTAAAACGTATCATTAAAAAGTCTTTACTATCATTTTATAGCGACGTTTTCCGTGATTTACGGGCAACATGAACCGCACATTTATTAACACCGAGTGAAATCCTAAGCGACATGTCGTATGTGTAGCAATTAAAACCTATTACATGTTTCATGCGAGAGGACGAGTTTGTGTATAAAATATCTGTTTATTCTTGCTCATTTTTTTCGATATTTTAAACCTGTTCGTAATGCCGAATCGTATTAAAAATCATCAGATAATATCGACCGTGTCATTTATCCAGCGCTAACGACTTATCTGGATATACTGGACGGGTTACATTAAAAACGTCGATAACGATCGGTTTTTAATTTTTCTACCATCCTACGCATGAGAGCAAATAATTGAATAATTCCATCAAAATATCAGGACAGACATACATTTACATATCTCGGATTAATGACTTGAAGGAGTTGGTATTTAATGTTATCGGTGTAGATTGATTTCTTCTACCAATCTTGTTTAAGAGCAAATAATTGGATAATTCACTGAAAAACATCTTGAATAACAAATTCCATTTAGATATGAGATCTTTAATAGAAGACTAGGAATTTGGCTCTAAAATCCGGTACTGGATGATACCCTGAACATCGAATAAACCTCGAAACATAAAATTAAATATTTAATTTTGTGTAACAGGCAATTAGGCTGCGTTGTGTAAATAAACACGCAGGCACACCGAGGTATAAATTATCGAGAATTATTAATATTTCTTTCCTCCTCGGTCGCTGGTTGTTGTTGTTTTTTTTCCTTGGTCTTTTCGTGGGTATAACGAGCCTCTACGGTCGGTGCGCCCCGGCCGGGATATAAATTAAACGAGAAAAGCGGACCTGTCACAATGGAAGGCCAGGTATGCCGGACCCCTTGCGTCTCTTCGACAGTTTTTGGGATGTTTCAGTCGCCGTGATGGATGGCGCAAGAGAGTGGAAGAGAGAGAACCGGGCCAGTGGTTGTCCGGCGCGCCGGTCAAGAGGAATAAACACATTAACTTGCAAATGCAGCGTGAATGAGGATTCCCGCATAACGACGAATTATAGTCTCGAATAGGCGTAACAAACGCGTATTTACTCATCAATTTGCTTAGGGGGATTTTGAACGCTTGTTTATCGTATGTAATTTTTTAATTGGTTTAGTAAGTACTTGATTAATTGAATCTGGAATGGATTGATTTATAGGTACTTATCTCGTTTGATAATGAAATTATTGGCTTTAATTCAAACTTCAAACGAATGTCGGTGTATATACACAACAATTTAAATCGAAACGATTTTAAATCTAAAAAATCGCTGATGGCCATTTCGAAACTACTATGTCAACTTCCTTATTGTAAGATCGTATCTCGACATTGGCACCAGACGACCCGCGTCTTTTCGCCCATTGTCGTCGAAGTTTTTGTAGCAGAAACGGATTTTACCTGCTTTATCTGTTCTTTCCAACACTTTCTATTCGAACGCACAGAAATGCTGGGGATTTAACCATAAGCAGCTTATGAAGTTTGGGGGGTGTCGAGCATTCCCTTCCATACACACCCACCTGGTTTTGGATTCAATTAGCTCGTTGGTAACTGAAAAATTGAGTGTGTTTTCCAAGCAATTTGAATTCCATGTATAACATCAGTTGATTGGGTTTTTGTATCACTACAGTAGGTGTTGTGATTGAGTTGTTAGCGAAGGCGAAAGACATTTTAAAAAGTTGGAGCAAAAAAAAACGAACCGAGATATCCTCTCGGGCTGGTGTATACCTACAGCGCGAGACGCGGAGACACGACCGGCTGAAAACCATGTGTTGCCGAAGCATTCGACTCGAAAGAGAGAATTCCTTTTTTCCATCTTCTCGTTTTAAATAAGAAGACGGGCCCGAGGTCGTGGGCACCGCAACCGATGCATCGAAGATCCACGCTAATAGGCCGGTCGATTTTTCGCCATTTTAACGCTTCCTTTTCTCCCATTTATCACCATTCTATACACAAAATTTATACCAACAGGTCATCACAATTATAACATGAATATCTATTAGTACCTACAAAAAATGGGGTAAAAAGAAATTGCTTCAATATATGTATTGAATAAGTTTTGACCAGTTACTGTCTACACTTCCTGTAATAAAAAAATTCCTCCAAAAAATTGTTGTAAAAGGAAATTGCATCTATTAACTAGGTTTCCACTAGTTACTGCCCATGTTTCATCTAATGGTTGATTAAGTTTCGACCAAACTTTGTCTAGGTTTAGACCAAACTGTGTCTAGGATTAGACCAAACTTCGCCTATGTTTAGACCAACCTTCGCCTATGTTTAGACCAAACTTTGCGTAGGATTAGACCAAACTTCGCCTATGTTTAGACCAATCTTTGCTTATATTTAGACCAAACTTGGCCTATGTTTTGACCAAACTTTGTCTAGGTTTAGACCAAACTGTGTCTAGGATTAGACCAAACTTCGCCTATGTTTAGACCAACCTTCGCCTATGTTTAGACCAAACTTTGTCTAGGATTAGACCAAACTTCGCCTATGTTTAGACCAACCTTCGCCTATGTTTAGACCAAACTTTGTCTAGGATTAGACCAAACTTCGCCTATGTTTAGACCAATCTTTGCTTATATTTAGACCAAACTTGGCCTATGTTTTGACCAAACTTTGTCTAGGTTTAAACCAAACTTCGCCTATGTTTAGACCAAACTTTACCTATGTTTCGACCAAACTTTGACCAATGGTTTCGATCAATTGACTTAGGTTATATTTGGTGTCTCTTTGGACCGGTCTAAAAGCGAGCGAGCGAGAGATGCAATCGAACTTTGTATAGACTGGGATTGTTGGACTACAAATCATCGGATGCCGTGAACGACCCCGTGGATATCGTAACGTTCGGCCGCTTAACGCCTCGTTAACGGCCGGAGCGGGCAGCGAGTAAAAAAAATTTAATACGAATATTTTACACTTGTTATAATGTTGAATCACGACGTTCGTTTCGTTTGGACAGGTCGCGTTGCATAGGAGATGTTCGATGGTGTTTAACGGGTCACGGTCTCGCGAGACGGGTTGTAATTGATGTGTGCGATGGAAGAGTAAATAGATTCCAGCGCGATATTTACTTCCTCTTCTGTATCATTGGAATATTGAATAATCGATCGACCGAAAATGTATAAAACTGGTCGAGTGGTAAATAAAACATGCCTTTGTTTGAACAAGTAAGTCGCGTTAATCGACGATTTGTATTTGGAGACACTCGACATGGAAATATGTTAAGTACTGTATAAATACGAGTAACTGGTAACAAGACGGCTACTGTGCACACCTATTTCGACAAATATTTGATCTTGCTTTCCATGTACATTATTGACTCGACTCGACACTCTTCAATTCGTATTTTCTCCCTACTTTTATTCAGTGTGCAACAACAATAAAGTCTAATTTTAACTCGATTGGCTTTGTGAAAATCGAAACCGTTTAAAATTGGTGCAATGAGTGCATAAAACTCGTGCACTTTCTATAAAAATGCACGTAAAACGTCGCTTTCTAGTTGATTTACAACCGATTGACTCCATCGCAAACAACTAACAGTTTTGCGAATTCTATTTTTATTTATTTCGAAATGGGGTGCGCAATAAATTTCATAACCCCAATAAAAATTACCGAAAACCCATCGACTCTCATGATTTATGGGCAATAAAAATTAATTTCTAAATCAATTCCGGGACTGCTCGAAGGTTTCTAGCTAGAGGTAGGTAGAAAAAATGATTCGAAACCACCCCAACGTAAATGTTAGACGGTCGTATTTCAAGAAATGACAGGCCAGCCTCCCAAAAACACATCTGCATTCGTTTATAAAATTAATATAATACAAACAGCGGGGGCCGGATGGACCTCTTTTTTATAAATCTCGCATTTCTAACCATATTAATTCATTGCGATAATAATTAAGGTATTTATTCAAGAAGCAGAAGTTTACGACACGAGCTCCGGTACGAGCCGAGTTGCGACACGGTGAAAGCCAAATAAATGTCGTTTCCATCAAATATACCGTGTGCTTTCACACGGTTACCGCTAAAAAACGTTAAACAGAACGTAATTATGCAGGAGGTGTCCTTATCGCCGCTTTAATGGATTAATAAACGGCCCGCGCGACTCGCGGCGTTTTTGATATCGCCGCGCCGGGCTCGATAAGATGCTCGCAGATAATCAAACAATAAATAATACCGTAAGCTGACATAACAAATATTTAATCTGGCTGGTTTTTTTTTTTTTGGAGAGCAAACAATCGCGCGAAATCCATCAAAATCAATTTGTTTTCGCTCCTTATTTCCGGACTACTATGTACTTACTTGATGCATGGACTTGATCACTGGACTGGATGGACTGGATTTTGGACTTGATGGGGCTGGATTCTGTACTGGATGGACTGGATTCTGAATTGGATGGGGACTGGATGGACTGGATTTTGGACTTGATGGGGACTGGATTCTCTACTGGATTCTGTACTGGACTGGATGGACTTGATGGGGACTGGATTCTGTACTGACTGGATGGACTGGATTTTGGACTTGATGGGGACTGGATTCTGGACTGGATGGACTGGATTTTGGACTTGATGGGGACTGGATTCTGGACTGGATGGACTGGATTTTGGACTTGATGGGGACTGGATTCTCTACTGGATTCTGTACTGGACTGGATGGACTTGATGGGGACTGGATTCTGTACTGGACTGGATGGACTGGATTTTGGACTTGATGGGGACTGGATTCTGGACTGGATGGACTGGATTTTGGACTTGATGGGGACTGGATTCTCTACTGGATTCTGTTCTGGACTGGATGGACTTGATGGGGACTGGATTCTGTACTGGACTGGATGGACTGGATTTTGGACTTGATGGGGACTGGATTCTGGACTGGATGGACTGGATTTTGGACTTGATGGGGACTGGATTCTCTACTGGATTCTGTTCTGGACTGGATGGACTTGATGGGGACTGGATTCTGTATTGGATGGACTATAGATTCTGGACTGGATTTTGGACTTGATGGGGACTGGATTCTGGACTGGATGGACTGGATTCTGTACTGGATGGACTGGATTCTGTACTGGATGGACTGGATTCTGAACTGGATGGGGACTGGATTCTGGACTGGATGGACTGGATTTTGGACTTGATGGGGACTGGATTCTCTACTGGATTCTGTACTGGACTGGATGGACTTGATGGGGACTGGATTCTGTATTGGATGGATTAGATTCTGAACTGGATTTTGGACTTGATGGGGACTGGATTCTGTACTGGATGGACTGGATTTTGGACTTGATGGGGACTGGATTCTCTACTGGATTCTGTACTGGACTGGATGGACTTGATGGGGACTGGATTCTGTACTGGATGGACTGGATTTTGGACTTGATGGGGACTGGATTCTGTACTGGACTGGATGGACTTGATGGGGACTGGATTCTGTATTGGATGGATTAGATTCTGAACTGGATTTTGGACTTGATGGGGACTGGATTCTGTACTGGATGGACTGGATTTTGGACTTGATGGGGACTGGATTCTCTACTGGATTCTGTACTGGACTGGATGGACTTGATGGGGACTGGATTCTGTATTGGATGGACTATAGATTCTGGACTGTATTTTGGACTTGATGGGGACTGGATTCTGTACTGGACTGGATTTTGGACTTGATGGGAACTGGATTCTGTACTGTATTTTGGACTGGATGGGGACTGGATTCTCGGTCTAGCAATGCATGTTTGATTGTATAATTTGTTATTTTCGTTTAGTTGGCGATTACGAGCTGGAAGAAAAATATTACCAGGCGGTTTGAACGCTATCCAGACGCCTGTTCGTACTGGATTTAATTAAGCAACGTGCAATCGTGTATATAATAAAACCGCGCTCTCGGTGTTTACAGTCTTTTGAAACGCCAACGGTTAAACTGATTTTACGACAATGTTCGAAAAAAAAATACAACAACCGGACTTGTATTTACGTTCGGGAACTATAAGGTTACGATTCGAGATTCTTTGTATATGTGTAGGTGTGCTAGATAATAAGCTTATGGATTCCTATTGTATTGTCGTATATTCTGCTTTAGCAAAATTGCCTACCTACTAAAAGCGAGTTATTAAAGTATATAAAACAATGGTCTATTGTAGTTGGATTTCGATATAGACCCGAGTGATTTGTTGGTGCAATCGTCGCGCTCCCTTACGGAACAATAGGGCATCTCATTAAATTCCAACAAGACCGTTTTGTTCGCCGATTTTGCATATATCCGCCGACCGCATCGTAAATCTCGGGTCAATTTACATGCGGTTTCCGAGAAACTCGCCGGCTCGTTCGGTCGCCCGTGCAGCAAATAAGCGAACGAAAGCAGAGAGATTCGGTCGGGGAAAAATAAACAATCCGGGAGCGGCCGAGAGCGATTTTTCGTCTCGCGCCATCCCCGAACGTGCAATCACTGTCAACGGACCTTAAATTGATTATAATCCTAAAACAAACGCGGTGCAGTCGAACCACGCCCACCGACTTACCTGGCCTTCTACCTCATAGCATATTCTAACTAGATGTTAACTAGCATAACTTACAATCCGATCGACGGGGCCTTGTTTTCTCAGCCTGTTCCTACCTTGCATTATCTCACACTCGCCTTTACTACACAGGGAGGGCTTTAAAACATAACTTATATCATCGACTAAATTCCCAATTTATACAAACCTTAATCACCATTCAGTAGATTAAATAGTAGTTTATTTATTGGAGATTCCTAAAGAGAGTTAGTATCTGAAGAGTACGGTCCTGCGTTGGCTTGGGACAGAGCTAACTCGCTGCATGATTAATTTGTTTTTTTATTTGGTAAATATTTATTTTCACAGCCGTGTAGTTGCATCGAACACGGTGTATTTAAACTGGTGAGACGCGATAAAGGTGTATGGGAGTTTAGTGGAAGAAATTTCGTTGTGTCAGTAAAAAAACATGAATGTTGGGGATGGGATGACTGTCTATTTCTGGCAAATGGAACGATAACAAAGTAAAAAGCTTACAGGGGGTCAATTAACGTTCGAGGAGATAAGTAAAACCGTTTCCGACGCTCCGATCGGCTTTCATGTTTATTTATGAGCGAAAAAGTGCCTCGTAACGGCTAATTGATTTCTCAAAAACTAATCCGCTCTAACGCAGTGGTGTGGAACACGATGTTTGTTTACAGAGAATTTCTTTTATTATTACAGGTGGGTCGCCCTGTGCGCCTGGTGGCTGGCGAGGGTGGGCCTGTCCTGGCCCCCGGAGAAGATGAGAAGCCTGAGCTCTATACTACACGTGTGCGCTTGGGGTCTACCTGCCGCTCAAACTGTCGCTGCTCTGGTCAGAAGAGACGTTGATACCGATGAATTGACAGGTAAAATATGCACCATTTGCTAAATAATTGCTGAAATTTAGTAGATTTTTCATGAAAAAAGAGTTGATTGAGCATTGTACCAACTATTATGTATCTTGTAATACTGTTCAACTTAAGTCCTGTTGTAGATATCACAGGTGAACGTTAGTTCAACTAAACTGCACTTTGATCAATAGTGACTGACGTACTTGCAACACACATTTACAATGGAGAACACCACGATGTGAGATACGCGGATTTTGGCAAAAGATACGATTAGAAATGATTTATTAGAGCTCAAAACCGTTTTCAGTTGCTCAAAATGTGTTATAATTAAAAAGATATAGCCCTTTGAAATTTAAAAATTTCGGGTTTTGACTCATACCTTATCAACCAATCATAAACCACTCACGTCTTGTTGTATAGTAAATAGTATGAATTTTCGAACACAGTAACAAAGAATACACAAACGAACAAAAATCAAACTGTCAATTGTCAGATTTTTCTGAAAAATGCACAAAACAAATTACACGAATTGCAGTTCGGCACAAAACACTTTAATGATAATATTGAAGTTGACAAGAATGTTGCCAAATAAATTTTTCAGGACCATTATTTGTGTTTTTAACACGAAAATCGGTTACAATTTATACAGATGAAGATGTTATTTCTATATTAATATATCGAATTATCCATTAGGTAATGGAAGAAATGGATAAATCAGAAAATGTTTATTGCAATAAATATACAAAAAACGCACATTTTGCGGAGTAAAGAAGAGTAATAGGAAACGTGGCAAACTTGCTAAATGTGACTTCTCTTTGCAACTCTCGCTTTGATTGGAGCAGAGTGTATGACGATTGTGTGACGTTTTTCAAACTTTAAAAATTAATTGCGGCCTTATTTGGCCACAGAAAAAAATAAAACTTTCATTACGCGCCTTCTTAGAACACACGGTTTTGAAAAAAAAAATAAAAAAAAGTCGTGGTCTTCTCCATTAAACTCGGTTCAACGCAGAACCACAGTTGAACTATTCATCTACAACCAGGCCTTAAGCAATATCACTCAATCATCTTTTTTAGTGCCTCATTATTTACCACATCTATTTATTCCACAATGAGCTGTATTGCTGTTGTAGACGAGACCATTTTATTTATCTAATCGAGATCCCATTATGAACGTCTTCGCTTCGATTCAGTTGGAATGAAATCACGCCGGGACATAATAGATAGACGTACCGGGCGAAAAATTGTCGATGTCGCAGTTAACGGGCCGCGGCAGGTTAATTGCGAGACGTGTCAAATAAAATTAAAAGAGAACGTCTCAACGGGTCGAGCGAACGACGGGCGACCGTCGTGGAGATGGCTCTAAACACGCGTCGAAACGACGCGTTTAAAATTCCACGCGATTTTCCGTCCCGGCTTTTAATGGCTTTATCTGTTTTAAGAGCGAGACCCGATCGCTCCGAGTCGCTCCATACGACCGGTTTTTTTTTCTCTCGTAATTCGAGGGATAATACAACGTGAAACGAGTTATCGTGCGATTTAGATTCTATCGTTTTAAGTATGTCAATTTGTTCGGACGATGGGATTCTTGGGATTTTAAATAGTGATTGTTGGTTAACGAGTTTCCACTTTCTCGCAGCCGTCGACTCGCTAAAATTCACTGGACATTCTCTTGACTCTTTCCTCAATATCTGGTGATTGTTGATTAACAAGTGACCACTTTCTAGCAGCCATTGACTCGCTAAAATTCACTGGACATTATCTTGACTCGTTCCTCAATCTCTGGTGATTGTTGGTTAACAAGTGACCACTTTCTCGCATCCATCGACTCGCTAAAATTGACTGGATATTTTATTGATTCTTTAAGACTATAACTGGACACTTTCTTGAATCGTTAAGACAATGACTGGACATTCTCTTAAGACTCTGATTGGTCAATATATCGACTCCTTAAGACAATATCTATACACATTCTATTGACTCTTTAAGACCGTTATGGTGCAATATGTGGACTCGTCAAGATGATCTATGGACATATTTGATGGTATTTCTATGTTCTTATGTTCTACAAGTACTTGTTAGTTCATGAGGAGATTAATTTTTTTCATATTGGTTTAAGTTCGGTCCTGGTGCGTGTGTGGCCTGATCCTTGGTATAAAGGCACTACTATATATCGCGACGTACCGGTTTCGTTTTTCTAGATGGACTTTCGTAAAATTGGATATCGATGACCGATAATTATAGAGGAATATTTCAGCTCGTGATTACGGAACGTCTCGATTATTACGGCCTGATTATACTGTGCCTTGTTGGCGTTTTTGTATTTTTTTCGTCCTTAAGCATCGAATGCGCTCTTAAAACAAATACTTAAACGTTTTTCGGTCCGGCATAGTGATTAACCGTTCGCAAACCGTACTTTTCGAGTCGGTCGTGTATTTTTTTCTGTAGTTAAAACAAACACGATAAGCGATCTGTTTTGATTAGCGTGCAACGAGATCGGCGTTTTTTGTTCTAAAAATTTTAATTAACTCGAATCCACTTAATTACAGCCATTTTTTGAGCCGAGGGAAAAAGAACAGAAAAGAACGCAGTAGCTCGGGCAGCGCGTTTTACATAAACGTGTCGCTGCTGTCGACCGGGTTGTCGTTTAACAAACCGATTAGATGCGATATCGGGCCCAGAAACTCGAACCGTATGCAAACGAGCGAAATCTGGTAGGCTTTTGTCCCAACCGCTCAGACGACATGCTGCTGGTTAAAATAATAAAAATAAAAGAGAGCAGCTTTAAAATCGCCAGACGCAAAGAGGTATATACCGGCCTGTTTTGATTGCTATCTAGTACTCTTCTTCAAGTGAAGTGTTCAGATGAAGGGTGTATGTAAATATAACCTGTTAGTCATTTACACTTGAATGGATTAATGGCTCTTCACCTTGGCTTTAAAGATCAGGTCATTTTAGTACTAGATTTATATTCTTCTTCTTAAGATCTCATCTTCTTACGGAAGGTTGGTAACAACTTCGGCAAATAGTTCCCTGTCTTGCGTAATTCTAAGGAGAGACTGTGAATCTAATCCAGTCCAATCCATCACATTCCTTAGCCACGAGCCTTGTCTTCTATCTGGACCTCTTCTATCTTCAATTTTGCTTTCCATTGTTATATTCTTATCTTCTGCCTCTGTATTATATGTCCCATCTAGACTTCTCTTCTTCTTTAGGTACCTTCTTCATTACTGAAGGTTGGCGAGAATGTCATCAAACTCCTCTCTATTCATTTCTGTTCTCAACAGGGTGTGTGTCTCCATAATCCTGTCCATTCTCTTACATTTTTAAGCCATGAACTTTTCGTCTTCCGGAGCCTCTTCGGCCTTCTATCTTTCCCTCCATCATGAACAATCTTAAAAGTTGGTATTTTGCTCCTCTGTATATATGTCCATCTCTGTAAGATTCCGTCCCGTATAAAAGAATAGACTTCTCTAATATGGAATGTTTCTTTCATTGGCAGGAACCTGCTACATCGGCAACAGGAACTCCACCACTCTCCTGTCGTTGGTGTTGATCCCGTATTGCCTGTACTTCCTGTGCGGCTCGGCGCTGTTGTTCCTGGGCTGCAGCTACGTGATGAGGAAGCCGCGCTCGCTGGCGGCGGCGCCGCTCACCAACGCCGCCCCGCGCAAGGAGAGCGATTTCCTGGGCGCCATTTGCACGCTGTACGCCATACCGACGTTCTGCGTACTGGCCAGCGTCTACTACGAGTACAACAACAGGGACAAGTGGCTGTCGGGCGAGAAGAAACCCGCCCTGTGGGCTTTCTTGTTGAAGTACTTCATGAGCTTGTTCATCGGAGTCAGCAGCGTGTTTTGGATTTGGTGAGTGGATTCCTCATTCTTTATTCTGAGTTTCAATTTGAGGCTTAGGTTGTGCCTTCTGTAAATGATAATTTAAATTGGTTATAGGTCGATGAAGAGCGTGACGGCTTGGAAGATGGTGCTGAGGCGTTTGGGGCCGCGCAAACAGGCTCCGTTGAAGGTGCAGACGATGCCCCAGGTGATGAGGTACATGCCGGCGCAGACTTTGAGTACTGCCGCTTCTAAGCATTCGTTGAGGACGCATCCGCACAGGAAGCCGAGAGTGCACCATTTGAGATCGGGGAGCGAGACTGTTATATAAGGGACTCGGTCTTGAATGTGATTAATTACCAGTGAAGGGAATTGAAATTGGAAACGCTGTGCATGATGTGTACAAGTGAGCTTGTTAATCGACTGAAATCTATTTCAAACTAAGTGTCCAATTTATTATTCCTCTTTAACAAGCTTCCTTGATACACATGGCTACTGTTTAATTTCAATTTCAGGAACTTAAATTACAGATAAAGTTCTATTCATGTTTATTATTGGAGTGATAACTTCTCGGGAAGTCGATAAAAAGAGTATTTGAGTAGTTTACATTATTGACCATCCTTAAGATACTAATATTTAGTATTTTTTAGGAAGTTATCACTTCTGTGAGGCACTTTTTTATAAGTAAAAGAATATTTATTTTTAATTTTTCACTTTTATAAATATATCTATGAAGAGGACGAAAATTAATGTTAGGTTGTAAATAGACTGTGATTATTTTGTATACAGTTATTTATTTTTTGGCGGCCATATATTTTTCTGATAGTAAAATTTTGGTAGGGTTTAACAGGAGAGTCTTTTGTATCCTTATAGCAGAATTCTTTTTTAGTTTGTACATATTTATACAGCTGTAGCCCTGTAATTAACTTATGTCAGTTTTATGGCAAATTGTACTACTATTTTTCATAGGAGAGGGTGGTTAGACTTCAACTCCAAATAGGAAACCTCGCAGCTCTTTTGATATTTCCACTAATTATTTCTGAAATCTTTTGCAACACTTGTACATATAATTGTGCCATTTTTAAACGAAACATTTTTTTATTTCAGTTAGCTTGTAACAGATAAGCTTTTATATTTATTATTTGAACATAAGAAAGTAAAATTTATTTTAATTTTAAGAGTGTAAAATTGTCTTGTGATATGTGTTTAAATATAGATCGTTTATAATCTTTTTTATTTCTATCAATCATTTTTAACAATTAAAAATATAAGTTACCTTCCACATCATTTATCATCCAGCTGATCCTTGGGATCCTTAGGGTCCTCTTCTTGAGGATTAAGCACTTCTTTAGTACCTGATCTTAATTTGAATACAACTGGAACTTTTCCTAAGTTTGGATAACCATCCTTTTCGAGGTGTCGAATCCAAGAAAGCAAACTGTCCTTACTCGAACTTCCCGTTGCGCAAATCGAAAATATAACTGCATCTTCCTGCTCGTGTACCGAAGGAACAACCTTCAGAAACTTCGTAACGGGAGGTCGAAGACCAAACAACGACGATCTCAACTTGCTCACGTCGTCAGGATTGCTGTCTTCTTCTATCAAGGGCTTCGGCTCGCCTTGCAAAACGAAATAATTTATGGGATTGCCTCTTATCCACACCGTAAACGGCCCTTCCACGCTTAAGGGTTTGTCCAGTTTGTGTTCACCGAGAAGTGTCCGTTGGGTTTTACTTTGTGCACTAATTATCCACGTATCGTCTATGGCTTCGGGGATATCGGAACTTTGATAAACAGTCACTACAGAATTCACGTCGACACTGGTTATCCTCTGGATGGCGTACTTTGCTAGATCGAATACATCCGTAGGCAAAGGATCGGGCACCGGCCAGGGGGATAGATTTTTGAATTTCGGCATCCAATACATCATTCTCCAGTACCTTCGTACAGGGTAGCCTCTTTTGCCGAATATATTCAACAGTTGCGGCTCCATTTCTATGTCTGGCATTACACCGTTCTCTTCCATTTGTTCTAATAAGTCGATGATGCATTGTTGTTGTTTAGGATAGTGCATGAATTCGGCTTGGATAAGATTTTGTGGAACAAATTTTCCTGTAAAATAGGTCATTAGTTAAATAATATATTAAGTAAATATTGAAAGCTCACCTTTTGGCAGTACGTCTATTAAGGCTTTATAAACTTCTAAGTCTTTACTAACGCCGAATTCTTCCATATTCTTTAAAGCAGAGTAAATAAACTCTACGTGACCCCTTCGATATATGTGGTCTTGGTTAATAAACATTTTTATAGTATCTAAATACGTTTGGCGATTCTTGTCGTTAACTGAATTAAATATATCTCTACGTACAACCGATTTCTCGCTTTTATCATCGAATTTTCTCCCAGAAACTTGAATGTGCCTGATAAAGTTTCTCTCGATAGAGTATTGTGACTTACAGAATAAAGAACCGTACCTCGCGAAACTTCTAAGAAACATTTCAAACTGTTTAGCATTAAATAACCATTCTAATAAATATAATTAATGAAATATTAAATAATTTTAAATGAAATTTAACCTAAAAATAACGTAACCTCACTTATTTGAACTTTAACTTCTGTCATAGAAAGGCCTCGTCTACTAGTCTATTCGGTAAGACCGGAGCATGTCAAAATCATCGCCTTTGACTGAATGGGTAAAGCAGCCACTTTTGTCTTACATTAAATCTAAATTAACAAATTTAAAATAAATCTCATAGAGAGAATTGAAGTTCCTTAACATACCCACTAACTACATGCTTATAGTACTTTATTAAATCGAAATATAAAATAGGCATACGAATTAAATTAATTAACATAATTAAGTAAAACTACCATCTATTAAAATTCCCCGGCCCCGGCCGATTAAAATCCGGCGCCGGAAACTTTTGCATCGGCCTTTGAGGATTCCTCGGCAACATCTCGTTAGGAAACTGCGGCCCGCCCGGTCGAATCCCCTTACCCTCCATATTGGGCCCCGGACCGCCCCTGAACTTCCCGCCCATCCCAACGTTCTGCATCATCCTCGGGCCACCCCCGGACGGAAACCTATTCATCGGCGGCGGCGCTTTATCCATATGCCCCTGCAAACTCCTCTCGGGTCCCCCGAAGTTACCGAACTTGTCCATGTTTGGGGGACCCCCGAACCGATCAGAGCTCCCTTGATCGAACCTATCATCAGCATATCCGGAGGAAAACCTGTCCATATTGCCTGTTGGTGGAAATTTATCTGGTGCACCTCCAAACCTGTCCCCCCCAAACCTCTCGGGGGCACCAGGCATAAATCTATCAGCATTAAACCTGTCGAATCTTTGATTCTCCATAGGCCTCCTGCCACCGTCCGGAGGATCGAACCTCATCATACTACCTCTATCGAAAGGTGGCTGTCTTGGTGGTTTGTTATCTTCCAGTGGAGCAGGTTTAAGCAACGTGAGATCAATGTTTAGTTTGTTCGTGTTTTTAACGTTAGAAGGCGGTTGGAAATCGAGTTTATTCGCCTCGGGATTGGCAGGCATGTTTTTGAAATTGTTCACGATGCTCGCTAAATTGGACATGTTGATGTCGCTGAGTTTCGTTAAATCAACATTGGCTGGTAGATTCGGATTCTGTACTGGTTCTGCGCGGGTTCCCAACCCCATCAGATCGACGTTACTCGAATTGGTTTTGTTGATGTTCGCCATCAAATTCGATATGAGATCTTTAGCGTTGTTTAAATTGATGTCCGATGAAGAGGCTTTGTCGTATTTCAAAGTTTCTTCTAGCACTTTCTTGTTGTGCTCCATTTCTTTGTCTTTCACGTTTTTCGATACGGTTTTCACCACGTCTTCGAAAGTGTACTCATCATCGGAGTCTACGTGAACTTTCTTCTCGTTTTTATCCTTATCATCATCTTTGTTGTTATCGTTTGGCTCATCCTTTTCAATTTCCTCATCAGAATCTATATCGATTAAATCGTTATCGGGATTTATAGCGCCAGATCTATTGGCAAACGGGCTTTCTCTACCCTTCTTGTTATCAACTTTCTTATCGATATCTTCATCCTCATGTTCCTTAAACCCGGATTCCAAGTTCACAAACTTCCTCAACTTCTCCACGCGTTCGGGCTCCTGATACTCCAACTTCTTCAAATAATTGATCAAATTCTGCTGCTCTTCGGTGGACAAGTCCTTGAAGTTCTGCAGCAGCATCTGTAAATCGGAATCCGACAGGTTCTCCATGTTGTTGATCGAATTTTTACCGGGACTCGGCGTGAGGGGCTCCGTCAATTTATCCAAATCGATCATATCCGACTTCCTCGGCGCCACCAGCTTATCTTTATCTCCGCCGAGTTGCTGCAGGAAGTTAGCGGTGGTAATCGGTTTGTTGGAGGTTTTGGAAACCTCCGCCATGCCTACCACAGCGTTGATTAAAGTCTCCAAATCGCTTTGAGAGACATCAGTCTTCCCTTGCGCCACCAATGCATTAGCTATCTGCCTAGCGATGGCAGCCTTATCAACTTTACCTAATCCAGGTACAGTTACAGGAGTGGCTTTTGGAGTTAATTTATCCCTGTGTTTCTTGCGCTGCCCTGCCATGTGCAGTAAACTTGCGATTTTTTTAATAGCCTTTTTGAAAGCCCTTTCTTGCACAACGTCCACCAACCCGGCGAACATTTGACCCTTTAGCTTCTCTTTTACAGTCTCGAATAAAACGCAATTAATGTCGTTATCGAGCAAACTTTCGGAACTGTTCGCTTCGTTCTTCTCCAACGCTAAAGCTTGAGCTAGAAGATCGATTACTTTAGGACCTAAAGAACCTAATCGTTCTTCTAGAGCTGTTAACAATCGCAGTACATCTACTACGTTTACTTCGCTATCATCTTCGTCGTTTTCTAAGGGTAGTTTGGAACCCCCAACTAAATCTACAGGTTTTCTAGTAACATCTCGCATAATCGGCGGCGGTAGGTACGGATTCCTGTAACCTACAAACCAGAATTTAATTCTATTATTCTTATAAAAGCAGCACTTCAAATTACCTCTACCCGGCATCATGTCTCTGCTTTCCCACGGCAAATCGGCCACCGTTCTGATTCTTTCCTTGGCCCTCAAGTCCCTTTCGAACGAACTTTCTCTGATAAATTCCGTAGGGCGTTTCTTCTCGGCGTCCCTTTTCTCCCAGCTCCTCTCCCTCGAAGGCGATCTCTGATCCTTCGATCTTCTCGTATACGGTGAGGCACCTCTACTCCTCGAACGCGACCTGTTCCTCGACAGCGATCTGTCCCTGGAGTCTCTATGGCGACTCTTAAACCTACAAACATTGCAATTAAATACTCGATAATTTATTTATAATATAATTGTGTGTACCTGGATGTGCCAGAATTTATAGAGATAGGTGAAGGGTTCTTCAATCTAGAGATATTTCTTTCGCCAGATAAGGATCGTTTGGTGGACGCCTTTTCGCCGGATTTGGAACGAGATCTGGATCTTCTGCCAGGGAATCGGTCTCTGGAAGTTGAGCGCTTCGATAACCTTTATGAATGGGCGAAAATGTGCATAAAAATATCGGAAAAGAGAAGAATTTGTGTATACCAACCTGGACATTTTGAAACTATCACTGAAAGGTGAAAGATCCCTGGATATAGATCGCTTCTGCGACCTGGAATACTGCTTTGCTCTGGATCTTCCCGGAGGGCTCCTGTCTCTATTAGGGCTAGCCGAACGATTACTCGACTTTGTGCGCAATAAACCACCTTAAATAATAATAAAATTACACAATACAACTCAATGTATGGCGAAAATGTACCAGTACCTTTATCCTTCCAACTCTTCATAGCATCATCATCTTTATCATCGATTATGATAACTTCATTGTCTTGATCGGGTTGTGCAGCCATCGGTACGGGTTTAATGGGATTCTTAGCGAGTCCTATTTTATCGGGCAAAGACAACGGAGGCCCGCCGATTCTAAAACGAATGGGGGCGATTTCCTCCGACAAGCCTAACCGTTTCTTCAAAGCCTCCTTTTTGGTCTTCAATTCTTCGTTATGCAATTCCACCATACGCTTGTTCCAAAACTGTATCCACTCCGGCTTGAAGTCGTGCTTTTGCACATCAACTCCCTCGCTTTTCAACTCTTTGTATCTCCTATTCCAAAACTTCTTCCATTCGTCGTTGTATTGGGGATGCTTCTCGGGGTTCTTTTCGTGTTGTTTCAACGTCTTTTGCATGTCGTTCTCGATGGCTCGCGCCAGTTTCTTAAACTCGTCCAACTTTTGGGCCTTTTCCCGCTCCTTCTCGGTGCTGGGCGACGCCGATCGCCTCGAAACGGGCGATTTCGATCGGTATTTGGGCGAAAACCGTCGCTTCAACGAAGGAGACCGCCGCCTGTACGGCGATCTGTGCCTCGGCGATGGTGACCTACGCCTAATAAATCATTAATATACACAATAAACAAGTAATTGATTGATTGCTACCTTCCGTAAGGCAAGTGCTTTCCTCTACCGTAATGCGGCCGGCTTCTATTATACGGAAACCTGTCTCTCGGCCTCTTATCCCTATCATCTTCGCTACAATCACTGTTATCCGATAAACTCGACACGCTCGATAAGGATCTTCTTCTAGGCTGTTGTCTGGGTGAACTCGCTCTTTCAATAGATTGCCCCGCTTGTTGTACAACAGATGAAGAGTTATCGCTCGAAGGAGTTTGTTGTGGACGCATCGAAGCGTTATTTAGAGCTTGTTGCTGCTTGGGTGGTACAGTGTAAGCGGGTTCTTGCGCTTTCCTGGGGTTCGTAAGGGCGTTTCCTTTGGTTTTCTTAGGAATACCGACCACCGGAGGAGACGGGCTTCTTTTTTTAAAAGGTTTTTGTATGGTCGATATGTGGCCCCAGTTATTGGCCGATGTAGATTCGTAAGATTTTTCATCTAAAACAATATTTAGTTTAAATGAGTTTTGTTATAAGAATTTGTTGGGGGTTACCTTCGTGGGATTTGGTGAGTTCCTCGTGTACGACTAACTCCTCGAACGTATAACCGGTGGTTTCGGTGAAGTGCCTTCCTTTGCCGACTATTTGCAGAAAGTGCATTCTGTCTTTTTCGAACTTATCTTTATCGATGGGGTAGGGCTTCAACCGGCCGAATTTCTTTTCGATACCTTCGGCGATTTTTTGCAATGTCGTCTGCCAATTCCTCCTGTATTGCTTGGTATTATAAGGAGCTAGGGCTCTCCAGCAAGTAGGAAAGTGCTTCTGCAAGTACTACACATACAAATAATTAATTTATTGCGATGTATTGGGTGTGTGTTAATGATTTACCTGCGAAATGTGATTGTAACTGGCGAGGTGCGTTAAAACAGTCCTCGGGTCGCCTTTTTTATCGCACAGTATGCACAAATAAAACGGCTCCTTCGAACTATCATCGTCTTGTAACTCGAGTAAGTATTCCAAAGCGACTAAAGGCCCCACTTTAAATCCATCCAAACGCTCCTATTAAACACAAAAACAAATAAAATGACCACTTACAATTCTCACGAACAACTCACCTGTATTTGAGACACTCTCCCGATATCCTCGAATCCAGGCGGCAGCGGCTCGCCGGGCGCCACTTCCACCTGCACCGGCTCTTCGGGACTGGGAGCCTTCTGGAATTTCTCCATGTTGTGCTTGGAGAGATTGATCGTATGCCGGCGGCCCGACTCGTGCTGGAACACTCTGCCCATGACCGGACATTCGCACGCTTTGCAATACCATTTCGCAGCGCCATTTTGGTAGGTCAATTCGAAGACGTTGTCGTACTTCCCGTTGCGCAGGAAGGCCTTCTGGCTGAGCAAACGCTCCTGCTCGTTCTCCTGCAATAATCCAATAGATAATTTAATCACGGTAATTACCACAGTATAGTATTCTGCGAATGGGTGTATTAGATTTTTAATTCTCCTACTCCTTCGTAGTTATTTGGCTGCAAATAATGCAACAAACTTGTACGCTAAATGGTTTATAAATAGTGATTGTATTAACTCAAACAGGTTATTTAATGGTTCAGTTAATACTCTACAGAAAAAGATTATTGATCGAATTGGAACTCGGAATCACAGCACAGCTTTTGAAATTAAATTTCAAATTCATCTGTAGATAATACATTGATTGCATTATCATCCGCTTACACGCACTTGTTGCACTAAATAAGTTGTGAAGAAAACGACACAACTTAAAAATCTACTGATGAAACTTTAAAGCCATTTTCCCCGGGCTAGATTTATTTCTTATATTATTTTAATATTTAATAAAACTCTTGTACCTTTTAATTAGTGTTTACACCTTAAATGTTGAAAGTATGTACTATAAATTATTTTACAAATTGAAATCTCCTATTCCTCAACGCTTCATAGGAAAATTCACAGATTCCTAGGAATAAAACCTCAAAATTAATTTAATAGAAATAGAATTTTTAATTACTTTCGACTGAATTAACAATAACTTTTGTAAACATGTTTCATAATCTACTTACTGGTTTTGTTAGCATTTTAAATTTTTTACACAAAAAATAAACTAATTGTCACAGGCGATAGATAAATTAACTAACAGTTAATTTACTCGACTAGTTCGTGTTTTATAAAAATTATACGATAAAATTACATTACTTACCTACTTATGATACTAAAACAAAAATATTGGAATTTAATGTAATGCAAACGAATAAGTAATTACCTGTTTGGTGAGTGTGGAATACATGATTGGAGGATCATCCTCGGTGCCTGGAGCACAGGGTTCCATTATAAAAACACCACTGGGTCACACTGCCTCAACGATTCGATACTTCACTTTTTTCAATATACTAGTTCTGTAAAAATAATTGGCTAATGAAAGATGGGTTACCTGTGGAAGGAGATTGTCGAGTTTCTAGTTGGACTTACCGTGATTACAGTGGTTAAAATTACCTACATGTGAAATTGTATTTTTAAATTTAGCGCCACATAACACAACACAAAATGGTCGACTCTCTTACCTTCGCTTCTAAATCAAATCTCCGTATATGCAAAAAATTAATTTCCATATTTAATCATCAATAAATATGCAGAGAGAAGTTTGGGAAAATAAACATAAAAGCACGAAACTGAGGTGGAATTGCACCGCAAAGTTCGGATCATACAGGAGTAGAATTTAAATGTACTTTACATATTTTAATGAATTTGGTAACTTACCTATATTATAAGCTAATCACTTTGCTGGAATAAAACGAAACTCGCACTAATAATAAAAAAATTCAATTATTTTAAGCAAAAATTATCCTTCATCTTGTTCGACAGAATGAACTGAACGACATATGACAGATACAAATAACAAATGTCAATCATACAAAAACAACGTTGCCACATTAAAAAATTCTACTTCAGTTTAAAATGGACGTCTCCTATATAAGCATGCGGCTACACGAATCAAAAAATATTTTAACTTGTAATAAAATTTAAAATGTATATTAAATATTATTAAACTGACAAAATTCAACAATAACGCACGTAGGCATTGTAAAAATACGTTAATTGCAATAAAGCTAAATGTGATAAAATCTTAATTAAACTCTATAAAATTTAAACTTTGATGTAGACTTAATATTCAAAATAAATGGTCCCTCTTGGTGAGGCAAGAATGTCGAAGGAATGATCTTTACGAGACCAGCCGGTAAAGTCGGAAGGTCCATAACCACGTACCCAGATCTAAAATAAATCACTATTAAAACACCACAGTATAAAAATATTATACTTATTACCGATAAGCCCCTGAAGAAGTAGACCTAAATGGAGCTGTAACCGATTCATCTTTTACTTGCTGTATAACAACTTCAACGCCGATTTGATACTGCTTGGGTCCTTTCAATTCAACCAACAATTTAGAATCTGACTCGAAATCGATAATAAATTTGGGATTATTTAGATATGTAGCAGGATGGTTGGGACATCCACCAGCGGTGTGGCCTTTCCATTCGCTTGTAAGCTAAAAATCATTCAATCTCAAAGTTAATTTGCAAGTTTGAAAATAATTGCAAATACCTGTTGTTCAAACTTGTAAGGGTCTATTATTTTTGATAAAGTGAATGGTAATGTAGCATAAGCTCTGAGCGTGTAGTAAATTGTGGTAGATTTTTCGTATTGTGATACTACAATGGTGTATCTTCTGCTTGAGCCTGGCTTTAAAATAATTTTGCACAAGTAATGTGGACTGTTAATTTTAACACCGTCAATGCATGGAGGTGGATCGACTAAAAACAACAACATTAATAAAAATGCTTTAAAAAATTGTACAACTTACAAGGATAATAAACTTTTTGACCTCCATTGTACACAAATAGAGTAATATACTCTTTATTATCCCTAAAATCGTCTATGTCTGTAATATGCCTTGATAACAACAACCAAACAGCTCCACCACCATCACCAGGTATGTTCAAACTAAATTGAGGATTTGCAGCTATACTATACAGGTCTTTTACAGGACCTGTTCCAGCATTCCAAGATCTAAAATAGTGACACAAATTGTACTTTGCAGCACATTAGAAACCTCCTCTACTTACTGATGAATGCTGTAAGTATATTGAAACAATTCTGGATTCCAATTCATGTAAAACACATCGAAGAAATTCACCAAGCTATCGTAATCTATCCAAAACACGCCGTTATCGAATTGAGCAGCGCTGTTAGGATCGAAATTCAGTTTCCTTTGCAACTCTGGCGTCCACCTTCTGGTGTCCAATTCGGAGTAATTCCCACGCCACCTCAAATGCGACCAAGGATTCTTCAATTTGAACAATCTCACCTAATAATTACACATTAGAAATTAGAAGATTGTACGGGAGAGGAGTGTAGAATTACTTACACCATCGACTGTTTGTACATCCATCACAGCATAAGCATGAGTAGAGACCAAACCACTACGTTCTGTTTCCAAGTCAGACATTTCCCCTGTTGCCACAGTTACTAAAACGTCGCCTTTGGCTAGGCGATCTTCGATTTTATCGTATAAACCATCTTTGTTGAATTCCGGGTTGTTTTTAATAGAAGCCCTTTCGGGAATCCACCCTGTAAGGGCATGTAGATCGATATTCTAAAGACAATATAAATAAATACAGCATACAGTAGAAAAGAGTAGTTACTCACACTATTGCTACCTGGAAAATCGTACCCTCCCATAACTTTCATGTAAGCCTTTTCTAGAAGTGAAATCCAAAATTCGTTTTTGTTAGCCGAATAAGAACATAACAACCTCCCGTACCTATCTATAGGGAAACTGTCGTCTATAATAATTTTTCGAGAGATACCGTTAATGTGCAATTTGATCATGTATTTACCAAACGGGTTATATAGTGGCCTTTTATCTTTAGTTTGTGGGTAAATTATAGCCGTTACTAACTTTCTTCCAAACCTACAATAACCCAAAAAGTATTAACAAAGTGTATGTAAGCAATGTAGGTTGATCTACCTGCTTTCGTATGAAGCACTAACGGCTAGACTAGCAACGAAAGAACAATCTGTTATCACAGTTTGCTTTATGCTCAAGTAATTGGGGAAGGAACCGTAGACTATACAAGGTTCTTGACACAATTCTTCGGGTCGAACAAACTTGTAGAAGTCTCTTCTTTGTTTACCCGATAACATCAAGTGGCCGTCTTTGTCTGTGAAAGGTATGGAGTACTGGAATCTTTCGGATAAATCTATGGACATAAATGGTACGTAATCTCTTCCGTTTATTTTGGAAGTGTGAAGAAGAACTAATTTTTCCTCTTCGGTATATCCATCGGATGTTGAAGAAGATACTTGTTGGATTTTACGAGGTGTTACTGATCTTGATGCGTGTTGAACTGACTTTGTTGGGGAAGTTCCTGATATAACGGGTGAAGTTACTGACTTTTTTATACCTAAAAAAGCGCTATGAATGTAACGATTTTAATTAATATCAAACAAACCTTTCAATTCTTCGGCTCGATCTAAAGCTTGTAAAACTAATGATTTCAATTCGCCTTGCATTAAATCAGGAAATTGCGTTACATATTCGATAGCTTTAGTGTATAATTCAATCGCGTCTTCCTTGTCACCGGCTTCGTCTTCTTCGATTGCTTGATTTAATAAAAAATAGCCCTGCTTCAGTTTACCAGTGTTTTCATTTTCTCCAATGATTTTGTGCTCCACCGGAGCAGCATTCCTCAATTCGTCAGCCCTATTTTTATACTGGCTGGCCTTTTCTTTCAGGGACTCCAATCGTTCGGGGTCTTCGATTAATGAAACCACTTGCCTCAGAAGACGTGATGCTGCTTCGTAATAATACGCAGATATGCTCGATTCTCCTTCTTGGTCGAATTGTACGGCTTTTTTGGCCGATTCAATCGCATTGTCTAACAAAATATCGCTATTCGACATGTTATTAAATTTATAATTTGTACTTCCATTCAAAAATATATAAATAAAAGTGACGTATCTCGTCTTCGGATTGACAGGTGTGTCACTTACTAATCTTCTGATTTTTAAACAATATGGTCTTGTACATAAGTAGGTAAATAGTTAAAAACATTTGAAATTTTTAGAGAAATAGTATTAAAAAATAACTTGAATAGAACCTGACAAACTTACAGCTAAAGAAGATACAATTTACTTGATTTTATAAACTACATAGAATAAAACGGTAATTGCCGATATAAGAGAAAATTATTCGGCTGCTCCCAACGACTTCTTCTTCTTCTTTTTCTTCTTCGGGACGTCCGTACTTTCATCCAAAGTACCATTCAAACTTCCGTCCTGGCTCTCTTCCATTATCGACTTCTTTTTCTTTTTCTTCTTCGGTGGCTCTTCGGATCCATTCACACCGTTCTCCTCACCTACCGAGGAATTATCCAAACCCTGCGACTTCCTCTTTTTCTTCTTCTTCTTCTTTTCAGACTATAAAGTTTCCAGTATTAATTTTAAATAGTTTTCGAATGTTTCAAATCTACCTGAGCTTGATCGACCTGCTGCTGGTACTCCTCTAAAGCCTCCTTCATAACATCGATATTTTTCTTAGGAATATCCCCGTTTTCGTAGAACTTCAACCTGTCTTCCACCTGTTGCCTCAGTTTCTCCCCGAACACGTACGAAGGCGCATCGGCGAAGCAATCGATTCTCGACGCTATCGAGCATTTATTAGCCAAATATCTCGAGATGCGTCCCTTATTCTTAGGCCCAGCTCGCCCGATGAAAGTTGAATGGAAGATTAAGCCATATTTAGGAGTATTGCCTGAAAATACATACAAAATTAATTAGTAGGTCAATGAGTGAATAGATAAATCAACTTACCTCTAGTTTTTAACGCTCTAAACAAAGCCTTTTCGGCTCCCAAAATTTGAATAGTAGAAGCTGGGTATTTAGCTAGATTCGTTAACGATCCAGCATGGGCGATTAATCTAGCACCAACTTGATCGCCGATTAGTTTAGCAAGGTTCGGTGCTACATCGGTCATTTTGTTAGTCAGGTATTGGGCCAATTGTTTTCTGTAGTCGGCCAATGATATTACCCTTGTGGCGAACATTTCGATGTTCAACAAATCTATTTCACTGATGTCCATGCCCATGCTAGATTTAGAAGCGTCTAAAATAGCCTGAGCTTTACCCGAATCCATGGTTATCTCCTCCAAGCCTTCCAATGATTCTTCGGATAGTTCCTTTCTGTTTTTGATAAATTTAGCCACTCTGGCGTAAGTGTAATTTTCTGGAACGATTTTGACCAATTCTGGGAAGTGGTAAGAATACCATTCGCTAGAGGAAAAATAATTGTTCAGTAACAAGTCGATAAAATAACAATATGATACACTTACCGAATTCTCATAGAAAACGTATTAATATCTTTATCCAATTGATCCAATAAAGCTATCGATTGGATGATCATGTTATCCACTCTGTGTACATTGAACTTTATTTTAGCACGAGAATACGAATGCCCCAGACCCAATTGGGCCACTCCCGAACTCTTCAACGTAAACCCTTTTACTAAATGGTGAAAATGATGTCTGATTCCTACGAAAGAAGCAACAATATTATATTTGTATTACAATATTTCGAGTTATATTACCTCTGATAATTTCCGGTACAGCACCCACATGGCTACAAGTAATACCCAAACCCTCAGTTATGGCTGCAGAGAGCTTCGGATCACTCACACCCAAGGTAACTTTATCTTTTTTACCCCCTTTAGGAATAGTAATATCCAGATAATGCTGTAATTCTTCTGGTAGGATACCTTTGAAACGAAATGATTTAGTACATATGGATAACACGAAATACAAATTATACCTTCAGATACGGCATTGATATTTTCCAAAGCAGTTAGGGCTGATTTGAATGGAGAAAATCCAACTAACTTCACAATGCTATTGAATCTACTAACATCGCTTACAGCAGCCTCTAGTTGGGGAAGAAGCATTCCGATTTCTTCGAATTCTTCCACTTTGAAGACCCCATAGCCGGCAGCATGTTCGAACAGAACATATAACTTAGCCTGGAAAGGAATATTAATGTTACACTGTAATTATATGTACAATATAAATAAATACCATATCGTATAACGTTTAAGACTCCATCAACAATCACACAACAAAACTATACTCAACACGTGGAATACACAAGCGCGAGGAAAATAACCTCAAAAAAATTAACAAATGTCAATTGTCTTCAAGCAGTGTTACCAAATTACTAATACAATGGATAGGGGCTAGATTTGTTAAAAAAAAAGAAGAAGAATTTGACATGTAAGAAACTAACCTAACTTTTGTGGTGACTTGAAAATAATTTTGTAAATTGTAAATCGTAACTATGGATGATGTAGCTGCGAGGAGAGAAGCCAGACGGCGAAGGATCCTCGAAAATTCCGAAAGTAGACTAAAGAAAATAACTAGCGTGGAACGCAGGAGTACAACGTCAGAGCTTGATGGTGAGTGACCTGTTACTTGAAATGTACTATCAATAAATTCTCTTTTGCTAGGCAAATCATTCAAGAATATAGGGGAGACTTCTTCGAGGACGGAAAACTCTGCTAGCATTGAAGGGAATGATTTCGGAGGGTTACACGAGGCTCAATCGACTGAGAAACATTTAGAGACGATATTTCAGAATCCCCGGGTTTTCTGCGATGATGATTCTATATCTCAAATACCGCCTATAGCAGTGGAAAAAAACTTTCGTCGTTTTTATATAATTATCCTCCCCTTGTTAACCAACTTGGTATTTATCCTTTTCGATTTATTGAACATAGAGAAAGACTTCATGCATTTAAACAAAATATTCTTACCTCTTATAGCATACAAAATTTATGAATTCATATTTTTGTCTTCTAATATTGAATTCACGAATAGTTTTATATCATCTATTATTGTGTTATCGAACAGGCAATATTTCAGGCGAATGAATAAGATCATGAGCTATTGTGCTGTGTTTATTCAAGATGTTATGATTTATTTCTTTATATTCATGTTGTGTCAATTTTGTGTCAGAATAGTTTTTTATATATTCTAGTTTTGTAATTTTCGTAAATATTTGTTCTAAATAAATTATATTTTCATATAACTCCATTAAATTTGAATAAAAAAATGTAATGGCGATATGACAGATGACAGTTCATAATTCTTCTTTTTTAGATAAATAGTAAAATTTAAGATTCTAGCTAAATATCAAAGTTAGGCAACACATTTTACGTTCTAATAAACGAATTAATCACAGACGTACTTCATACGAAATTTAAAAACCGCACGTCCGTGATTGCCTAGTAATTCCCGGGGTTGTACAAATTACATTTATTGATTCTAATGTTTTGAAATAGAAATTTTAGGGCACCTGTGAGGAAATTAAGTGGTTTATCAGCAGCAATTTGTCTTGTTTATTACGTTGCCATGCACTAGAACCTGAGCACTCGTGAGTAGTGTTTTGTCAGTAATTAGTTTTCTATACAGGGTAAGAAATATTCCAGGGTGGTTATTTCCTTGAAAATGTGATTTATCCAAAAAAAATCGAGTGATAGCAGCATGGAAAAGGAAAAATTAAAATGGAACATGGTGGGGAGAGTCGAAGGGAGCCAAGTCTGGATACTGTGAGGGCCCTACATCAAACAGTAGTCGCACTTAGGGCTGCCCTTGAAGAAAGCAAATCGGAAATATTGCAATTAAAAAATAACTCTAGCAATCCCAAGGAGGCTCTTACTGTAGAGAATCCAGCACTTAAAGAGGAACCGATAGATCAAACAAACGAAGCGCAAAATGAACCAGCGAAAGGTAACAAATAAATTTAGATACAAACAAAAATAATTCCAGTAGTATCCACAGGTAAAAAAGTAACAATCGTGTCACCGAAACGAAGCACAGGAAACATCGAAGCCAGAATCTCCATAAAAACAGAGTCTACGAGCCCCACAACAGTAACCCAATCGCTCGAAAGCCTGACGATATTAAAATCACCACTACAATCGTTCACTTTAACAAAAACATTCAATTTCTCAAACTCATCCAGTCGCAACGATCGAGAGTTCACTTCAAACGCAAATGAAATGACCGACAAATATCAATCGAGCAAATCAACCTCGCCCAACCAAAACGACCTAGACCAAACCGAAGAGGTGGACGACATCGAGCTCATATTCACCACCGATGAGACCAAAGACTCCGACTTCAAGGAGCAGCTGGTCTCCATCGACCCGTCGGACGGCGGCGCCCGGGGCTCCAATCTGCTGCAGCTGCCGCTCAGCGACGTGGACCAGTCGGACAGGGAGCTGGACGACGACGTGTTCAACGACAACTTCGAGAACGAGAACCAGGAGAACAGCCACTTCCAGCGGGACAACTCCCAGATCTGCGACTCCAAGTCGGACGTCTCCATCAACCAGGAGAAGAGCGTGAAGAGCTACTACTCGCTGCAGGACTCGAGCTTCGAGAACCGCTCGATCGATAAGGATGAGAGTTTCGATAGGTTCGAAGAGAGGATTCGTATCATCGAAACTGATATTTCCAAATGTGGGATACATGATGTTGAGTATGTGGTGGGAAGAAGGAATACTTGTCCTAATCCTCTGCAGTATAGACCGTTGTTACACAGGTAGGAATGTGATTTCAAATATGATCTGTTAAGAAATTAATAATGATTGCAGGGAGGCTCTATCGAAAGGTGGAAGAAAATCCAGACCAATATTGACTCAATCGAATGCAGTTAGAAAAGATTCAGGAGCTCAAACTGATATATCAGCAATACCCGGATCACAATGGAGATCTGAGAGTAGCCTCGCCAATAAGGTACCACAGCAAGCTTCCAATTTTATACTGTTTAACAATAACATTTTAGTCGAGATTGGGCGACAACTTCACGACGCTACCATCGAAACTACCGCTGCCGGGCTCCCGTTTGCGCCTCTCAGAAAAAACCGTAGAGGCTCGAAGAGTGCTGCTGTCAGACATCGGCTTCACCAGCATGGTACCCGAACTCTCCCGATCAGCTGACCATCTATTTCCTCCCGTTTTAAAACCCACTGGAATAACTCCCACCTACGGGCAGTTCCTCAAGACCACGGACTTGTACTCACCTGGAGGATATGTGGTAAATGTCCAAACGTAAATTCGCTACAGAATCATTCACAGTACGATTTTCAGTCGCAGAAATTCACCTGGAGCGCCACCACAGCTTCTCCAAGTGAAGCCAGCCAATCGCAATCACAGTATGGTAGCATGTGCCCCTTGAACCCAGCTTCGAGGAGGTGCTCTGCCCCAGTATCGCCCTCTAGAAGAGGCGTCTTGAAGCATACCCCTTCGAAAGTCAGATTCGCTAACGGCTCTTTACCGGAGTTAAGAGGAGATTGGTCCACTTTGGACAGCGGAGACTCCACCGATAGCTTGGTGGAGGAAGCCGAGAACTACTTGAGAAGATCCATCGATTGTATCGTCACTGGAAGGGACACGTTTGCTTCTTATTGGTATACAACAATCTTACATAATACTCATCAATATTTATACAAATTGTTTGTATTTAGCGAGGGGAAAACTAAAACTGGCGTTCGAAGGGCTTCTGCTCCGGAGCCTTCGGGGGACAACGTACCGCCTCCTGGTTGGGTGCCGTTCCTGCCTAGGGTTTCGCGGGATTTGAAGCTGGATAATTGGGTGAAGGTGATCACTTCTGAGGGTAGGGTCAAGGGCGGCAGGGTGAGGTACATCGGGCCGGTGACGTCGCAAACGGAGCATTTTGTGGGGGTGCAATTGGGCAGCCCTGACGGCTATTGCGACGGTACCTTCAACAATAGGAAATATTTTCAATGGTGAGTTGAGTTTGTGAGTGAAGTAGTTGTGGTAATAATTGTTTTGGTTTTCAGCGAACCTTATCATGGTATATTCGTACCATTCAGGAAGGTTATTATGGGCTGGAGGCCGTAGTATATATTTTTAAAATAGAAGTATACATCTTAACAGGAGCGGATTTTGCTTATTGTTATTAATATGGATGATATTAATGTTACTTAATCCTGTTCCTGTTTATATTTCATTCAAATTAGTCTTAAATGTGCCATGTTTCAGGTACAAAACATGCAAAAAAAGTAAAAAAAAATGCATAAATGAATGGTGATGATAGAGTTTTCTAGTCAATATTTGTGGTATTATCCCGAATTGTTCATTTTAATTAATTTACATATATTTTTTTAATAAAAAGCAACAAAAATATCGCCAAAATCAATGATTAATTCGAGGGTAATTAGGTTAAGAGTTATTGCTCTTAACATACTAATGCAAAAGATAAGTAACTCTTAAATAATAAATGTATAGATTGCACAGAAAAATATCCAGTATGTAGAATATTTTACACTAACTTACGTGTCTCCTTTATGGAAATATTTTTGGACGATTGTATGGAAAAAGATATTCTTGTACACTTGATCAGGCGGGTATGTAAAGAGTATACAGCAGTGCTGATAGTAATGTCATTGGAGATCGAAATGAAGAAGGCCTAAAGAACATTGTATGTTTTGTATCTCATTGTGTGACTGGAATATTAATAAAAGCTGCAAATAAATTGAGGCCACATATTCTAACTGTTTTCCTATTAGATTCTCTGTTCTTATTTTATTGCATACCTTAAGGAATTGATGATAGGATTTAGGAGAAAATCTTTGTTTAGAGACGATTCAATAATTATGTACTATTCGAAGTAAGCAGTGAGGCTTTCGTATGTTAATTTTGTGTACCTGAAATATCAAATATGTACTTATATTAATTCGGAGGAATAATTCGAACATTTAGGCCTAGCTTTCATTCTGTACGCACTGAAAATCTCGCACAATTTTTAATGAAGTAATAAAATGCGCTCTATTGGGCAAATTTTATTGTTATTAAAAATTGTTATTGGTAAATTTATTGTTATTCTAAACCAGTATTTCAACAAGTTCCCTAAGGAAACTATTGATCAAAGACTTTCCAATAGTTGTAATCAATAATGTAATAATTGTATATGAATTAATGTTAATAATTACAGGGCATAAAATGTACACTGTAATATACATATCTGTTTAAAAACCAGTCTTCTTTTATTTTATATCTACCCTGTTATAAAAAAAAATAGTATATGCATGTAGTCCTTCAGGTAACAGTTTGTTATTTATTAAATTTATAAAATATAAGTTGCCTTTGAACACTGCAAAACTGATAATGTAACAAAGACAGAAAATTTAAAACTAAAAGTACATTACGCAAATCTAAAACGCCTATCGTTATCCAAATAATTAAAGAAACTTACTCAAAATCATTAAAACTCAGAAAATCAGGACTTCTTAAATAATTTCCAAAATTTATCGACCAACGTGTCGCTTTTTTCTATATCACCCTGTTGATTTTTACTGGGTGTTAAATTTTCCGAAGCCTCTACCGTCCGATCAGAAACACATTTATCATCCACTTTAACATCATTATTTGATTCATAGTTAATATTGTTGAAATTTCCAGTTTTTACTTGTGTTTCAATGTGAAACAAAGTGTCTTCAACCGCTGCGGCGGGTGTATCCGAGTGAAGACACTCGAATCCCTATTGTTTGGAGGACTTAGAGCGTTTCTCGCTGATAATCTTAAAAAATAATAGTCAGGATTTTTAATTTGTGCATAAATAGTTCCCCCAATCTTACCCTCGATGGAGGATGCTCCAGCGTTTCCAAAGTCTTCACTCTAATGACATTGTTGTGCCCCTCTTGGAACATTTTTTTCTCCCATTTGATGAGCTCTTCCTGGTACTTCACCATTTCTTTCTCGTATTCGTCCTTGTACTTCTTCTTCGCAGTCTCGGAGAGAAGCCCCCATTCTCCTTTCAATGTTGAGAGTAATTCGTTGTGCGAAATGTTCCTAATTTTACTTTGTTCTTTGAGATATAACAGGTAAGGCCCGATGGGTCGCTTGGGCTTGCCGGTTTCTTTGTTAAGCTGAAATCATGTGATTTAATATAAGAGTATTTTGGTTGGTTAAGTGAAGTACTTTTGTGGTTTTTCTTTTTTCTTTCTGCTTCTTTTTCTCCGCATTGGCTTCCTCGAGGACTTTTACTTGCTCTAGGCTTAAATTGGCGTTGTATTGGAGGATAGATTTGTCGTACTTTTCCAAATCGCGCAAGTACTTCTCCTTGTATTTCTCTTTTTGCGCTTCGTTGACGTTTCTCCATTCCGTAGATAATTGTTTAATAACTTCAGTAGCTTTGAGATTCGGGTTGTCTTTGAGCAGATCTTTCCTCTTCTCTGATACGAATTGCAGGTAAGCCGATAAGGGCTTCTTTGGTCTCTCGGGAATATTCAAATCTTTTAATTTCTGCTTCGTTTCTAGTTTTAGATTTCTAACCGAGGTGAGCTGGGGTTGTATGGCAACCATATTAAACCTACAACTGCATAACCCATTCGTATTAATGGAGCTTTTAGCGTGTATTTGTACTCACCAAATGTTTGATAATAACCAATTATTTGTTAAATTGAGTGTTTTCAACAAGGCTCCTTGGCCAGCCATGATTGAAACTTTTTGAATCCTAATATAAGTTCCTTTAAAAGAAATGAAACATAAAACGTAGTAGAATACTAGTAATAATAGATTATCGGAAATCAGAGCACAAAGAATGTTCTAATAAAGAAAAGAAAACTTACAATGTACAAGGTTTTTTAGGTTATAACAGAATATGCGTTTTTTTTTAGTAATTGCGGAAGTTTGGATAGTAAAATATGTTGGCTGTCCTTGTTTTATGTGTGTGCTTAGAAAGTGATAGAAAATTGGAAGAGGCACAATTGACAGTTGACATTTACAGAAAGTTGAGACAGATGACAGCTGTCAACGATTTGTTATTGTTTATTTGGATATTCAAAATTGTAAACAGTACAATTACAGCTATTATTAATAACAATAAAATTTAATTTAATCGACTGTGGTTCAGGTATAGTAGCAACGAAACATTATGCTTGTTGATCATATATTATCTACATCTATTACATCGGTTCTGTCGAATTAAACAATACTAATATGCGTGGGGGTCTTCTCGTAGTAGCATTTCACAGCCTGGAAGGCCGTCTCTTCGCCGTTGGCCAGGTTCTTGGCGCAGACGCCGATCAGCGAGTCGGCCAGTTTCTGGTCGCCGAGGATGGCGCCGACCTTGTTCTTCAGCACCTCCTCCTGCACCATGCCCTGCTGGTTCTGGAAGCCGATCTTCTTCGAGACGCAGAACATGTGGCGCTTCAGCTTCGCGTCCTCCACGAAGTCGCCCTTCCTGGCCCGGGCCACCAGCTCCTGGTTGACCCCGGACTCCTTGCTGCACTCGGCGTGGTGCTGCTTGATCTTGGCCACTTGCTCCGGAGTGAACTCCGACTGAAACCCCCCAAATATATCGTTAAAAAAATACCATAATAAACAGAAATTTAATAGAGTAGGCGAGAACCGAGAACCGCCTACCCAGATGTTTGTTAGAAGATGTAATTTTTTTTGAAGAGGGACTTGGGGGTGCGAATGGCTTTTTCGTTATATCGGCCAAACTACTTGTCGCACAGAAAATTTGTGGAGACACTTTTTGTTGCAAATTGAATCCTCTATAACTTTAATTATGCAACTTTTGGACGTAGAATTGAAAATAAACAAGTTAATAACGAAAATACATA
This sequence comes from Phyllotreta cruciferae, assembly GCA_917563865.1. Taxonomy (NCBI): domain Eukaryota; kingdom Metazoa; phylum Arthropoda; class Insecta; order Coleoptera; family Chrysomelidae; genus Phyllotreta; species Phyllotreta cruciferae. The sequence goes on from OU830613.1 coordinate 2,395,486, forward strand.
AACAATTGGAGACAAAATTTCTTTTTTCCATTATAACTCTTTTTCTGGTAAATTTACAAAAAAATCACATCAGGACATTTTGATAGAGGAGTCTTCAAGGAATAATTATCATTACCCACATTTTTAAATTTGTTAATTTATGCCAGCTACAGTACTGCAAAACTAACACTATTCTTCAGTACCATATTAATGAGTATACAGGGTGTCGCAAAAATATTGGTACATGGCTTAACTACAGAAAAGAGTTAGAGGATGTTTCAATAAGAATTTCAAAAATTATTTAAAATATACTGACCTGTACGTAACAAACGCAGGCGACAACTAACACGACTAAATACTTCATTGTTATAATTCAATTTACACTTAAAGGCGAAGGATAACAGGAATACGAGCTGGCATTCTATGTTTACACTTTATATACCTTTTGGTACTCGGTTTTTGTAGCGTCCAGTCCAGAGGCGCATCGCTTGATAAATAAAAAATGCATATTTATGCACCTAATTAATATTTATATTTTAATAACTTGGAAGTAATTACTTCCCGACCAATCTTGCAACGATTTTTGCATAAAGAGTAAACTTAGAAAGGATTAGGGAATGGATATTAGAGAGACTAACTAAAATTGTACTTTCTATGCACACAATACAGGAAAAAGAGTGTATTTAGAAGGACGAATAAAATAAATAAAATAAATAATTTATCTGGAATAAAAATATTGTAGCTCCAACCATGCATACCTAGCATCACGTACGCAATTTAACACTTAATATAAGTGATACATTTCTCGGTAAACATAAAAATTACGCATCGTTATTCTTATTTTTCTATTAGTTTGGATTCGTTTTGGAAAATTCGCCTATAATTCTCGCTATTTACCCTTCGAAACGGCGGTGCACACGAGACGCTCTTACAATTTCGTTGCATTTAAGCGGTGTTAAAACTTCCATCCGCTAAATGTTTTGTTTATTAACGTGTTATTCTCCAAAGCGTTGACCTGCAGCAATTTAGGAGTTAAAGTTTGTCGCCGATTCGGTCCACGGATACGTTTAGATTTGCTATAAAAATTCGTTGTGGAAACTTTGGTTTTTCTCGCTATAGCGCTAATCGATCGCTTTTTTAATCATTAAACTTGAAAGGAGTAACCTTCAACGAAATGCGCTGGTTTGCATTCAGCATTGTCTTTACTTATTCGCGGCAATTAGCATGATATTCAACCGTATTTGTCTTCTTTGATCGAAGTTCAAGGTTGTAGATCGGCAAATGCTGTTACCACAACACCAAATAAATTACCGTATGATTCTACTACTTCTTCATTATTAAGAGTTTTCCTTCAATAGGATAATTGGATGATGTGTATGTAGTTCTTGGCTTAGGCAGGAGTTTAATATTGATGTAGGATAGTAATTCAAAAATAAGTAATTTAAATGAGTGGTAAAAATTCGAATGTAACAGCCGCATTGTGTCACTCAGTTAAAATCCTCTATGATTTGATTTAATTGTATTATTGGTGAGCGTAGGTTTAAAAAAAGGTGCTTAAAGTTTTCAATAAGGTAATTTCCAATAAAATAAACAATTCTCTATTGTTGCTCGGTACTATACAAGGTACAACAAAAATTTACAACAAACATGAGCTGTGAGCAAACTTCTTCATATAATAGAAAAATCTTATATAGAAATTAAAAGACAGGAATTGTAGGAAACTTGAGTATTTTATTGTTTCAAAAAATTAAAAAAATCCAATAAAATATCCTTTGTGTATTGGTAATTTAACCGGATCCGGTCCATTTCGATAAATTTTATGCGCGACTTTTTTAATTATTACCATGAAATCAAAACGTTTGGTTTAATTAACACAATTTTATACGATACTTGACAATAATCCAATAAATATATAAATTGCCCACATATTTTTTTTTGAAAATTAATAACGAATGAAATCGCTGCCGGTATGAATCGCATAAAATTATTTTTTTTGCTAGTTTTCGGCGTTCTTGTTTGGCACGTTGAAGCCAGGGTGAGTTTCAAAAAATTAATTAATATGCATCCGTTAAAATTTCCTTTGTATGCTAAATAAAATAGGTTATAAATATAAAGTTAAAAGTCTATAAATCATAAATTTGCTTAGTAATGCGAGTAATTAGAGAGCAGTATCATTTAGTTATTGCAATTATAATGAGTAAATATTGACGTTTTAAGGTTTGGTTTTTTTATTACGACTTCCAATTTAAATTTAATTTGAAGTTTGCCTAATTAATAATATCTAATAAACAAATTTCTATTAATGCTCAAGGTACCTCATGCACATCTCCATTAGACGCTAACCATAGTAATTTAACGAAAGGTTTATATAGTGTAAGCTTAATGACAAAAAAAATAAAAATCACCAGAACATAATCAACATTTTATACATTACATTGTTTAATATGAAGGGTACAATTTATATTATAATTTACCTTATGCGTTCTTTATTTATTTTCATCTAATTAACACCATTTTTCTTATGGGGACTTCTTGGAATATGCACTTAGCTCAAATGTACCGGTTTTCATGGGAGCTCTTATTATACCTATAATTACTATGATCTACTTTAAATTTTATAAATGTTGTAAATTAATCACCGTATTCTACATCGCGGTTTTACCAAGTCCAAGGATGTTGCTATGATTGTTAATATAGGTAATTATACTGTTTTTTTTACATAATTGTCGCAGGTTACAGAACAGTTTATTAATATGATAATCGATTGATTAATTGAATGAGCCAAGCAAATCTACCAATAAACATTACCGGTTTAAAAAAGTACTATTAGTTACATAAAAGTACTATATAGTCTATTCATAAATGAGGTACAAACAGAGAAATTGAAAAATGAGTATTGTCCCGCCTCATTTATGAATAGACTATAGATGTATTGCTTCTATTGGATCCAATTTGACGATGGCAATTTTACAGAAACAAGATAAGAACCTGCATAAGGTAATAAAAACCTGCATGAAAGAGAGCAACGCCGATAAAGAATTCGTAAAACTCACATTCGACGGTAAATTCCAACCCTCGCTCGATTTCAAAGAGTATTTGTTCTGCTTCGCGCGAGAAGCCGGCATGGTCAACATCGACAACAGCATGAACAACGACATGTGAGCATACCAAAAATTTTCCCAATTAATTTTCCTAATTTTCTTTAATTTTCCAGCATCGAGAAAATGACCGCGAAAATCCTGAAAGACAAGCGTGCGGCCAAGGAGATCCGGAACGATTGCGATAATACTTTGTACGATCCTCTAAACACGGTTTATTACACGTTCAAGTGCTTCATCACCAAGATAAAGGAGATAAGCTCCACGAAGAAGAAGCGCAAGCGTTCTTAACTCGAGCATTGTGTTAACAATAAATGATTGAATTTAATAGATACTTAACGTTTAGTTTAATTTGGGCTGAATGAGTGTGCTATTAAAAACTACACCGGGGCTTTCATTAAGTTTTTATTAGGCAACACCTATAGGCAACAAGTTGACAGTAATTTTTTTATTATAAATTGCATATCATTATTCGAACTTGAACAACGAAATTCAATTAATTAAAATGTCGATTATATCACGGAAAATTAATGGAAGTAATGATTAGGCAACGAAAATCAAAATGACTTTTGTACCAATCATTAAATTTCGCTTTAAATTAGCACAAAATAACGCAACCTTCTAGAATTTTTTTTGCCTTTTTCGTTGGTTACTTCATCTCCTTACAACAAATACGAGGATATTGAATAAGCTGTTGTCTTTTTATAAACAATAAATGTAATGGCCTTCGTAAATTCGCCTATATTTAGAAAATTCATAAAAAAATATATCTTATTTGCGTCCAAGTAAAACCTATACGTTATATAATCAAAGTAATTATATGTAAATAAGTACGAGTTAATCGATTCATCATGTTGCCTCTTATTCGCTTTATACAGGATTGACTAAGAATATAAAATTTTATGGAAATAGGTTCATGGAAATTGTTAGAGAAGTTGGGAAAATTAGCCCAAGCTTAATTATTCAGAGCTATAACAAACTTTTAATGAACCAGTTTGCAATAATTAGTTATGTCAAGAAATTAAATATAATTTTTAAATTTCGCCAATTTGTCATAAAATTTAAACTAGAGTAGATGTAGTACTGTAAAACCTGATGCATTTTTATAACAAAATCAAATCCTGCATTTTTTGGTGTTACCTAAAACATTGCTTTACTTAGTCATGACGATTATTTCATAAATTCAAAATAACTCTACTGATTTAAGAAATAATGGAATAATTCTTTCATTGTAAGCACCAAGGATTCTAAAATTAGTATTTTTTAATCTCCAATTCAAGTATACAAGTGCTATTAGGTAATATTTAATTAGTTGACACATCCTCTATGCAAAAAAAATACAAATTGACCGTCCATTACTTTTCTCATCAAACCAGAACAAACGAGTCCGCGTTGAAATTGTTAATGAGATTAATAATTGACAGCTAAATTATCACGAAAAAACGCAAGGATCTTTTTTTATATAAAAGGACAAGCAGTCGAGATTGTTGCAGTGTGAATCCCGATATTCAGATAGCAAAATGTTCAAAATCGCATTGTTCGCTTTGATCGCAGTGGCCGCTGTTTGCAGTGCTAAGGTTTGTTGAAAATTTTATTTTTATCACCAACACAGTTCTAATTTAAGAAATACCTACTAAAAAATCTACCTGCATCAAAAACCAGTTCATTATATATTAGGTAGAAACTTTTTTTGGACACTAAATTTTTTTGGACTCTAAATTGGTACAATTCGCCCTAAGACAATAGAGCTAAAAATACAATTATAAACTAAAAAATGATTGAATTATGGCTTCATTTTGATCAAAAAATAATCCATCTAATCAATAGAATAATGCGCATCAGAGTAGTCTTATCGAAGCATCGATCTGGAACTGCAAATTATTTTTTCCTGCGAACCTTCGCTACAACTAGATATTGATAATTACATCACAAATTAACAACTTTTTTGCAGCCCACAGAAGACATGTTCGAAGGGAACAAACCCTTCCATGATGAGTGCAAGAAACAAACTGGACTCGATGGAGAAGCCTTCCACAAAGCCCTGCTAGGAGGCGCCCCTGACGAGAAAGCCAAACAACACGCTCTCTGCTATGGCAGCAAAATTGGTTTAACTGACAGCGATGGAAAGCCCAGTTTGGACAAGATCAAGAAGATGTTGGAGGAAGCTCATCCAGACACCGCTGACGACCTCATCCAGAAATGCGTATCTGCTGACAGCGGAGATGACGCAGAGGTGGCCTTCTCCATAGCCCAGTGCCTGGCCCAAGAGATGGACAAACACTAAACGAATTGCAACCCTCGATGACTAACGAATTTGTGATTGACTACTATGTAATTAGGTGTATTTTGAACTAATAAAACTTAAAAAAAATTGCTAACGAACGATTTATTCGAAATAAAATCATATTATTTACCAGCAAACGAAGCTCTAGATTGCAATAAACAGCTATCAGTTTGATAAGCCGTTTCTTCTGCATCGCTTCTTTGCACAGCGCATTTATTAACAACCTCCTGGATAATGTTCTTGTTGGAATTTGCACCAGGCGGTGCCAGAGCTGTAACCAATCGAGTAATGGGGTTCATTTGCAAATTACCATCGGCATCTTGGAGGCCCAGCGCTTTATTAATGCAAAGCAAGTGTCTTCTGAAGGCTGGATCGTTGGGAAAATTGCCCGAAGAGAGCTCGTTGATATTTATTGCGGCTGGGGATATCCTCGCTGTAGATTGGCATTGCGCGTGGGCTCGAATAAGCTGCCCGAAATCCTGCTGAGCCTAATGTTGGCAATAATAATTAATTCTACTTCGATTAAATTATTTTACTTACCTGCGATAGGGCTACTTCAACACTGATTAGAACGCACACAATTATGCTGGAGAGTTGCATTTTGCGATATGAGCCAAAAAATGGCTGTAATAAGAATTTGCATCTGTATAAGTACCAGTATTTAAGTATTAATTATAAAGGGTAATTGATATTTTCAAGTTTTCGTAAGTGTTCATTATTGCAATTTCACAGAGCGCTCATCTGAAAATATCGCTAATGAAAAATTAATTGCTTAAATGTGTGCACAATGCGTTCCGGAAAGTTTTTTTTGGACTGTGCATCGTGAGAATAAATAATGTAGATTTTGTTGTATAACCGATTACATGTTAGTGAAATAAATTTTCCCCAGCTGCCCCTGTTGAAATAGGAAAATTTAACAACTGGCATAACTAGATCAGATGGTAAAATATAGGTAGATTGAACTTACTGTAATGTCACTTCGATTATGTCGGTAATTAATATTCTAAACTCACTAATAATTGTAAAATTAATTAAAGTTTTTAAAAATCTCATCGAAAACATTTAAAAATGATTACTTTAAAAAATCAAGTATGTCAATGTGTCAAAAAAATGTCAAAAAACGATATGTCATATTAGATTAGTTTTGTCTTCATCTAACACCATAATGTGTGATAATAATTAGATTAATTAGTTATAAATTATTTAAAAAAATTCAACGAAATGTATGTGGCGTCCTCTATGTAGATTGCATAATAATTTAAATTCTTCTAATAAAGAATTCAATTTTTTATCCTGAAATTTATGCAACACTTTTAACACCATTTTGATCATTTCTATAACACAGAACATGACATAATCGTTTTATCAATCTGAATTTTCTTCAATTTTATTCCAAATTTCACCCTATTTAAAACTTTTTTTCAAGAATATGTTTACACAGCGCACTCGGATTAATTTCAGAACGTGCGGCTGGAACACAAACCTATTGAATAAAATCGCGGACCACGTGACCGCGATTCGCATGAAAATAAGGAAGAAGATCCCCCAGCTGGTCCATTAATTGGTATGCTAATCAAGCATTAGCTCGAAGCAGGCCGGCCTGCCACGTGCCCGCCGTCCGCCGTCCCTCTGCGGCCCCTTTCTCCGCCGAACGGGCACCTGTCAGCTCCTGTCGAGATGTATTTTTGCGTCGTCGGAACGTAAAACAATTAACGGCGGCCGCAATTTTGATCAATAAGCATCTCGACCGGAAAATTGGGTTATAAATGTTGCGCCGTAATTGCTAATTATTTCGCGCTGTTGTTGTTTTGCTCGCCTCGTTTATACGCCGTCGATTTTTATTACTATTTTTTCATTAAATTATTAAGTTACTTATTTTTGGGACACCCTGTATCTAAGCAATAGAATACAGCAAAGTTGACAATGACATTTTTGACATTTTTATGCACTACCCAATGTAGCTTGGCACTTGGAATATTTTATTAGTTGGATGCGCAGTAGCAAATTTTATGTCAATGAGAGCTCAATTGATACTCATATTGTATATTTCTCAAGTAATTAGTGATTCTATCTTTCTTTTTAACATCGTTCATCTCTCTTCCCCGTTTGCGCATCTGATGCGATTTTCGACTGCCAAGCTACATTGGGTAAATTATAGTAGGCGTAGGTGTAGTGATTTAAATTAAAAAAAAAATGGTGGTAGTTAAATTAGTGGTTGAAATAAGGGTAGTGCGCGGGGTTGTATCTGCCGTGGAAATCGCTCTCCCGTCGCTCGGGAAAGGGCGAGATTTATCTTAGAAAGTTCATTAGCGGAATCGTGTTCGTGTAAGTATAAAGAAGAGAGCCCCCTGAATTTTACAAGAAGAAATCCGGTGTCCCTAATTACTGATTTACGAGATCCCTTGGCCCGCGGGTCGACCGGGCGGCTCCTGCCTATACATAATTTACCCCTTGCCGGTCGTGGGCCTTTTGATTCGGGCCCGCTGAATGCAATTTGATTAGGAGATAACGCCGAACCGAATTTAAATTTCTATAGAAGCGGATTTCTCTCAACTTCCTCTTCGACTGATAAAGACGTGTTCCTTCGTTAATACGGGATTTTACTGAAATAATGCTGGTTTTGCGCATTTTAATCAAGCGACACGCCTTTGCATTTGCAAACAGCTATATATAATCCAGGAAATGTCTTCTAAATCTCACTTCAAACGTTTTCGTACACCAAATGTCATTTACGTCACTACTCAGCGAGACCTCTTATTGGTCCATAAAATTAATTGAGATAAATCAAGTATTGTGATTGGCTACACTGAGTGACGTAACTGCTAACTACAACTGCCTTTAGGTATATATAGTCTCCTATAATTTACTAATAATGTATAGTTTGAGCAAAACAAAGTTACATGCACGTCACCATAAATTTGCTACGTCAGAAATTGACAATGCTGCCGAATTTTTATAAAGTTTACAAAATATAAACATTTTCTAAAATCGTCAATAAAGATTTCTATAGAGATGGAGTACATTTATTCTATTAAACCTTCATTTAAAACTTCTTATAGAACAGTTTTGTTTAATAACTCGAAATATTAACTATTAATATTAAATTCTGTAGGTATTAAAATTAATCTGTTGTTAATTTTTAAAAGTTGGGCACAAATGCTAGTCAAATATGACGACATTAGTGACGTTCATCAAACTTTATTTTGCACAACTATATGTAAGTATAATGCAATAAATTTGAATTGACTGGACTATATGAGGGAAAGCCGAAGCTCCTCTTGCTCCGTTTACGGGGTGTTTAGCGCGCGGGCGACTTCGAAAACAGACGAGGAAACTGGAAAGCTCCCTTTCCCGTCTTCCGATTAGTCGAGAAAAAGTTTTCCGAATAATCGAAAAGGAAAATTACACACCGTGTTTTCGCAGTCGAAAGGAGAGAGGTAAAGTTGGCGTAGTAATTAAAGAGTTTAATACATCGGAATAAATTTGCGTCGAGGAGATTCGTTTTGCGAGAGAGTTAGGAGGAAAAGGTGCTATACGAGGGAAATATTATGGGTAAATTAACTAGTTCAGAAAAAGTTTGCGCCATGATGCTGCTCAATATATGCTATACTCGATATAACTTAATCATGACGTCACACTTGTTTAATGATAAGCAGTAGTATACATTTTACTAAATTATCTCCAACGTTCGTTGATGGAGAGATAGAAATACAAAAAGAAATAAATATAATGATTATCTACCGAAAATGGAAGCGTATCATTAGAGTTGAAATTTTGTATTTATCCATTGCATTTGCTCGCGTTCTTCCGAATGGATACCGTTGCGAATGTACTTTACATAAATGTCGGCCATATGTTCTATAACTACCATGACGGAGAGGAAGTAAATTAAAGTAAATTCGGAGAAATTAGCACTTTGCAATTTTTTTCGATTCGTCGCATGCTTCACAGCGGCGTCCGCAACCCATAACCCATCACCAGCAACTATCTCCATAATTCCTCATTACAACATACTAACCTAATACTCCATTACTATGTAGTGTACCTACCGACAAATACGTAGTTATTAATTCGTTTTTTAACGTTCGGTTGTATCTGTTGATCTCTCATGTATGAATTGTTACGCCATTGATGAATAATTCAAAGTGGGCAGGCGACATAACCGGCAGGTACATCATGTGAATTCCGGAAGATCCCACCTGCTGATCAGCTGCTCTTATAGAAAACGTTCATTCAAAAAGAAACGGCCGATCACATGTTTTCGGCGGTCGATAAACTTGCAGTTTCCCATTGTATGGCGTTTTTTACGTCCGGGAAATTGATTAAGTGTTAGCTACTGTAATTCCATGTTATTTTGGATGTATGGCGATGCGAAAATGTTAGATTTGTAACGTTGTTCTGGTCAATGATTACCGTTTTGGTTGTTTTTGTGTTATTAAAGTCGATTGTGCATAAAAAGGCAGAGAAGAGTGAAATTTGGTAAGGGAATTGGACCGTAAAATATAGATGAAAACTGATGAATCAACGAATAATAAATAATATTTTCACCTAATCGATTGATTCAGGTCGAAGTAGAGGACAATTTTTAAGCTCGATTGCAATCGATTATTATTTTTTAATTACCCATCTAAAATCTGTTTTTTAAAACATTCATTCTTCAATTTATCACATATAGTTTATGCAAAACAAAGTTAGATGCACGTCACGATACAAATTTAGTACGTCGTTACAAATAGACAGTGTTGCCGAACTTTTATAGAGATTACAGAATATAAGAATTTTCTATTTTTCTATTAAACCACAAGCAAGATAAAAAAAAAGTAATAGGTATTTTTTTGGATGATTTAATTCTGCTTTTTAACATTTTCTATCATCCCTTATTAATATTAAATATTCTGTAGATCTTTGTAGATTCTGAACTTAATCTGTTTCATGTGTTTATTTTTGAAAGTTGGACACAATGCTTGTCAAATATGACGACATTAGTGACGCGCGTCTAACTTCGTTTTGCATAAACTATACATTTTCTTATAAAATTTCAACATATTCGACAAATTTCGAAACACCCAGTACAATTTTTAACGGCACGTTTCAACAAACTATCCACTTTAGCATATACCGAGTTAATCTATTAACAAACGCACTATAATGACCGGTTATCAATCATTGTGGCCGAAATTGGGGATAGCAATTAGCATAAAATTAAAAATCCACAGACGTATTATCCCACATTCGAACTACACCGATAATTACTCGAATTACTCGACGTTTACAGTAAAAAATAAAGGATTCTTATTGTTTCGAAAATAAAACAATCGTTTTAATAGTCCGGTCGCATTCGGCGTTACCGGTGCGATTGCGAACTAATAGAGGAAGTTGTCTCTTTTACGACCATGTCAACGTTTAAAAAACAAATGTAATACACTGCTCGAACAAAAAAATCGTGCGGGTTGATATGAGTTAGAAAATAAAGTGAAGTTTTCACCTGTGCTCATTAACGTGCCTGCTTCGATTTGGTCGATCCCATGACCCTAATACAGTTTTTTCAGAACGGGCAGGAATTACTCGGAATCGGGGGTATTTGACTGTATCAACGTCCGGTCGCTTAGACATGCAAAAGAAACCGGGCGATTCCGTTTCACGATTAGTACAGAATTCATTCTTATTCGGACGTAATTTACCGAAACCTCCGCTCAAATTGCTCCCCGAAAAAGTTGGAAAAAAAAAGAAACAAGTCATGACAATGGACCATAATAAATAATACCGTGGACCGTGAAATAAACCGAATTTGTGAGAGACCCTTCGAAATACGGGAAATTTTTTGATACGCAATAATTAAGGTCCCATTGGCGGCCCGGGAATATTTCAGAAATTTTCCACACAAATTTCATTTCAACAATTTTTTAACTAATCGAGTGCACCAAATTAAAAATTTCTAGTTAGAGCCTTCAATGTATCTCACTTACATTTTAAATTCCTGTTTAATTATGCATTATTATAGAGAAATTTGGCCATGTGAACCGAGCAATTCGTGAGTATATTGTCCCTTAATTTTCCTTCGTCTCGGTTACGCTCATGAGCCCGACTGATTATTCTGGCGTCTGATGCATGGAAAAATGCAGGGAAGGTATTAAAACAAATTACTCAAATAATT